>CM033439.1:30425000-31625000 GCA_019425775.1 Rafetus swinhoei | reverse complement strand
GACCATGTCACAGTTTTATTATACAAAACCTTCTCAATCTCCATTGCATGCTTCATATACGAGTGCTCAGTTTAAAGTTGTTATAAAGAAAAACACAGTTTTAACAGTAATAATTCACTGTTCATGATTTTTATAGATAATAAATTGTAGCAAATATATTGCTACAAAAAAGCTTTGGACTCCATTAATGCAGATATTTACCAAGATAAGTGTTAAAAATAGTCTGCTGGAAGACTATGATGGTTCAAAGGAAGTAGCTTCTAGGGAGCTGGTTGCCAAGGGTGCAAGTGCATGCACAATGTGTAGGTCCTAAGGTTTAAGAGGCAGAAGTAGAAAAGTGTTATGTGGAAATGATTTTGCAGTTATCAGGCTCAGGGGATGACAGCATACAAGAGTAAGAACAAGGTGCTATGTGGCTTTTTCTTCACTGTGAAGTAAAGATTGGCAGCTGGAAGTAAGGCTTACAGGCAGACCTGCACACAGGACCTCTTCACCCAGGACTCATAATCACTACTCAAAGGAAAACGCATTTACCAGTAAAAAGCGGCTGTAGCCATCAGAAGTGTGCTTAAAACACCACTTAAATATCACTTTATACGCTATTACTTGCAAACTGTGGCTTGGTATTAAATTATACTTGCATAGGCTTTTGCTTAGGTGCTGATAATGCTTTTGAGGTTGCATTGGTGAAGAAGAATTTAGGCTGCTTTACAAGAGACGTGACTAGAATATCCCATCGTGCTGACAGTGACAGGGTGAAAAATTGCAGAACTGTACTTTCTTTCCCCATATAGATTGTAATTTTAATTGTCATTGTGGCCCTTCTGTTTTAATTATGGGACTTCTTTGATATATACCAGGACATCGTATTGAATGAAAATATGGTGCTATAATAGTCTCTTTATAATTAATGACCACATGTAGATCTTGGTGCATAAAAGGAAAGGAATAAATGAACAATTTATTTAACTAGGTTTTGGATTTCTTTCTGTCTTCCAGTGAATATAAAATGATCCTGGGGCTTCTGAGGCTGTTTGATGTAGGAACTGCACTGAATATCTAATAACATTACATTGGTGTAGATTACAAAACATATTATGTGGTTTTATTTAAAAATGTTCCCATTACAAACAAACTGTTTGTAGTTTGTCTTCAGTCATTTTAGGTTTTGAAACAAATTATCATTATTTAGTTTACTTGCAAGTGTATTTTTTTTTAAAAGAAAGGTTTACTTATGAAATTAGCAGTTTTGCAGGTGAGATCTCATAATGTGGACAGTATCAAAGAGCTCTTTTGAAGTTTAATTTATGTACTTATTTCAAACTGCAAATAACAATTCCTCCCCCTAACTTTAGCTTTCAAAATATGATGGATTTATTTTATATTAGTCTGTGACTGAAGATTTCACCCTGCCTTTTCAGTCTTAAACAGGAACAGTTATAGGTAAATACAAGTAAAAACGTAAATGAGAAGTAATTTTAGTGCTCTGGGTAGTTTAGAGAAAAACATTAAAAATGCATTGTAGATGTAATCTTGTCCTGGAGCTAACACTTAGAATATTTTTTAACAAGGCAGGAATACACTGACTTGCAAATACAACACTCATATACATTTCAGGAGAGTACAAACCTCTATGGATTTCTGAAAAGCAGACATATT
The DNA here is from genome assembly GCA_019425775.1 of Rafetus swinhoei. Lineage (NCBI taxonomy): Eukaryota > Metazoa > Chordata > Testudines > Trionychidae > Rafetus > Rafetus swinhoei. The sequence continues at coordinate 31,623,341 of CM033439.1, read as the reverse complement.
TGTCCAGTGTCTGTCACTGTAAAACTAGAAAATATATCCTGACAAGCTTCTGCTAATTTTATTGTGGCATGGAGGAGTGTGCATACATCCTGTATAGTATGACTGCAGTTCAATTGCAGAGCACGATAAAATTGGATCGGCAGAGACAGGGACTACCCTGGGGTCAGCTGCGACCATGCCACTTCGATGTGATGTCTAGTTGGGGTGATGGTGTGTAAATAAACGTAGAGAATTGCAAATCTTGTCATGGCCACGCAGAACAGCTCAAGCATTTAAAGATGGTTGCCCGCAAACCTAACTGGAAGGTGGTTGCTCTGTGTGGTGGCTGAAGAAAAACTCAATTCCTCGCTGTAGTCTTCTCCTTCTTGACATATCTGAGAGCACTGACCCAGCACTTTATTGCTGAAGGGATTAATCACTAAATTGTTTTTCATTTTAGTGGAAAGTAAAGAAACCAACTAACCACATTCTAATATTGTTCTTTTAAAGCTGAGCTGCACTGATGCTAACAAATGCTTTTTATTTATATTCTCTCACTTGATTTATTTGTTTTTTAAAATGAGGTGAGGAATCTTAATGTCCTACTGTTTAATGAATTTAGCACATTAAAGTTCCATGAGGTCTTTTCATTATTATGAACTTTACTAATGTTAGAAAATAAAATATTATAGAATTCACATTTTCTGCTTATGAATCTAATTTTATTTAAATACTACTTACACTGCTCATTAAAATATACTTAAATTTTGCTACCTTCGACCAATAAGATGTATTTTTTACCAGTTTTACATTTGCACATATCTGTTTTTCTGTTACTTTTCCCACATGACAATTACCTTTCATTACAAATTTATAAAATCATTTACATTTTAGCAGTTTAAATGTTTCTGCTGACATTTTGTAACTATTACCCTCTTCTAGAATGGCATATGTTCAGGCAGTTAATAAAAAATTAAATGGAATAGCACTAGACAAGGTGAAGCTTTGTATCAGAGTGTTCTGCACATTTCTGAAAATACCATCTTTGTGTTGCAAACTGTGAAGTGAGGTTAGGGCTATGCCAATATGTGTATTTGTCATAACTGTCACAGAGTCCATGAACTAGCCAATCATGCTGCTCCTAATTAGACAGTTACATTTTGCTTTTTAGAAAGCATCCTCATGTAAAATGGTGTCTAAGACTGAAGAAAGGTGCTTAGAGCTAAGAGGGCAGAGAATACCAGCATGAAAACACTTTTTATCTTGAAGAAGAGGAGTTTCTAACTGGTGTGTGACTCCTAAATGAGAGTATATAAATTGTATATTATCAAGAATCTTCCTTGAATTTAGAACAGAGGAAATGTCCAATTAGACTTGTTGAAGAAGAAAGCTAAGAAACTGCTAAGATGTAGAATAATTAGCCACAGTTTATGTGAGCATATATAGTACAAATAAATGAGTATCCATAAAACAAGCATTCCATTTGCTTACTTAGTTTGTTAAGCATTTACAGACTTTATTTGGGTCATTTGAGCCAGTATCAGGATAGCTGGTTTGTATAACAACCATGTTTTTTATTAAGCACAGTTTCTCAGTATCACATATCTGTTCTGACTTCACAAATGCATTTATAGGATGTTGTATTTTAGTATTGTCAGAGTTAGAACCATCCTACAAACACAACTGGTAATAACATACTAATTTGATTTTATATTTCAAACCTTTCCATTTGTTTCTTGTCATGCCAGTAGATGTTTAGAAAAAGTAAACACACACACACACACACACACAAAATCTGTGACTCCAAAAGAAGTACTATTACTCTGCTTCTTTTACAGGAAAGTTTTATAGCTATGTTATGAACTAGTATTTACATATAAAATTCAGATAATAAAAGATCCATTTAAAATATAGCTATTCATTTACATTAAAAGAATGCAGACTGAGTCAGGTTTCATCAAATAAGTACTAGTTATCCAATAGGACTTGTCAGCATTTGCCACTAAATTTACCACAGGATAAGAATATGATGAATTTTTCCCTTCCCAATTTAAACAGAGAAACACCATATTAATTCAAAATAAAAAATATTCCACATGCAAATTCAAATTATCATCTTTGCAGATAACTCTGCCTCCCTCGCCCTGGCACTACTGCTGCACTGATGTTTAACATTCCTAATATGTTAAGATTTGATGATTCATTCAATTTAGAACAGATTGTTCACTGTGGGACCACATTGAAATAGGCTGGTGATAGTCTTTAAAATCTCGACTGTTGAATGGCATGTCAATAGCAAAACAAAGAGCCTTGTGTGAAGTTAATAAACTATACTCTCGACAGGAAATTTTTATTTTGTTTTAATAGTGGAGATTTTATGTTTCGTGGCAAAAGAAGAATCACAATTTGGGATAACTTGTATGGTTCATCCTATTTTGAATCTTTATTCAATAGGCATATCACAGAAGTTTTAACAGTCATAGCAGATTAACCTTGCCTGTGCTTTTTGAGGCTCGTCATCTGATGAATTTACATGCAGCTGGATGAAAATGCTATTTGGAGAGAGATTGAGAGTTTATTTGATTAAATCCCTTTCTCCACTACCTTGACCTCTTCCTTGTGAAATAATCAGAACTGTTTAGCAAGAATATTCAGGCATTAATAATGAATTGCTTTTGCACTGGTTTCTTCTGCACTGCAACAAACCCATTGGTGTCTGTGCTTTTTGGGGGGGGGGGGGAGTAGGGTGGGGTGGAGAGAGTGTTAAGTGCTTTGTATGAAGAATGCATTAATTAGAAATCTTGATAAACATATCCTTTATAGGTTTTGTTTTATAATTTGCAAACCAATGTATTATTTAGGGCACACTCTGAAGCACTAATTGTTTTTTCTGACTTACAAGTGAAAATGATATGCAGCATAAAACTGAAAGATCGGGTGTCCCCATTTGATTGGATGACAAGTTTGCATTTACAAAGGCGAAGTATAATGACAATTTTTAGCTTTAAAAAAGTAGAACTGTGTTATCCTTAACAGTTCTATTGAGTTTGATTTTGCACTTTTACATTTATATACTGTTATGTATTTGAAACAGGTCAGACTTTCAGATTTGCCTTGTGCCCCAAATTATTTGTGTGCATTATTTGAATACTAATAAGCTTTGTATTTATTATTTGGTAAAGAGCATTTGTCAGTCATGATCACAGAGTGTCTCTGAAGGTAAGTTGATAACATTATAGTGTTAGTTGACTTTAAGTGAATGGAATTGCATGAGTGCCTTAAAAGGCACAGCACTATCACCTATATACATTTGTGCCACAACACTTGAGCCACACATAAGTTGGTGTAATAGCACTGTATGATTCCTTACTCCACTGTCAACCATGATGAGGCTGCAGTGTCTTGTCTCCCAACTAAATTAAGCTTCATTATAATTTGTTTCTTAATAACATGCTCTTCGCTATAATATGTAAAATGCTTGGCTCTCATGAACATCTATGGAAAAGCTGTACAGTATCTCATTTGCATTTAGCAATTATATTATATTACAATATATTAAGCTGGAAAAAAACCAATCTAACATCATAATTTAAAATCATAATTTAAGTACTTTACATGGCACATGCAAAGCAGGTTACAATAACACATGCTGTTTTGTATCACACAGTAAAATTATTTAGACATTTAAGATTTAGTTTTCAAAGTTTTAGAAATTTTATTCCTAAACTTTAGGAATTGTATTATAGCCATGAAATATCAGAAAAGCCCAGTTTCACACTATCAAAGTAGACTATTATGTTATTTTGTGTTCATGAGTGATTAAATATTTGGATTACAGGGGTGGAGTTTATGAAAAGTAAGATTGCTCAAAGAAGTCTAATAGGTATGACTCAAACATCTGTTGTAGTTAAAATCAGATGTAATGAGGAAGAATCACTTTTAAAGACCTTTATACAAGCTGTGACACAGCATTTGATGAATAATTTAATGTGCTATACATGATGTTGAAAGTCAAGAAACGGCTCCTGTTGCAATTTTTATTTATAGTTCAGTTTGGTTGGATTCAGAAAAACTGTAGAAAATACCAAGTTTGAACAAAATCTATTTCAAATTAAATTACTCAAACGTTATTAACAAACATATTAAATATATGTAGCTGATCTAGTATTAAACGTAATATGAGTTATACTTTGACTTAATAGTTAAGGATTTGGTTCTAGTCTGGTATCTGGTGTAATTGCATTGTAGTGAATTATATGACTGGAATTGTGAAATTAGTTCAGTCCAAGTTTCTCTGTGAATACCACAGAGTTTCTTTGACCCAATGGTTCTACAGATATGGAGGGTGTTCCAAAGCCTAAGGAGAGGTTGTTGCTTTACATGCAGACATACAGTATCGAGTTGCTGTGTAGTCCTTGATGTCATTCTTTGCAATTTCTCTATTTGACAGTTGGCCTGAAAGGAATTTCATCAGGGGATAAGCAGATCATGTCTAATACATCCCTGGAATCTGGAAATCCTAATAGGAGAATAGATTCTTGGTTCCCAGCTGGCTATGAAAGAAAATTTAAAGTGCTTCCTGGTCACTAAATTATAGCTCTCTGGCTGGTACATTTGTTAGAAAGCAGGGCAACAAACAACGAAGGGGAAGGAGGGTAGGTTTTTCCCCATTAATAAAGTAAACCTCCTTTGCAAAACAGATTTGGTATAGACACATTCTACCCACAAAGTGATGCAAACATCCTTTTTCTAATGACTAGGGAAATTTAATTTTTTTTAAATGAAAAAAAATATAATAGAAGTGACTGGACCTTTCTACTATCCTCTGTTGGGTTTATCTATGCCCTTAAAAAGTGACACACCAAAAAATGGGAAAAATGTGATTGGAGCTGGAAGAGGATTCCCTCTGCTGAGCAGCTACTTGATTCCCAGATGTATGCAGAGTTTTGTTTGTTTTTAATTTTTGCTTTGCACACTGGGATACTCATTCATTTAAGCGTACTGTATTTTAAACACACAAATGTTGCTTTGTTTTTAATTCCACACTCTATGGTTAGTCATTCTATTAATAAGTAGAAATGTGTACTAGCTATGTAGTTGTCAATATTTAAAAGAAAATTTTCAGGATCAGTTCAAACAGCTGGGGACTCGAGCTCTTGAATTTATGTTGTTGTTGTATTTCATATCTTGCAAACAGAAAAAATAGATGAAAACATAAAATACATTTACTGGAAGGTTGCAACATAATACCATTTTATTTCTTAGAATTTAGAACACACAAAACCCCAAAACAGAGTGAAACAAAACAGGCTGCTCCCTAAAACAGAGAGGCACAAATCACATCATCTTACTCTAGCTGACACTATGCAAACTATCTCTCAGACCCAGATCACAGGCTTCCCTTCAGAACCCTTTTGCCTGCAAGTGGGACCAGAATTTAAAGTGACAGACTGTAATTTGTACAGTGTCAATACACGACAGTTATGTTTCCTTGTGAACTTCAATTTTTTTTGAATTGCGGTCTTAATTGTCATATCCTCAAAATGCTTGTGGTACAGATACATATGTACCCTCAACCAAGACCCTTCTCAGAACAGACTTCTCTTTCCTGCAGGTTGCTTTCTGGGAGAAGGATGCCCAGTGTCAGAATGAGATTTAAGGAGAGGCTTAGTCAGCAAATGAACTAAACTGGCCCAATGAGAAAGCACGAAGCTTAAGTGGGGGGTGAAAATGCCCTAAGAGTGGGAGGGAAAATGGCAGTCAATTAAAGGGAAAGGAGTGAATGTGAGATGGAAGAAAGTTGCAGGAGTATATATAGAAGTTTTGGGACCACCTTGGAATGAGTGTGCTTTGGCAGGCCCTCTCAGCGGTCCAGGGAGGCCGGAACCACTTCCAGCTTTTGAAGCTCCAAGTCATAATAAAAATAAAAAATTGAAAACAAAATAATGCCCCCCCCAGAAAAAAATGAGACAATTAAAATATTTGTTTATTTAACAAAGGATTTTCTAGCCTTTTATTGTGCATCTATTGAGGAAAAATCTAGCTTTCATGCAATGACACAACTCATATTAAGCATGACGAGGCCATTCAAATGCTCTTGTTCCATAGTTGAATGGTGATAGCTCTTTATCTACTTAAACACATTGAAGGTGCGTTCACCTGAAGCCACTGATGCAGGCAAACTGACAAAAATACTCAATGCAATTGTGATATTAGGAAACACCCCAGAGAGTCCAAGTTTGAGTGTTTCTTGAAGCATTTCCTTTGGCTTGCAATCCAATTTAAAGTTTGTGGAATATATTCGTTTGAGGAAGATGACCTTGTCACTGAGATCATTTGAGATTTCTTTGTAGTGCTGTTGCTGAAATTGGTCAGAGCAGGGCTGAGCACCCCCCAGGAACAGAGTAAGTGGGTGTTGTTGGGGAATGCTAAATGAAAGAAAATATTCTTGGGAGCGGTGCTGTTGTTTGCCCGCTGAGAGTGTGTGTCACATTTTGTTCCAATAGGGCTGCACATGCACATAAAAACAAGTTACGAAACTTATCAAATGCCATGAAATTAACAAGTGTCTCAAGTTGAGGCCCCCTTTGAATTTGAGGCTCAAGCCCACGTGCAGGTCTTCCCTTCCCCTGCACTCTACTGTGCACTCAGACATACTCACCTAGATGCTCTGCAAATGTACACACCCGCACCCAGACACACGTTGCCAAAACATTCTGGGAGCTAGGCCACTCTACAGTTGTCTCTTCCCAAGCCCAAGGAAATGCGGGTTCATTTTTAATTCAACTTCCAAATGAAACAACAAAGGCCCCTCCATTTTTTCCTCCCTGTAGCCCATGCCAAGGAAGCAGGGTGCCCTTCTTTCCTTCCAAGCTTGGTCGGAGACTGAGGTAGGAGGAAAGTCTGAACTGGCCAGTGAGTAGAGGGGTTTCAGAGATTGTTGGGTGGGAGGAATTGGGCTGGTTGGCCATCCAACAGTGAGGAGGGGCCTAGCTCTGCAAGTGAGCAGAGGAGTTTGAGTAGGTTTTTGTTTACATAAGGATAGGGATTAATGACCTTTTGTTGCCTTTTGGAATTCCCTGCCCAATTTTTGCACGTGGTAATTTTTGGTACATACAAATAGGCCTCCAGCCTTGATCTTTAACAAGCAAAACTGGTCTATATTGAGCTCTTGTTCCATTTCTGCTTCTCACTCTTTTGATCTGGTCAATAAATACAATACTGGCTAGCCAGGAAGGCTTTATTCCAGCTTGTCTCAAAAAGCCATGTGCACATCACTTCCAATAAGAAAATCTACCAGGACCTAGCCATTACTGTGGAAAAATACAGGTGTTGCTTTCTGGACGTATAACTGAGGGATGTAAGAATCCTTGGTGACTAAGCCATAACCTAAAGCTTCCCCAATGCAGAAAATCTTCAGAGAAGAAAGAAAAGATTCATAATTTTGGGGGGGCCCAGGTGAAACCAGGAGGTGTAATTTCTACTTTCTTGCACAAGTCTCAGTGAATCTGGCCAATGCCCTGTAATGTCCAGTTGAAGTCCCATTATTAAAGAGTGCGTGCACCCAGGATACCTTTCGATCTACCTTAAGACTTTTTTATAGTGCCTGTCATCATAGAATCAAAATCTAGTAAAGTATTAATTTTTTGGCAGAAATTCTAATGTCCTTCCAAAACTGTGTAAAATAAGACCTGAACAACCTTGAGTGGTATGTGTGTATATCTGTATATATATATATATATATTCACATATTTACCAGATTAGCATTCTAATATTGGTGAAATCATGGAGTAACATCAATAAAATCATTTAGTTTTGGCTGTTATCCTAGCACGTGCTAAAGTGCACCTAATGAAATTTGCATCAAAGGGAGAATTACGGTATCATTTGACAAGATTTATATAGTAGAAATTTGCCATACAAAGAATCTGGGTCCAATAAAAATTTTGTTTTCCTAGGGATTGTGATCATATTTTGAATGGCCTTTGGAACGCAGAAAATGCCTAAATTATCTTTGCATTTAATTCTGAGTGTTGTAGCATCTGGTATATTGACTTGAACTTCTACTTATTTTAAAGCTGTAGGGGAAGTCTTTATGAATCTTTCTTACATGGTCTGTCTTTTCTTTACAACTGCTTAAATTTACCAGCTGTCCAGTGGTTTAATGAGTGGTTTTGAAGATATTTGGTCATGCTATTTTTCCTAGAGTTCTGGAATGTACTATATATTCAACTCAGACCAGAAATGCCTCTATGTTTAGGGTCATTTAGTCCACAAACCAGTGAAAGTATTGATTTCCCCTGTTTTTGGAAGCCCTAGTATTAAATATGATATGGATCAGAAAGAATGTTTGCACTTCAGTCCCATACAATCAAATTTCTTTAGATTTTACCGTATCACACAGTCCTTCTTCCAGGAATTTGTATTATCCTGATTTCTGAGTCTTGCAACTTGCAACTGAGTCTTTTTTTTTTGATGGTGTCTCTCAGAGCACTTCAGCCACGTCAATTGCATAGTTGAAGTCGAAATAGCTTAATTTGGCTTTTGGCGCTATCTACATTGCAGGAAGTCGAAGGAAGAACACACTTCCTTTGACTTCCCTTACTCCTCGTGAACTGAGGGTTACAGGAATTAGAGTAAGAACACCTTCAGCAAGACATTATTTCAAAATAACGGCTTGCTCTGTAGACACACACTTTATTTCAAAATAACGTCAGTTATTCCGAAATAATACTGCTGTGTAGACGTACCCTAAGTGCCCTTAAACATAAACCATTCAAATTTAATATCTACTTGTTGCAATTGTTTAGATCTTCCTTATTTCCTATGGAAAGGTAAGCAAATACTTTGGGTTTTTTCCCCCTCTGATAAGGCACTGAAATTTAGATTGCTGCTGCACTAAATTCTAAATCTTGATACTTTGGATATCTTCACTAACACATTTTGTTACCGCTATTTTTAATTATTTAGGAAATCCCATGCCTTATAAATATCTGTAACATACTAAAAAGCATTCATACCCAAGAGAAGAAAAATATATTCCCAAAAAGTCATCTTTTGTATATATATTTGTAATCATAATAGAAATGGTTTACATATATCATCTATTCAGAAGAGAAATGATGTTTCACTCTCAGAAATCTCAGTGCAGCTTTGTATGACCCAAAGACTCTTAATGCCAGCTGGCCAAAAGGCCAGGAGAGAGATGTATAGAAGTTCCTGAGTCTGACATATACATTCTAGTTAATCAAATAATGTCAAGTCATTAAAAGAAAGCTGGTTCTAGATATCACTGTAAAATGCATATACTCCTATTAGGTATGGAGTTATTTATATATATTGGAAGTAGTTCTTAGTTTCATAGGGTGTGTCTAGACTACAGGGTTTTTTCGAAAAAAGTAGCCTTTTTTCAAAAAAACTTCCCCTGCATCTAGACTGCAGCCGCGTTCTTTCAAAAGTAAATCGAAAGAACGCGGCAGTTTTTCCAATCACAGTAAACCTCATTCTATGAGGAATAATGCCTTTTTTTGAAAGTACTCTTTTGAAAAAAGGCACTATTAAATGCAAACTGTGCTTTTTCGAAAGAGAGCGTCTAGACTCTCTTTCAAAAAAGCGGCTCGCTTTTTCAAAAAATCTGCTTGAGGTCTAGACGCTCTCTTTCAAAAGAGGCTTGTAGTTTAGACATAGCCATAGTTTCACAGAACACTAGAACTGGAAGGGACCTCGGGAGGTCATCAAGTCTAGTTCCCTGTCCTCACAGCAAGACCAAGCACCATTTAGATCTGAGGTGGGGAACCTAATGCTGGCCCCCAGCTTACCTGGATCCACCACTGAGGCTCGGGTCTCCCTGCCAGCACTGGGGAACCTGCATTGGCTCTCCATCCCCACTGTGGGGCTAGAAAATAGAAAATCTACTAGCCTGAGCCCCTCTAAGATCCGGTGTGCAAGGGAGATGTGGGAAGTGTCTGTCAGCTTCTCAGCTGAGGGGCATGTCAGTGAAGGTTTGTTTGGATTTTTTTGCTTCTCACTTGTGTGTGGCCCCCAACTGATTTTTCTGTGAGTCAGTGGCCCTTAACCCCCAAAAAAGTGTCTCATCCCTGATCTAGGTCATCCCTGTTAGATGTCTATCCAACCTGGAGGGAAAAAAAAACCCCAACAACAATCAGGAGCCAAGCCCAGGCATAGCAGAGGATGGCTTAGATCCCTCAAGATCTGGGTTATGGCCCCAGCACACTTCTGCTACAACACTCTGTTCCCTCTTGCTTTAAGTTAGGAGAAGAGGAAGCTGCATTCCAAATTTGGTGGTCCTGGCTCTTATCATTTAGGAAGAGTTCTTGAACAAATGGACTTGCAGACAGGCAGACAGGTGCACAAATCTCTAATTTATAGACAGTTTTTGTATTTTCTTTTTAAAAACAATTTTGGTGTAATTTTGGTGTAGTGTTTTATTGCTGCAGTTCCAGACAAAACAAGATGTTTATACCAAGGCAAAGTGAAAAAGTGGTTTCCTGACTGACCAGAGATTTTTAACCCTCTATCTGTTGAAATCTAAATCTGGTATTGTCTCATTAACCATCACCAGTCAGAGCTGAGTTGAAGGATTGTGGGATTGCACAGGAAGAGAACAATAGTAGTAACACTGCTAGAGCTAAGGGTTGAGTGTCCTGACCCAGAATAATAATCTGGAAGGTGTTCCCCCTCCAGATCTGTGAAACAAACAATACAGAATAGAATAAGTATTGTGCTAGTGTAATGCTACCACCTGGTTGAATTGGGAGCATGTGATTAAGCATCTTCCAATACCTGACACATGGTCATGTTTGGTACCAAATTTGCATTGTTACATATTACTGCAATTATTAAATACTAGAAGACTCCCCCCCCTGTGTTGACTGGGTCCTTCAGGGCAGGGAGCTGGTGGTGTCAGGGGTGCAGGAGTCAGGGCTTTAGGGATGTGGGGGAGTAAATCAGGAGGAGGGGAAGTGAGAGAGTGAGGGTTGGGGGGGGGGGCTGAGGAGGGGCTCATGGGGAGGGGTCCCATCTGGCATACACCTTTTCTACCCCCTTTATTCCTCACCTTTTCTCTTTCTCAAGACCTCCCCTCACCTGGCTGCCAAGCGCTTTTTCTCTTCTTCCCCCAGGCACTATGCCCCTGTCCAGCAGAGGCCTTTTCTCTCCCTTCAGCTCTGGTGCTGGCTCCATCATCTTGCCTGCCAGAACACTGGGAGCCTCAAATTGAGACACTTGTTAATTTTATGGCATTTCATAAGTTTCATAACTTGTTTTTATGTGCATCCCTATTGGAATAAAATGTGACACTCTCTCTCAGCTCAGTACATTTTGGAAGTGCTAGCATGCTTAACTCATGCTGATACATGTTATGTTAGTCTTTAAAGTGCTACCATGCTATTAGTTGTTTTTAAGTTTATTCTGATACTGTGGGCAGTTAGTGAACAGCTGTTTACCAAAGGAAATGGAGAACAAAATCTACATTTGGTTGAAATTTCATGATGAATTTAAGTAGAAAAAATTTAGTTACCCAAGTTTGAATTGGGCTGAGATACAGAGGATAACAACCTCACTGTTACAAAAAGTGCTATCAGATCTTTAATGACCAATTGTGACCCAGATTTACGTTTTACAACATATCCAAAAGTGTATGTATAAAATAAAATTTTAATGAGAACTGTAATTTAGATTTTCTTATTGTGTGATATGTGTTTTATGCATTCTCTAAAATGCAGAGAAGAGGCTAGACATTAAGTGAGGATGACAATATTTTTACAAGAATTTAAATAGTGCCTTTCATCCTTAAGAATCCCTAAGTACTTACAAAGTTAGGTGTCAACAATACCTTTTAAATGAAGTCAGCTGTGGGAAATAAGGAAAGTGTATGTGTGTGAGCTGTCACACCACAATAAGAGGGAGAGGAAACATTCTGGCTAAAACTCAGGGGCAGGCTTCTTCACAGAAGGCAGGTACCAAGAAAAGGGTCTTCATTTCGAGTTCATCTGAAAAACTCCAACACAGTTAACTGCATGGATGAATTGATCCACTTTTAATGGATAGTGTCACTCCACCCAAAGGTTTGATACTGTGCTTCCACAGACACTAGATATATCAAACTTCATGTGTAGATCACTAAGCGATCCCCTTACATTTAGGGCCTTACCAAATTCAGTCCATTTTGGTCAATCAGAGTTACAGGATTTAAAAAATCATCAATGTTGTTATATCAGCTATTTAAATCTGAATTTTCATGGTGATGTAATGGTAAGGGTCCAAAAAAGAATTGGGGGAGGGGGAGGAGGAGAGAGGGAGGATTGCAAAAGTGCGTATGGGGGGGGGGGGTTACAAGGATGTTGCAGTACTGCTACTCCTGCCTCTGTGCTGCTGCTAGTGGTGGCACTGCCTTCAAAGCTGGGCAGCTGGGAGAGTGGCGGCTGCTGGCAGCTAGCCCAGTTCTGGGGGTACTGTCCTGCCAGAAGCAGTGCAGAAATGAAGGTGGTGAGGTATCATATTGCCATCCTCATTCCTGTGCTGCTGCCTTCAAAAGTAGGCAAACAGAGGGCAGCTGCTGACTGAGGGCCCAGTTCTGCAGGCAGCAGTGCAGTAGTAAGGGTGGCAATACCATACTATGCTGTACACTTCTGTGCTGCAGCTGGTGGACTCTACCATCAGAACTTGGTGCCCAGGCAACAGCTGCTGCTCTCTGGCCACTCAGCTCTGATAATAGCCCAGAAGTAAAGGTGGCAATATTGCAAAAAAACCCAATATAACATAGCAACCTCCCTTCACCTCTGTTAGGGTCAGGATCCACAATTGGAGAAACACTAGTCTCCCCTGTTAAATCTGCATAGTACAGGGTAAAAGCACACAAAAGACCAGATTTCACGGTTCGTGACACGTTATTCATGGCTGTGAATTTGGTAGGGCCCTACTTACAGCTTTTACGAGCCCAGAAGCAAACAGGATTTCTAAATGTCATCTTAATATTCCCATTGAATCATGTACCAGCATATTAATTGTGATAAATCTAGAACATTTTAAATTATGTGAGCAAAATCCCCTTTCCCCTTTTTTCACTGTAACCTCCCTTTTAAAAGTATACTTGGTTGCTAGGTTTTTGTAATAAATTAGAACTAATTCCAATAGAATTCAATGAAGGGAGCCTATATCTACTTAGAATAGCCTTGTGTAGGGACAGTCTTACAAAGAAACACATCCATCAGAGAGGCTGCACTCTTCACTGAAGTTGACTGCCATTCCTTGTAGATTTTAAATTGAAAATTTTTACCTGTGTTTTCTTTCCTGTATTTTATTTTATACTTTCTTCCCATCATTTTCCCATGCAGTGATCAGCTCTGATATATGGTAAGGGTTTTCACTTGAAGGACTGTGCATTTTTAAAATGTCTTCTCTTTATTCTTCGTAGTTCTTACACATGTAATTTCCCCTTTAATTTGACATCATTTAACGGCACATTACACGTCAATGATGTGATCTGTGAATATTTACAATGTTCGTGTCATTTTTATTTTCTAATCCAATTTAAGTAGCTCAGCTTTTTATGACATCATGAATTCTTCAGTCTTTTTAGTCTTTTTGGGACTAATTATTCCATTAGTTCTTTTGAACTAGCTCAGTGTTGTCAGTCATTTTTTTCCCTTTTGATCGTAAGACCTTTGCTGCCCTCCTTTGCATGTGCAATCAGAGCCTTAGGAATATGTGACCAATGTTAATAGCTAAATGCTTCAATCTTCATAACCCTTCCCCCAAAGAATTTTTACCGTTGAAACAAAATAGTAAAGTAGTCTTTTCCATGTACCAAATTTGATAACTTTTTCTGGCTTAAACTTCTGGTCCTTAGTGTATTTATGCCTGCTTGTAATGGACACAGAGGATTTTTGGGGGGAGGGGTTGTTTGTTCACTCTTCTGTTAAGAGACATAGTAAAAGCAAAACACAAAATTCTGAGTATAAACCTCAAAAGAAAAAAAATAGACTTTGTTTGACTTGCTACCATATATGGTCTGATTCTTATGTCATGACTTGTCGTTTGTACTTATTTTTTTAAATCTGGATTTGATATATTGACAAAATTAGTTGGGCTTAACTTGTTAAGCAATCCAGGCTTCCCTAACACTTTCCAAATCCATTTACCTATTAACATCTAAAAAAGGATTAAATGTATAATAAACAATCTTTGACTGCATTCTAGCTACAATTTCTGGGCTGCCTAAGGGATGAATTTCTCTTTTGCTTCCTTGTTTACTAGAAATGTTTAACATTTCCTCTGTAATGCTAAAGAGCTCTGTTGTCTGTTGCTGCCCTCTGTAGTAATGTGGTAGGGACCACAAGATTTCTCATATGCAATAATATTCAAAATCTGTTTAGTTACTGTAAATACACTATAAAATTACAATGCTAGTGACTCTGACATTATCTTAATTTTTATTCCTTGTTTGTTTTGTTTCATTTCTGAATATATAATCTGTTTGAAATAGATCACATTCACTGAGGTCTATATAAAGTATCTTCAAATTATTTTTATTTCTCTTTGGTTGAATTCATATTTAGAACACTGTCGAGAAATAGTTCTAGCACACTGAATTGTTTAAAGTATGGGAGTATCCCCCAGCCCCCGCTACCAAAAAAAGAGAGAGAGAGAGAGAGAGAGAGAGAGAGAAATGCAATAAAAATGCAGGCGATTTTTAAAGGTGGAGAAGAGGAAAGGATCAGGTTTCTAGATTTCAGAAGAGGCAATATTTGTGTTTTTTCTGGAACAAAGGGGGGAAATTCAGTGAAAATCACATTTGTTATTTGTTAGGCTATTATCCATTTCATTGTCCACTTCTTCTTAGATACTTAGATAAAGCAACTTTCTGGTGCAGTAGATTAAATATTCCTTGCAGTTTGTGGATAAAAAAGAAATAATAAAAGCCCTGTCTTTTGTATAACACCATAGGAGAGTAGGCAAATTTCTCTTCAGGATAACATTCACTGACAACTACCAGTATTGTACTCTAGCACTATGGATAATATAATATGCTGTTGCTGAGAAAATAATTTTAACAGGAAGAGCCATGTTACTGTAATTACCCTAACTGCCCTTATTATTCTTTTTTCTTTTGCTAGAAGATTAAACTGTTTAACCTTTAAATAGAGAGCAGTTTATAAGATTTTTATTAAAATTAAACAATGTGTGGTAAACAGAAATCGTTATCACATTTCAGTTAATGGAAGGAGGACAAGCTTTACATTACAAGTTGTTTTATAATGAATGTATCATACAATGAAAACAATGAAGGCTTTTGGTATGTTGACTGGTGTTGGCTCCAGTTTAATTCTGGTATGGAAGAAAATTGCTAGAACTGCAAAAAGCAACTGCTTTAAGTGAGCTCTGTCCTCTAGCAGGTGTTATATGCTTAACACTTTGGGGCAATTTTTTTTTTTAAACTTATGGTGAAGTATTGTGATGTTTAGAATAGAGATGTCACATTTTGAGTTCTACCCTTGTCTGTGTTGAATGAGTTATTGTGTTTGCAAGTGGAGATTAAACAGATTCTTTTCTGAGTGTGTGCACACTTGCCATATGCAATTTCAAAGATTTCTTAGTGTGTGCATGTATTCAGGGAGGGATCATCACAGCTGGAGAAGGGCTGGAGAAGCATTGTTAAAGGAGGTTAAAGGGAAGGGAGCTAACCAATTTTGGTGTTCATCATGAGCAGTCATATGGTGAGTTAAACCAATATCATTAAAGCTAGTGAGCGCCAGTATCTTAGACCAGGTATAAAATGCTATCTGTAAGAATAGTCTCCCCAACTGCAAGTTCTCTTCAACCCCATCCTCCTGTCTTTTGACATATCAATCATTAATGTTTATTTTCTTTGTAATACATTGGTACCTAAATTTCTATACAAAAATTACTTCAATCAATGTCAACTGTTTTTAATGTTTTCTCCTTTTTACTTTAATCAATCCGCTTTTGCTTTACTTCTGTATTTTTACAGAGTTCTTCATTTTCCATATAATTAACCTTATTCTTTACTAGTTTCTCTATGTTGCTCCCATCTATCTTACTTCTGCTCCACCACTTAACCTTTCTAAATTAACTCTGTGTGGCTCATGATATTTGGTGTTTTTTTTCTTAAAGCCCCAGCTCTTGAAAACATGATAATATGTGAGAATCTCAGCTTTCATTTTTTTTAAAATATATGTTCTTGCCCTCAGTTTCAGAAAAAAATAGCTTGAAAACATGAACCTCAAAGGTTCAAAAAGCAGAAGCAAACAGAAGGAACCAAACCTAAAGAAATCTCATGATTTTAAAGCCAAATGTCTCATTTTTAGTGTATAAGTGACATCACTGATGATTTTTGAACATTCAAGCAATACTCCTCCTTTCCTCTACCAGTTGGAATTCCAGAGGGCAGATGGAAATTTGGGTGAGTATGAAAGGAGAGATTTATGCCTCTTCTATATCCCCCTCCTCTTCTAGCTAACAGTGAAAGGTCTCCCACTTCCCCATTATCCTGGAAAGATGGGAAAGCTAAGAGGGGAACAGATGTTTGCATGAAAGGAGAGAGGAGACATCTTTCCTTATCTTATGTGCTACTGTGGTTCCATTGATTGGTAAAAAGACTGCTAGTCTTAGAATGGCACCAACTTTTTCTGATCCTATTTCAGATTCTCCTGCCTATCACATAGTCACTTTATAAACTAGTGGGAAGGCAGGAGAAGAGAGGAGAGACAGGAGGTCTCCTGTATTTAGTGCATGGTTCAACTTTGAACAGTGTGTAAAAATGGTATAATGGTATTCCATAAGTGACTTCCTGTTGTAACCCAGATGTAGAATGCTTTAACAATACTTAAGGATTACTCCTATGAATAAAGATTTGTGGAACTGGGACCATTATAAGTAAATAGCCTGTAAGAGAGACTTCACAATTCCCTTATGATTCTAAGACCCCATTATAGGGTCTGTGGGTTGAGAGAGACTTTCAAGCTCTGTGCTAGCCAGGTGACAGCTAAAATCCTCTGTTGAAGCTGCTACCTCATATGTACCTTAAGATGTTTATAGACCCTAAGCCTAAATCCTAAGCCTGAGATGCTGTTTATGTTTTGGTATCTGAGTGTAACCAGCAAAAGTTTCACAATCAGATTTCTATATTTCAAGCATGAATTGTTTCATTCAAACATATTTAATTAAACCTTTAACTTGATTTAAAATTATAAATAAGAACATAAGAACAGCCATACTGGGTCAGACCAAAGGTCCATCAGCCCAGTATCCCGTCTTCAATGCCAGATGCCTCAGAGGGAGTAAGCAGAACAGAATCATCAAGTGATCCTTCTCCTGCTATCCACTTCCAGCCCCTGACAAACAGAGGCTAGGGACACAATTCCTACTCATTCTGACTAGTAAGTATTGATGAACCTAACTTCCATGAATTTATATAGTCTTTTTAGAACGCTGTTACAGTCCTAGTCTTCACAACATCCTCTGGCAAGGAGTTCCACAGGTTGACTGTGTGCTGGGTGAAGGAAAAAAAACTTCTTTTTGTTTGTTTTTAAATCTGCTACCTATTAATTTCATTTGATGACCCCCTAGTATGTTATGGGAACAAGTAAATAACTTTTCCTTATTCACTTTCTCTGTACCTGTCAATTTTATAGACCTCTACCATATCCTCCCTTAGTTTCCTCTTTTCTAAACTGAAAAGTCCCAGTCTTTTTAATCTCTCATCATATGGCACCTGTTCCAAATCCCTAATAATTTTTCTTGCCCTTTTCTGAACCCTTTCCAATGCCAATATATCTTATATGAGATGAGGCAACCACATCTGTATGCAGTATTCAAGATGTGGGTGTACCATTGATTTATATAGAGGCAAATAAGATATTCTCTGTCTTATTCTCTATCCATTTTTAAATTATTCCTAACATTCAGTTTGCTTTTTGACTGCTGCTGCACACTGTGTGGATGTTTTCAGAGAACTATCCACAGTGACTCCAAGATTTCTCTCTTGAGTGGTTATGGCTAAATTAGTTCCCATCATTTTGTATGTGTAGTTGGAACTATTTTTTCCAATGTATGTTACTTTACATTTATCAACATTAAAATTAATTTGCCATTTTATTGCCTAATGACCTAGTTTTGAGAGATCCTTTTGAGACTCTTCACAGTCTGCTTTAGTCTTAACTATCTTGAAGCAGTTTAGTATCATCTGCAAATTTTGCCACCCCACTGTTTACTCCTTTCTCCAGATCATTTATAAAAGGTTAAATAGGATTGGTTCCAGGACGGACCCTGGGGGATGCCACTAGTTACCGCTCTCCATTCTGAAAACTTACCATTTATTCCTACCCTTTGTTTCCTGTCTTTTAACCAGTTATGAATCCGTAAGAGGACCTTCTCTCTTATCCCATGACAACTAACTTTTACTTAAGAGCCTTTGGTGAGGGACCTTGTCAAAGGCTTTCTGGAAATCGAAGTACACTATTTCCACTGGATCCCCCTTGTCCAAATCTTATTGACCCACTCAAAGAACTCTAGTAGATTAGTAAGTCATGACTTCCCTTTACAGAAACCATGTTGACTTTTCTCTAACAAATTATGTTCATCTGTGTGTCTGACCATTCTGTCTAGTGGCCCCACTTGTTGTTTAGCAGGCTTCCTATTTCTGATGTAAATAAAAAACATGTTGCTATTTTTGAGATTTTGGCTAGCAGTTCTTCAAACTCCTTTTTGGCTTTCCTTAGTATATTCCTACACTTAATTTGACAGAGCATATGTTCCTTTCTATTTGCCTTACTTTCTAAAAATTTCCACTTTTCAAATGATGCCTTTCTCTCTCTCACTGCTTCTTTTACTTGTTTGTTAAGCTCTGGTGGCACACTCTTGGTTCTCTTACTGTGTTTTTTTAATTCGGGGTATACATTTAAGTTGGGCCTCTATTATGTCGTCTTTGAAAAGTCTACATGCAGTTTGCAGATAACCAACCTCCTCATTTTTGTGTAGTTCCCCTTTTTGAAATTAAATGACACAGTGTTGGGCTGCTGTGGTGTTTCTCTCACCACAAGGATGTTAAATTTTAGTATATTATGGTCATTATTTCCAAGTGGTCCAGCTATGTTCACCTCTTTGACCAGACCCTGGGCTCCGCTTAGGACTAAATCAAGAATTGTCTCTCTTCTTGTGGGTTCCAGAACCATCTATGCCAAGAAACAGTCATTTAAGGTGCCAAGAAACTGTATCTCTGCATCCTGTCCTGAGGTGACGTGTACCCAGTCTGTATGGGGGATAGTTGAAATCCCCCACTATTACTGAGTTTATCTTTATAGCCTTTCTAATCTCCCTTACCATTTCATAGTCACTATTACTATCCTGGTCAGATGGTTGGTAATATATCCCTACGGCTATATTCTTATTAGAGCATTGAATTACTATCCATAGAGATTCTGTGGAACATTTTGGTTTATTTAAGATTTTTACTTCATTTGATTCTACATTTTCTTTCATGTATAGTGTCACTCCCCCACCAGCATGGCCCGTTTTATCCTTCCGATATATTTTGTACCCTGATATTAATGTGTCCCATTGATTGTCCTCATTCCACCAAGTTTCTGTAGTGCCTATTATATCCTTATCCTTCTTAAATATGAGGTACTCTAGTTCACCCAGCTTATTTTTTAGACTTTAGAATTTGTGTATAAGCACTTTAAGATTTGTCACTATTTAGCTGTCTGCCATTTCCAAATGAAAGGCATACTTTTTCATTTGACTGTTTCTCATCTGATCTTACCCATATTTTGTCATCTTCCATCTTCTCCTCCTTACTAAAATGTAGGGAATTTCTATTAATAGACTCTCCCCTAAGAGATGTCTCTGTCCAATCCTTGTGGTTCTCTGCACCTGTTGGCTTTCCCCCAGCCTTTAGTTTAAAAACTGCTCTACTACCGGTTTAATGTTAAGTGCCAGCAATCTGGTTCCATTTTGGTTTAGGTGGAACCCATCCTTCCTGTACAGGCTTCCCCTACCCCAAAAGTTTCCTAAAAACATTGAGACCCAGGTCCTCCACACATTGAGACCCTGCATTCTGCCTCCCTACCTGGCCCTGCACATGGAACTAGAAGAATTTCAGAGAATGCTACCATTGGGGTCCTGGATTTCAATATCTTCCCTAGCAGCCTAAATTTGGCCTCCAGGACCTCTCTCCTAGTCTTCCCTATGTCATTGGTACCTACATATACCATGACCGCTGTCTCCTCCCCAGCACTACACAAGGGGGAGGGATAGCTCCATGGTTTGAGCAGTGGCCTGCTAAACCCAGGGTTGTGAGTTCAATCCTTGAGGGGGCCATTTAGAGATCTGGGGGAAATCTGTCAGGGATGGTACTTAGTCCTTCTGTGAGAGCAGCGGACTGGACTTGATGACCTCTCAAGGTCCCTTCCAGCTCTATGAGATGGTATATCTCCCTATATTATATTATAAGTCTATCTAGATGTCTGGAGAGATCCACAACCTTCACACCAAGCAGGCAAGTCACCAAATGGTTCTCTCAGTCATTGCAAACCCAGCTACCTAAGTTTCTAATGACTGAATTTCCCATTACTAACACCTGTCTGTTCTTAATGGCTGGTGTTTCCTCCCCTGGAGAGGTATCCTCAGTGCGAGAGGATACTGATATCTGGAAGAAGGGTCCCAATTATGGGATCATTTCCCTATGCTCCAGTTGAATGTTCTCCTTCTCTGAGCCTTTCACAGTCCATAACAGCACAGGCACTATCTAACCGGAGGTGGGACAGTTCTACACCTCTCTGCCTCCCTTAGCTCCTGCAATTAAGCCA
This sequence comes from Rafetus swinhoei, assembly GCA_019425775.1. Taxonomy (NCBI): domain Eukaryota; kingdom Metazoa; phylum Chordata; order Testudines; family Trionychidae; genus Rafetus; species Rafetus swinhoei. The sequence continues at coordinate 31,602,513 of CM033439.1, read as the reverse complement.
CCCAGACCTCCAAAGTCTGTATGCAGCTTCTGAGGGCCAGGAGATCCTTACACCAAATGCACGCGTATGCCACCTGCCCATAGGCAAGGTAATCATGCTACTTTGCATTCAATACGTATTTAGGGCCCTGCCAAATGCATGGCCATGAAAAATGTGTCACAAACCATGAATTCTAGTCTTGTGTGTGCTTTTACCCTAAACGATACAGATTTCACAGGGGGAGACTTCAGTTTTTCAAACTGTGGATCCTGACCCAAAAGGGAATTACAGGGGAGACCAAGGTTATTTTATGGGGTTATGGCATTGCCACTCTTACTTCTGTGCTGCCTTCAGAGCTGGATGGCCAGAGAGTGGTGGTAGTTGGTCAGGTGCCCAATTCTGAAGGCAGTGCTTTGCCAGCAGCACCACAGAAACAGGGGTGATAATAGTAACCCAGGACACCCTTGCTTCCCCGCTGCTGCCTTCAGAACTGGGTGGCCAGAGAGTGGTGACTGCTGACTGAGGGCCCAGCTTTGCAGGCAGCAGTGCAGAAGGAAAGGTTGCGTTACCATGACATCCTTACTCCCTCAGTGCTGCTGGCCACCACTCAGCCTTCCAAACTGGGCTCCTGCTCAGCAGTCTCAACTCTTCATCTGCCCAGTTCCGCAAGCAACACTGCCATCTGCAGCACTCAAAAGTGGGGGTTGCAGTATCACCAGCCCCACTACAAAACCTTTGTGCCTCTCCCCACAACTCCTTCTTCAGTCAGGACCTTTACCACTGGAACTCCAGGAAATATCAGATTTAAATTGCTGAAATCATGACATTTGTAATTTTAAAAATCCAATGACTGAAATTGTCAAATATGGATTATGAATTTGGTAGGGCCCTAGTCATACTTTTTTCTGCTCCTAGCATTGGAGCGCAAAAGGGCCCATGGCACCTTTATAACCCCAACTCCCTTTCTGCCTCTGTGCAGAAGCAATCATATGCCTTGTGCTTGGGGGGTGCAAGAACTGCTGCCTCCTAGCCGTCAAGGACATGCAAATTGCCTCTCAGAAAAAGGGGGAGGGACAGAGCAGAGACAGAGCTATGCCTCCTGCCCACCCCAGACCAGTCTATTTCCCAGATGTGGCTTGGTCACTCAGGAGGAGAGGGCTATACTAGGCAAAGAAAAAGTGCCTCGTGTACACTCTGCCTGCTTGCTGGATAGCTGAGAGGGAGGGATTTGTGCATATTGATGCACAGTCTCCCCAGACCTCTGCCTGGGACAGCTGAATACCCACGCCTCCATCTCAGGACATGTACAATTTGCAGTCTGGCCTTATATATTGACATGCTGGTAATGACAAGGATACGGTTATAAGAAAGCAGCATTTTACCATGCATACTTTGAAGATCATCACTCTCCAAGTGATTTAATCCTTTGTGACAGATGAGATTTATTATTTTCTTTCCTAATTATATAAATCCTTTACCATCTGGTCTGTGTGTAAGGTGCAGGGTCATAAAATAACATTGAAAGTTTTAAGTACATCTCATTGCAGTTTCTCAATTCTAAAATATATCAAATCAACAGATTCAACACTGCCAGCTTCAGGAAATGCTTGAATCTCAGAAAAGCATATAATTGAGTGTACCTGTGGTATAGGACTATGTCTAATCAGTCGTCTGTGTAGGTGGGTAGTGTCAAGTGCCATTCATCTGCCTCCCCTGAGATTTCTGGAAACAAGAAGGAGGGGTAGTGGTAAGACAAAGATATATAACCATGTTGACCACTGAAGTACATGGTTAACAGCTTAATTATCTGGGTTCAGCTATCAGTCAGAGACAAACCTGTATAATTTAGCCATACTTTATAATTTACTATAGAAATGGCATAATGATAAGGACAGTGTTGCTAGAATTAGAATCTGCATTAAGTGTGTTTAATTTAATTTTTCTAATTATATTTCTAATAGCTTAAATATGTGCACTGATAAAATGGTTAGCCACCTGCATTTAAATGCCACCTGATGCGTTTATTTTGGAACAGTAGCAGATTGATATAATTTGAGCTCAAGTTCCTTTGAAAATTCATTTATTAATGGATATTAAATTATTCTTTGTGTCTGTGCTGCACATGAAGTTGTAGAGCTTCTATCATTGTGGGAATCACTGTTAAATGTTTTAAATCTGAAAACACCTATTGTATTTTTGAACTCTATTTAAGAGGTCTGTTTAATTAAAAATTTAAAGTTGCATTGACATTTTTCTATGGACCTTTTATGCTGGAATAATGCATTAAAAATCCATTACATTTAAATGTTTGCATAGCGTATGGGGGGCCAGTTAGGTGAGTATGCAGTATATGTACAGGGTATGTAAAATCCATCAATGTTTTTATTATAGTGTAATTTCCATAGGATATTTCATAGGTATCATCTTACTGTTCATTTATTGCATTATCTTAATTGCATACTTTATGGATAACTATTTTTCAACTTTGAGGTCTGCTTGTTTTCAGATATTTAGAGCTTCTGAAGAATTTTTCTTTTCAGATAAAAATTTACACATTTGGGGGTTTATACGTTGGGGTTCACCTTGCATCATTCAAAAATGATTTGGAAAAATATTTGTAAAACTTCTCTGAACAGAGGTAAATGAAAATTAGCTAATTTTTTAAAAGTTCATACTTTCAGTAGATAATCACTTTGAGATGTTTCCAGACCATTTTGCAGTAAAATATAAGTGATAACTAAAACGGTTATTTCTTTTGCAATGGTTATTAAAATCAAACTGACTAAATTGATATTATTTACAAATCTACAAAAACATAAATCCATAAAAATCAATGTTAGATGTTTATTTGGTCTGTCTTTTTATAGTGTATTTACAGAGATGCATGTGTCTTTTGACTATGCTTTAGTGAAAATACAGAGTGAATGCAAAGGAGTGATTAATGTGTTAATCTTTTTTCCTTTGAAAGAAAGGAAATTAAATGCAAAACCTCAAATTAATGTAATATTTAAGTGACTATTTTAAACACTCAAAAATCAAAAAAAAAAAAAAGGATAAAATAGGGTTTCCACAGGAACCTTTATGTTGCCAAGTATTTCCCTCATATATGACATTTCATTTGCTGAGATTGTACAGCTGAGAGTGGGACTATTTTTGGACTACTTTTCTAGTTTTGTTGTTAAAAACCTATTTTAAGTTAATACACAATGGGTGGGATTTTCAGAAGTACTCACCTTTGGCCTAAATTCTACTGCCAGTGAAGACAAGGGTAAAAGTCTCAATTTCCTGAGAGCAGAATTAGACTAATGCTGACCACTTTTTGAAGATTCCAAAACTGTAAGTTTAAATTTTAAAAATGCAGAAGCAAATGCTATAAGTGATTCCAGTTAGATACTTTCAGTATTTACAGTACTAAATGCATTATCATAGTAAATATTGGGGGGGGGGGGGGGGGGGAAACACTGTACTGGTACAGATGTATGGTTTGCAGTAGCTTTTGATGTATACATAACTTAGCTAGGTATGACTGATGTATAAATAACTTAGCTAGGTATGATAAGTTGAGCTTGAATAATAGTGGACAGCAAGATAAAGAAGCATGAACTCATGGATGATGGTATGAACCTTCAGTGTTTGATGGACTGCATAATACTCTGAATAAAATATGTTGAGTCAAGCAAATAAGTGACTAAGAGTATGTCTACACTGCAAAAAATACCTGCAGCAGCGAGTCTCAGAACCAAGGTGTATTTACTTGGGTTTGTGGCCTTGTGCTCTCAAGCTAAATATTCAGTGTAGCCATTTGGGCTTGGACTGGCGCCTGGGCTCAGACTCACTCCCCCCATTCCTCCTACCCCCTTTTAAGGTCTATTTTCTTCATACTAATGTTAATGGAAAGAGGAATCTCTCAATCAGTTGTATTAGCAGTTGGTGGACATTCTTAGATTATATGTAAAGAAAAGCGCAGCAGCAGATAAGTGTATGGCTGAAGTGTCTGTGCATGTGTGTTGTATTCCCCGCTAGTTTACTTTGTTAGATCCTAAACAATATGAGACTTAGACACTAGACAATACCACAGTCCTTCGTAAAAACTGTCATTGCCTGCTTGTTAAAAGATCCTATTTCTGCACATCCTTGACAAACACTTTTATAATGCTTCATTATAATAGGCATCTCAAAGACAAGTGAGATGTGCAAGTACAAGAAAATGAAATCAGTATTTAATTACTAAATATTCTACCCCTAAAATAAAAAAAGCTTAAATAATTCAGTTTGATTTGGTCTAATTAGTCTGATTTCCTAGTATTTAGCCCTAATTATGTGATACATAAGCCCTAATTATGTGGTACGTATACAGTGTGCTCTCTAAAGTTAAAGATCAGAACGGATACTGTCTTAAATGATGATAAACTATGTTAAATTATTAATTATAATTAATCTTACAAAATAGGCATAATTAGCTTAAGTACTTCAGATATTATACTTAACACATTACACATTATATGAAAGTCTTGAGCATTTTAAAAATACTGTACCAAAAGGAAGATATTGATAAGTACTAAGATTTATTGAGTATAGCTTAACTGATGTCTCACTGTTGTCAAAACATCTAGCCTTCATTGCTGAAAAGGCATGTTTGTTTTAACTCATTAAATGCCATGCCCCTTGTCACCTGATGAGTAATGTTACCCAAAAAATTCCCACTGGAGACCACCCCAGGTTACACTAGTATGGGTTTATTGATTGAGGAATTAACATGCCACTATGTGCACTATATCAGGGCTACTCAACTTTGGAAGCCCCGGGGGCCACAATGATACTCACAGCACATGCTGAGGGCCACAACTTAAGTGTGGTGGCATATACGTGCAAATATATATGCAAATATCAAATAGCATTTTTCACACTGACAGGCATGAACACAAAGCACTTTCCACAATGCCACAGCATTCCCAGCACCTCCTTCCTGGACTGTAGATACCTCGACACCCTATACCTATCTGTTACACCCAGCCCACCTTCTTGCGTCTTTCAATGCTCGTCCCACCTGGGAGATGCCTCGCTGTTTTGGAGCGTGTTCCTAGTGGAGGCCATGTTCAAAGGATCCCATCTGCAGGCTGTGTGTTAAGCCCTGTGTAAAGCCAAACTGCACTGCTGGCCACACACACAAAAAAAAAAAAAAAAAAAAAAAAAGGCTGCGGGCCACATGTTGAGCAGCCCTGCACTATATGGTTAAACTAAAGAGGATAGAGCAGCCACTAAAGGTTTAAACAAAAGGGCAACCAGCTATCTCTCTCACACATAAACAAACACACCCACACCTTCACTCATTCACACACATTCATTCCTGCCCTTAGGCACTCACACAGGCATATGGGTTGCAGAAGGAGCCATGGCATGTTGCACCTGGAGGGTCTATCTGCTGATCATGGCTGGGGAGCTGATCAGGAAAGAAATTGGCTGTAGAAAGAGGAGCTTCTCAGAAAGAGAAAGAGGGTTTCTTCCAGGTGTTCTCTCCTTTTATTGCCTCTATACAACTCCTGTGACTCATCCACATACATCACTGGGGAGCATGCCCAGACTTTCCTTGATCCAGCAGAGCAGCAGTCTCCTTAATTGGTCCGATGACTCATCACCTGTTCCACGTGCTCAGCCTTGCGGTTTCTAATCCCAAACACACAATAGTCTCTCCACTCACACACACAAATTTAGAGCAAGTTACAAGCAAAGTGGCTGAGAGTTACAAAGATTACAAAGTTGCACGGCTCAACAATTACCAAGCTTACAGTAAGTTTCTGAATTTATAGAGCAAAGTTGTTGAGAGTTACAAAGTTGCAAGGTTTTACAAAGATTACAGAGTTACAAGGTTTAAGATTACAACCAGTTGCAGAGTTTAAAAGGTAATGCATCTGAAACAAAGCTTCAGAGAATCATTTACAAATCATTAGTAATGAAGTGAGATAGAACACAACTCCCCCTCCCCTCATTGCACCCAGCAATGCAGTCAGCAGGAAGCTTTTGTCAGTCTCTAAATCATGTGTTGGCAGGACCTTACAGTTTAGTGTATTTCCAGAAAATCCATGTATAAAATCAAGTAATAGCTCAGGCGGAGGCTTTTATGCAACAAGTAAGGTGTACCCATTTTATTAGTTTATCTTCTTAATATACTACAGTGTAAAAGTCAATAAAGATTTTTGTTGTTGCATTAAGGGCGTTTTAGGTTTGATTGCATGTAGCTGATACCACTGTGCACTCTTCAAACATTTTTTATTGTAGCAAAATTATCATCATTTGATATTTAAGATAAGTTTTGGTTCTAAATTAAGAAAATACTGAACTTACCAAAGCCAAATGTTCTTTATTTTTGCTACTTTGAACCAAGATAAATTCTTTATGTACAAAAATGTCTTCAAACAGAAGGAAGTTTGCAAATAGACTAACTTTTAATTTTTTTTACAATGAGTGGTGTGGGAAAGGGAGACAGTAAACATCTATTTACTCAAAGTAAATTTGTAAGATGGAAGTGAGCTGGTACAGAAACTTTTGTTGTCTTGTTTTGTTGTTGTCTCAGTTTGTGATAATAGGTATCCTTAGCTGAATATAAAAAAAGTTTTAAAAGTCTATGATGCGAGATCCTGCAGCTTTTTGTCTCTTCTATCATTTGTCTGAAAAATAGCACAATTGTCTGACAGCGCATGAAATATCTGGGTGGTACAGCCTTAAAATGCATTTTCACCTGGGTCCACATGTGACTTAATTCAGCTCATACATTTGATGAGCTCAGTCTAATGTGGAGTGGCCAACTTTCTAATGTGTGAAAATTGGACACTGAGAGCCAGAACCTTCTCCACCCCCTGCTTCGCCTCTTCCCCTAAAGCCCCATCCCTGCTTTACTTCTTCTCCCTAAAGTCCCATCCCTGCTTTACTTCTTCTCCCTTAGGCCCTGACACCTCTTCACTTCCCCCCATCATCCACTTCTCTCTCCACCTCCATTCCCCTGCCACCTGAGCAGGGATCAAGGGGAGACATGGCTAGGACATTTGAGGGAGAGCCACGATCCAGGGATAAAGGGGTGACTGGGTAGATTGGGAGACAGCAGCCTGGGTATAGGGCACAAAGGAGGCAATGAGTCTGGCCACTGGTCCCACCCCTCCAATGCCATGCGTGCAAAGTTAGGCTAAAATTATTGTGAGATTTCAGGTGCGTCATGCTTTTGATGAAGTCAGAAGTTTGCAAGAACAACTTCCTTCCTGTCATTTGAGCAATGCTGCTCCTGATCAGCACCAGGAAGTGTAGTTATATGCAGCAATAAAAATGACAGAATGATCAAAACTCATTTGAATCTTCAAAATAAAATGCATTCCATTTTTGGTAAACATTTGGATGAGGAGTCATGAAATCAGTTTATTAATTTTTGCAAATCAGTTCACCAATTCTTAAACCCACTACAGTTGATCTGCAGTATTGATTCTGAATTCTGAAAGGTATTAGTGTATTGCTAATAAAGGTGTTGCTTCTAAAGGTATTAGTGTATATAATATATTCTATAGACATTTGGGCTCTCGATGGACCTCAGGCTGTAGGACTCTGTGGGAGGGTCCCAGAGCTTCGGTGGCAATATGATCCGGAAGCTGGTAGTTGGAGCCCTGGACCCTTTAAACTGCCGCATGAGCACCGGCGTGCTGCTTCACATGATCCATGCAGCTCTGAGGCCTGGGAGGGGCCAGTGCTGTAGTCCAGACAGCACTGAGGGCTGGCTGCCCTGGCTCCGCACCTTCTGCTTAAGGCCCCCACACACCTTGCCTGGGGCCTTCTAAAGCTGTCAGCCCCTCTGGGAACAAATATTTAATAACAGGCTCTTTAGACTAGCAGAGAAATGAATAACACAGTACAATGGCTGGAAGCTGAAGTTAGATAAATTAAGACTGGAAATAAATTATAAATCTTGAATAATGAGAGTAATTGACAATTTGAATGATTTGCCAATTGTCATGGCGTACTCTCCATCACTGACCATTTTAAAGTGAGATTGGATGTTTTTTCTAAAAGATCTGCTCTAGGAATTATTTTGATGATGTTTCTATGGCATTTGTTCTAAAAGAGGTCAGACTAATGATCAATAAGGCCCTTTTGGATTATAATTTATTAATCTATTAAACTGACTTGAAAAGAGAGCCCCTATTGCTGTAAAATAATGGATATGCTATATAACAAATCTCCATATGCTTTAATGGGGATTTTTATCAGTGCAAAAATTTAATTTTAAAAGTTGTATGTGGTTGTTGTTGGACATTGAAGTGAACGGGAGAAATAATAGGCTATAGACCATTGATTCTCAAACTTTTTGGCCCGTGGACCACCTGGCTCAGTGTAAACCTTTCCACAGACAGCCAGTTGCTAATGGAAATTCACTGTTAATTACATAATTATGCCCGAGCCATTTTGCTAGTGCTGCAGCTATGGAGAATGGTATAATTTAAATTATTAAACAGATAAAGTGCTTTAACTTTCTTATGTTAGTTTATTAAACTTCATTTAAATAAAGTAAAATATTAATTTATGTCCAATGCAAAATGTTTTGATGTTTTCTTTATTTATGGCAGGGGTGGGGAACCTTTTTTGGGTGCCACAGATCCACACAAAAAATCAGTTGGGGACCACACAAGTGAGAAGCAAAAAAATTCCTTCAAAAAACTCCAACTCTCACTGATGTGGCCCCCACATGAGACATCTCATTCCTCTGGAGCTCCAGCCCCACAGAGCAAGGGGAAGGGACAGGGAGGACTGAAGTTCAGGGATTTGCATAGGCCAGATTTACCTGGTGTTGTACTTAAAGAACTGTGCAGAGCTGCTTGCTTTGCTTCTCTCTGAGAGCTGGGTCTCACAGGGGAAGGTCAGGGCTTTCTCCCCCCTCCCCCACCCCCATCCCCAGCCCTACCCCCACTCTACACACCTTCAGAACTGGAAGCTGGAGCTGGTGTTGAAGCCTCATGGCTGTGAGGCGACCGTAAGGCTTGAGTGGCAGTGTGGGCTTCTCGCTGCATGGTGGGGGGAAGGGAAGGGGCTGAGTTTGTGCGGTGGAACATGGACTGCACTTTGAGGACTACTGCTATAGACAGTATTCAGAGCTGACTTTGGGTAAAATTTTCAAAAGCACCTATATAAGACTACAGTTTTGATGCTCAAGATTCTCTGTGTGGATAGAATTGTATGCCTGTGGTGATCACCGCTGAATTTAATAGGGGCCCATATGGGTGTTGGGTTCCATCTGTGCAAAACAGCTTGCATGTTGGAGGCCTACACTGGTGAGGAATCTATATATTAGAGAGTTTGTGCATCTGTCTGTTTGTGAGTCCATTTGTTCAAGAACACCTCCTAAATGGTAAGAGATAGAGCCACCAAATTTGGTATGCAGCTTCCTCTTATCCTAAAGGAAGGTCAGGGATTGGTTGTGCCAGGATAATGGGAAGTGTCTGGAATAGAAGTGTTTTCTAGAACATGGAATGGGAAGGGGCAGAGAGAAGGAATGCTATATTGGGTTATGTCTACACTTGATTCCTCCTTTGAGGGAGGAATGCAAATGTAGACATCCAAAATTGCAAATGAAGTGAATATGCAATAATGAAGCGATTATGCAAATGAAGTGCAGAATATTTAAATCCCTGCTTCATTTGCAATTTCTGATGTCTACATTTGCATTCCTCCCTCGAAGGAGGAATTAAGTATAAACATACCCTTGCAGAGTGATTACTGCGGGGAGTGAGTGTGGGAGACAGCTGTACTGCAGAGTGACCCCTAGAGGCAGCTGCATCAGCAGGAAAATGGCCAGCTGGGGACAGGGCTCCACATGTCTGGGCCTTGGACAGGGTAAGTGGCCCTCCTGCTCCAAATAGTGCTGAATGGGGGAGGAAACAAAGCCCGGGCCCACCAAGGAGACACGACCCCTAAGGAGAGGCCAGGAACTGGGCTCAGCCTTCCTGAAGAAGAGGTCCTGCTTGAGGAGAGGCCAGGGAACCAGGACCTGTCCTTGGACAGGTTGCAAGCTAAGGGGGGCATTGGGGACAGGCTGCAAGCTGTGGATGGGGTGCTGGATGCTGGAGTCAGACTGCTAGGCACTGCCCTCCTTCCAGACAGGTTGCAGGCAGTCTGCCATGGGGGGTGAGGAGCTGCTGGAGGCTGAGGCCAGCCACTGGAGTCCCACTCGTCCCTGGACCAGAGTGGGACTCCACCCCCTGCTCTCGGCCTCCCCACTCAAACCCCTGCCCTGACTCTGCACTGCACTCCTGCCCTGACCCCTGCACACCAAAACCTGTGCCCTCAGCTGCCCACATCCTACTCTCATTCCAGCACCCTTAACCCTCTGCCCAGAAACCCCCAACTCTTCCAGCCCCTGCCCTCGTTCCTGGATTCCCCCCCCCCTTTTATTGTAGCAAAAGACAGTAAAAAAACTGCAAATACTGTCTACCAACAAGCTCTATATAGTGTTTGAATCACTTTCCTTCTTTTATTAATACAAACTTTTTTCCCTTCATTTTCAAAAAATACAATCATTTAAATAAAGCATGTACATTTTTCTTTTATTTTGTAAAAAAACCCAACCAACCAAACAAAAAAAAAACCCCACCACACCACCCTTTAAGATCCAAGCAATGCCAGGTACATTTGCTAGTATTTAAAATCTGCTAGTAATTTTTTTATATATTTATTATTTCGTGACATCCAAAATGGACTTAAATGATTTTGGTTTTCCTCTCCAGTGGAAAAATAGATCAGGAATAGGAGACAGGCACACTATTGTACATTAGGCATTTTTCAAATAATTTATTTCATAACTATCTATATTCCCAGAGTGGTCCAAAATTTTGCTGTGGAGAGACTTCTGGTATGTGCTCTCACATCCTACCCTCGTACTGTAGTAGTCAATTGTCACCATTGGGGTGTCCTGACAGGTCTCCTGCTTCATCAGTGATGATAACCATTTGGCTGCATGTCATGCTGGGTTGCACAAATAGCCACCACAGCAGACTCAAGAGAGCCCCAAAGACCAAAGGCCAGGTTTGTTATCAGATGAAGTACAATAATAGACATCAGTAGACTCTACCGAACCACTAAGCGTATGTACCCCCGACAATGGACCAGCTCAGGCAGTGTCAGGAATAAGACACTGCTCCCTCGGCTGGACAAAGACAACTCTTTTGGGTACACTTTTATACACAGGTACAAACAAGTTGCACATCACTCTTGATATATCAGGATGCCACCCTCTGACGTTACCTAGATCGACCCATTTACTTGTACATGTACTATCATGCTGTCAGTTTAGATCCTGTCCTGAACCCCGGTTGGTATGTTCCTGTTATCTGTGTGGTGTGTGTGGGTACTGAGATGTTTCTTCATGAGATGTTCTGTTATGACCCTGCTGGAATGTGTTTATTAGGCACAGGCCATACTGTTAGGTAAGAGTGTTTCTGTAATATCAGCCCTGTTCTTGCCAACTTCTGTGAGCAGGGCCTGCCTGCTGCTCACAGCTTAACTCTGCTTTATGTTAGCAAAGTCTTGACCATTGCTGTCTGTGTGCAGGCCTTATACCTGACTTGTGATACATAGGCTATGTTTCAGGCCTTCATCTTACTGCAGTTTAATAATATGTTTGATGCTTTTGAGTTCTAACTAATCCTTATCCTGCATTATCATTCTTATTATTATGTTTATTTGGATGATAATGCCTCGGGTATGGCACAAAATTATGTGAAAGAGAAAGTTTCTGCCCCCAAAAGCCCAATATTTTAATGTAAGACTGGTCTAAAATTGGTAGATAAAAACAAACAGATGGGAGCAGTACAAGGAAACAATGACTGATACTGATCAACATGAAAAACAGTGGTCATGGCACATAAGTTGCTCACTGTTGTCAAGTTTTTGTAGGCCTCACAGCAAAGAAGAGTTATAAAGATGGATATCAAAAAAGATAATGAGTTGGTTTTGCAGGTGATAACAGGAAATTCCATCTCAGAGTTGCCAGCTCTTATAATTTTATTACAGGTTTCACAATGTCTGGTGACTCTCTTGAAGCCCCACCACATGGAATCATCTCATTAGGAAAGAATGTCCGCTTTCATTTCAAAAAATGTACAAGCAAGTTTCTAAGCATCTTGGTTACAAAGAAAAAAAGCTTGAAGACATGATCCAGTTGTATCCTAAAGGCTCAGAAACAAGACGACAAATAGAAAGAACCCAACACATTGTTTTTTAAAAAAACTCATGATTTTTAAGCTAATTCCATGAATTTTGGGGCCCAGATTCATAATTTTTGAATATTTGGGGTTGGCTTTACTACCTTAAAGGCACAAGGGGCAATATGGGATGGTGCATATTTGTTAGAAAAAATTAACATGCGCAATTGAGATTGACATGATCTGAAAGGGTCAAGGTTCAATATATCAATCCATATGGGAGAGATAGATAAGGCAGGGATAGGCCATAAAATGCCCCAACTGTGAAAATGGGTAATTTGTGTCTGATGCAGTGGAGAAGGTGGGAGAAAGAACCAAGTAGGAAAAAATGCCCACTCAAGATACATGCTTGAGTGATGGAGAATGATGGTGATGTCCACAAGGACTGAGAAAGGAAGGTGGAGATAGACGTGGAAGGCAGAGATTGAGAGCGCTCTTTGGGACTGTTGAGCTCATGTGACTAGGCCTTACCCTCTCAGGTGGACCCACTGGATGTTAAAACCAAAAAGTTTAGGTATTTAACAACAAGGGGTGTGTCTAGACTACAGGGTTTTGTCGACAAAAGTGGACTTTGTTGACAAAACTATACCTGCGTCTACACTGCCACTGAGTTCTGTCGACATAACGTCGATAGAACTCGGCAGTTTTGTCGACGGCTGTAAACCTCATTCTATGAGGAATAATGCCTTTTGTCGACAGAGTTCTGTCAACAGAAGGCGTTATTGCATCTACACTGTCCTTTGCGTCTACACTGTCATGTCAACAAAGTGCCTTGCTTTGTCAACAGAACTGGATGTAGTCTAGACGCTCTTTGTCGACAGAAGCTTTGTCGATAGTATCTGTTGACAGAACTTCTGTCAACAAAAGCCTGTAGTCTAGACGTACCCAAGAAGACTAGACTCCAAGGCTTCATTCTTGCAATGAGTTCTGTATGGTGCACTGGAACTTCACATAGCTTCAGATGTGTGTCTTACAGAGTTCATTGGTACATGGGGACCTTATTTATTACTTATTCTAGGTTTCCCAGTGTGTCCTGTGTCCTCAGTTTCTGACTATGCAGTAAATATTTTGGAGCAGGAAATATCTTATGTCTTTGCAGTTATTTAATAGAAACTTCTGGGTGAGGTTTTACCACAGAACTTATATAGATCTAAAGATGATGGAAAACAATCTTTTGAGCTCTGAAAATTAATTCTCAGTCTGCATTGGGCTGAGACTTGTGTGAAACAGAGACAGAGGGAATGTGACTCTATTGCCTACTAGTTGGGATTTTGGCCAGGGAAAGACTCAGCTTCAAGTTCCTGTCCTACTCTGACCACTGGAAATACAGAAAGTGTGTATGTATGTGTCTCATGCTGGTGGGAAAGTGGCAATATATGTGAAAGAAAGAATCAAATGAAGTAAAAATCTTAAATAAATCAAACTGTTCCATAGAATCTTTATGGATAGTAATTCCATGCTCTAATAATATGTATATAGCAGTATGGATATATTGCCAACCACCTGACTAGGATAGTGATAAGTGACTGAAATGCTAAGGGAGATTAGAGAGACTATAAAAAGATGTAAAAACCTCAATAATAGTGGGGGATTTCAACTATCCACATATTAACTGGGTACACGTCCTCTCAGGATGGGATGCAGAGATAAAGTTTCTTGACATTAAATGACTGCTTCTTGGAGCATCTGGTTCTGGAACTCACAAGAGGAGAGGCAATTCTTGATTTAGTTCTAGAGTTCAGGATCTGGTCCAAGAGGTAAATATAGGTGGACCACTTGGAAATACTAACCATAATATAATTAAACGCAACATCCCAGTGATGGGAAAAACACTACAGCAGCCTAACACTGTAGGATTTAATTTCAGAATAGGGAACTAGACAAACATAAAGAGGCTAGTTAAAAAGAAATTAAAAACGTACAGTGTCAAAAATAAAATCCTTGCAAGCTACATGGAAACTTTTCTACCATAACAGAGGCTCAACTTAAATGTGTACCCCAAAATAAAAACACAGTAAGAGAACCAACAAATTTTTTTTAAAAAATTCGACCATGGCTTAATCACCAAGAAAACGAAGCAGGGAGAGATAAAAAGCGGAAGTTAAATCCTAGTAGTACCAAAATGCTTCTACCACCATAATGCTTCTACCTCTATCAGCTGTGCAATGCTATTCCATTATGGACAGGGAAGAGGTATATACACAATACAGGTATATACAATAATCACTCAAGCCCTGAAGCATGATATTTTACTATTTTATGTCCAATTTTCACAGTGATGTTTTTGGCTGTTGCACAGGGCTATGAGTCTTTAATGTTCAGGGCTTTTGTTTGTTTTTCTCTTCAGAAAAAGCTCCTGTCAAAGGAGATGGTCTCATGAAGAGAGAATCAGTGAGGTTTTGACACAAAATAGCCTTTTCTATTTAAACAAACAACTGTTACAGCAAATGTTTGATATACTAGGGCTATGATGGCCAACTGTTGCCCAAGTGTGCCTTCCTATATTTTACTACTTCAACATGTACATTAAAAGTAATTGTTTATTGTAACTGGGAAAAATGCCTTTCATGGTCCTTATCAGTTCAATTCTTGTGTATATGTTGTGTTATCAGGTGTGTGTTGTGTACATGTGATAAAGAGATAAGGACTATTAAATATAGTATAACTTGATATTGACGAGAAGTGATGGGTGAATCTCAAGTTTTATAAGTTTGGTCTGAATGTTTCTTCCTCCTCCCTCACTTTCTCTCTCACTGGTTTATTGCAATGGTGGAATCCTTGAGTCTTCTAACATTCTTTTCTCCGCATCAATCTCTTTTCACCCTCCCACCATACCCCAGATTGTCATCCCACTTCTTCCTTTACTCCCACAGCTTTCCAGACTTGATCTACAGTCCTACCTCCAGATACTGGTTAAAAAAGTAAAAAAAAATCAAATTTGGTTCAGCTATTTTGAGCTGGTTCTTACCTAAATATGAGTGCACTATTTTCTATAAAATGAATTTCATTATAATCTTGCTGTATAATGCAGATTTAACATAGTTCATTTGCTGAATGTAGCTATGTTGCCGAGAAGTATATTTTGTCTTTTGGATTCTTTTGGTGTTAAACATCTCTCTCAAAAGTAGCAATAATTGCAAAGCAATACATAATCCTCAATGCGTTGAGAGTGAGAAAGGAATGTTGCATATGACTGTAGGTCTTCGATATTCAGGTCTTTTTTTGTTTTTAACTTCAGAAAGAGCCCCTGTAGAAGGAGATGGTCTCATGACAAGAGAATCAGTAGAAAGATGATCATGGAACTATACTAAGACTGTACCTTCATCAGTAGAACACTGATAGAAGCTGTAGGTTTATGGTACGTTAATCCTTAAAGATACTAAACTTGTTACCCACTGTACATTTTCTGTCTTATTACAGTGTCTTAATTCACTAAACACAATGGATGTACATTTTACAGGGTCATTATAAAGTTTTCCATTCTGAAGTTATCTCTGGCATGAGGCTGTGCTTTGAAACTCCTCTGAAATCAATGATAGAAACTATTAATAAAAGCTTGTCTTTCTCATGCTACCATTACTTCAGATAATAAATGGCCCTCTTATCATGAGAATTCCACACATAAAATACCTCTCAGGAAAATACTGGTGCAAAACCTACGCCCCAATTATGCAATCTGGTTTGTGCAAGTGGATCCCCAAATTTGCATTAAGCCCCACTGAAGTCAGCAGAACTGTGATCTGCCTGTGCAGAGCAGCATGTGGGTCTGGTGCCACAGTTTTAAAGGGCCTGGGCTTTTTCCTTTTTAGTACAAATATTTTATTGAATTTTCAAACATACAGTAATATAAACAATCTGAAATACATAGGCACAAGATAATGAAAAGCAAACATCATATGAAAATTCAAGTAATAGAGGTATGTTTTCAGATCACAAAAATCCGTCCTTTCCTTTTCATTTTTCCCCTCTCTTAGAGTTGCCAACCTATCTGGTATTATCCTGGAGCTTCCAGAAATTAAATTTAATTGTTAATAAAAAAATTAAATAATGAAACCTCCTAGAATGTATCCACCATCAACTGACAACTCTACCCCTCAATTATGATATGTCTTGTCTGTCTCTGGGCTCAATAAAAACAACTCTCAGTTATATCCAGGCATTGTGTTGCCTGGCATGTTTTGTCATCTGTGTAATCTTCTATTTCTATGCCTGTACAAAGGTACATGTAACTTACATACAGACTTTTGAATTAGCCATACATTATCTATAGTTGGTTGAACAGAAGAATACATGACTTGCTATTTATAAGAAATCTATATGCCCTTTTCCCACTGTGGTTTCTTCCTAGGACTCCATAATATAAAATTTTCCCAAGATTCCTGTTTTTTTTTTCAGAGTGAATATATTTGTATGTATTGATAAGCAAAGTAATCAAAAGACTTCATTTGGTCTGCCAATTAAGCATAATTAGCTAAGTAGACATTTGTTAATCATATGTCTCAGTCTTTTCATATGGCCTGGATAATGATGGTGTTGTGGGGCGGTGCACTCGTCCCTCCCCCAAGGGGAGCTATCAAGTCCCTGTGGTTCTTGAAATCATGCCCCAACCCTGCACATACTGTAAGCAGTTCTAAACCATGGCCCTCTCACTGGGGCAGTGCAGCCCAGTGGTCAGAGTCAATTACAAGTGCCCCACACTGAAGCAGTGAGGCCTAGCAGCTGAAATCAATAATGAACTCTGCTCTCACTGGAGGCAGCATAGCCTAGCAGCTGTAGTCAATAACAAACAGCCCTCCCACTGGGGGTGTGCAGCCTAGAAGCCAGAGTCAATAATAGATGCGCCTCCCACTGGAGCGGTGCAGCCTAGCAGCCGAAGCCAATAACAAATGCCCCTACCACTGAGGCAATGTGGCCTGCTATCCGGAATCAATAACAAGCACACCTCCCACTGGGGCATTGTAGCCTAGCATCCAGAGTCTGTAGCAATGGGTGCAGGGGACCAGGGCCCTCCCTACTTCAGCTGGTCCCAGCCCAGGGCCCTATTAGCAGTGGTGCAGTCCACTTCTCAGTCAGTGGGGAATGCCACTGCAACACACTGAGCTCCTTTGGATACAATCTCATGCCCTGGGCTACTTCTTACCAATCTCTGCTGGACTCTTCCCAGAGTCCTGCCTCCAGATCCTCAGCAGTGTCTCCAGGTCCAGTCCCACTGGTGGTTCACCTCCAGGAGCCCTGGCAGTACCTTCTTCCTCCTCAGCAGCCAGCACCAGTCTGAGCCTCTATCCAGGCCTTTATACCTGGGCTGCAGTCCAAGCATGCCCAGCAGGGCTGCAGGGGTGGGACTTCTTCAGCCAGATGAGTCTGGTTAGGCCTTGCTTCCCCAGTGCGGAGACTGGTACTCCATCACAGATGGCTTATATATTTTAGTACAATATCAAGTTTTAGCTGTAACTCTGTGGTTGTTCTGCATGCTCTCTCTCTCAAGCAAAAGTGAAATGTTGATTAGGGAATAACAACATGGTTTGGAATACTCCTTCCAAATTGTTGGAGCACTTTCATAGGTAAATGTGAATAATGTTCACTTTATTTTATTTTGCAAGAGGTTGCTGCATGTTTAAAAGTCTGAGCGGGGTAGCTGTGTTAGTCTGTAACTTAAAAATCCTTAAAAATCGAGTGGTCCTGTAGCACCTTAAGGTACGTCTAAACTACATCCCTCATTTGTTGAGTACGGGCGTACGGGATCTTTCGAAAAAGGGTTGGTTTTTTTTGAAAGAACCATGTCTAGATGGCATTTTCACTTTCGAAAAACCCTGTTTTGAAAAAGCACTCAGACGTCATTATGCAAATGAAGCACAGGATATTTAAATCCCTGCTTCATTTGCACTTTCGATCTGCCTAATTTACATCCCACTTTCGAAAGAGAGATGTAGTCTAGACATAGCCTTAGAGACTAATAAACATTTTTATAGTACCATGAGATTTCATGGGCACAATCCACTTCTTCAGATGAGTGGAGCAGGAGGTGGGTTGTGCCCTCAAAAGCTCATGATACTATATACATTTGTATTAGTCTCTAAGGCGCTACAGGACCACTTGTTTTTGAAGGGTTTTTTCAGGCCAGTTGGCTCAGTGCTTCTTGTACTGTAATATATGGAGCTTTAAGTTAGGTATGATGTAAAATGGGGACACACATGGCACAGTTTGGGGATGCTTATCAGAGAATGGGGCCAGAAGACTAGAATTATTCAGAATGAGCATGCGTGTTTCAGACGTGTGGAGCACTGAAACTCCAGTTGAAGTTAATGGGAAAAGTGGATGCTCAGCACCCTTACTCTATAAGGTCACTCCTGGAGGCCATGGTCAGTTTTCCAAATGCTAGACTATATTAACAACAGGTTACATAGTTGCCGAGAACATTCTTTGACATTATAGTGTGTTAATGCTTTCTAATTTGTGCCCCAAAACTATTTTTAAAAAGAAAATTAGTTACTGTTAAATCTTTGAAAACTTAACTCAAAGTATATTAAGGAAATCCATTTAAAGCCTAGGGCAGTACCTAATGCAACATTTTTTTTCTGGGATGGTTCACTCTCAAGATTCTCAAGTTGCTAGCATTGACATTAAATCAGAGTGCAAAATTTCAAAATAATTTAGGTTTAAGTGAGAAAAGATGTTTATTCTTTGTAAATAACCAGCAGTTTCAATCTGTTTTAAGAAATAAAATAAAATTCTGTCTCTCAACACCTTTAGCTTCCTGAATTTTAAAGGCACAGATGTATTTACCTAACTATTTTTCATTCGTATATTATGTGTTAGATTATAGATTTTTTGATGTCCTCTTTGTTCCCATATGGTATTGCACTGCACTACTATGTTGCCTGTATATAAGTAATATTAAATCTTTTGTTGTATAAAATGATTGAATACAGCCAAGATTTTTTTCTGTGAACTGAAACTACATTAGGAAAACTGTATAAAGTAATACACAAAGGAATTTTTAAAATCTTAGTTTAATTTTTTTCTGCATTACTACATTAAAAAAATCTGTCCCTTTGTCTGACTAATGTTAGTTTGATGATTATACTAATATTAACTGCTTTACTTGAGTAAGCAAAGAAGAAGTAAAATACCAGTCAGACCAGCTGCTAATTCACAGAATGTAGTACTATGGTTATTAAAAATACCCCAAAGATGTACCTTTGTGGTTCAGTCTTTTGAATTAGAATCAGAATATTAATTTAGGCCTGAAGCATGATTAAACATTGGAAGGCCCCTTAAGAATTTTCTCCAAATTTTCTTGGATTTCTCTTTATTGGGTCTTCCTGGACTCTGTTTAGCTCTGTAATTGCTTTGCTCCTTTGTTGATAGGTTAAAGCACAATGTGATTTTCTCCATGCCATAGTATTTAAGAGAATGGCTCAATGTACCGTATGTATGTGTGCAGCTGAGACACAGAAAGACATAGCAAGGGGAGTAGGCTTTTTTTCTCTCTGTGTGTAAGAAATTATGCAGCATGAAATAAACATGGCCTATCCATGAAAAAGGAAGGCAGCCTGAATCAAAAGGGTTTTCTCTGCACTGATGAAGAAGCTGCACTGATGCATAGTTGGCTGAGAGAATAAATCACTAGCCACATGTATTTCAGATCTTTATAAACTTCATAGCCAGCTGGCTACTTTAGGTTATTGCCTGCTGTTAGAACTCCAACATGGAATTTGCCCCTTATGGAATTGCTCTGTATGTGAATCTGTGCTACCAGTAAACCCACTCTTCTCTTCTGCTCAAGAGAACCACTATTGAGATACTTGTTCACTGCAGTTTAGGCTGGCTGTGCAATGATACTGTCATGTTTATGGTACCCTTGGCCTTCTGTATAAGGAGCTAAGATTTTGGACTTTATGTAACAAGGAGTTATGCTTATTTTTTTTAAAGTACAGTTGCCATAAAAGCTGTGGATACCTGCCAGCCAGAAGTGTTATTAGTAAATGGATAGGATTGGTAAATAGAAGGGTTTTTAATTAAGCACTAGTCATCCTCCAATCATCTCTACACTTTTTCATAGTTGTCAGTTATTCCATTTGCCCAAAGGGATAATGCTTTTCAAGTTTCTAAAAATAAAAATTTTAAATGGAGCGGTGAAAGTACTCCCATCATACATATACAGACAAAAGTATCATCTGGCATGACAAGAGGAAAAAAAGGCAGGAATCTGATGCTCATCACAAAAAGAAAAAAAGAAAAAGAAGAAGAAATACTGAGCACAGTCCTGCAGTAAGTAGTCAAGCAAAACTTCCAGTGCAAGAATGGAATTTGTTCTAGGTAAGATCTGCAAGGTTAGGCCTTACATTTTGGTTTTTGTGTGGTGGCATGGGGAAAGGACTGCATAAGAAGTGAGGAAAGAAACAGAGAAGTGATAGTCATCCCTCCCAAAATAATTTAAAAAATTGGCCTAAAGGCTTAATCTGAAAATTAGATATGTGGGAACAAACGAGGCAAGGCCTAAACTTGAGGTGAGCAGTTTAGCCAACAAAATAACAGCAGCAGGCTAACATTACAGTGTTGAAAACTTGTCAAGAGGTTAATCTGCAGTACAATGTGTATATGTTATATAATTTTGGGGGGGGGGGAGGGATTAAAATTAAAAGATGATATTCTGATTAAGGTTTTGAGGAGATTTTAAAAATACATACCCTAAAGGAAAAGTGCAGCTCTCATTAATAACGAGAGATACACATCACTTAGAGCGATATGTAATAGGTTTGAAATGCATACTTTTTTCTATGGAGAGATCATATATATATTTCACTACTGATAGTTAAAATGTTGGCAAAAATGCCAGTGAGGTTTGAAATTGCTTAGGATTCAGAGAATATATAATTAATTGGGAATGTAATAATTTCTTTCTACATTTATCTACCATAGTAGATGAATACCTCACAATATTTAAACGGCCCTGAGTAGTACTGAAACATTATTATCCCTGTTTTACTGATGGAAGAACTGATCATGGAAAAACTCAAATAGGGGACTGAGACTTCCAAAATATTTGACCCTATGTGACTTGCCCTAGGTCACACAAGATATCTGTGACACAGCAAGGAACTGAATCTAGGTCTCCCAAATTAGTCCCCTAACCACTGGACCATCCTTCTTCTCCTGGTACATGATGTTTGTAAGATTACGTCTTGAATATTATGTACACTTAAAGCACAGAAAAGTTCAAAAGAACTAATGTATTATCTTTAAAGTATTCTGTTATGTCTTTGTCTAAACAACTGTAAAGAAAGCATATGATAATTAGGTACAAATACTCCTCAAGCAAAGGAGAAATTGTTAAGGAGAGACCATGGGGGCATAATCAAGAGAAATGGGATAAAATTAAACAAAGAGAAATTCAGGCTGGTGGTAATTTATTAACATGAAATTTGCATGGATCATTAGAACCAACCAGTCATTGTGAGATGCACCTGCCATGTTCTGATTCTCTTAGAGAGGGTTACACTTCGCATATTCAGGTCAATAATACATTTTGGTTACAATGTATTTAATACAAATTACAGTTTGCTTTGAATATTTATTGGAAGACCTCTTTTTAGAGGCCAGCTTCTGAACTCTTATTCACATTGAGTATTTTCTTACTTTTTGAATGGTCCTATTGAAGTCAATGAGCTTACTCAAGAAGTAAGGCACTACTCAATACGAATATGAACAACAGAATTTGACCACATAGCTTTGTGATAACCACATGGTGTTGATTAGAATACATTTCTGATTTAAGTTCAGAATTAATAAGGTCAGTAAAATCTTTAATAAGAGATCTGTGATCTTAGCAACAATCTGAAAAATATCATATTTGTCAGTCTTCGAAGAACTGATGAGTATAGTTAGGCTAAGATGAAACAAATCTGGTGCTGAGTATCACTGTGATAACACAGAAAAGAGCAGTAAGTACTAATAGTATTGAAGATGCATATCATCATCAATATAAAAATTGAACTAACTAAAGTAGTTTCACAAAGATAGCAAGGACACATGCACATGCTTTAATAGGTGAAGGATGCAGCGCTAAAGCATGTTCAAAAAACCAGTCAGTGATAGTAGACTTAAAGCCTTCCAGAAAGAGAGAGAATATTTATAGCTGCACAAAATACATTTACAACCAAAAAGGAGAATTAACTTGAATGGGTTAGTAAAGATTCTAACTGGATCTTTAATAGGTTCAGTAAGATGCAATGGTCCATTTTAATAAATACTATACTGGGATCTAGGCAAAAGGTCATTTAATATTGATGCACAGACTGTCTAAACTGTGAATGAGAATTTCCATGAGTTCACTTGGAAGAGAAATGTGAGTGGATCTGGTAGACAGACTTTGGGCAAAAAGTCAAAGAAAGGCTTGGTTACCATTTGTTATTATTACATTGTAATCTGGGGATTTTTTCATCAAAATGAAGCAATAGCTGTTTGATTTTGAAGAGGAAAGATAGAGACACTGATGAAAGAGTCTGTAAACAATAATCACTAAAGTTAAATGATCAAGAGTTTTGAATTAAATAACCCAAGAAGCATGTTATTTCTATTAGAAATAATTGTGCTGAATAGTATAGATAGTCATTTGTCAATCCGACTGAATAATAGTACTAAACTTATTCAGATTATTAAAGATGAACTCAAAATATATTAATTGGCAGCTGGGAATGGAAATTGACAATGCATTTTAAAGTAGGACAGATTTATTATTAAATGTACAAAACTGTATTGCAATTTTGTAGTCTACTGTAAAGTTTGCCCAGAAGAGTTTGAGGTTGTGAGTTCTTTCTACAAGGAGAAATCTTTTGTAAAAGCTTGTCACTCATCACACCTTCCTCAGTTCATTAACCATGGGCAACCTCAAAGAATGTAGAGATTCAATTCACCCGAAATATCCTGAAATATTATTGCTCACCTAAATATCTTTGATCCTGAAATCAGATAGAGATCTTTATAAAACCAGGATTTTTCACGCGTTATATTATTTTAAAATTTTTGTTTGTTTGAGCAGTTGTGTTTATCAAGTTCAAAACCAGGGCTAGAATCTGCACATGAATCTGGATATTGGAACTCTGCACTCACAAGGAATCCCATTAGCTTCATCTGGCTTCATGTGATCACAGCTGTGTGCCCACATGCAGTGAAGTGCAGGACTAGGGGTAAAGGCGTGTTGTACAGATGATGCTAGCTGTGAATATCCAATCAAGGACAATCTATTGGGGCTAGATTGTGCCAATATAAATATGTGGTGCTGATCTACCTCCGCATGAACTTCAGGAGACATCTTTTTTTTTTCATTACTCAGCAAAGGTAGCTTGGAATTCTCAGTGTAGTCTGAAAACAAGGTTTATGTAGAAAATACAAATATTATGCCTTATGTTCAAATGCAGCTACGGTATTTAGCTGTATCAGTTTTCTGAGTAGGACTTCTCTTACTTTCTAATTTCATTTTCTCCACTCTGATTCAAAATTGAAGAATATTTTAGTGTGACTGCCAGAATGTCTTAGGCTAAAGAGGAAACTCAGACTATGGTGTGACAGAGCTAGCTACTAGATGTAATGACTTCAGAAAGTTGCTTGATATAATTGTTTTTACATTCTTCATATCATTCCAGTGGTTATTTTTAGTTCTACATGTATAAATATGCCTCTATTATGATTATATAGACACTCTTCCTTCTTGTATTCCATGTGATTACAGTGTATTTCGCTCAAGACTAAGCTGAAGCTTATTTTGAGCTTTCTCCTGAAAGGGTAATGACCATATTGTATGTTTTAAGCAGGGGGGAGTGGCAGGTGGGGAAGTGGGCATGAGAAAGTGGTGGAAGGAAAGTTGGCTGGCTGGCTGAATTAAGGGAACACTGTTTTTTGATAGTGGGAAAGGGGGGAGTTCAAACTGCTGCAAAAGGAGACAGCAGGCCATCCCCTATGAATCAGATGGGCAGAAAGGTTTAAAAGGGGCAGCTTGTGCGGTGAATATCCTTTTACATGTACCAGGCGGAGGCAGCACTCATCCTCCCTTCCATTTCCATGGGGAAGTACTAGATTTAGTCAAGATCGGCTGTGGGAATTGCACTAGCCACCCCTTTTTATAGTGGCAGGAAGAATTTTTTTCTCTTGTCACCAGATTTGTCTAAGTGAAGGTTTTTTTTTTTCCCCCACCTTCTGCCCCCTGGGATGTATTTGAATTAACATGAGTTCACCTGCACTATTGACTTTTATCTGCCAGGTAGCCCTATATATCTAATAATAAAGCTGCAGCTTGATTAAAACCATACCAAATGTCTCCTGATTTCCTTTTGGTATAACCGGACAAAAAATACACAACATATGCTATGAAGTCTAGAGTATTTCTACAGAGAGTAAATAACTTAAATAAAGTTGAATGTTGTGGGGGTTTTATTTAATTCTTTGGTACTTGATTACTTCATATTTAATTTTGATTGGAGCTTTTTAGTGGGGTTCACACTAACTAGCTAAATAGTTAATTTTTTAAATTCATTCCAGGTTATATAAAAGGTTAAGACATTTCACAAGGCTACAGACAGAGTCACTGCCTTCGGGGATGCAACAACTTCATTTTCTTTTTTTTTATTATTCAAGATTATAAAATTAATGATGAATGTTATGAATCACAATACTAATAAAATAATTCTGGAGTCTCACAATATTCTCCTTCATATATTATCATTTTTCCATATGTGAACTGGAAAATCATTTTGAATGTGTAGAAGCAGATAAGTATGCTGGTCCTAGGCATCTTCTTGAGATTATTTACAAAATGCGCAGATTTGAATCACTAGATCTAATTGACTTGTAACAGTATGCAGCATCAGTATGATTATTTTTTGAGTTATCTATATGAGGCTTGCTGCAAAGAAGACAGAATGTTATAGATTGACAGTGACGTCCCTGCCTCTTCAATTATGGCCTAGTGCTTTACTTAAGATGTATCTTTACTATTATATCCTTATTTGAGTTAGTGCCAGCGCAGCATGTCAATGGTCAAATAAGGGAGGCAAGCTACAAGCCAGCCCTACTCAGCAGGGGAAAGTCCTGCAGGCCCAGTGATGCATGGTTTCCTGCTGGGGAAGGTGTCAGAGAGAGGTCCACTCCAAGGACCACTGCTGTCACTCAGAAACCTTCTAGAAGGTAGTAGTTCTCAGTAGGGGTGTAAATTCAAACAAAATACACTTAGCTGGATTTTTAGTTTTAGAGGAAGAAGGATTTGCAGCTGTATTGTAGGAAATCTGAACAGTTGCAGTTATTATTCAGAATCGTAAAAATTCCTTCTGTATTACAATTAATCCTTCAAATGATTCAGTTTTCCCAATTTTTCTATCCTGTTCTGTTGGTGAAAACAGAAGATGCTTTCAGATCACTTAGCTCATTTTTAAGTAACCTGCAAACTTCTAAGAAAATAATATTCACATTTT
This sequence comes from Rafetus swinhoei, assembly GCA_019425775.1. Classification (NCBI taxonomy): domain Eukaryota; kingdom Metazoa; phylum Chordata; order Testudines; family Trionychidae; genus Rafetus; species Rafetus swinhoei. Next base: position 31,576,835 of record CM033439.1, on the reverse strand, counting down.
AAATGTTGTTAATGCAAAAATGGAGGTGGGTATATGTATTGCCTGTGAATGAAAGGTACATGTTAAATATTTCATTATGCCAAGCAATCTGTTTATTCTTATCATACATTTCTGTTTGAGTTCACATATGTAGTTTGCACATCAGTGTGCGCTCTCTCTCTCTTTCTCTCTTCTAAGAGCACATGGGTCTCTGTAACCATGGGGCTTGATTTGATATTTCCAAAAAAAATTAAACTGACTCTAGTAGGGAAATAAGAGGATAAAGCTTGCAGTTTGCCATCTCTGGTTAGTAGATATAATGGAGATATTCTATTATTGGTAAAACAACCAAAGATTATCAGCTACATCCAGACACTTTCTGGGTCATACAAACAGCGTGTAGTATTCTTGTCTATCCAAATGTAATTATACATCCCTGTTAAAGCACAGAAATGATTATTACAATTTGAAAACATCCTTTTTTTCCCAATATATTTTTCTAACCCTTTGTCTGCTTCTCTTTCTTTTTGTGGCTTTCGCCAAGTAGCAATTGAAAGAATAAGCTCTTAAGTATTCACATGGTTAACTTAACGGATCTGATGTTTTTGTTAGTAAGAGGTAGAACTTAATAACGATGTATGAGAGATCTGAAATAAAGCATAGATTGAAAAAAAAATTAATTGCTCACCTTTGACCTGACTCTGAAGGTACAGACCATTTGCAGTTGTTTTCTTACTGTGGGCCAAATCCTGCAGTTCCTACATGGACAAAACTCTAACTGAAGACAGTTGACTGATTACTGAGAGGTTCCAAGCATTTACATCTTCCATTAATTTCACTGGTTATTTGGGGGGTATTTTAGCATCTTTCAGGATTTAGCCATGTGGGAGCTTTGCCTCAGTGATGGCTAAGAAGTGTATAGGAGAACTTAAGTATTTTCAACAAAGTACTTAAGCACATACTTAAGTCCATCCCTCTTGAGCAAAGCCGTAAAGCATGAGCTTAGTTCAGAGCACATTTATATCCATTGACTTTAATGGGGAATTAAACATTTAGATCTTTAGCCCTACAGGGATGTATTTAAGCATGTGCTTAAGTGCCCTCATGAATTAGTCTTGGCCTAATCTCTGCAGAACAAATTCTGTATATTTTAAATGTTAGACCTTTTTTATCTGTTATAATGTAAAATATGTACTGTAATGTATTTTAATCATTAGGGGTGTCAGCATTTTGCTACCAAAAAGAAGTGGAATCTAATTGATATGCATATGTCTACACAGATGCTCAACATTAATAATATTTAATGTGAGTTAAATGCAGATCCCTTCATGTTTGGGGGAAGGGAAGAGATATCTTTAAGTGTTGAATAATACATTTTATTATGAAATAGAATATTACAAATGCTGTATTTTGGAGCAAAAATTTAAGATAAATAGTTCTTAAGCTAATAACAGTCCAGAAAATCTGGTTTCTCTGCCTTTTATGTGCCCTTCATATTGTTTTTGTAATCCTTATATAAATATAGATTTAGAACATCATGACGGGAATTCCTAGGGGGGATTTTTGTGGCACTTTAGAGCAAAATGTGGTTGACACTTGTTCCATGTTACCCTTGGGCTACAGTTTTGATCATAGACTGAATGGATTTATTCTTGTCAGCACAATGAATTTTACACTCATGTCACAGGTAAATTTTACAATCCTTTTTCATGTGCAAATGAAACACAAATGAATTCACTTATTTTATAATATTTCAACCAAGTTCTAAAAGTAAAAAGAATCATAACAGATAAAATACAGATGGGGGAGCAGTGCTCCTCTGCTCTTAGGCAATCCTGGGAAATTTATTGTAGTACAGAGCATTGAAGCTTCTTTAAAAGGGAATAGTAGTTGCACAAAACTCTAACCCAAGATGATACATAACAGGTGCACTGGTAGAGAACCCCTCTTTTGACAAAGCAATTAGTAATCATTTAATGACCTTTCTGATTTTAGTTAACAGGTGTTGAAGAACATTCTATAGGTTCCTTCAATTTTAAAATGTTTTAAGCATCCAAGCCCTTATGCTCTGGTATTGGACACCAGTTGGTTTGAATTAAAAAAAATTGTATTCCGATTATAGATTCTCAAGAAGGTTAAACATAAATTAGTCATAAAGCCAATGAAACAGAGAGGAAATGATTAAGTTGTAGTATTATCTAAAAATATTAAATGTTTTAATTCTAATAGTGTTTAATTATGAAGAAAAAGAAGGAATTTCATTTTCCTTTAAAAACAAAAACAAACTGTCACTTATAACCTCAAACATTAATGTGCAATGTGCTATGTAATGCTGCAGATCTGAGCAATGTTTAAGACAACAAAGTGCTATTTGATAGTCTAGCCTTTCTGTGGAACAGCTCTTCTTCCTGTCTTTGATGTGTGGATGGTTTATTTAATCAATTATTAATCAAAGTTATGGCATTTTCTTATATATTTAGGTAAAACTAAAAGATGTCTCTCTTGCTTTCTTGCTTAAATAAAAGTTTAAATAGTGTGGAAATACTTGATTTTGAACAAGAAATATATTGGAGGGATTCCAGTTTTAAAAGCCTTACTGTGTTTGAGCAATGTATGTTGGGAATAAAAGCAAGACATTTGAATTTCTTAGTCCTCTACCAGGTGACGAGGTTAGGTAGAATTCAGAACACTTTTGTTAACCTGCCTTTCTATAACAAAAGCAGTACAAATAATTTGATTAGTGTTTTTGTTGCACACTTGGTGTTAAACTTGACAAGAAACAGTTGAAAGACCCACCATTCTGGAGCAGGATGGGCAGCTGGACACTTGGTGCATGGAGAATCCTAAACAGTTGGTAACATTTGGCAGCTTAACATAGAAAAAATGACTGCTAGGAAAATCTCAACTGCTGCTAATTAGCAGCAATGAACTGTGGGTAAGGACAGTACATTTTAACATGAGAAAGATTTTACTGTAACCACCACACTGAAAAAAATAGAAAGAAATGCTCCCTAGCTGACCCTTGTGGCAATCTAAGCTGCATATTGCAATAATCCTGTAAATTACTATGCTTTCTTATACAGTAACTTGGAGTTAATTAGTAATTTAACATTCTTCTACACTATTAAATGTCTTTCTTGCATTATATTATGTTGTTTCATGGTCTTACCTTAACACTAATGGGGGTTTTGTTATATTTTCTCAAAACAGTAACAGTAAAATAAAACTGAGCCGGAAAATTAATTAGTTCTCTTTTACCTTTGATTTACCTGTTATTAACAATTAAGCGGTGAAGCACTCTTTCAGAGTGGTGCATGAGGTTATGTAGAGATGAATAGACTTCCAGAGTATATTATTGGGGTGGGGAAGTGAATAAAGATGAGTAGTGGGCAAACCCCTGGAAACCATAGCACAGGATCACAATGCAATGCAAACACACTTAGAATTCAAAGTTGAATGGGATGAGAGAAAGGACATGGAGGCATCATATTTCATATCACAACATGCAACATTTTCTCTTTACAGACTAGGTGTGCATGTTTAATGGTACAGCACTGCTGCTTATGGAGCTGTGTCACTGAAGACTGGGAGACTGTAGGGAAGTAATGTTATGGTGTACTGGTGAAGCTGAACTTTAGTCTTATTTCTCAACTCTACTGAAAGAAGGAGAGGAGACACTTGTTATGGATTTAATAAGGCCACAGATTCAGTGTTAGATGTTTGGTACTATCCAGCAGATAACAGTGTACAGTGCAGGTAATCCCCTGTTTATTCTGTAATTACCCATGGGCCTTCCACCATCTCTCTCTCTTTTTCAATCTAAGTCCCTCCAGCATGTATATTCCTGAGACCTTATCATAGCCGGGGGGCCTTTACCAGCTCCCCCTCTTTTCCACATAGGGTTTCACTCTTACATTCCCAAGGGATAAATGAGTGCTGCAAAGCTGACCACCACCCACCTTTGTGCAGCCGCTTCTGAGCTTCCGTACACCACCCCTGTCACAAAGCACCGCTGCCTTCTTCTGGCGAGTCGGACAATGACCCCATGTTTTCAGTGCAGGGCCATCATTGGTTTTGTAATGCTTGAGCTCTCTGCATATTCTGTTATTTTACAGTTAAAGAAAAACGTGAACTAATTAGAGGAAGCAACAATAATGAAACATGCGATCTGAGTAAAAATATAGAATATAATTATGTGTGGAGAGACCTTCTATTCTAGATTAATCCAATACAAATTAAAAGTTGGAAGAGATTCTTACTCAACAGTCATCTTCTCACTTGCAATGTTTGCTTCATTTTAAAAGAGAGTTTAAACAGGTTTTTCACTAAGTATTTTCAAAACTGTGGCCTTTGGAACTGATGATTCACCATTACATTGTATTTTAAAGATAAAGGGATGTTTTCATTTTATATCCTAAAGATCAATGTGAACACTACAATGGAACAATTTGGTAAAAGCAGAGTTTCACTGGAAGAGAAAGCAAAAGATGTGTGCTTGGAAAGGATTGAATTCAACACAAAACATTTCCAGAAGATTTTGTCTCTAGGGGCTACTGCTAAAAGAAGTGCTGCTACCATTTAAAACCCCATTCTTTGCAGCTGGATCTGAACATTCCATAAAAAATTCATCCATGCTTTAAGAGATTTCTGCTTTTCTGTCCTCTCTATTGTTAGACAAATTGAAGTGTGCACTCTGAAGGAGTGTGGCAGTGAACTGAGAATTTATTTACTCATTCGATTCTAATATTGAGAGAATCTACTCTCTCCGTTCAAAGGGTAGAGCAACAATGCAAGTGACATCAGGTCACCCGGCACTTCATAGCTACCTGTGAGATAGAATTGTTCTCATGGCAGATAGGAAGTGACTGAAACCTCTTTTTCTCATCAATGTCTATTATGATTGATAGCTCTATGGTCACATTGAATATGCCCTTTTTAAATAATTCACAATGTCATCATCATAGTACTAGTTTATAACTAGCCTGTTATTTTTACCTTTGTTCATTCGCTATCAGAAGGTTTGATAAATTAAGTACTATGGATTTTGGTAGCATTATAACCAATCAAATCATACTTAAAAAAAAAAAAACCTGACCAAAAACAAACCTGCATGTACACATCTCCAAAAAGCTATAAAACATCTACTGTCTCAATGTCTTTAGGTATAATAATTCCTAAACGAATATCTCTCCAATTAAATGTACTCATTTTGTTGGTGTTAATTACAATATGAATTCACCATCAAGATTTCACAATTAAGCAGCTTTATTGAGTTAAAATAGTTTGTAGTTTATGTTTTTTTTACTTTAAAGAAGAATATATTTTAAACGTGATAAATGTTCAATAGAAATTGAATATAAGTGGTTGTTAGCCCTTAAAGCTGAATGTTTTAGTTATGAACACAACCATCCTCATTCTCTGAGTGCATTGAAAATACTTTTATAACCCTAGATTAAACCATTAATATGTTACACAATAGTTCAAATTAGATATGTTATTTTTAACAGTGATTAATGCACAAAATATTTAATTGAGGAATGTATAAATCAGTTTTTAATTGTTTAAATCTGAAGTTGCAGTTTAATAAGGCATATTAGAGAGCAGGGTAGTAATTATCATCTATCATTTAACTGCAAAAATGCTGCCAATAATTAATGGAAAGATCTAATAATAATCACACCTGTTTCTTTGCAGTCTTTATAAATTGTAGGCGTCAAACGATATTTTACATTGTTTAAATTCATTTACATTTAATTATTATAATAAAATGTTTTATTTCCACTTACTTGGCATTTTCCATACTCTTCAGAATATCTTCTACTTTTGGGGCCCAATCCTGCATAAACTCCTTCTGACATCAGAAACTCCTTCTGACATCAGCAAGAGTTTTAAATATAAAAAGAAATAAAGATTTACAACATGAGTCAAGTGAAAGGGAAAAATATGTGTCCGGAACCTTCTCTTCTTTTGTGACCTGTGCTGAAGCAGGGCACAAGTGTAGCACCCAGTCAAATATAAAATATTAAATCATCTCCCATTGCAGAGAATGGCCAAAACTCAAGATGACTTCAGTAGGGCCAGGATTTCATCCAGAGAGTTCAAGTGCTGTAGCCCTACCTTCTTACCCCACCCTGTTGTATCAGCCAGCAATACTGCTGCAAGACCAGGCCTGGAGATGAAGATATGCCATGCCTTTTTGAAGGCTATAGCAGCAGCTAAGCACAGTTCAGCTCCATGAGGCAGTTAGTGTTTCTGCCTCTCAGTGAGTCAGAGTGCTGCTGATCCATTGGTGCATCTCCAAACTAGTGCCCAAGTGATCCTTAAGGACACCGGTATGGAAGAGAACTTAAAGCCCTTCTTGTTCAAGATTTGGATTTATATTTGTTTCTTTTTCATGGACCATCTTGAGAGTTTTCACATGTGAAACAGACCATGAAGATTTTCAAATCTGTCTGAGTTAACCAAACAAAATGTATCATATTAAAATAGAATCCACATTGATTTCCTTGTGAAAAGCTAAGCTTTATGTATCATTTCAGGATTTTTTATCCCTACATACTTGATTATTGCATAGACACCTTTTTTTGGTCTCTGCTTGGCTCAGGACAAGTACATTGCAGCATGGTAATCAGTATAAGAACTTCCACCATATGTGGTCACTTCCTGGCATCTGGCTGGAGTTAGAATGACTGCATCTACTTTACTAAGGATTTAGAAAGTCAAAACAGCTCCTTAATATTGTGAAGAACCATGTAATACTTCCTTGTGCACAGTTTTATGCTAGCTCATGATGCAATTGCTGCAAAAAAAAAATACTTTTTGCAATGTGTTCCACTTACAGATGTAGGAGTATAAAACCAGAAGATCTGCACCTATAGAGAACTCTGTAGCAGAATGTATTCAGCTTTGTCTTTAAAACAATGTCTTAACTAACTCCTTTGCTGTAAGTGGCCCAGTTCTAACACCACATAAGCACAGAATAAAAACAATCCTATATAGACTATGTCTGTTTTTGCGCATGTAACATTAGTCTGCTGAGAAACAGAAATTGAAATTAATTAGATTGGACAGACTAGAGTCATTAATTCATTTTTATGAGACTAGAAGCGTAGCATATTTGTCATAAGATTTAATTGTTGTTGTTACTTTTAAATGAAAAAATTAGTATTTTATTGATATGAAAAAGAAAAAATGTGATTTAAATATAATATGATTTAAATAAAAATCCAACTTTTTTATTTTTTAAAAAAAGTTATTGATTTTTATTCACTCTGGTCTTTTCAATATTTGGAGATTGCTATCTAGTCCCACCTTAGCCTTATTTTCTCAAGATTAAATGTGCCTTTTTAAAAACCTTTCCTCGTGGTCAGTTTTTCTAAATGTTTTATCATTTTTGTTGCTCTCCTCTGGACTCTGTCAAATTTATTCTCATCTTTCCTAAAGTGTGACACCCAGAACTGGACACAGTACTCCAGCTGAGACCTCACCATTGCCTGCTAGAGCAGTATAATTACCTCCTAGGTGTTACATAGAACACTCCTGTTAATACTCTCCAGGGAGTCATTAGCCTTTTTTCGCTATTACATTGTTAATTCATATTCAGTTTGTATAACTCTCAGATTCTTTTCAGCAGTGCTACAACCTAGTCATCATTCTCCACTTTGTTTTTGCGTGGGGCATGTTTGAGTTTTCCTTTCCAAGTGAAGTACTTTGCAGTTATCTTTATTGAATTTCATCTTGTTGAATCTAATTTTCCAATTTGTCAGGGTCATTTTGAATTTAAAGCCTGTCTTCCACCATGCTCATCACCTCTGTCAGCGTGGTGCCATCTGCAAATTTTATACACATACTCTTCACTCCATTACTCAAGTAATTAATGAAAATATTAAATAGTGACAGATTCAGCACTGACCTTATGAACCCCACTAGATACTCCCTCTGAGTTTGACAGTGAGTGATTAAAATTACTCTTTGATATGGTCTTTCAACCAGTTGTGAACTCAACTTATAGTAATTTCTTCTAGACCCGATTTCCCTAGTTTGCTTATGAGACTTTCATGTAGGACAGTATCAAACACCTTACAGAAATCAAGTTATATTTTGTCTACTGCTTCTCCCAGGCACAAGGCCACTAACCCTGTCAAAGAAGGAAGTTAGTTGGGTTTGGTATGATTTGTTCTTGAGAAATCCATGCTGACTATTCCTTATAGCCCTACTGTCCTTTAGGTTCATACAAACAGATTGTTTAATAATTTCTTCTGGTATCTTTCCAGGATATCAAAGTCTATAATTTCCCAAAATCATTCTCATTCCCCATAGGTATCGTGTTTGCCCTTCTTCAGTCCTCTGAGACCTCGCCAATCCTCTAGGAGTTCTCAAAGGTAATAGCTATATTTTGATTTTGGCCATTTTAGAGTAATTGTGTTTTCCTACTAGTATAGTGAAAGTATTTCTTTATCAAGAGACTACCATAGGCTTTTCGTCCCAATATCTCTGTAAGCTTCTTATTGTTGAAATCTCTTCCATTGCACATTAAAATATCCAGTAACAGTCAACACAGCCTTCCTGTTCACTAGTAGTTCCTAATGTCTCTGTATGTGACTGTAATAAGATCCAAGGAGCTGCAAGGAGAAAGCATTTATGAAGATGTGAAAGTTAGATATTATCCCCAACTACATGCACTGCATCAAATTAATTTGAGACTATCATCCAAAAGTTTACTTATTCAAAGCCTAGCTGAACTTTTTGGATCTGCAAAGTTAGGTGGAAAAGTCATTCAAACACAGGTTTTCTTTAAATTTCCAGTAATTTTTCCTTTTGATCTAGAATGAAGCCTGGAAAATAAAATGCAGAGTGAAAATTAAAAATGAAGAATGTTTGTTAGCATAATTTTTGTAAAGCTCTAGATTGAAACCCTGACTCTATTTACAACAATGGCAAAACTGTTAACTTCAGTGTGACCAGGATTTTACCCAAAGGTTTAGGCTTTGTTTAATTTGATTTTTTACAAAAGTTTGGAACATTGACATTCTTCTTCTATCAAAGCTTTTCATCTACACTTGATTAGCACTTTTTAGAGACTCCCTTAACTCTCAGAGATGTAAATCAGAACTTGAGGTATTTGGTCACAACTCATTTTATTTTTCCCTGGCAAACTTAGAGTTATTTTGAGGATGCATACAAATAATGTATCTGTAACTGAGGAGGCTTTTTTCGTCTGCTGATGCAGAAGATGGCCAGGAAGCCTCTGATTTAGCACTGTGATTTCTCAGTGAAGTAATCTACCATATATTTGAGAGAGTTTGTGTGTCTGTCTATGAGTCTGTGTTCAAGAACTCCTCCTAAACGGATAAGAATCCTCAAATCATTGGATTCTTATAGGTTAGGACCATCCACAAACATACCCTCTATGTCTGCATCTGCTCTGGCGCTAGCTCTCACAGTCCCTTGTACACTCACTTCCACAAGAGCCTTTTTTTCAAGTGCTTCCCAGCTTTTTCCCTGAGGTTGACACCGCGTATGGAGAGGTTAAAATGGGTACATTAATGTGTCGAAATTTAGCTAAAACCCTGGCAGCTGGAAGGGTACTTTGCTGCAGCCTCACCCTCTCGCACTGCAGCAGAGATGAAGAGGAGAGAATTCTGAAAGGCAAGGGAGCAACTGTTCTAAAGATAGGGCAGTATCACTCTTCTGCCACATATGAGGCAGGAAAGACACATGAGGATTCTGGAAGAGAAATCTCTAAGGCTAGGTCTTCACTAGGGGATACATTTGAATTAAGATACGCAACTCCAGCTAGATTAATTATGTAGGTGGAGCTGAAGTATCTTAAATCAAATTTTGGCACTGTCCACACTGTGGGAAGTCAATGGGAGTCTTCCTTCGACTTCCCTTACTCCTTATAGGACTACCAGTGTTGCCAGCTGCGCCCCTTTCAGTTTGAATTAGTGTGCCTTCACTAGACCTGCTAATTCAAACTCTGGAAGATTGACTACAGCAGCTTTGATCTTCTCCGTAGTGTAGACATGGCCTAAGTGACTTGCCTAAGGAGGAAGTCTGTGGCTGAGGAATGTACAGAACCCATCTTCACTGTGTCCAGAAGACCACCTGGGAACTGTTACTACTTTTATATCATAGGGCATTCCTCTGGATCACCCATGTCAATATGTAAATATTAAACAATAATCTTAATACTGCCTTAGTTTACTTTTTTATCCATTGCCTAACCATGGCCCAGTTGGCTTCAAGTTCCTGGCTCAGCCTGAGGATTTTGTGTTTGAACTAACCAATATAAAACTCACACTGCATTTCACATGGTGTTCACCTACCCAGTAATGACATGACACCTTTCACACCTGTAAGACACCATACAATATATAGCTATAATATTATAAAGGAAAATCAATGATATATTCTGTTTATAATTTGGAGTACAAATTCACTTTATTTACTGTGAGATATAGATGTTGTATGTAAAATTAGTGAGTGTGCCCTAAAAGAGGGATTTAGCACTAATATGGAGCTCTTTTTAATAAAGACTAAAAAAAACACTATATTGCTAAGAGATTCTTATGTCTAATGCAGCTGAAATGTTTTTTATATATCTGAATACATGGTGCAGACATCTTTTGATGTCTACAATAGGCAATATTAACATGTCACTGTCTCTTGGTAATTACAATGGGAAATGGCTGTCCATTTCCCTCCTCTTCCGATAATGCTCAGTCTTGCAGTCACTGTGAATGAGGATCGTCTCTCCTGCAACCAGGAATTCAAAGCCCAAGAGTTCTGATCATTGACATAAATAGAAATGAAAATGACGGTAAAAATGACTTCCAAAGTGCCCATTCCATTAACAAAACAAGACCATGTATGACTGAGCTACATAGCACACTGTAGCATTTGTTGCATAGCCCATCTTATTTACAGCTAACCCAATGGATACTTCTGCATAAATCTGGTAAAGGTCAATCCTTGTATAACAGGGGAATGGAGTTATCAGGGTGAGTCAACTGGATGATTTGTGAGCGTTAGAATTCAACACTGATTTTGGTTGCAGACTAATGGACTGATTCACTCTAAAACAAAAGGAACAAAATGCTCTTATCCATAAGGAACACTATTGTGGAGACTTGTTTTTAAAAATCCATGTTAGATGGTATTACAGCATCTGAATGGAAGTCTTTGATTTATGAAAATTATAATTATTTTGATTTTTGTCCACAGACAGCTTGAAATGTTGCAAAACTCTGCAGGTGCTTGCTGTTATAACAAAACTGCAGAACAGATGGTGCAAGGTACCAGGCCAGCTCAAGGGATTAAACACAAGCTTTTGAAATTTAAAATTAAAGCTGGGTGATCTTGGGAAAACGTGCCTGCCAAACAGGCTTGCTTTAAAAAATAAAGTTCTCCAACTTCTCCAGACAAGCTCATTTAAATTCAAATGAGACAAAAACTGGGTACTTATAAAGTGTTTAGTAGAGGCTGAAAAACACCTGAACAAGTCAATACATGATATATTCAATTGTTTATGATTGTGGGGCGATGTTTTGTATATAAACACCTTTCTTTAGTTCCAAGTGTCTGTAATGTTGAGGGAGAGCAATATGTATTGTCTGTTCTGAGTTCAACTACTAACTGACATCAGGAAAGTGAATTAAGTGGCCTCATCATAATCTCCTGTTTGTGCATGTATCAGAAAATTATCATATGTTTTCTCATAGTTGTTGATAACCTGAATGTGGCTTTCAAAGATAGTATGCTTACTTAAATCTGAATTTTGGCAAAATTCAGAATACCTGGATATACACATTCATTCTTGCTTTCAGGGCACAGGACTGTGAGAACATGAAGATATGGCATATGTGAGTTGTAGTGTATTTGGCAGAGCTGTGGAAGTAGTGCTTACGTAGCTTCTAGTTTCTTTGTTTCATGAAAGCTAAATTAATTTTGAAATTTATGAATGAAAAGGAAAACAGGGATTCTTTTCATTGTTTTGAATTCTGCATGCATTTCCTTTCTCACTCATGCTGAATAGTCTGGTCCTTGCACTGTGTTTCAGATGTCACCTTTGTTTCAGTAACATTGTGACTTGCTTATAGAGCAATTTCAATTTCTCATTGGCACGGGACATTGTTTTCTGCATTTTTTAAAAAAATCACGCTTAATCGTGAGCCTAATGGGAGCATTTAGGCTCACAATGAAGAAAAAGCCCACTGAGTGAAAAGCAGCAATCTCACAAGCTTTGATGGCCTTGTTGGCCAGAATTTGGAACTCCAGTGAAGAGTTTGCTATAGCTCTATTTAAAACCAAAATGGCTGGCAAATATTGTAATAGTGGACTGTGTTTGCAAGAGCCTTTGTTAATGTGTTAGATAACCTATTAATCGCAACTTTTTATATTCATATGCAAAATGTGCCCAGAGGACAATTTAATCATTTATTACAGGCACTTTATATATTTACTTTCCCTTTCCCTTTCCATCATGTGAGCAGTGTTCATTAACTAAATATGTTACAGTAAGAAGGCTATGATGGGGCATAGCAAATTCACTGTATGTCCTGAGAACAAGACAGTAAAAGGATTGTCCAAAATATGAGCTGTTGATGATGTGGGAGGAGCTGGATGGAACAGTGATAATTGTAGAAAATGTATAGCAGGTGCAATATTTTGGTGTGGATTTGAAAGGCAGTTTGCTTATAATAGCTGAATGACACTCTTTCATTTTCCTTTCTTATACCTGTCCAATCTTGTCAGTGTAAAGATTTTTAAAGACTTTAATTAGGTATACTGGTTACAGAGAAGAAATAGAGCATACCTTTCCACATCAGGCATATGATTGAGGATGATCTATTTGGCAGATATAGGCTGGCAAGCTGAACTGATATAAATTAACTAGAAAAGGTTAAGTTAGAATAAAATGAGGTTTGTAGACAAATCTTATAAAGTAAATTCTGAGCTGTGGCTTGTTGTGCTAAGTCATGGTAGCACATATGGCTCATTATTAGATGCCTCCATTACAAAGACCAATGTGTTTATTTTCACTGTTTCTTTTAAAAGGTGAGTTATAATGCTAAGGCTGAGGGGAAAGTGCTTAGATTATTGATTCCACACCATGGACTCCTGCTGCATATCTAGACCTGGCAGGCACCATATTAATACAAATAAATAATAACAGTAATATAACAGAATTATTTTGTATAGCATCTTTTATACAAATTATATTCAAAATACAGAGGACTATGATATGAGACAATAAAAAGTGCAAATAACATGGGATGGTGGCCGAGGTAAAGGCTATAGACGAGTAGAGATACATTGACATTTTTAAGAGGAGACCTGATTAAATGAATTGACTGTGCTCAGCTACTGTCCTGTGGGTACCTCTATAAGAACCTAGAGAGGTAGGAGAAGAGTGATAGCGAAATAGTCTCAAAGGTCAGGGGTTACACAGTAGAAATGTCTCACACCAACTGTCATACTGTGTAAGCATTAACACTCAAATTAGATTTACTCATAGGCCAATTTGTGAATTTTATGACAAGAGGTGAGCATTTGCGCAGAAGGCTGATAAAATAAAAAGCAAAACCAAAAAATTTCAGCTGGCCTTGACTGCAACATAAGTATTAGTGTTTCTATCTTTTAATAAAGATAATAAATCAATTTTATTACCTGTGTTTGTGGCAATCTGTCATGAGAAAGATGACATCAATGATCTTTGGTAAGTTTTCTGAACAGTGAATGGTAGGAAGGCAGGGCATGGTATATGCACTGGTGAAGATGCTCATCTGATGCACTGGTGATTGTGGTGGTGTTTTTCTATAACATTCATGGTAGAAAACTCAGATTCACAAAGGTAGGTTGAGCCAAACGTTGTTAAAAGACCCTAAAATTTGATTTGTCAATTTTATATGTGTTCACTTTTTTTGATTGTATCACTTTGGTATATATGGTTTTGCCAATTTTCTTCCACAAATTGATCTGAGGAAGTGGGTCTGGCCCACGAAAGCTCATCACCTAATAAACCATCTTGTTAGTCTTTAAAGTGCTGCATAGTTCTGTCTTTTGTTCTGGTAGAGAAAGGTTATTCCATCCCATTCTCTACCCTTCAATTCCTTTTTTCCCATCCCTCTTCAGGAACCCTTCTCATGAGCAACTCCTTATTCAGGAGCTACAGTTGCTCCTGGCTCCAGGGCCAGTAGAAGAGGTTTCTCAGGAACACAGGGCAAGGATTTCTACTCCTGATATTTCCTAATACTGAAAGCTAAAGGTGTCCTTCAGTGCATTCTGGACCTGTGGGAACTCAACAAGTTTGTAAATAAACTCAAGTTCCACATGGTCTCCCTGACTTCTATCATCCTGTCCCTAGAGCCAGCAGATTAGTGTGGTGCCACCCTTGACATAAAGGATGCACCCTCCCACATCATGATTTATCAGCCCCACAGGAAGTACCTCGCATTTGTGGTGAACAACATCCACTATCATGCCAGAACTCTGTCCACAAATGAGGTTTACTGCCATCGACAAAACTGCCGCGTTCTGTCAACTTACTGTCGAGACGCAGGTGTAGTTTTGTCGACAAAAGTGAACTTTTGTCGACAAAACCCTGTAGTCTAGACACACCCAAGCTGACCTGGCCCTCCACATAAGCATCAGAGAACTGAGGGCAGTACTCCTGGTGTTCCTGGCCTTCCAGACACACTTAACAGGTCACTCTATATTGGTACTGATGGACAACACAACAATATAATAAAAAAGGGTGAGTGTGCATGCTTCTCTCCCTTAAACCAGGAAGCCCTCAGATTCCTGGATTTCTGTATAGAACATTTGATACATCTGCTAGCCTCATACCTCCCAGGAGTAGAGAACAAGCTAGTGGACTGCTTCAGAAGGGGTTTTCACATGCCTGAGTAGTCTCTTTGCTCAGATGTTGCTGAAACAATCTTCCAGATGTAGGGCCTTCCCCAGGTTGACCTATTTGCCACATGACACAACGGAAGGGCAAGCAGTTTTGCTCTTTCCGAAACCATAGCATAGGCTTCAGCATGGACACATTTCTCCTCCAATGAGGAGGCCATCTTCTATACACCTTTCCACCAATACCACTCATCCACAAGGTACTTCTCAAGATCTGGAGGGATCAAGCTCAGGTTATTTTGATTGCAACAACCCCACCAACGCTGGTACACCTCCCTACTGGATATGTCAGTGGAGATTCCAGTCCTACTTCTGCTCTTCCTGGACCTCACACTAAACCACAGTATCCTACAACATCAGAACCTCAAGTTGCTGCAGCTCACAACATGGAAGCTCCTTGGCTGGACAAATTCTCCTTGGCAGCAGGAAAACCTCCAGGAGAGCCACCTGCCTTTCCAAGTGGAAGAGATTTTCAGTCTGGTTGGCACAACATGGCTCGCTCCCAATGGTAGCCTCAGTGCTACTAATTCCAGACTACCTTTTCCATCTCAGATAGCAATGGCTTTCAGTCTCCTCCATAAGGGTTCACTGAGATGCCGTATCAGCTTTCCTCTTGAATGCACACAGTCACTCGATGTTTATCAACCCCATTGTCAGCCAATTTTTGAAAGGTCTCAACAGGCTCTACTCTCAGGTCCAACAACCCACTCCTTTGGGAATATGACCCAGTCCTTTCTAGACTGTTGAGACCACCATTTGAACCATTTGACACATGATCCCTGTTCTATCTCTTTTACAAGGTAGCATTCCTGATAGCAATAGCTGCCGAAGAGTATCAGAGCTTAGGATCCTAATATCGGCTATATTGTATTCTCTAAGGATGAGGTGCAGCTCCAACAGCACCCTGTATTCCTCCCTAAGGTGGTGTTGCAACTCCATGTGAATCAGGACATTTCCTCCCACCCCTGTTTTCTAGCCACATTCTAGTGCCCAGGAACAGAGACGAACTCCCTCGACATTTTTAGGGCACTGGACTTTATATTGAGAGAACAAAACTGTTCATAAAATTGTACAATTATTCAAAGCAGTGGAATGAAAGATCAGCCAATATCATTTCAACACATCTCATCGTGGATAGGAGCCTGAATCTGGGAATGCTACAACCTTTCAGGAGTGCCTCCACCTCCACTCACTGCACATTCCATCAGGGTGCAGGCCTCATCCACTGCATTCCTGGCCCAGATCCCTACTCAGGAAATCTGCAGAGTGGTGACGTGATCTTCCACCCACACCTTCTCTGCACACTCTACAGTCATCCATCAGGCTAGGGATGATGTAGCATTCGGACAGACAGGGCTGCAATCAGAGAAAGACTCTGCCTTTGCCTCTTGAACTTAAACTTGTGAGTCTCCTGATTGGAATGCATATAAATAAGCACTTGAAGCAGACAAAAATGGCTACTCACTTCTACATAACTATTGTTCCTCGACATATATTATTTATGTCCATTCCAATACCCACACTACCCCTTTGTCAGAGTTCCTGACCAGAAGGAACTGAGGAGGAAGCAGGTTGGCAGGGCTCTTCATTGGGCAACTGCAGGGTGGACCCAGGCTGACCATCTGCCTAGCTGCTAGGGGTAAAATCTTCCAGCTATCATGCATAGGCACGTGCACGCACCTTATTCGAATGGACATGAACAGCAGATCTCAAAGAACAACAGTTACCAGAAGGTGAGTAACCATTTATTTTTAAGAATGAGGGTTTCAGGATTGGGCCCCATATTCTAAACTTTAGCCCTTTATCCCCTACTGAGAAGAGTAAATTCTGAACTAAAAATTGATGGGAACTGAGGTAGCCAGGAGAAATCTCCATCACTGGTCTTATATCTGGGAAGATCTTCTATCTGATTGGAAAGTATAATATGAAGTATAAGTAGATGTTATACAGTATAATATGAAGCCATAATTACTGGCTTTTTATGAGTCAAATCAATCTATATCTTTCACAAAAGTTAGAAAATAAATATAATTTGCCATGTAGGAAATGTGACACAAATTTTAATTACGGTACATTTTAGAAAGATCGTGTAATACTCTGATCTGGCCATTATCTTGGACAAAATTAAATTTACTTTACAGTAAACCTAGAAATTATATTATTTTTATTGGCTAGAGGTCCCACTTCTGTCAGTACTGATGTATTAGGGATGAGTGGAAAAAATATGATGGATTTGCAGTGAAGCTATTGTATAGCTTTATAGACAGAAATAATTCAAATCTAAAAATATATACAGATACACACAGAAAGCCAAACACAGAGGTGCCAAAAATACTGGTGGAAGTAATATGCTACCTTCATCCAATGGAAACCCCTTCCTGGAGTTCCCAGGGGATTACAGTGTGGGGGAGGGAGAAGGAGTTGGGCAGTATGGTAGGAGAGAGAAGAAAGCTTCTGTCTGTCTGTGTCATTCACCCCTCTACAGTGGGATAACTTCCAAACTAAAGGGATTGCAAATTCCAGGCATACACCTTCTCATACTTTCCTGTTTGCTTTCTTGCTGCAACCCTGCACATCTCGACATCTTACACTGATTTTATGACATTACTTATACTGTCTTCTTTTTTTCATGTCCTCTGAATTCAGCCGCACATGTGTAGGTTAGGAATATAGCCTGCACATTTGAGTACCTGATTTTCCCCCATAAGTTTTAGGAACGTGGCTTGAGACACATATGTTAGGTTACATATGTTGTTAGAAATACTAACAACAATAGTATTTCTTTAAAAGCCATTTCTGCTATTAAAGGCTTTTTCCTTTGGAAAAGGAATGTGACTGTGAATATGCCTGATCTCAGCTCAATGGTCTTTTTTACAACACTGGAAAGATACTGGAGAAGGAGGAATTGACTTGATGACCTCTTATGAAAAGGAGATTGATAAGCTACAGGAAAGACTTGGAGTGCCTTTCTGCAGTTTGTAAGCAACATTGATGATCTGTGAGATCAGAACGTATGAATGAAGGAATCACCGCATGGCCTTTTAAATGGAGCAGAGGTCATACAGATGCCATGAATGGGTAGTTGAGGATTCCTCAGGCATAGGGGAGTTCCTGACTGGCATAGCTGGCTCTATGCTATCTCCTCACAGGATTCTCCCTGGCCCTTTCCAGCTACTCTTGCTTCATGGTCTCCTAAAAAGGAATGGGCCGGGGAAAGTCCTGTGAAGAGATGGTATTGAGCCCATTTATGGCTGCTTCAGTGATCCTTAGATGAGGTAATGGATGCTAGGAAGATGTCAGAGCTAACATAAATTAGAGCGGTTTTCATGTTTCACAAGCCCAAGGAGGCTGAGAAGGCTTTAATTACTGCCGGAGGCCAAACCAGCTCCAATTTGGAGATTGGAATAAGTGGAAGCCTAGCATAAAACCTCCCACTTGAAGTTTTGGGGTATGAGCTCAGAGTGGTGCATGACTCAGAGCCTAAAGATGAGGGCTGCTGGTTCAAAACTGCTATTGCTTTAAAAGACATGATTCTGTGTGTGTGTGCATGCGCGCACATGTGCATAGTGTGGTGTAATGGTCTCGTATGGGACCTCAACAGACTAGACTAGAATTAAGACAAGCTGTTTCTTCAAGTATGGATGTCAATTGGCATTTTGATAGTTAACAGCCAGGTTTTTAAAAGTGGGCACTCAGCTCCCATTGGATTCATTTGAATTCAGTGAGAAGTAGATGCCTAAATACCTTGTAACTCTAATTGCTTAAACATCCAAATATGTGTCTTAATTTAGGTTTCCAAGTTTAAAAATTAGAGCCAAGTCTACAGAGTTCTTTTGGATCACTCAAGATTAAAGATGTTATGCAAATCCAAGTTATTACTGACTAAAAGAATACAACTGATTTACAGACAACAAAATATTCTTTTAAAAAGGCTTTCCTTCATTCTCACTGCTCACTGATTTTTTTAATTTTTATTATGTTATTCATGCTGATGTATTTGCTTGTGGATTTCTTATTTCTTATTTATGTGCAGGTATTTCCATGGCACTCATTCCATAGTATCTATGCTTATATCTCCTTAAAAGGTGAATAAAATGAGTTTTAAAGAGGCTTCTTACATAAGCAAACCACCACACAAAAGTAATGGAAATATTGTAAGAAAAGTTCACCTATGGGAACAAAGACGCAAGGATAGTATTGACCCTAGAGTCTTACATGCTGCCAATGAGTTCATTGTCAAGAAGCCACAGGGGTATACTGTATGAACAGGAAAGAAGTGAATATGTGTTAGGTTCAGTATCTATTGTGCATTCACTCCAATGTGACTTATGAATCTGTGTGTGTTAGAGATATTTAAGCATCTTTCTCCTACCACAGAAAAGAAGATAGCAGAATGCCTGTGATTAGGGTTTGGGGGGGAAAAGGACTTCGATGTCTCCATTCCTCTCTGTATTTATCTTGGGGAGATAATTAGTTCAGTCCAGACTGGAACCATTTATATAAACATGAGCACATTGTGCTTCATGAAGTTCAGATGAAACAGTGGTAAAAAGCAAAGCACTCTTGATTTTGCAGAACTAAACACAAACAGCATCATTTTGTGTAAGCTGCAAAAATGTTTTTGTTTTGTCCATCTATGATAGGTGATATCCTCTTCACAGAACCAGGAAATACAATTAATATCTTTTACTGCACTGTGGCTTGTAGCTCATTCTTTAGTGCTTGTGTGGTGAATGCCCTAGACCCAAATCAATAAGGGTATGTCTACACTACAGCGTTATTTCGAAATATCTAATTTTGAAATAGTTATTTCGAAATAAGATATTTCAAAATAACACTTCTACACACAAAATGCATTTTGAAATAGCATTTGGCTATTTCGAAATAGCGTGTCCACACTGAGTGGATGCTGAATCACATTTAAGGCCAGCTGGAACCAGGTCCTGAATAAGGTCCATGATCTCCGCCCTGGATCAGGAAGGCACCTGCCTTCTCTGGGCCTTGGCAGGCACCTGGGAGCTGGAAGACTGCTCCTAGGGAGCGGTGGAGGGCTGGCTGCCAGTGGCTTGCTGCCTCATGTTTTAGGGACAGTGGGTCAGGGGCAGTGACTGCTGGCTCTGGGCTGGCAGGCTTGGAGCTGGCACAGGCACTGTGGCCAGAGTCAACCCCTTTAAGGGCTCCGGGGGGTGCGGGAAGGGAGAGGAGTGTTCTTGGTTGAGGCCAGAGTGGCCACCAGGGCACCCTGGGAAGAGCTGGAGGCCCCCTATTTCGAAATAAGTGTCTACACACCACTTATTTCAAAATAGCAATTTTGAAATTGGCATTAATCCTTGTGGAATGAGGTTTACCAATTTTGAAATAAGCCCTCCGCTATTTCAATTTAATTTCATAATAGCGGTTGGCTTGTGTAGATGCTAGGAAAGTTATTTCGAAATAACTTTGATGTGTAGACATACCCTAAGATACCTATGTACTTGCCAAACTTTAAGCACAAGAGATCTTATTTAAATCAATGGAACTGCTCATGTGGTACATGACCAAGCTCTAGGTTGAATCATGGCCTAATGCTGTCTGCTGATTATATGCATATTTCTTGTATTATTGATTGAAAATGTCTGCATAATGGCTGTATAACATAGGAATGTTGATGCATTTAAATTACAATAAAACATAAAGCAACAGAATATTAACTCAGAAGATAATAGATTCTTAATATTAATCTTGAATGTGTCTATTTGAACAGTATAAACAATCAAGTATTTCCTATCTTTAGCTAGTTATTAAGCAATACCAGATTTTCTGTTTTACCTGCACAATAACTTTTTAATCACTTTCTTAGGGATTGTTTAATTAATGAAAGGAAGATTTCTCTGGCTATAGTTCATCTTTTCTCTGAGATATAACATCTTTGTATCTAGTCTGTACTAAGCTACGATGCTATCACGATGCTATGCACACGATAGAGGAATACATTTCTAAGGGAATTTTGAGAGAAATTGGCAGTATTTGCAAAAGGAGAAACTCTCAAATGTTCACCACAGTTTGTGTATTCAGCACTATGCATTGCTGCAATGCATATGGCTAGTAAAGACTTCAAGCAGAGAGAACCCCAATCAGAGTTCCAAAGTACTATATAATAAAACTATATACGTTAGTAATTGGTAAAAATATGTTAAATTTGTTCAATAATCTACAACATTTGTAGAGTTCTTAATGTTGAAGTATGTTTTTAAGGACTTTCTTAGTGGCTATAGATAATTTATTTAATAATAAAGATTCCATTGCATGTAATCCTATGAAAAGATACTGTAATTAATTTGAAAATTGCTAAGGAGTTGGCAAGTATTTAAAACCTAATTTACTTATTATCTTTCATTCTATTTAATGAATCAGATATAATATCTTTGAAAAGAAGGGGATGGGAGGGAACTATGTAGTGTAAGGCACCAAGCCATTAATAACAGTGTGCTTTTCTTTTTAAGTTCTACCATGTCTGCTACTTTATCAAATGCTAAATTAATGGCTAACATGTAAAGAGGCCTAATTTGCTGAATTTTCAGATGCAAGGAACTTGTTCTTTAAAACTCTAGAGAAATACAGTGCATTTATCAGCTTTGAGTGGATATCATTGTGTTTATAACAGAGTGGAGGCACCATGCAATTTTGCTCTTGAAATTGGTTTATATAGATGACTGGTTGCTGTGAAGTGTATGTCAGAGTTCCATGCAGCTGTTATGAAGTAGTACAATTGTCATTGCTTCTTACATGGTTGTTGAGAAGAGCTTGAGAGCCCAGCTCAGTCAGCTGTTGAATAGATAACCCAACACAGTTAACGTGGCATACATTGTAAAGAATTACATGCCTGCTACAATGAGCTGTGGGCCTTTGGTCTAGATAATAATCCTGGTGGGTGTACCATGTGTAGTGGCTGTCTGATCACTCAGATATGACTGACGAAACATAAAGAAAAATGTCAGTCGAGTAAAAGAAAAATGCGACTGTAAGTTTGTTTAAGGTTCATGTAAATGACTGTGGTTTTTTATTTAACCCCATGTCCACCAAAGACTTTCCTGTCAAACTGAATGTGTATCTTTATGTAAGCTGTAGCTGAGATTGCATTTCAGATTACACTGAGATTTGTCAGCTATGATAAAAGCATTGACCATCTCTTCAGATTACAGTGGCCTTATCTTCTCATTTCACAGCAAACAAAGTCCTTGTGTCAGTTTACATTTGCAAAGTGTGAACCTAACAGTACTAAAAAGGATAAGTGTTCACGACTTTTTAAGTGCCGTGGCATAATGCATTTGATTGAATTGCAGTGAACTAAAATAATCAAAGTGGCAATATGGACTGAACTGAAGAAGCAGTAATTAATACTGCTATCAAATTAGAAAAAATTAAAAAAATAAAGATGTGCAGTGTAAAAACTAGACCACTGCTTGCCATTCAAAGGAAGCTCAAACGTTGGAAAGATTAATACAGAAAAATAAGATTTAGGTGGTCTTAAGGAAGTGACAAACGAACAAAGTCAAGGAAATTCAGAGCTAAGGTTGATGCTACTCAGAACTCCTGATGTCGTACAGTACATATTCCATGATACTGTTTTGCACCATTTGGCGACTATAACTCCTCATACTTTGTCTAGCTATACAGGATATTGCCTCAGATTTAACTTTGATTTGTATCAAGGATCCACTTTCTCAAAGTAGTGGTCCACATTTAACTTAAATCCCTCATTTGTATATATAGTGATAGCCCCTTATGAATGCTGTCACCCATTTCTCTTGAGTTCCTTTGAATTTGAAAGTAATTTTATTATTGCTGATGAGAAAAGGAAGCAGAAAACCCCCAAACAAACCCTAAGATTTTTTTTAAAGTGCTGTGTACAGTTAGGGGCCAAATCCTATCCATCAGACTCCCCTGAAAAAGATCCCATTGAGTTCTGTTCATAGGCATGAGGTGAGTGAGCAAGGTGGAGTCCAGGGTTTTTAAAAAACACATACTATTAGTAAACTGTAATAGCTCTGAACGTAGGTGCTGAGCCTTGGGGGTGCTCAAACCTCCCCCCCCAATCTGCCCAGGCCCTACCCCACCTGACCCCATCTCCCAAACTCTTCACCCCATCCCACCCAGTTCTGTACCCCATCCCCATTCCTTCCTTCCTCCCAGTGGTACTGTTATTATGTATGACCTCACAGGAGTTACCGTGGACAGTATAACTTTGCATAGCCTCCAGTGGGAGTCCAGCTCTAACTGGCACAATCTGGCACAGTGTATTTTCTGTAACCCCCATCTCTATACATAACTCCCCAAACAATAATCCTCAGTAACATTGCCCCAAAATAATATGGGACTGAGTGTGTTGTAGCAGATGAATTATAGTCCCAGTACAGGGCATTATCCATAGGCTTGCAGCCTGTTTTTATTTCTTCTCTAATTCTTCAAATCAGCTTTTATTTGCATTTTTAAAAATATGCTGCAAATTGTAGCTCTGACACCAGACTTAATTTTGCCTACAGCTAGTATAATTAGAAAACTTTTGAATACATATTTCACACTTTCACTTTCGATCACCATCTCTAACTTGGCCCTTTCCTAGGTTTTTGTGAGGTTCTCTTTTGGGTAAATGCATCTGTTCCAAGTTTCATCTACCCTATCCATGTTGATGACTTTCAGATCTACTGGTCCAGTTCTGAATTGACTTCTGAATTGACTTCGTTGATAGATTGCATGTTCATCTACAGGACCTTCGTTTAAAATTTGTTTTAAAAATATTTCATTAGTGTGTTGCTGAAGATAATAAAATCACATCTTTAAAAGAACCATTGCCCTCCTCCTCAGCTGCTATCAGACCAGTTTAATAGTACTGTGTAGGGCCACATAAATCCTAAGGATGGCCCCGTGTAACAGCCATTTTATTCTCCATTATTTTGTATGTATAGTTAGGGTTAGGTTTTCCAATGTATGTTATTTTGCATTTGTTATCACTGAATTTCATCTGCCATTTTGTTGTTCGGTCATCCAGTTTTGTGACTCTTCAAAGTCAACTTTGGACTTGACTATTTTGAGTAATTTTGTATTGTCTACAAACTTTGCCACCGCATTGATTATTTATATAGAACAGCACTGGTCTAAGTACAGATCCTTGGAGGATCCCGCAATTTACCTCTTTCCATTCTGAAAACTGCCTTTGTTTCTTGTTTTTTAACTAGTTACTGATCCAGGAGAAGACCTTCCTATCCCATGACTGCTTAGTTTGTTTAAGAGTCTCTGGTAAAGGCTTTAGGAAATTCCAAGTATTTTATGTCCATTTGATCACTCTTGTGCATGTGGTTTTTTTTACCTGTCTCAAATAATTTTAATAGTTTAGTAAGATACGATTTCCATTTATAAAATCCATGTTGATTCTTTCCTAACAAATCATGTTCATCTATGTTAGTCTTACCAGTCTTTAATTACCATGATTGCCTCTGGAGATTTTTTTTTAATTTGGCATTATAATTCAATGCAAATAAGTGGAAAGTACTTCACTTAGGAAGGAAAAATCAAATGCATGACTACAAAATGGGGACTAACTTGCTAATTGGTGGTGGGGTTAAAAAGAATCCAGGGGGCTATAGTAGCTCGCAAATTGAACATGAGGCAACAATATGATGTAATTGTGAAAAAAGCAAATATTTTGGGGTGCATTAATGGGTGCCATATGTAACACACACAAGGTAATTGTCTTACTTTTCTTACTTATGAGACTTCATTTGGAGTACTGGGTTCACTTCTGAGCACCATACTTTAGGAAAGATGTGGACAACCTGGAAAGAGTCCGGAGGAGAGCAACAAAAATGAGAAAAGATTTAGAAAACTGGATCTATGTGGAAAAGTTAAAAAATAGCCATGTTTAGAATGGGGGCGGGTGGGGAAGAGACTTAATAATAGGCTTCAAGTGTGTGTATGTGTGTGGTGTGTTGTGTTGTTATAAAGATTACCTTAATCAGTTCTTCTCCATGTCCACACAAGGTAGGACAAGAAGTAATGGGGTTAATCCTGCACCAAGGGAGATTTAATTTCAATATTAGGAAAAGCTTTCTAAATGTAAGGGCAGTTAAGTTCTAGGAAAGATTCCAAGGGAGGTTATGGAATTGCCATGATGAGAGATTTGTAAGAATAGGTTAGACAAACACCTGTCAGGATGGTCTAAGTTTACTTGTTGCTGCCTCAGATCAGGGGCATATCATGACTTTTAGAGGTCCCTTCTAGCCCTTTATTGCTATGATTCCAGATCCTTCTTGAAAACATAGAATGTGCTGAGAGAAGCTCATTTCAGTAACTTTGAATCACATGAGTTTGCAGAACCATCCCTCTACTTCCAGTAACTCCTTACTCCTTATTCTCAGTGACATTGACATCAAATTCCAAATCTTTGTGTCTCTGAGGTCAATGGTAGGAATCCCAGTGACTTCAGTTGAGTCAATATTTGGCCAAAAATGAGAGTGGCTATCAGGTAACTATTAGATCTGGAAATAATTGTGGGTGTTCCTTCTACTAACTTAGGGTATGTCTACACTAGCCCCCTAGTTCGAACTAGGGTGGCTAATGTAGGCATTCAAACTTGCAAATGAAGCCCGGGATTTAAATATCCCGGGCTTCATTTTGCATGTTCCAATGGCGCCATTTTTAAATCCTTAGTTGAACTGACTGCCCACGGCTGCGCGGCAGTCAGAAGTTAATCAAACTAAGTCCTTAGTTCGGATTAACTGTTACTCCTCCTGCAATGAGGTGTAACAGTTAATCCAAACTAAGGATTTAGTTCAGATTAATTTATGACTGCGCGTGTAGCCACGAGCAATCAGTTCAACTAAGAGATTTAAAAATGGCGCCCTCAAACATGCAAATGAAGCCCGGGATATTTAAATCCCGGGCTTCATTTGCAAGTTCGAATGCCTACAATAGCCACCCTAGTTTGAACTAGGGGGCTAGTGTAGACATACCCTTAGTGTCAGATTTTTCTACTATTACAGTGTTTGAGTAACACCTTACTTTGTGGAAAAACCAAATAATATTAATAGGTATTATTCAGTGGAAAATTTGGATCCTTAATTTTCTATTTTTATTTTTTCTTAGTAAGATTCTATAATGACCTAATCTAAAAAGCATTTCTTGTTCATAAGGGGTATCAAATTACACAGTAAAACACATAATTTTTAAATGGATCAGATATGAATTTGCAATGTGAACAAAGTAATATGTGGTGCTATACATTCACTTTTTTTCACTTTCTCTGTTTTTGCTTTTTTTTAAAATTTTGTCTTCTGTGAAAAACCCAAAATGTCTATCTAGCAGCTGTTCTCTAGAAATCTATCAGGAACACATTATTGCTATTTCAGAAAGATGTTATCTATTGTTTTTAGATAATATTTGTTGAATTACATGCTACCATTCTGAATAATGTAGAAATTACACTAGAAGTGACCTGTCTGCCACAGCAAACTTTAAAAAGAACAGTTGATTTCAAAGCTCAAAGTCGAGTTAGGGTGCTATTCTAAGCCAGCACTTTCTCAAAGTGGTAGCCTGCTGTGCTACCAGCCGGAGACCTGAGTTCAGAAGCATATTCTGGATTCAACTCCAAACCCAGCTGAAGCTAGGGACTGTTCAAAGCTGATGTGTTAATGCTCTAAAGGTTGAGCTTACCAGGTGCGTTATGTCAGAGGGTATGAAGTTTGCTTTTAAAAAAGTACCCAGTTTTGTTTAATGCTCAGAGTTCCTCAATCACTGTCCTATTTGGCGTCAGTCTTATGGGCAGGAATGTTTGGTAAAAAGATGTTGCAGAAAAATTATACTTGAAACTATTTTTATAAAAAATGCTGCTTACACTTTTCATTGAAGATAAATTAATCAATCAAACATGCTGTGAAGGAGGCTGCAGTTTCAGTCTGAGTCACACAATAAATGTACTTATAGCAATGCCTTATACAACCACATACAATATCATTAAACTCTTTAGTATTGATGATCCTACAATATTTGATATGTTTTTAACATAAAATCATGTGCTGGCCGGGAATTGCCCAGATAAGTGTCTCCTGGCCACAGCCTGCGTCTGGCATCCAAGCCCTCCCCTTCCCCAGATCCTCTAACCCTCAGTTCCTGCCCCCTCCCACCTGCACCCCATGTTACCCAAACCCAGTCCCATGCTCAAGGTCACAACCCCATCCTTCCTCCCAGACCTCATACCCCCTTTTGCACCCCAGTCACTTACCCCATGCTCCCTTCTGCATCCAACCTCCTTTGTTTGTTTGTTGTGATACTAAGGTAACAGAGCTAGATGCATGTGAAGGCCTACCTGTGTGATGGCTAGATATATGCAGACTTGCAAGAGTGAAATTCTATAGCTGCTTTGAAACCCAGTCAAGGTTTTTAAAATTTGGTATTTTTGAGCTTTTCAGATAAAGAAGCTACATTCAGCCTGTTTACATCCTTTATCCATACATCCTCACATTTATTAAATTTCTCAGATAATGGAAACAAAAGGGTGAGACAACTAAAAATAATAAAAGAATACAACTTTAATTAATGCTCCTATCTTACTCTTTCAAACACTTGAGAAGCATGATAATATACAATAGCGAAATAAGTGCCTAAACAATGTGGTTGGCAGTCACACTGCTATATAAATAGTAACTACTATATGACAACTCACAACAATCAAAATATCACTTTTATGTTCTCCACTTCTATTAATTATATTCAACTTAGAACCTATATTAAAATTGCATTTCTTACTGGCATAGAATATAGAAATCCACTGCTAGACATCTAACAACCAGCTAGCAAAGTACTCAGCTGGATCCCATTTCATCTATAAGACAGAGGAGATTTGATTCTAAAAACAGTGAATTACTACAAAAAAATCCTAACATTATTTTAATATATGAAGGTAACTTAGGTGAATTTGCATTGATTTTTAAGAGTAATTCTCAAGAGATGCTTTAAAAAAATACTCCTTTGTTTTAACATGGCATTCTGCTTGAACCCTCTCTGCTGATACAAAAGAAAGCTTTCTTTGAGACCAGTATGAGACTGAACCCCAGAGTGAGGAAGGAGTCTGTTGCTTTCAAATGAGCCCCCTTCTAGTCACCAGTTATCCTTTAGTCCCCATCAATAAAAGTGGCTGTAACTAGTCTTCCTCCCACTGAAAGGTCTCTTCCTGTTGAATATAGCACAGGACTAGGTAAGAGGTGGCCTGGGGGCCAGATCCAGCCCACCTAACACTTTGATCTGGCCCACAGACTGCATCTGGCTGCTTTCTACTTGCATGCTGCTGTCCATGCCACCAAATTTCCAGTTCATGGCTCAGGCAGCAGGATCCAATTTAAATGGCTCACAGCTCCTGGTATTGGCACTGCCCTGACAATAGCCAGAGCTATGAGTCTTTTAAATAGCTGTAGCGACCCCAATGGGATGCCAAGCAATGTGGTAGCAGTGAGGATGAGAGCCGCGAGCCCTTTAAACTGCTGCTATTTAAAGGGCTAACAGCTCCCAGCCCCACTGTACTGCATTGCCTGGCAGCTGCCTGGGGTTGCTGTGGCTATTTAAAGGGCTCCCAGTCATGTTGCTGCCCCAGCAGGGACTGGAGCTG
This sequence comes from Rafetus swinhoei, assembly GCA_019425775.1. Classification (NCBI taxonomy): domain Eukaryota; kingdom Metazoa; phylum Chordata; order Testudines; family Trionychidae; genus Rafetus; species Rafetus swinhoei. The sequence goes on along the minus strand of CM033439.1, from coordinate 31,548,304 downwards.
CCAGCCCTTTAAATAGCCACAGCCACCCCAGGCGGCTCCCAGGCAATGGGGTAGCAGCAGGGCCAGGATCCATAAGCCCTTTGCTCTGTTTTTGCTTCAAAGCCTCCAGCCCCAGACAACGCTAGGGGAAGGCTAGTCCTCCAGCCCCCACCCCTTCCGGGGGCAGAGGGTGGAGCCGGCCCAGAACCAGTACCAAAATTCATTAAGTGGTCCCCTGCAAAAATTATTGCCCATCCCAATATAGCATATCCCAAATAATGTTGTATTGTCCCAAAGGCTGCTTATATCAAGTAGTCACTACTTAAGCCACAGGACTTCCAAATAAAACTGTCCTGTTACCTCTGCGAGATATCAAATCACAGGAAACTACTACGGAAAATACACCCAGGCTTTTTTAATGAATAGAAAATTATTAGTGGGAGGAAGGATTTATAGGACTATATCCTATTACTTTACTATTTGGGTCACCACTTTGCATCTAGATCAAGTAGATACTGGTGTTCTTTTTAATGCCAAAAATTCACTATCATCCAGTGTTCAAATGAGGAGCAATGGGAGGAGTGGTTCTGCCATAACCTTTCATCTCCAGTAGGAAAAAAGACAAATTCAGAAATGAACTGCAGTTTGAGAAGTGTATCCAAGCCTGACAGTGTCCTTTATCCCAATCACCACAAACATACATGACCCCTCAGAATAGGATTTTTGTGGTTGATTAGTTCAAAAGCTGTTCTACAGGTTCTGTAACTCAGCACACAGAGATAAAAATGTCATTCCCATTGACAACATCACGGGACTTTCAAATTCTATCCATTTATTGGATTATATACAGATACTTCCAATCAGTGGCCTTATTAGGAAATCAGAAAATGTGATGGGAGGGGAGGAAGAGATAGAGATGCTTAGGGTATCCATTGAGATCTCGGCATTGTGCAGAATGACTTTATGTGGGAAATACTCAGCGAGCCCTATTACAATGAGCCTTGGCAGCATTATAAACACTGTAATAATTTTTTTTCCTTTTAAAAGACTCTTTTTTTAAAAGATTTATTTTTAAAGCACATTGATCAAACTCACAGTTGTCCCACTGCCCCCTTCATTACCTCCTCGAGAGCATTTTCTTGGGTCTCAGGCCTCTAATCCCGTCCTTTTTTATGGTGAGAACCCATGATCTCGCTTCATATCAGTTTTAAAGCTGTATCTCTGTGATTGTACCAGCAGGTCTGACTTTGGGTCGGTGCCTCTGGTTCTGCTTTCTGTCAGGGACAATGACAAAGGTAACCAATGGCACACCAGCTGTCACAAAAGCACAGTACATTTATTTAGACCAAGAGTATTACAAAGAAAACTGAACTGTCTACATGCACATTAAGCTTACTGGGTATTTCTTGTCATCTGCAAGGGATCCTGTAGATCCTTAGTTCAGTTGGACAGGTTTTTGTTCCAAAGTGAGTCTTACTCTGAGTTTGAGCAGGCTGACGCTTACACAGTTTGGAGGCCTTTATTTCCCAGGCCTCCTGAAAGTGATACCCCATCAATGCCATTTCCCCCAAGGGGAGAATCTTGATATGAAATAGCTGTGTATCTACATAACCAGCACTGAGAATTTGCATTAATTACACACACCCAATGATTCTAAAGTTCACAGGAAACCCATCCCATGAGCCAGGCACACTAACATACATATACTGTTTATGTGCCCATCACATCTGGCACATCTGAATAAAATAGTCTTTTAAGTTTTCATGTTTGCGGCCCACCAATGCTCAGTCAGTATTCTCACTCAAACATAGGCCTCTTAAATGATAAATGAGTAAGGAGAAAATACCTTCCAGGCTTGCCATTTTTCTGCTAACAATCAAGCTGAGTGCAGAGAAAAGAGCCAAACACCTTTGTGATATGTTAACGATCCATGACCATGGAGGCCACAGCCAGACACATACATAAATGAGAGATAGTACTAATAGCCTTTGCCTCCAGAAAAACAAGACCTCAACCCATTTAGTAAAGAAGGATCTTCCTTATGTGCCAGTAGTTAGTAACATTTATGTTCTTTTCTCAGGCCTCTGGCCACTGGAAGACATCATAATTAAAAAAACCTGATGATAACTTCAGCAGGCCTGATATTATACATCCTGAAGGGTGCAGTGCATACTTACTATGTGTTCACGTGACAGCACACACCACTGTGGATGGCAATGGATCTTGGGCAGTGAACATACTGAGACATGAAATAGTGATTAAGGGCCTAATTTTTTTTTTAAAGATTTACAGTTTTATTGATGTCAGTGGGACTTCTCAAATTACATAAATTAAGCCAGGGCATAAGTCTTGGAGGGTCGGGGCCTAACAGACTTCAAATGCTTTGTCTTTTGCTGCTAGTTATTTTGCTTAAGTATTTGTGCTTTGGAAAATAATGTTCATTTTTGAGATCACTAAAATGCTCCACCAGCAGTTTTTAGTATTATTACCGGGGTTACAGATACTTGGTACAGTGTGTGTAAAAGAACTTGATGAAAAAAGGGAATCACCCAGCAACCCACACACAGAGACACACTGCAAATCCTTTAATTTGCAAGCATCAAAAGGCACTTACAATTTTTGAGGAAGGCACTTCATTTTAAAATAAGCACTCTGATTCAGAAAGACAGCTGAAGTAGTCCAACATCTTAAAGGTAAATTTGCCTTTATTATCCCCTAACAAACTTAAACCAAAGTGTTTGTGTGTATCATCAACAGGTCTGCCTGTCCATTAACACGGTCTTCTGTTAGTTATTTTATTATTTACTCAGAATTTTTTAAAAAAAAGATACATCAGGGGACGGCTGCAAAATCTAGTAGTTTATTTTTGCTCCTTATTAAAAAATCACACAGTTCCCCAACAAATGCAACCCCGAATCAAGCAAGTGCCAGAGGAAAAGTATAGTTCATGCAGTATGCCAAAGAGGCAAACTTGGTCTCTGTTGGTTTGGTGGGGATGACAAATTCAAGATTAAGGTTTGACTATGAATTTAATTTAATTTATCTGAAAATGGCCAGCTTCCAGCTCCTGAGTATTAAAGCTAGGTCCAGTTAGTGGGAGCTGTCCATCTGACAGGAAATGCTGAGAAGCTACATGAGGGAAGATCAGGTTCTCATGTAACAGAACCCAGGCTAGGTAGGTTGGAATCCATCCGTGATTATGACTGGAAATTAACTATAAGATGGCTATTGCAACAAATCACAATATTTTTGTCCTGCTGGTGTGCTACACAATTGCACCTAATCACATTAATGTGGACCTGGTCTAAAGGGTAATGAAGTCATTAGAAAGTTTTAATTTGTCTCTCTATGTATTATATGAAGGGAGATGAACTGCACTGAACCATATGGGTTTGCTCGAGATTGCAAGAACATTGAACTATTAATTTCAGGCCAGATTGGAGTCTCCCATTGACTTCATTGGCACTGGGTGAGATCCTTCAACACCATTCTAATTTCTGTAATTCATGCAAATCTTGGGGATATGGCTTCTCGGTTGTAAAGCCAGTTTATTTCTATAGTAATCCAATTATATGCATAACTATTCAGCACATCTGTTTAAATCATTTATAACTAGCAAGGCCAGGTGCTGAATTGCCTTCACTCCTAGGGCATGTCTAAACTAGAAAATTATTTTGAAATAACTAAATTGGAAATAGTTATTTCAGGAGTTATTATTTCAAAATAAGCTCATTCCCCAAGGAAAGCAGGAGTATAGATTTCGAAGTAACAAGCCTGTTATCATATATATAGTAGCCTAGTGTCTGTGAGTCTGTAACGCCGAAGTGCTGGCTGTTCCTGTGGGGGACGCTGTTGCCTGAAATGCTGGCTGTTCTCTCTGGGCGGCGCTGTTGCTGAAATGCTGGCTTTTCCCTCTGGGCGGCCTGTGCTGCATGGGGAGTGCGGGGCCCAAACGGCCACTTGCGCCGCTTGCTCCCCCGAGGCGGCCCGGCTGAGCAGCGCAGAAGTCAGCCGAGTGCCACGGCGGGAGGCAAAGGGGGGTGGGGCGGTGACGTGTGGCGTGACAGCGGCTCCAGGCCCTACCCCCTGGCCGTGAACGTCACGTCACTGCCCCGTCCCCCTTCGCCTCCCACCGTGGCGCTCGGCTGACTTCTGCACCGCTCAGCCGGGCCGCCGCGTGGGAGCAAGTGGCGCAAGCGACTGTTTGGGCTCCACACCCCTAATGCAGCACGGGAGTGCGGCGCCCAAGCAACCATTTGGGCTCCGCGGTCCCCGAGTGAAAGGCAGGAGGGGAGGAGAGAAAGAGAGAGACAGAGAGAGAGGCAGGAGGAGGAGGAGAGCTGAGAGAGAGAGAGGGAGACGGAGCGAGAGACCGGAGGCTCAGGAGAGAAGACAGACGTGGAGGAGAGACCTGAAAATCCCGTCTTATGACGGGCTAATTGGCTAGTTTCAAAATAACAGGCTTGGTAGTGTGTACGCTCCGCTTATTATTTCAAAATGAGGGGGATTATTTCAAAATAACTCCCTAGTATACACCAGGGCCTAGTGGCAGCAGTGGGAGTTCAGAGTTCTCAAAACAGTAAGGTTTTCTTCTGTTTGTCTCATCTACCTATTTATCATTATATAGCCCATTCATCGCCATACTTGTTTTGGAGTGTCTCTTCTTTGCTAGCTCTTCTGTATTAACCCAAAGCTGTAACATAAGGGCTGTAATTACCAAAGAGGAATTCCAACATGTTGATGTTAGTGAACATAATAAAAACAATAAACAAGTTTTTAATACTGGATTTTGTCAACCTTTCTGTCAGCCCAAAACTTATATTTGAGACCTAAAGCATGTTTTAATAGAGATGGATTTCACAAAAATTGGATACTTCATAGTATTATGTGACATATTTTAACAAAGCTTTTACTTAAACTTTTATTGCAATCATTTCCAAAATAACATCTGTATCAAAAACAAATTTTTGGTGAGAAAATACAGGTTTTGGCAACCAAAATTGTTGTAGGATGAATTTTAAAATTAATTTTGTAAAATTATTGGTGAAAAGTTCAATAGAAATATCATAGAAAATGTGAAAAATTGAAAATTTCAATAATTGTGTTTTTTAAAAAAAGGTCAGGTTTTTTTTTTAACAACCCTTCCCTGCTTTTTGTGCTGCAAAATTTCAATTAGCTACATCTGACATGGTTTCTTTTATTTAGTTGAATATGGTTATAGGACATCTGCTCTTCTTGCCTTTGTTCTTATTACAGGTATAGATAGGATGCACCAAAACCATATTAATGAATGTATATCAGTCTTGACAATATCAGTGTATATTGCATGTATTCATGGCTATACTGCATGAATATGCAACTATAATGTCATAATCAGATGAATGCATATGAGCAGAATTTAATTGAGAAGATATCCTAAAAAAACCCTCTGAAATATTTTCTACCTGGTGCTAAACAATTTGTTTTTAACATGATTATTATGCAGTAGGTACTTTCTTCTGCAAAGATCAGTTAAATTAAAATATTTCTCTCCTGTGAGAAACCCACAAGTCACCCTTTTTAAGTTCTTTTGTTAACATCTTTAAAATTCCTAACTCTTGCATCATTGATTTAAGTGTCCTCTGAAATGTGTAATTGCAAAAACATTTTGAAAATTAAAATGCTTACATACTTGTACCCATTCATTACTACTGAGGTGTTAAAATAATTTATTCCATTATATTAACGGTTGCTTGATGCATCAAAAGATAATTTGCCATGTAATTTTGTTAAACCTGAAACTGTAGCGTATTTTCTTGATAATACCACTAATATATCAAGAGTAAATAAAATGTTTAGTGGTAGGCACATTAATTATTGCCTTCGTCTACTGGTGTTTAAAACTAAGAAATAATTAAATGTGCTTTAATAAGATATGGTTCCGGGAAAGCAGGATCATTTATGAATTGCTAGAGGTGCATAGAGCTGCCTTTCCCTTGAGAGACGGAATTTATGCCGAACACCCCGCTGATTGTTCAGGAGGTAAAGAACCAATAGCTGCATGTACAGAGGTTTAATTTAAAGTGTGTTTCTCACTAGGCTGCTCACAACACTTAATTAAACTCTGCTGTTTTGGCAATGACAAATGCTGTAGTGCAAAAGGAACCAGAGTAGCAGTGACTGAGAAGCTTTTGTAATTTCTTTCATGTGCACTGGCAGCAAGATTCAGGTCAGAAAAGAAAGGAAGAATAAAAGAAGATTTATTTAAGGTGTTTGATGAAAGTTGCCACTTTTAAGCATCTGTTTTAAGCACCATAGAATGTATCTTTATTTGAGGATTTAATCAAGCAATGTCTATGGATATTTTGGCATGTGGCCATAGAAAACTGTCTGCAGCCACTTCTCAGCCTTTTCATCTGAGGACGATTCTGTTCATCATCTTTGGCTTATACTTTAAAAAAAAAAGTTTAAAAATTGAAGGTCCCAAACACTTACATTTTCCATTTATTATTTAGGCAAAACTTCTGTTGACTTCAAATATGGGCACATCAATAACATGTTTTCGAATTCTGCACTCTATCTAAACAGCATATATTACAATATAAATAGAATCAATAGATTCAAAATCACAATTTTTTTACATATTGTGCTTTACTATTCAGAAATATTTGTTAATTGACATAATTTCACTTGTTATTAAATGAAGATCTGTTTTCTCCTGTGAAATGATAGGTTAAAATATTAGGACATACTTTTCAGATATATTAATCAAACTTTCCCCCAGTTTGTGTATACATGAACAGTGTATGCTACACTATATACTGTATTTAATTATGTATTCCATGTACACACGTGTGTGTGTGTGTGTGTGTGTGTGTATTACACACACACACAGAACTTAACATGGTGAATACAACATGTTTCATCAGCATATAGTGCCTTTTATTGAGAACAAAAATGAAAAATCCTTGAAGTAGCATTCAGTGACTATACAAAAGTATATTTTATTTTCTCACTCTTACTGATCATAGTTGAATGATGCATTTATAGAACAATAAAAATGTTTTTGAGGATTTGTTTCACAATTAAAATATATATTAATGTTATTAATTTCTGAGAATCAGAACACCAAGATGTACTGTGCTTTAACGTCCATGTGGTAATAATAAACTATAGTTTAAGAGTTTATTAAAATAGGGCTTAGAACTCTTTTACATTAAATATTACATTAAGGTAGAAAAATGGGTTAGAAATTTCCTCAGCAAACTTTAATTGCTTACAATGAGTGTGTTTGTGGGCGAGAAAGTGGCCACATGTAAAACTTTTCCTAGAATAGAACTACACCTGTAAAAAAAGTGAACAAGAGGATAAGTCATTGCAGGAGCAAGGCCTAAATAATAATCCCTCTTTTTGTATATAGAGACTGGTAAGGAAACTGGCAGATGACATATTGATATTGATTTCCTAGTTATTCTTATGATGCTTCTGCTCCCTCTGAGAGCCTCCTGATCTTGAGCAGAACAGAAAAAAAATAATTTCCCAGTATTTCTATGAAACCTTTAGAACTTCTCAAAAATAATGTAGATATTCATATAAAACCATGTCATTTTAATTGTTTTTCCCTCAAAAGAATAGTTTGAGGAATCCACGTGTATATGTTTTTCTTAATTAAGTTGACATGCTTTTTAGTGTGAACCTGAACAAAATCTCCTATGATCCTCTTTGATTTATGTGTGCTGTTTCTATATCTGTCTTCTACAGTTTCTCCAGCCTTCTCTTTACTGGGAGCAGGGCTTATACTCTCTGCAACTACCATACTACTTCTTATGAGGTCCTAGACCCCTTTTCCTGTCCTGATTCAAATTAGTCCCCCAGGTGACTCCGTTCCAGATAATGAAGGCACACCAGATATTAATTTGGTCTTCTGTATTTACCAAGGACCCCTATGCTATGAAATCTCACTGATTAATTCTCTGCTTTTCCCAACCTTTTTGTCTCATGCTGACAGATAAAATCCAACTGGCTGGCAAGAATGTCATCCATGCCCTTCTTCCCCCCCTTCCCAGCATAACCAATAGGAACATCAGCCACAAGAAGTTGTTTCCTCACTGAAAGCTTCAAACCCACAATGTTCAATCACATGAATCCAACTCCTGGCCAGTATACTTTCTTCCTTCCTATCCATAGTGGTTCTTGAGCACATTTGAAGTATTAGGGTAAAACTTCATATAATGCCTTTTACTGGCTATGGAGCAATTCAGCTAGGGCCTATTTACCCTACACATTTATTTTAAAACTCCAGCAATAAAACCAGTCCATTTGAAATGGTAGATAAAAAGCAATGAAATTGATGAATGCCTTTTGGCAAGTACAGTTGAGCTGTCATGGGGTTTTATACATTATTGACACTCTCAGTGATTTCAATGATTGTGGCTACAGCTGGGATATTATTATTACCATGTTGCAGTACTTCTGTTGGGAGGCTATTGCATAGTCACAGCTGGAAGTGCTAGTGGCATTTGATGTTCATGACCTGCAGTAATTGTACCATTTTATAACAGGAGTTTAGGAAATCCACTGTTAAGAATTAAACAGTATCCAGCCAAAGTGACTTAAGTTAGTAGGCAAGAGAATGGAGTCGGCCGCAGTCAGAATTCAATTGTTGGCACTAAGATTGCCTAGAGAGAGCAACACGAGGATAGAGTTCAAGCAGAGTAGCACCGATCTACTTGGAAATATGTGAATGATGTTTTTGCATTAACATGCCTCATTCACTTGTGTCCATTTGGACTGGATGCCACATATCTCATACTGATGTTTGCTATCTGGTAAAATGCTCTTTGTTTCACATGGTAATAAATGTTTTGTTAAGTGTGGAGTTGTGTGGGTAGCAAATTACCTGCTCATTTGTAATAATTCCAATTAATACTAAATATAGAAAAGATTAAAAATGTAATTTTTTCCTGAGTTTTGAAATGCTGAAAAATGAGGTATTGAAAATAAAATCATTGTTTTCACCCCACAGCATATGCTTTTAAATTGTGCAGATTGCAGTATAATTCCAATAAAGCACACTATCTGATTACACTGTTATCATAATGAATGTACTTCACTTACTTGTTATAGCATATTACTGTGATCAGCCATTTGCAAGGAAATTTTTCATATGTAGCTGTTATTGGAAACCACTATCAAGAGTCTTTTAACAGTTTGGGGGATGAAACATTTACACCTTGGGAGAGCAACATTAAAAGGCACAAACATTTAATAATCCACACTTGATTGTTCCTTCATAGATACGTAAAGAGAGAAGATCGAGAGAAACCTCGGCCATCCTTTATATTGTAATACTGGTGCTGGCACAGTTACAGCCCTAGGGCACACTTGAGTGGATGGGCTAGTATTGCCAGTCGCTCTACACTTATGGAAAAGCCCTTTAGAAACTTAGTAGACTGAATCCCATAGGAATCTATAAAAATAATGTGGCAAACTAAGAGAATAATATCCTTTCTCATAGGTTTCTTTTGAACCACTTGTATAGGACTGATACAGCCAGCCATGGTCATAGGGAAGGTCATTTCTCTCCAACTGGCCTTTTGATGAAACAGCAAAATTCATCTATGCCTGTGGCTACACATGGCTATGAAGGGCTCTGGCCGGGGGGTTGGGAAAGGTTCCAGCAGTAAGGAGGCAGCAGGACACTATGCTGCTGAAAAGGGAAGTATAGATGTGTGTGCACAGCTAGGGCTTGTACAGTGCAGTGTAGGATACATATCCTAGGGCTCTGGTGTATCATTGTCTCACTATCTGCGCTGCTATTTATACCATGTAGAGGGCATGCAGTGTCTATTCACGGTGCCATAACCACTGCATTCCAGGCCCTATTATCAGCATGGGTACTACTATGCTGGCCCAAAATAAAATACCGAGAACCCTACACAGATACAAAATTGGTATCCACATCTGCAGAAATAATCCACAGATAGCTGCATCCACATCCAAGGATGCGGATACCTGCGGATATAAAGCAGATAGCCATGGATTTTCAGGGGTCTAAAAATACCTTCTAGAGGATGGGAGGCCAACCTATGGCTCCAGATCCACATGCGGCTCTTCAGAAGTTAATATGCGGCTCCTTACATAGTACCAAATCCAGGGCTGGAGCTGCAGGTGCCAATTTTCCACCTGGCCAGAGGGTGCTCACTGTTCAACCCCCAGCTCTGCCCTAGGGGCTGTCCCTCTCCACCCTTTCCCCCTAGGATCCTTCTACTTCCTATCATCTCCACTGAGCCTGTCACACTCATGCTTCCCCATCCAGTGTCTCCCACTGAGGAAAGAGCTGATCCCAGTGGGCAGGAGGGAAAGGAGAAGGAGGTGCTTACCGGTGGGGCTGCCAGGGGGCGGAATGTGCTGAGACTGGTGGTGGGGAGATGATCAGGGTTGTTGACATAGAACTGTTGCTCTTTGGCAATGTGCATTGGTAAATTCTGGCTCCTACAGTTAAGGTTGGCTACCCCTGCTCTAGAGCTTTGTTTGGACAATGCACATCTACACTGCCCCCAAAGACTGTGACTTCACAACTGACCCCTAGCTGCACACATGCAAAAAAAAGTATCACTCCTTGCTTTATGGCACACAACATGGGAAGAGAGAGTCTGTCAGTAAAGAGAGTAGAGTAGAGTACAGTAGAATTCTATACTCATCAATATTTTAATTTATCTTAAAAGGAGATCTCACCCCAGCAGGAAGTTGTTTTTCCCCCTCCATCTGCTGCTGTTCATTTAAATATTCCCTTTTGGGAAAGCAATAAACAATGTCATAGAAAATCATACACTTTGTAAGAGTTTTTTGGACCATCCAACTTTTAATAAAGAATTATATTCGTGCTGTAGATTTATAAAGGGTGGCTCAAATACTTACAGAGAGGATCTTGTTCTCAATTAAATTTGATAATTTTAGAGCAGTTTCTATAGAGCCTTATTAAGTTAAGCTTTCATTAAATCCTATTGGTTTGTTTCGCTGTTAAATTCACAAGAGACTGTATAATGTTGAGAATATACACAGTGGTTTAGAGAACATAGAATTAGACAGAGTCCCAGCCCCAGAGACCTTGCACTTAAATGGCTATATATAACGTCCATCTTTTGGATGAGAATTAAAATCTAATTTTAGGTCACTACTAGCAGAAGCAGATTTACAATGAAACAAACTGTGCCCTGGCACCCTCCCGTCCCCCCCCAACCACATGGGGTCCCTAGGACTGGGCAGTCCAGCACTGGGTCTGGCATCCCTGCCAGCCCTGTGCAGGAGGTGGCCACTCCGTGGAGGAGCCAGTCCCTCTGCAGACAGGGCTGTGGGGCGGGAGCAGGAGAGCAGGGAGGCTCACCTGCAGGCTGCAGCCTCAGGAGAGCTGGCAGGAGGTGGCAAACAGTACAGGCATGGGCTGGAAGGCTTCAGAGGGGCACAGGACAGCCGCAGAGCCGGACAGAGAGAAGTGGTGCTTTGAAGTGGGAAAGTGCCACTTCTCTCCGGCTGCTGATTGTGTAGCTGTGCTGCCTCCTCCTCCTCAGTCCTCCAGCCCCTGTGATGTTGCACTGCTGTGGCCTGCCACCTGATCAGTGGCTGCTGTCTGCAGGTGAGGGGGGAGAGCGTCTGGGGGATGGAGAGCTCAGGGCAGCAGGGCGCTCAGGTGGCCGAAGGCTCCCTTGCCTTCAGGTGGAGCACATGTGGGTGTCTGTCCACTTCTCCAGGCCAGCCAGCACAGGGCCATTGTGGCACCTGAAGCTGTCCTCCATGGCCATGGAGAGCTTCGTATCTCCTATGTCGGTCTTCTCCAGCCCCTCCATGGTGGCTCTGCTCCTGCACTGGGCCCCCAGCTCTACCCCTTCCACTTGAGGCCCTGCCCCCCTACCTGCCCAAGGGTCTGGCTATTCTGTCAGCAGCCCTGCCTGACCCCTTAGTTCCTGTGCCTGTGGCCTGCACCTAGGTCTGGACCTGTGCCTAGGAGAGACGAGGCCTGGCTTTCAGCACCCCACTATTAAAAATGTTCCAGTGACACATTTAAACATAATTGGGGAATGGGTGGTCCAGACCATGGCCCACCAATGCCCAGCCGTAGCTATATCCCTGCTCTTTCAGACATTTTAAATCTGCCTAAAAATCAATGACAGTTTTTTTAGCAATAATGAAGCAATGCTGAGAGTCTGGCAGTCAAAAATGTGAAAAAAATGAAGGGGAGGCAAAAACACAAAGCTAAGTAAAAAGACAATTTGTCATCTTATTTTAAAATTTTTGAAATATTGTATAGAAGACATTCATAAAAAAGTATGGGCAAGGAAACCTCTCAATTATCTGATCACTTGCCGAGTTGTGGAGATACAACAATGATTGCAAAAGTTGAACAAGTGGACTCTGAAGTGGCAATGGAACTACAAAATATTGGTAATTTTGTCAAAGTAAGGGAAGAAACCTACCCTGAAGACATTGCATTATGGCCAAAATCTATTTAATTGGATGTGATAGAATATTTCCTATTAAATAAACTGAAAAAGATAGGTAATATAGAAAATTTAAGAAAAGAGTTTGAGGTTAGAGGATGAAAGCAATTTAGAGGTCTTCATGAGTCCCATTTTCTGAGGATAAAGATAAATGGGACCACAGAAATGAGAAATTGGTTGATTTTTTTCAGAAACCAGCAAGGCAGTCTACTCTTATGTTTGCAAATTATTCCCTGACCATAGTAAAGGAAAACAAACATTTGTCGATTAACACTCTAATTGGAAAAATGTTGCAAGAGATATTGCTGATCATGAAACTTCCAAAGCTCATAGTAATGATATATGTAAGTTTGTTCAAAGATCTAACTCATCTGGAAGAATTGAGTCTGTGTTATTGGCTCAGTTTGAGAAGGAGTGTTCTTATTGGAGGAAAGTGCTGAGACGTGTTGTTGCCACGGTGAAACTACTGTCCTTTTTGGGACTGCCTCTAAGATGACATGAGTCCTCAAACTATGCTCCGAGAATTCCATTCAGGTGGACTGAGGAAAGATTTTTTTTTAATATAAAGCACTCTTATCCAAATCACTTTACAATAGTTAGCTAATGGTACAATCAATATTTGGAAAGATCATTAAGTGGTCCACCGAGACCCTGAGCAATTTTCACGTGGTTTGTGAAAAAAAAGTTAGACTACAAAAACAATCAAGGTACCTCACTTTATTTTCATTTGCTTCTTATTACCTATAATATAAGAGGAGGAGGAAGAAAAAAGAATGAAAAATGGGAGGGGCAGGAAGAATGAATGTTCTTTTTCTTGGCTAGATCTCTAGCCCCCCCGCCCCCCAAAAAAAATGAAGCTGAGCATAGGGCCCCACTAATTTTAAATTCACCACTGGTGATTTGTCCATTCCTTTAGTTTTAATTGGACATGGTATTTGTGCTTAGCTCTTGTTCTGAACTATTGGTGCTGCTGTGTATTGTACAATAGCGTCAACATTTCAGTGGTGGTTTGAAGTTATTCCTATACATCTCCTACCTATTTCATAGATGATCTGTAAGGCATGATTATTTAATAAATGATGATAAAGACCCAGATTTGAAAGATGCTGTCTTATGATTGCCTGTGGCTTTTGAAAATGAGACTTGGGCCCAGTTAAACATTGCAAGGCTGAGCAATGGATCTAAGCATTTTTAAGATTTGCAATGAAAAGTTATAATACAATCAAGGAAAATATGAGAAACATATCTTTCAAGTTGCGGGAAATTGTGTACAGGTTAACCTGATGAAAGACATTTCCTGGTGCATTTTGGGTGGTTTGTGAGACTTCCAAATGTCACTGCATATGAAATTTTCAGGCTCCCAAAATATTTTCTGGGAATCAGCATGGATTATTACTAGGGCATTGATTAATCACAGTTAACTCATGTAACAGAGAATACAAAGTGTTCAGTGCTCAGTTTATATTATTTTATTACAAATATCTGCAATGTCAAATCACTCAAAAATAGTATTTTTCAATTCACCTGACACAAGTAGTATAGTGCAATCTGTTTATTGAGAAAGTACAGTTTATGAAGGTAGAATTTTTACATAGCTACAGTAAAAAAAAATGTAGAATTTACAAGTCCACTCAGTTCTACTTCTTATTCAGCCACTCACTAAGGCTACGTCTAGACTGCATCCCTCTGTTGACAGAGGGATGCAAATCAAGCACATCGACATTGCTAATGAAGCAGGGATTTAAATATCCCGTGCCTCATTAGCATAAACATAGCTGCTGCTTTTTTTCAAAATGGAGTTTTTTGAAAAAGCGGCAGTCTAGGCAGCGGATCTGTTGAAAATAAACCCTTTTTGACAGATCCTGTAAACCTCATTTTTGAGGAATACAGGATCTGTCAAAAAGGGTTTATTTTCGACAGATCGCATCTAGACTGCCGTTTTTTCGCAAAAACTCAGTTTTGAAAAAAAAGTGGCAGCCATGTTTATGCTAATGAGGCACGGGATATTTAAATCCCTGCTTCATTAGCAATGTCGATGTGCTTGATTTGCATCCCTCTGTCAACAGAGGGATGCAGTCTAGACGTAGAGTCTGAGAAACAAATTTGTTTTCGTTTATAGGAGATAATTCTGCCTGCTTCTTCTTTACGGTGTGACCCAAAAATGAGAACAGGCATTCACATGGCATTATTGTAGACAGCATTGCAAGGTGTTTAAGTGCCAGATATGCTAAACATGTGTATGTTTTCAGAAGTCTTAAAAGAGCAAAATTTCAATATGGAAACTATAGAATTCTACCAGCAAAAAAAAATCAACCTTCTGCTGGTGGCATCTGACTCAGATGATGAAAATGGACATGAATTGGTCCACGCTGATTTGGATCTGTATCGAGCAGAACCCATTATCAGCATGGGCGCATGTCCTCTGGGATGGTGGTTGAAGGATGAAGGGACAAACAAATCTTTAGCACATCTGGCATGTAAATCTCTCATGAAACTGGTTCTAGCAGTGCCGTGCAAACACCTGTTATCATTTTCAGGTGACATTTTAAACAAGGAATGGGCAGCATTATCGCTTACAAATATAAACACAGTTGTTTGAGTGATTGTCTGAACAAGCAGTATGTCTGAGTGGACTTGTAGGCCCTAAAGGTTTGCATTATTTTATGTTTGAATTCAGGTTTTTTTTTACATAATTCTATATTTGTAAGTTCAACTTTCATAATAAAGAGCTTGCATTACAGTACTTGTATTAGGTGAATCTGAAAAATTCTATTTATTTTTTTGGGGAGAGGGTTGTGTTGTAATTAAAATCAATATATTAAAAAAGTAGAAAACATCCAAAAATATTTAAATAAATCACAGCACAATCAATTATGATTAATTTTAATTGCTTGACAGCTTTAATTGTTGCACACACAGTGTAAGTAGGAGCCACACAAGTTAAACTTGTTAATTTAATATGTATCTTTGACTTTTAAATATTTGCATTTAAATGTGTTGATTCTTTTCCCTCCCTTCCTTTTCTTTCCACCCTGTCTCCTTTAAACTTGCACACTCACAAACTATTTGCCAAATATTCCACGGTACAGCAAGAAATCCATGTTGATAGATCCCAAATTCCTGTTAGTTCTTAAGGTTGGAATAGGTGCAATAGGTAGTCCATAGTATGAAGCTACATGAAAATCCCTGAGTAAATGCCAGGGAAACCATTCAGGAATAGAGCCTTTAATCTTTAGATCGTCTAAAAGGAGTTTGGTGACATGAGGTGGCTTATTGCATTCGGCTAATTTCAACAAGTGTTGTATTGTTGTGAAAAGGCCTCATATCAAATTGTTCTTTACATGTTCTGTTAGGGGGCAAAAGCTGGTTATTATTTGTGACATCATTCGTTTGATGCTCCACATTCAATTTCTTTTAAATCCTAAATGGTCAAAATGAGTAAATTAAGAAGTAAAAAATATGCTTGTGTGTGTGTATAAATATAATTTCTATGCATTTCTATTTTATGTATGAACTTCACAGGTTCAGAGTACTTCTAAATATGCTGATATGCAGTGTGATTATTTAGAGTATTTGACCAGCTTTTTTCATGCCTTTGTGATCACTGATGTGCTGATTTAATATCCATCAGAGTTGGGCTATTGAGGAAGCACGCTGTCTGACTTAATGTGCCGTTTGGCTTCTTCTGAAGCATAGGTGTGGGAAATAGAGGTGCAAGAGGTGCAGCAGTATCCCAATGTTTTACATAGTTCCCAGCTACCAACCCTGCACCCAGGATTCTGGCTGCCAGCCCTGAGCCCATCCCTAGCCGTGACCCTAGCCTTGGCCCCCTAACGCTGTCCAGGTCCATCCCAGAGATATGGACCTTCTCCTGGCCCTAGCTCGAAGGGGGGCAGGAGGAACGGAGGTAAGGAGGTTGGCTTTTAGCACCCTCTCTATTAAAAATATTCCAGTGCCACTGTTGTGAAGTATCATATCAGGGGTGAAGGTGGGAGTTGGCTTTTAAGCTGACTCTACACACACATTGGTTCCTGTGGAGCCGCATCCCCCACCCACTATTGCCTGTGATACAGGCGGGAGCCGGTACATGTGGGGAGCTGGCTTAAAAGCTGGCTCCGCGCAAGCACAGGCTCCTGGGGAACCTTCTCTTCCCCTCCCCCCCCATTATGCTGCTGTCTTTGTATCTGTCTGTATTGAGTATCTTTCTGTATCTGTATCCGCCTCTGCCTAACATTTAACTGAATAAAAAGGATCCCATAGGGCTGCTGCTGCTCCCAGCCTCGCACTAGGGCTGGAGCTACCGCCAACTCCCAGCCTGAGCTGGGGGCAGCCCTCCGCCCGCGGCAGGCCAAGGGTGGAAGGCTGCTACTGAGCACCTGTTAACTGTTACCCATTAAACATCACCCAATAAGAATGATGCTTATCAGGTAACCAGTTACCTGTTCATATCGCTACTTCCTGCTGACATTAGGAGCACCAAAACACCCTTCCTCAGCTTCCCCAAGGGATTCTTTCCTCTAAATCCCCTTCCAATAAATTTTATCTGGTCACCTTCCATAACAAGTACCCACAGTGCCCACCCCACTGATGTGGATTAGGGATTTGTGGGCCCCTCTCCCCCTTCCACCTGTAGGCCCACTCATGTCCATTGGAGCTCCTGCCAGGGAAATGGGACCAGGGTGTGGGGGCTTCCTCTGCCCCACCTGCCCAGGATTCCTGCTGGGAAGCAGGGTCAGAGGTGCACATTTTTGGAGGGCCCCCAATTGGTGGATCTGCAATGAGCCCTGTTGGCCCAGTGGCCAGTCTACCAGTACCTGGAGACAGTGAGAAAAAATCCTGTTTTAGCCAATCTGGGAGTGAGGGAAAAATACCTTTTCAGCTCTAAAGGGAAAAGGGGAATTAGCATAATGTGTACAGCCAAATGTGCATAAATCTGGTTCTATGAGTCCATGGGAAGGAGGATGCATGTTGCCAGCCCAATCCCAATTAGAGAGGGCTTCCTGGAACAGCCCAGGGTATAAATATCCCCCATCAGTTGGGATGGTAGTGGCTCTCTTCCCCCCTTCCATGCACCTGGTGTGGCCTCTCCGTGTTCCTTATTGTCCTGCCCAGATAAACCTTCCCCTGTGTTCCAATTACAGAAGAGTCCTCATAGATATATCAACCCCTTTTCTTCCAGCTATGTGGACAGAGGAACTGCTGCATACAATTGCAATTTCTTGAAAATAATTTTTCATACATTGTTCAAATGAGGAAAGTGAATTAAAGCTGTGGATTTATGGTAAAGTTTGAAAGTAGTGTGGTCTTGCATTTGAGGCTTGTTCACTAATGGTGCTTTTTTTGATCTTAGTACTTATTCAGATTTTTTTCTCTGGTGTTTATAATTTGAAATTACTGATGAGAGAACAGTATTTACTTAGTGTCAGGATTAAGATAATATGTTGGGATGAAATATGTATTTCTTTGTCCCTCATAAAAGTAACTATGTATTTGGGCCTGATTCTGAAAACACACGGTGTGTATAACTGCTCACTTGTGCTCCGTTCTGTAACGGGATAGGTGTGTACATTGTTGTCAGCACTTTTTTCACATTGTTGTCAGCATGGAGCATGGTGGTTTACAACAGCGGAGGATTTGACCCATTGTGTATGAGTGTGTGTAAATGCAATGGAGGGGATCCCCAAGTATTTTAGAGTATGTCTACACTAGTTCGTTAGTTCGAGCTAGGTAGGCAAATGAGGGCAACCGGGGTTGCAAATGAAGCCCGGGATTTAAATATCCCAGGCTTCATTTGCATCTTCCCGAGTGCCGCCATTTTTAAATCCCCCTGAGTCCGAACTCTGTGCCCGCGGCTACGCATGGAGTAGGTAGTTCAAATTAGGATCTCTAATTCGAACTACCGGTACACCTCATTCCACGAGGAGTAACGGTAGTTCGAATTAGAGATCCTAATTCGAACTACCTACTCCATGCCGCGTGTAGCCGCGGGCACAGAGTTCGGACTCAGGATTTAAAATGGCGGCGCCCGGGAAGATGCAAATGAAGCCCGGGATATTTAAATCCCGGGCTTCATTTGCAACCCCGGTTGCCCTCATTTGCCTACCTAGCTCGAACTAACGAGCTAGTGTAGACATACCCTTATTTAGTAAATATATGAAGCTGATTAGGTTGGAAAATGGTTGGAAACTATCTGCTAATAATAAAGACTGAAGAGGGGAGTCACTTCTGACACCAAATACAAAACACTGATTATGACTAAATTCTCTGACATTTTAAAATTCTTGTGGAAAGAATCTGCCAGCAAAAATCAACTGTACACAAACAGTACATCATCTTCACATGTTTGTAGGGATTGTGCTAAGTACTTGTTGATGAGAGCTCACTTTATACAAGCAGTACATCATTGCTGTGATTGTTGAAATAAGTCTTCATTGACAGAGACCCTGGGAGAATATATTCTCCATTGGCTGCCTGTTTTCTCCATCAGTTCCAATGAGGGAGATTCATGACTGGTTTTCAAGTCATTACAATTTCTTAAACATTTTATAATGTCTGACCTTGAAAACTGTCTGTCATGCAAGTCAACTTAAAAATCACTCCAATCAGTTTATCAGCATTTATAAAGCACTTATCACTCTCCCATAGTTCCTGAGCACTGTACAGGGATTACAAAATAATAAGGCTGCTTGGTAAAGTCACTGAAATCTGATGATGATTTGGATTCTGTGTTGTGATTTCATTGGACTGAAAGAGAGGGAGAGAAAGAAATAATATATTTCAAAACATTGCAAAATAGAACCATTATGTTGTCTTTTAAATCTTAAAATGTACTTAACTATTTAATTAGCAAAATAACTAATGCATAAACCTTAGCTAGAGGCCTGATTTATGCTATTTGTATAATTTAAAAATAACTTGGAAAACTACACACACAATTCTGAAAGTCCTTTATATGATGCATGTTAGAGTTTAACTGATTAACTGTTTAACCAATAAGCTGATGCTTATCTGTTAATATTGTCAGTTAAACTCTGCCCTGCTCCCAGGCTATGTCTGCACAGCAGTGTTATTTCAGAACAACATCAGTTATTCCAAAATAACGAAGTGTGCGTCTACACAGCAAGCCCGTTATTTTGAAATGAATTTGAAATAACGGGCTTCTTACTCTGATTTCTGTAAACCTCATTGTATGAGGAGTAAGGGAAGTCAGGAGAAGAGTGGTCTATTTGGAAATAACTGCTGTGTAGACGAAAGGTCAAAATAAGCTATTTCGACTTAAGCTACGCAATTCGAGTAGCTCAAGTTGTGTAGCTTATTTTGAGTTTAGCCCTGCTGTGTAGATGCGCCCCCAAGGAGGTGGCTTCACTTCAGCAGTGAAGCCCTCTCCTCAGGAGTAGAGCTAGCAGCCCCTGCTGCCCCGACTCCCGGGGAGATGTCTTCTCTGCGGTCTCTGCAGCATGAAGCTTTATTTAAGCTTTATACTTCAGAGCCCACAGCGTGTGTAATCATGTAACTGCTATGATTTTTAGAGCTTACACCATTACCTTATTAAATGACTTTATATAGTAAACACCAATTTGGGGAGAAACCCTCCTTTGTATTGCTGGTATACAGGCGGGGAAGGAGGGCATAGAAACTTCATTTCCCTCTCCAGCTGCACAGTTAGCAGGATATCACTTCTCACCAGTGCTTCCTAGAGTGCTCTGGAGGAAGATCAGCTACGTTGCTGACCTGCACACCACAGCTGTAAGGAGATGTGGTCAGCTAGTCAACGGCATGTTGAGCATCCTATACATAGTATGTATCTTCTAATCTGCTACATGTCCTATCCAAGATCAAACACTTTCTATATGGAATCTTGTGGTAAAGCACATACTTGTCACTATCCCTGCTGTAGCTCAAGGAGCCAGCTAGGGGACAGATTGATCATTACTGTGATAAATAAAACTTACTGTATTATTTTCACAACCTGTTCTTTCTAGCATGCTCATTCGCACGCGCTCTCTCTCTCAGGAACATAAATAAAAACATCTATGTGGAATCTATAAGGCTAATGTTCTGCTTAAGACAAATTTAAAACCAATAGCGTGTCTTAAACAAATACCAAATACCACATTATTCATGTCTGAGATAGTAAGGAATGCTCTGTCATGCTCAGTTTTTAGTTTCCTGAATTTTTTCAGGAGATGTTAGACCTTCTAATAGTTCTTTGTGTTTAATTTACACAGTGATGGGGAAAGGTATGGATTAAGATTTAAGAAATGATCATTTTTTTCTTTCCAAATGAAAATTTTAGCATCATATTTACCCCAGAAATATTTCTATGCTTTATTGGCACCAATTATGGCTATAAATTATTAAAGCGAAGAGTGGATGACATCTGGGTGTAGGACTTTTCTGCATTTCTGAGGTGGAAGGCTGGTGGCTATATAAAAGTGATATGCATGAATTAGCACTGGGTTTCCTGCCCTTTTGCTCTAACTGGGAATAGTATCAATTACATGCTATGGGCTTGATCAACTCCAATCGGATTCACTGGCAAGATTCCTATTGGCAGTCTCTGTGGGCAACGTTCACTGTAGAGTAGCAGGTTGATAGTAGTTCAGGCTCTTTTCCCACTTAAGTCCTGTGGTAGGAACAGGGAGGCATAGAAAGGGCCTTGGTACCCCTGCATGATATTATGAGCAGCTCTACACTAACATTGAATAACCTGGTGCTAAGATGAGTGGTTGACAATGTGCTAGGGGAGAGGGTGGGACTACAAGAACTCCTTCCCAAACATTTTACAGCTGCTATTCTGACTTGTTGATTCGAGCCACAGCCAGAAAGGGGCTGTCCCACAGATCTGAGATCTGCCCCTAGGCGGGGTTGCAATTCCTTCATATTCAAATCAAGCAGTTCAGAGCTACATAATGCCAGATTACTCAAGGTACATCTACACAACTGCATTATTTCGGAATAACTGATGTTATTTCAAAATAATAAAATATGTGACTACACAGCAAGCCAATATTTCAGAACAATGGCAAGCAGGAGGACTTCTTACTTGGACTGCTGTAACCCTTATTTCAAGGTGAGTAAGGGAAGTCAAAGGAAGATTGTTCTTCCTTCGACTTCCTGCTGTGTAGACAGTGCCAAAAGTCTAGTTAAGCTATTTGGACTTCAGCTATGCAATTGATGTAGCTGAAGTTGCGTATCTTAATTCGACTTTTGCCCTGCACTGTAGATGGCAATAAACAACAACAACAAAAAAGGACCAGCCTTCACTTTCAGCCAAACAAGATTCATGTGACTGCTACTTTGGCACAAAATAAAGCAAGTAGTTGTCGTAGCAACTACCGTCATTTCATAGTAGTTTACTCTAATACGGTGGCAGAGAATGCTGTTGTTAAAAGAATTGTTAGTCCCCCTGAGAGAGAAATGTTTACACGTTTCCATAGATACAAAACAGAGTTATTTCCCTACATTTTCTGCATTCATTATGTCTGTGTGTAAGTGTCCAAAAATGCCCCTTCTCTCCTGGTCTAATTTACTGACATAAAACACAAAAGAAAATTTAACCTGAGTCTTCTCTTCCTCAGTCTGTGCTCTGCAGCTCTTCCCTGCCTTGGCAAGGCACTCTCATCCTCCCTCACTAGTCTTTTCTTACTCCCATGGAGTCAGCTATTTCTAGGCCTCAGTTGTCTTTAGCCCTATAGCACTGGTTTCCAATCCTACCCTTCTGACAAGGATCTTGTGCAAGAGCCTTCTGTTCACTGCAGGTGTTCTGCAGCCTCAGATTGCCTCTCTGTGAACACCTACCTTCTCTAGTAGTGTTGTCCTGCTCTTATAGAGGAATCTGCTGATTTCTCGTCAGGTGGGCCACCTTAGTAACAAGGGTTGGCAGACTCTCTAGGCTTCTGGCTTTTAAAGGGCAACGTGTTTTACCACTTTTTACATGGTGGTAAAAAGCACAACACATTGTTTTCTTTTAAAAAATATTGTTTTTATTTAAAATTAACTTTTTAAATTTAAATTTTTGTTTCAACTTGGACTTTTATTTAGGATAAATCTCACTGCTTCCGCAGCCAGAGCGGGCCTCAGATGCTATTCTACTGCATTGAAAAGGCTGAGCTTGGGGAGCCCATGCTAAGGGAGTCAGTAATATGTGTACCCTCACAGTCCAGCTCTGGGACGTCTCACGGTACAACTTTGCTCTGAGTTTTAATGGGGGGTGAGCTCGGGAGGTCAAGACTGAGTCAGGCTATGCCACTGGAGGCAAGGGATGGGGCTGGTGTATATATGGATTTATTGGCCCTTATTTTCCCAATGACACAGAAATCACAACAGCTGCTGCCTCTTCAGAGCTTCAGCAAAAAGCAGCTGAGGACCAGTGAACGGGATGATGATTGTCTCTCACTGTGTATTTGTTCAATGCTAGCATAATGGAGCCCCAGTCATGATTCAGGTCTTTGACTGCTACAGTTATACACAAAGGGTGACCATCTACCCCATTTTTATTGAGACAGTTTTTACCAACATTTTTATGGCTGACCTCAAACAGTGTTTCCTCAGCTCTCATCCCCTAGCACCCTTCCTCTACTTACACTACACTGATGACATCTTCATTGTATGGACCCACGGGAAGAAGACCCTTGAAGAATTCCACAGGGATTTCAACAACTTCCATCCCACCATCAACCTTAGCCTGGATCAGTCCACACAAGAGATCCACTTCCCTGACATACAGTACAATTAAATGATCATCACCACCCTATACTGGAAACATATTGACTGCTATTCTTACCTACATGCTTCTAGCTTCCATCCAGGACACATCACACAGTCATTTGTTTACAGCCAGGTCCTCAGTGTAACTGGATTTGCTCCAATCCCACAGACAGAGACAAACACCTACAGGATCTTTATCAGGAATTCTTAAAACTTAAATACCCACCTGGGGAAGTGAAAAACACAGATTGACAGAGCCAGACAAGTATCCAGGAATCTGTTTCTTCAAGACAAGCCCAATGAGGAAAATAACAGAACACCATTAGTCATCACCTACAGCCCCCAGCTCAAACCCCTCCAGTGCACCACTGACAATCTACAACCTATCCTGGAAAATGATTTCTCACTCTCACAGGCCTTAGGAGACAGGCCAATGCTCACTTACAGACAACCCCCTAACCTGAAGCAAATGCTTTCCAGCAATCACACATCCTATCTCAGACATACTCACCCAGGAACCCACTCCTGCTATAATCCCTCTGTGCACACATCTATACAAGCGACACCATCACTGGACCTAACCACATAAGCCACATCAGAGGCTCATACAACTGCACATCCTCTAATGTGATCTATGCCATCAAGTGCCAGCAATGCCCCTCTGCCATGTGCATTGGCCAAACTGGATAGTCTCTATGACAAAGGATTAACGGACACAAATCAGATGTTAGAAATGGTAACACAAAGAAACCTGTAGGGGAACATTTTAACCTGCCTGGGGACTCATTAATGGATTTAAAAGTAGCCATTCTTCTACAAAGAAATTTCAGAAGCCAACTACAGAGTGAGTGCAGAATAGAGCTTCATATGCAAATTTGACAGTTTCCCTTGGCCCGAACAAAGACTTGAACTAAATGACATATTATAAAACCAGCTTTCCTTATATTCAATATCCCACTGACATGAAAAGCTAAGTATGGGACACTTGCAGCCTACTCGATTAGCACCAGTGCTACAATTGACAGGTATTTTTTTTCTTACCACTCGCCCTTCTTTTTCTGTTATGTATTCTGAGGGTCCCCCTTTTTCTCTCCACTCAAGCTCATCTGAAGAAGTGGATTGTGCCCACGAAAGCTCATGATACTATATACTTGTTAATCTCTAAGGTGCCACAGGACCATTCGTTGTTTGTAAAGTTTCATATTTAAGCTCTCTTGCGTGTGCCCTGCCTTTAAAAAAATGGGCAATTTTTCCTTTATTATCTGCTCCTCCGGTGGTCAGTCAGCGGTCAGCGCAGTCTCAGTGTCTCTGAGTGCAGGCAGGTGGTAACTGGTTGGTATCTCATACTTCGCTTTTGGTGTATCTTCTCACTGGGTATTTTCTGCCCTGCTGCTCCAGACCACAGAGAATGCATAGTGGCCTCAGACCAGGTATGGATGTGGGAAGGGGCAACATCAGGTAGAAAAGAAAGCCTTCTGTGTGTTTGGGAGGGTAGGGGAGTATGTAATCTCTCCCCATGTGAAACCTAAAGCAGGGTTCTCAACAGAGGTCCGCAAGACCTTTTGGGGGGACCACTGAGCACCGATGTTGAGACCCAGAGCCTGAGCCCCAGTGCCACTGATGGGGCTGAAGCAGGAGCCGTGGAGCTGAAGCCCCTATCCTGGTTCCGGTCCCCCTCTCCAAGGCTGAAGCCCTTATCCCAGCTCCACTGCCCCCCAGTCTGAAGTCCCAGTCCCCAGCGCCCTTCCCCCCTGGTCTGGAGCCAGCAGGGCAGAATCCCAGATGCCCAGTGCTTCCTATGTGGCAGATGTCTCCTGAGCCCATGGACAGAGCTGGGAGGCCCTGGGGTTGTTTCCATCCATGAAAACACTGAGCAGTGCAGAGGACAACTCCATGCCCCTCACATCTCCTTCTCTCCTTCTCTGACCCCTAGTCAGTTTGGAGGTAGGAAGCTGGAGCTAGGCAGTGAGCTCTGCTGGAACATAGACTCTAGATACACCCCTCTGTGTACCCTGTTCTACCCACCTGTCCACACACAGCTCCTAGCTACCACTCTTTCTACACCTTGAGCCACCTCCTCCCTATACCCTGAGCTGTTTTCAAACTTTTTGAGCAGAGACCCCCACCTTTTTTTATAATTTTTGATTGCACCTCTCCCCCCACCCAACCAAGACTGGCCGGGTGACCTGTTGTACTCTCTCCCCAGACCCACCATATGGTGCTGGCTTGTGACCTTTTGGCCCCTGCTTCTCAAATAGAAGTCATACTGCTTCTATGCTCAAGGCCTCTGCCCATGTGACCTTGACCCCCGAGGCCCTCCTTCTCCCATTTGGCCCTGGAATTTTCATAGCATTTTTGGGAAGGTAAGGGAGGGAGAAGCTACTGCATAGTTCTGATTGTCATTGAGCTCACTTGGATTTGAGCAAATTTACCAGATGTCCCTTATTCTGTACAGGGAAATATGGTCACCCTAAATACACATAATGAAAGTAATGAGACTACAAACAGTTGAGGAAGTTTTCATGGCCACTTCTGGAAGGCACAGAGAGGACTGGATAGGAATACTGACTTAAGTGGGCCTTTTGTTTTACAAAAAAGGTAGCAAAATTGGACACTAAGTTTGCAAAGGCCGAGCTCAATCACTAATTTCTTGTCAGGACTTGAAATGAACGGGAGATGCGTCTTGCCCTGAGTAGTGAGTGCAAAATCAGGCCCAGATGAACAGTAAAGGGGGGACCTGAGAAGATTCAGGCATTCCTCTCAGGTAAACTTCCAGATGTTCCAATGCTTCTCCAAACTGCGTTGGGTTTAGAAATATGGCTGCAGTCTTGGATTTACTCAGACTTACCATTTTCAGCAAGAGAAGAGCCCTCCTCACAGGTGTCAATACTTAAGTTTCATGCTGAAATCCAGAAAGAGAGAGGCATATGTAATTTTTTTTCTGTTATTAAGTTTACCAATGTTTTTGATGCTCAAAACTCAATCAAGGCTCATATCTGAGCTCATTTTGAACTTCAGCATGAGCTTCCGGACACGGCTTATTTTACTTAAACTCTGATCTTTCCAGTCAGTTGATCAGGCAGTCAGAGGGCTATTATGTTACAACTCATGTGGCTATCAGAGGCAATGGGAATTTTATCAATGATTTCAGTGGAAGTAGGAGAATGCCTTAATATATTAATTGTACTGCCAGACATAATTTAGGACCCTATTCAAACATCTTTCTTCTTCACGTAGAATTCCTACTGAAGTCAATGGAGGATTTGTGCATAAACTGATAAGCTGTAGATTGAGCAGAGCGGCTGAATTTTAAACCCAGCTCTGCCACTGATTTACAGTGTGTGGTGTTGTGCAAATTACAAAAAACATTTCTCTCTCTTAATTTCCCCAACTGCAAAACAGGGATAAAATACATGCCTCCAGGGTGCTGTGAAGAATAACTGGTTAATTTTTATTCAATGATTTGAAAATATAAGCACTAGTGCAAAATGTGGCCCATATAATATACACTCAAGGTTAAATTCACTTTACTCATACAAAGCTCCAGTAAACCCATGAAATCCACATACCTTTAATCTGAGTGCTAAGGGCCTCACACTGGCATCTCCAAGCTTTTCAAACTATATACTGTATTATTTATCATTATCATTTATCCCTTTGACAACACTATTCAGGAAAAGTCAACTTACCTTGTTCCACAATAAGAACATAATTTTGATCAAATTAATTTTAACAAGATATAAAATTATAGAAACATTTTCATACCTTATGAATGTTAACTGTAAATCACACGAAAAGAGAAACTGAAGTTCCTCAATATGATCTTCAATGTGAAAATAAATATAGATATACTTACATTTTGGCAAAACAAACCATCTGAGCTATAGTATTATAGTACTGCTCCAAAAAATTTAAATAATAATAAATATTGTTGCTGAACAATATTTTTTAAGGTGTATCCTGTACTTTCATTGAAGTTAATAAAGTAGTCACAAATGATTCTGCCCACTTTTGTCCCAAAGAGGATCATATTTAATGCTCCATTTAATTTGCTCAAATGTCAGGGAACATCAAAAGAGGAAATTTATTGTATTAGTCACTGAAAGAGATATAGTAGGAGCATGATGCTATCTAAAGATGATTAATAAATAGAGTTATTGATTTTGCAAAATTCAATACATCCAGCTGTTCAATTGATGGTATTAGTAGAGAGAGTAGTTTTAGTTTATTTGCTACTATGAAAATCTGTCTGTGTCATATTTATTTATTTATTTATTTATTTAGGAGGGCCAAACTAGTTAAAAAAAGAGAAACTTCCTTGAACTTTTACTCATCCCTAGACTTACAACTGATCTGGTCTGAAACATTGAACTTGCTTGGACAAATTTGTGCATCTGAAAAGAGTATGGTATTTGCAACAAGCCAGTTAGGGCAGCCATTTAGATGGCATATAGTTTCTTTCAGCCTCTTTCATGCTAGAATTGTCGCCATGACTTCTTAAACAGACAACAATATATGAATTGTTGGATGGAATTTGATACATTTTTAAGTGTGACTCATTTTTAAATATGACTCATGTCCTGATTCTACAACTTGATGCACAGAAGTGGCCTTCTGCACCTATAGGGAAGTGCCAGTGAAATCAATGTGGTTACATGCAAGCACGAGAGGTCTGTCTGCTTCATTTGCAGGATTGGAACTCTAATCTTTTTCTGACTTGGCTTTGACATAGTGTGTTCAAATGTACTAAGTAATATTAGTGCAGTGGTTTCATTCTAGTTAATGTTTTTTATATTGTATATTTTTAGTCTTGTAAACAGTGTTAATACTTGTACTGTAATTATAATGCTCTTTGACATTACCATATTGATAGGTGCAGCCTCAGAGGATGTCTCCTGGAGGCATGTTACACAAAAGAGAAGCTTTTATGGACAGAGTTGATCTGGCATCCTTGGTTGCACAGGCGTGAGAAATGTTTGAACCGCAGGCTGAGAACACTTGTTCTATTTGAAGACAAAGACGAGCAGAATGTTCCATTGCAATGTACCCATGAGGCTGCATGGCCATAAGGTTTTACGCTATACAGATGAGAGCAATGGACATAGGACTGAGACACATGGACGAGAAATCTGTGACTGTGCATGAATTGGATTGAAAAGAGATTTGGGAGGGAGATTTTTATAATTATATGTAAATAAATGAAGCAAAGGCTCAAACAAGTGAGTTACATAATCTGTCTATTAGAAATTTTTAAAAAAACCATTAAGATTGCATTAGCCTTCCACCCACATGAACATCATTTGTTGTTATTTATTGTTGTTGTTGTGAGATGGAGAAATATTATTATACAGAATAATTATTAGACGGAATAATCAAGGGTTTTGTTCAAAACCACATAATACGTCAGTGTTACCACTGATAATAAAATCTTGGTAGTACTGAACACTCCTTTTGTCCCATTCCTTCCCCCAACCCCCAGCTACTAGACATTTTCTCCACTCAGTCACATAGTATATTCCTCTCAAATCTGTTTTATCACTAGTAGTTCACAGTTTCACATGTTTAGCATGTCTCCAGGGTTAGGCACATGCAGATTTTCCTCAGCCTTTCATCCCTCTCCTCTCTTTTCATCTTCCCATTTTTTTCAGTGAACGTTGGCAATGTAAAAAACAACACAGGGAAACTCCCTTTCCCAGTCATGCTTACAGTGCAGCAGGGCAAGGAGGTTGGACCGTGACGTTTTGATGAATGTTAGTGCGGTAGAAACTACCTGAACCACTTTTAAAGGAAGAAAATCCAAGGCTTGTGATGTTCATATGACAAAGATACTGGTTTTAGTTGCAGGTTGATTCTTATGATAGCAAAGTCAAGTTCTACAACTTACTATATTTGTCACACAAGTGGCATGACAAGTAACTCTGTTACATAGTTACTAAGAAACCCAAAGAAATTTGGTGTTTGGAATCATAAAATGAAAAACACTAACTGATCTCAACACTTTCTCAAATTCTCTCTCCTATGCATTCTCTCCTTGAGGCCTGAGTTTAAACCTGTAATTTCTCATGTACTGTTGTGTTACCAATAGAAGAACTAATTAAGAACACTCATTTTAGTTTTTAAAAGCTTTTGCTTTAGCTGTGCTCTTTGTCCCTTTTGTGGTTGCTTTCTGAGCACTTGAACAATTAAGTTTTACTTGCAAAAAATGTTCACCTCACATTTGTGAATGACACAAATATAGATGGAGTGATAAATAGCGATGAGGACAATATATAGCAAAGTGAACAGGAGCACTTGCAAAACTGAGCCCAGCAATCTATGTTTTAGCATAGTCAAATGCAAGAGTTCAGGTCCTACATGTAAGGTGGGGGCTGGATCATGCAAAGCATCAACTTTAAAGAGGGCTATGGGATTATGGTAGGAACTCCAACTGAACTTGAGCTCATCAATATTGTGACCAAAATGTGTAACAGATATGTGATATAGAGTAGTATTAGGGGGGATGAATCTGTCATTGGTAACATGACGGCTGCAATATTGTGTTGAGTTCTGCTGTCCACATATTCAAAAGAATGTTGAAATATTGGAAAAAGTTCAGAGAGGAGCTGCAAAAATGATTTGAGGTCTGAAGAACTCATTTTACAGTGAAAGGTTAAAGGAGATCTTGTTTTCAGTGTTATGAGAAACAAAGGTTCAAAAACTGACTTATCAGATACTCATGT
Source organism: Rafetus swinhoei (assembly GCA_019425775.1). Classification (NCBI taxonomy): domain Eukaryota; kingdom Metazoa; phylum Chordata; order Testudines; family Trionychidae; genus Rafetus; species Rafetus swinhoei. Next base: position 31,518,420 of record CM033439.1, on the reverse strand, counting down.
AATGACCCTTGCAGGCCTTTTTTGACAAGCCAAAAGGTGGATTTTTTCCAATTGTGTTCCTTTATTGAGACAGTTTAGCACTAATTAAAAGTTCTTGAAGATAAAGGCTAACATATTTGCATCCATGTTGAGAACTTAAAGTAAAAAACAGACAGCAAAAATGACTGCAAATATGTTAATCTGCAACTTGACAGGCCTCTTCAATCCTGCTTAGGTAACATAACTAGAAAACATACACTTTTGCCCATCAAAAACAGGCCTCTTTTGACTTAAAGGATCCACTATCCTAAACCAGTTTTGTATCTTTATCTTGGGCATTAATCTCTAATGTGGAACCTTGTCAAATGCCTTTTTGAAAATTTAAGTATACTGCATCCACCGAATTTCCCTTATCTACCATGGCAGTAATATCTTCAAAGAACATGGGCGGATTAGTTAAACATGACCTCCCATACTGGGATCCATGCTGGTTATCCTTAATCACATTGTACTTTTCCAGGACTTCTCTCACTGCCTCCCTTAAGAGAGTTTCCAATATTTCCCACTCACAGATGTTAAACTTGCTGGTCTACAGTTTCCTGGTTTGTCTATTTAAAATAACTGAGTTATGTTTGATACTTTCAAATCATCAGGAAACTCACCCAAGGCTTGTGAGTTCTTTAAAATGTTCATTAAAAATTCACCAATCTCCTTGCTTTTCCTTTGACATTACATTTTCATTATCTCCTGATACATGCTCTCTAGTCTCATTTTTAAGTGGCTCAGTCAGTTTTTGTATTTTGTCTGTTGCGTATATATAGCTGTAAATTCCACACTGTTGACTGAATTTTTTTGCCAGAATGACAAGTGTGATCACTGAGGTGGGGAGAGGGGGAAGGTGTGCACTGTACTTTGCCTTGCACTGTATAATTTGGAGGGTTAAGGTCTCACCTAACGCTAATGAGCTTTGTATTGCCACAAGGCGTCATAAACCCATTTCAGGAGAACCCAAACTTCCTCAGCCAGGCTGTCACATATCTTTTTCAAAGAATCTATTTATTCAGCAGACTTCATTAAATGCCTTCTGAAGCTTCAGATATGGTATTAGGTTTATATGCCCTCAAAGTTGTTTTAATTTGTTACATTTTTCATAGTGTAATTCTTTGAGGTCTGTCTCTCTTTGTGTGGGTGTTCAGAAGCTGACATGCTGCCAGGCAGCCTTGGAAAGTGTACCCACCCTTAGAAACATCAGACAGCTCCCACACAATGTTCGTTGGAACCCCTTCTGACGTCACTGCTAATTAGATCATATACTAGATATTGCCATCAGGGGAGAAGGCTGATCTAGAGGATGAAGGGGGGTGGGTTGGGGGGAGGGATGACTTGAGGGAAGTAGAGTGGAAGGCCAGAAATGCTGGTCTGTTATACCATAAAGCAGATAATGTCTCCTGAATCAGTATTAGTCTCAGTGGGCACTGAACCGTGGAAGCTTCCAAGGCAGGCACCCAAGGAGACCTAATGTGGTGGAGAATAGAGACATTAGTGAGCATGTTTCTTAATAAAGGTGTGCTTATCTCAGACCTTGCATGTGTACTGTGGGTTTCTGCAATACTCATGATAAGTAGTACTCCTTGTTTCATTGAATAGCACAGTAAATAGTCACATAAAACCCAGATAATTTGCTGCCTTGTAAGTTAAAGCCCCAGGCAATCTTATCCCTTCTTTTGTCATGTCCCTTATACTTCTAGGGCAAGTCCTTTGTCAAATAGTGCTACATTTTAAACCCGGAGCCAATGAATGAGATAATGTGCATAATTCCCCATTGCCCCCCTCTTTTTTTAAAATTTTGTATTTCATTATTAACTGGACTATTTTTCCTTCCCTTTTATCTTACTCTATGGATGCACTAACAGCAAATCATGTCACCAGCACAATCATCTATTTGATGAAAGTACAGAGGAAAACATCCATGTTTGACTAACTTTAAAAGTGAAGGTGTTAATTATTCAGCAGTAGAGCAGCTCTTACCTTAATACTGATGTTAAGACAGATACCATATTTATCTTAAAGTACCCCAGAGCGAGGAACCTGTGAAGAAGACAGTTACCTTCGGAACCATATTTATCAAGTAAATAGCTCAGAAAAGGATACTGCCACTTACATCTTTAAAATACAAAAATGCATGCATTTCACTATTTTGTAAATGCCAGAGAGATGCAGCATCCGTTAGAGTTAACGGTGCGGCACTTTTGTGTTCAGTAGCATGAATCATTAATCATGAGACAGGCCATATTCTTGTACTGCTTCTGCTTTCATTACTTGGCCTAATTAAACAGTTCTCTGAACTGGAATCTCAGATTCCTCTGTTACAGATTATCATTAATTATGGTGAAAGTGCTCAGAGATGTTGGACTCAATTATATTCTGCTCAACTCTGGCACTGTGTGATTCATTGCACAGCCTGCTTTGCAGATGTACTCTTTTCTTATCTTGCACTCCCACTTTTGTAAATTGGGCTCTGCCAGCCAACAAACTAAGAGTTATGTGCTGCGTTTTCATTAAAAACATGTTGCAGAAGCACAGACCAATTAAGGATTTTGTATTTTATATAGAGTGATGAGATGAACACTGGATTCTGGGAGAATTAGTTTAGCAAAGAAGCAATCCCAGTTTTCCATTGTATTGCTAAATTTGTGTATTTAGTTGTGAGTTCAGGTGTTTAAGTCTTTGGTTTGATTTTTCATCATGTTTCTTTTATATAACTTCTAGCAGGAAAATTTTATCTTCATCTTTATTTAAAAAGATGACACTGCAAAAGATGACAAGATCATCTCTGTTGTTTAAAAATATTGATAAAGAAAACTTTTATAAACAATGAACACATTTCCCCATATATAAAGCCACAACATAAAGATTTCTCAGTTTGAGTACCATGTTTATCTCTGTTTACAATATGAACAGCGATAATACTCTGTAGTGTTCTGTAATCAAGTCAGGTATGTTTTAGTTGTTTGTTTGTACTAGGTGCTTTAAAAATGGAACTAGAAAGTAGCATTGACAATAAATATGGCCAGTTCATGCTAATAAAATACTGATATCAACAACTTTTAAGTCTATTATTTGGTCCGATATGGCTTAACAAATGAATACTGTACGTTTCTCTTTTGTTTTTTGCTCTAAGAAATCATGCCAAAAATGGTGAAGATTTTGTGAACATTGACAATAAAAAATATGATCTAAAACTACGCTGCCCTAAAATGTAAGTAGAAAATAACATTATACTTTTATTTTTATACCCATTTTGGCTTTTGGTATGTGAACCAGACTTTTTAAAAAACAGTGATCATGCTAGAAAACCATATCTCATGAATATTTGTAAAGTGGCGTAGTGGTAAATTAAGTCCCATTCCATTGGGTAAACATGCATTATAGTAAAAATGCTGCAATGTGACCTAGGGATGAAAAATTTAAACAAATACCCATATGTCATTTTTGACTTTTAAAGTATCCATTGAGAAGTTTGTTGGGGATTTGATTCCTTGTATAGTTAAAAGTATGGACTTTAATATAAAAATAATTTTGCTTTACACAATGATCAAGTATGCAAACACATTTGGGAATAGCACAGGCAAGCTACTCCTCATGCTTTTCTTTCATGAATTCTAAACTAATGTAGAAGTGATCCGCTTTAGAGCTCAGCTGCTCATAAAGTAAAATAGATTGCCAACAAAATTGCTTATACTATACATTGCCAACATATAAGTATTTACAGATTGCAGGTTAACATGGCTTACATGAGAGAGTGTAGGTGAGGAAAAAGTTTTAAAATTCTGAGAGTGGAGAATTTATATTCATCATCCTCTTTGTACCAAGCACAAGATGTATTTTTACTGATACATGATTAGCTAATTCACCTGCAGTAAGTGGATTTCTTTTCCCCATATCAAAATATTCTCTCTGGATCTTATGTACAGGTAGATTGAAGCAGAATGCTCTTGATTAAGTTATCATAAAATCAGCACTGTTTTTACTTCATGTATGATGGTAGTAGCAAAATATATCTAATATATAAATAATTTGTTGTGGAGCTAACAGGAACATTGGGTTTTCACAATACTCTTTCACCTGCAGAAACATGAGCTCAAAATTCTTAGGTCACATATGAAAATGAGTTTGGTTGTCTCATTCTCGGCCCTGTTTGCTCAGATCATAACATCACTATACAGTCTGGCTTGATTGGCAGCATCTGCTTGATAGAGGCCTAGGACATGAATAGCAGGCCCCTTGGAATAACAGGTCAGGTTTGAGGCATATTGGCATAGTTTTATGTGGAAGCTTGCATACAACCCATCAATACTATGCTTGGTTCATATCAGCATTGCTGATCTCTATCTTTAACAATCATCACATTCACTTTGCTTAAAATTCTTTGTTGTCACTTGTTTTTTCCATCATCCCTATTGTCTGATAAGTGTGTACTTAATGCAGGCAGTGTAATTTCAAATGTAAAATTATTGGGATTTTCCCAGGTTGATTGACACAAAGAAGTATATATTGTTTTAGTGATATTCTAAATGAATGTGTATGCATTTATAGTTGCTCACACAAGATCTTCCTTTCATGACTGCATGTCAAAAAGAGAGCTGAATTAGAACAATACCAAAAATGTTCTAAATATAAGTCTTTTGGCTTAACTGTTTGCAGGCTCTCAAATCCTACAGTAGTTGCAGGTTTTAATATATATGAAAATCAGTAGTCTTGTATCTCTGCATATGTGCTTTTTGTAATATAATTTTGACAGATGGTGAGCTGGCTAAATCTAGCTCTTCAATATAGAAAGCCTTGGCTTGTCTTGCTGTCTCAAAACTTGTTTTAAAAGGGCCTTGGTATTTATTTGTTAAATACAGATCTTTTGGAGGGGTCTGATTTTGTTTTTTATTTTTCATGTAGTTCCCGAGTATTTCCACCCCTTATTCATTTCCATATACAAATTTTACCTGAGCTGTGACTTTTCTCTTTGCATAATGCCACAGTCTATGCTAGTCTAGGCCTCTTCTTATTAAAAGAAATATGTTACCTGCCACTGTTTGCATCAACTGAAATTCCGACAACAATATCTTACTATATAGGGAGAATAACCATTCCTCCCCCCCCCCAACCAGGAAGCAGTTTCCTCTCCTACCAGCTGCTGACAGACTGCTCATTGAAAATGTAATACACTGCTGCCATGTCACAGGTCAGCTGGCAAATGGCAATCTGAATTTTAAAAGGAATATGAATAAAATTCTGTTTTATTTTGAAAATGAACTTTGTGCCCTCCATCATGAATCCAATATATGTCTTAATCTTCTATGCTCTTGAAGCCTGCGGCTCCTGGCTGAGTCCTTTGACTCCTGAACCTAATAAGGAAATAGGTTGTTTTCTCATCCTAGTCTCATTTTTAGAAGGGCTGAAACAAACAGTCCCTATTTCAAATGTAATTGACAAAGCATAAAAACATGTGTGTTATGTAATTTTAGGTTTATGACAGAGCTCAGCACTGGGATGTTTTATTTTAAAATTTGATTAAGATGTTATACCTTTGGAAATGTGCTGTCAAGATTCAAAATCAAAATTTACCAACTGTACTATTTCATGTTTACTTTGGAACTGTACACGTAAAACTGATAAGAGGGATGAAATAGATAATAGTACACTTCAATTGGGACCATTTTCATTTAACCTGGACATTATATAGAGCCAGATATTGACAATTTTATACTGTGGGAATTGGTGCTGTTTAAAAATTGCTGGGTTTTTTTTTGTTTCTTGTTTTTTTTTATAGTTTGGTAGATGATGTTTGCTCCTTCTGAAGGGCTTTGAATTCATTTTTGGGGGGTACTCCACTTATAATGCATTTAAGAATAAGAATCTAGAAAAGAAGACAAGTCCTTTCGATGACTAGAAAAATAGAATTTCTATTCCTGGAACATTCCCACTCCCTTCTTCCACAAATGATGTAGTGCCAGTCAGTTTAACTGATTTATTATTTCTTCTTTTGTTAACAGCATGTGAGAAGTGTGCCCTTACCTTCAAAAATACAGATGTGCATGGCTTTTGAATAAGTGTAATCAGGCATCTCGGTGCTTTTCTGCTACCTTATCTTGAAATCACATCTGTGTAACATCAGAGCCTAGCTGATCAGCTCTAAGAAACTAATGGTGGCTTTTTCCTGGACTAGGGAAATAACTTGTGTGGCTTTTGTTTTTAAGCCAGGAGTTGTTGATTTTTTACATTAGCTGGCAATGTGTATATTTACCTAAAGGTATAATGAGTGCTTCTGGGAAATACAGGCTTTCTTTCCTATTTTAAACCAGGATATTGTGTGCATCAGCTCACAGAGAACAATTAAAAATCTATCTCCTTGACTTAGGACTGGATTATGGTCTCTTCCTTTGGTGGATAAATCTAATGAAAAGCCAGAAAGTGCCAAGAAGTGAACTTCACTAATTTTTCTGGAAAGAGTCTCCTTAATTGAGCTACAAAGTGGGTGTTAAGGCTTCCAGGGGATCCATAGGAAAGGAAACCCACAAACCTGTGGAAGGCTGGAGTCATCTAATGCTTGTCCATTCCCACTGTTGGTTTGACACTCCCTTTCTAGTTGCAACAGTGCTCCTAGGGGAGGCACACTGTCATTGGCTAAGCTGCTTTGCACAGCAGATCAGTGGCAGCCACAGAGTGGACACCAAGGCTGCTACATTTCTCCAAAGTTCTCTTTTGATTGGACCCAAAGGAGCAGTCAGAGTCCAGGTTTATGGAGATAGAAGACCTGCAAGCTTTATATATATTTTAGGAGAGTGCTTCCGAGTTTTCAGACCCTTTTTAAATTTTAAACTACTTTTGATAGCGTGGTTCAATTATAAAGTTTCCATAGCTAAAGGGGAAAAGAATAATCTATCTGTTAAGGACAGATGAATGCTGTAGATGAAAAGGTACACTGGCACATGAGTGCCTTGTTACAGTATGTGTAATATTTCAATCAAAATATTCTTTCTTTTGCATCCCACACTTGCTGCTAGGAGGGGTATAAACTGAAAAATATTGGAGTTGCATTTTGAGTTTGAGTTGAGTCAAATATCAGAGTTGGGTCAAAGTGGAGCAGAATAAACTCACCCATCCCTAATGGTGCTTAGTTAAGGACTTGCTTCCTGGCATCTGATTTTCAAAGGGATCTAATTAATAATTTGTTTAGAAAATAATCTCAAACTAGAGAATATATCTCCCTGGTAAATACACTTTGTAGCCAGTCCATATTTGGCACAAAGATATCACCGGCTAGTAGCACCCTTGCAACCTTTTATGTACAAGAACTACATGATACATGCTGTTTGAAGTGAAAATGATAAAATCCTTGCAACCTTTCTTGCATTTTCCCTTCTGTTTGCAGAAGTTAGACTGCCTTTCCCTCCAGCTGAATTTGTCTTGGGTCAAAATATCACAATTTGTTTCACATTCTTATTGCCAGCTACATTTACATCAGCCGAATAGCTGATGTCCTAGGTAGGTGAAGAGAATGAATTTCCATCTTCGCATACTGCAGGTCACATAGTACCTCCTGCCAGGGGCGAAGTCAAAATGCTGAGATACATCTCACTGGACCCAATCCTTACCAGACTCATTAGAACCAGGGAGCTTTCAATGTCTAAATGGGTCAGATTCAGATGCTTGTAAGTCATGTTTTAGCAGTATCATAAAACAACAAACTGGAAAGAAACCGAAGCTGGTCAATTATTTTCTGAATGCAAAAATGTTGATCTTTCTCTCCAACAAAAGAGATGATTTTTTTACCAAACTATTTGTGGAAATGCTCCCTATATTTTGACCAGCTCTAAAATAAACAGAGTTAATTACTTTAGCTTCTTTGTAAAGGTCTGTAAGTTTAACTAATCTGCTCATATCACAATGTGTTTTCCATTCAAGGCAGCCTACAGACAATTAATTTCCTTCTATTTCCTTTAAAATGTCCCCTCGGTTTCAATCTCTGTCTGTATCTCTCTCTGAAAGGCTGTTTGCCTCCCCTTCAGAGGCCTATCTATGGAAGGGTAGTCTTGATAATGGGTAGAGCTGGAGAGGATTCAGCTGTTGTAGGATCCCTTTCTAGGAAAGGGGCTCATTGGTAATAGGCAAGAAATGTCCAGCAAAAAGACAATGCAAGAAATAATACGTGCATGGGGTAGAAGAGGAGGGAAGAGGAACAACTGGAGTATGTCTGGTAGGGCAGTTTTTATTCGGCATCTTCTTTTTCTGCTGAAGGAAAAAATAACATGTTGCTTCTTTTGTGATATTGATAACAAGGAAACAGCAGGATCATTAAAAAAATGAGCCTAGAATACTTGCTTCATGATAGCTTGGATAGTCAATATGTAACCCACACAAATACACTTTTTGGGGGGAGTGGGACTATGCAAACCTTTTATTTGGTTTTGATCCATGGTGCTTCATGCCCTGCAAGATTTGTGCTGAGCTTTGGATTTAAATGAACTTCAAATCTCAGCATGAAGGTCAGGTAGAGCCATCAACTCGCTCCTGGTTTTGCCATGAATTTCACATGGTTCCACATGAAACAATAAAATGGACCATATTTGCTGAAAGATGGGTGCAGATTCATTCAAATAGCTTGCAAGCCCTGGGGGACTTTGGATGAAATCTAGACTGAGGTACTTTGTAATGAAACTCTAAATGAAGAATCCTCATCCCCTCTCTGAGTTCTCCATGCAAACAAAAAAGGCTGGAGCAGTGTAAAGGGATCCCCAAAGTTCTGTACTCTCTGAGAATCCCCTCACAAGCTGTGGCACAGGCACATGCCGGGTCAGGTAGAGCAGCAGTGGCGGGAAGGTGGGAAAAGGTCATGGCTCACAGTAGTATGAAGATTCCAAGCAGCACTGCAGCCTAGGGAGATAATTGTGACTCAGGCCCCCCAGGGCAGCCTAAGTTACATTGGGGGCCAATTAAGAGCCTGGAGCAGTCCAGGATTGGGAAGGCACAAAGGTGGTTCTAAAGAGCATGTCACAGAATGTCACCATAAGTGCATTTATCTCAGTGGTTACACACACATGGGCTTTGCAGTATAAGGCTTCGCAGTGAAGCGTCCTTGTGAGTGGGACTGCCAGCCCCTGCCAGCCCAGGAGGCTTTGCTGCAGCATGGCTCCCAGTGAGGAGGCTTTGCTGCCTCTGCCGCAATGAAACCAGGAGGCTGAGTGCAACCAACACCATTAACCCATAAGCACTTATCAGTTAAATAGTTAGTCCTGTCCTCTTTAACAACTCTAGTACATAGTGGGAAGGGCACTAACCTGAGACCTGGATTCAAGGCTTGTGTTACCACAAACTTCTTGGAGCTTTACTTCTGCTTCTGTAAAATGAGGACAGCAGGCACTTCCCTACCTCACAGACACTATGGCAATGGGGACCGTATAAGTATCTAAGAAAAAATAGATAAGGTTATTTTTAAAGCTATATTAATATGCCCAATTCACCAATGTGTAAATTGAGCCTCAAATAGGGTAAGTGACTTGCCCTCAATCATACGAGTCAGTACAGAACCAGAAATAGAACCCAAGAGTCCTGATTCCTGACTCCCTCCCCCATTCTAATATCTACAGAGCCACATGAAAGTTTATCCAAGATGTTTTGGATTAGCTTTGCCAAGAGTGAATGTTGTTCTGAATTCAGTGTTGGTAAAGAGTCTCAAAAGTATGAAAACTATCCAGTCTTTCTGCTTAAGTAAGTCCATCTTCTGGATTCCTGAGCAAATGCATCAGTGTCCCTCATTTCAACAGTTAATGTACCTTCTCCTTTAGATGAAGTAAAAGATGTAGTACTAATTCCTGTGAGGATGGATGGTTTGCCCTTTGAAACAGTGACCACCGGCACACTGATTTATGTCGTTCCCAGCTTTTACAATGAAATCATAATGATCATTTTAAACTCAGACAATGGATTTTATTCCAGTCATCCCAAAACACTTCACAAATTCATGTTACTCAACATGTGTAACAGTTGCCGAATCAGGCCAGGCCCTTCACAAACTGAAATGTACACTGTACAGGTATCATTTTCTCCCTATCACAGAAAGGCAGCCACCTCCAGGGTGAAACACATCAGCTGTTCAACAGCTCACAGAAACACTAACATTAAACACTGAAATTACAAAGGGGATTTGTGTAGTTAGAGTGCAGCTGGAATTTCCTTACATCCTCAGGCAACACAAGAATTATGGCCATAAATTTCTAGGAGTGATACAAAACATGGAAACCCCACAGCACCTGACATACCCATAAGAAGGTCAGGTATTTGGGGGTTGGAGAGTATCCCTGGGCTGTGAGGCAAATCAATTATTTCATTATGCATTCATCTCTCATTCAGAACTAGCCCTTGTTTGTGTTTGATTGCTGGTACTGATAATGATGATGTTGAGAATTGCTATGATGAGAAATTGCAATCAGCTAAATAGCTGAAGAGGTTTTCCTTGGGGAAGGTTAGACTAGGAAGAGAGAGTTATATAATCCTATGCCAAATTGTTTTGGGCTTGTACCTTTTTGTTTAATGGAAGGTAAACTTGTAAGGAGTGATGTAGTGAGTGAATCTAATACATATAGGACATGCAGTATATGTGCATTCTTTATTTCTATTGTTGCAGCAGATTAATATGCACCATATGGTATCATTTTATTATACATATTAGCATTTCTTCTAAGGCAAACTAGGCAATGTTTGTATCTATCATTGTGTCTTACTTTGAAACATATAATCTGACATTCGTTTCCTGCAAAGGAATTGTATAATTGGGTGGGTAGGTGTATATTCCTAGCCAAAAACTTGATTTAACAATAATTAAGATTGCCACACACGGTATACCTGCAACAATGCCAGAAAAGCAAAGGCACAAAAAGTAAAGCCTCCTGCCAGAACATATCTTCTATTCACAGCCACAGACCTTGCACTTCCACAACTACTACTTGCCACTGGATTATTCCACCTTTCCTGCCCATCCTTTTCAAAATTGCTTCCTCCAAAAACACTGAACCGCTGATCAGTTCTCCCTTCCATGCATCCCTCTTCAGCACAGTACCTCTTGCCATCACTCTTCATCATGATGTTTGGTGCAGTGAAAAGAAATGTAACAGTCTGCCTCATCTCACAGGTCAGCCAAAGATGTATGATGTATAAAGGATGTCCAACAGAAAGTCTATATTAATTAGAACTGAGTGAAGTATGTAAAAATGTCATTCAAATGGTTAAATGAATTCATTTGAGCCATAACCACACATATTTTGTGTTCAATTTCAACAACATTTCAGCAATCCATTTAACTGATACAAATGCTGGTGCAAAACAAATTTCTAAAATCAATGTTAATAGGTTCAGAAAAAAGGCACTGATTTAGAGCATGCTGATCCAATGAGGGAAAGTGATACTGGAAGGGAGACATCCCACTGGTTTAGGGATAGTGTACAGTAATTATGATGATAGTGGGAGAATATATTCTAGTAAATGAAGGAGTAAATGGTTTGTACTGTTAGGTGGCTTAAATTTTCTTATATATAAAATACAATATATGTGGATTTGTTTTAATTTCTTTTAGTTTTTAGGATACTGTCTTTGAAAGTAATGAAGATCTCTACACTTACTCCTCTTCTATAGTCTTAGAGGGGTAGCTGTGCTAATCTGTAACTTTAAAAACAATGAGTAGTCATGTGGCACTTCTGAGACTAACACGAAAGCTCATGATACAATATATTTTTGTTAGTCTCTGAGGCTACACTGCAGGGTTTTTGCGCAAGAAGTCTTTTGCAGAAGAGTTCTGGTGCAAAAATTTCTTGTGCAAAAGCACGTCCACACCTCAAAGTGCATCGCTTTTGCAATCGCTTTTGCAATGCATCGCTTTTGCAATGTACATTTTTTGGCCGTTACCAAACCCTACTTCAACGGTGAATGAAATCAGAGCCCAAGTCCATTTTATAAAACATAATTTAATCCCTGTACTTCATCCATTATTGTGATTGCATTATCATATACATGATTCATCTTGTACTTTTGCGCAAGAGAGTGTCCACACTGCATGGACTCTCTTGTACAAGAAATCTCTCATTGCCATTCACAGAATGGCCATCAGAGCATCTGTGTTTTTTTGGATAGGTTTTATTTGCACAAGAAACCCCTGCAGAGCATCCGCACATGCCTTTTTGCGCAACAGCTGTAGCACAAAAAGGAGTTATGCCTTGTAAAAGGAGGTTTACCTACACTGGAAAAAGCCCTCTTTTCTGCCATTTTACTGCCGATTTACTTGCGCAAAAGTACATTTGAGGTGTGGACTCTCTGCAGGTTTTTGAGCAAAAACACCTGTTTTTGCGCAAAAACCTTGCAGTGTAGACATAACCTAAAGTACCACAGGATTACTCATTGTCTCTCTATATAGTATATTTTAATGAAGTGTCTCTGAAGAGATGTCATAGATCTACATTAGCATGTAAAATTTTGTTCCACTCTGAAAAGTAGGAATCTGGTTTGCAGGTTTATGTTGTTGAGGTGATTTTCATATAAAAACTTCTTGTTTAACAAGTTTTAAGACATTTTTGTAACCTCACATATCTGAAAAACAAGCTGTCCTTTTTCTGGCTGATGTATCATCACCAGTAATAGACTCTGTAGGCCAAATACTTTCCTTATTTCATTACATTTGTGCAGTCCCATTGTCCTCTAATTTTGCTCTCAACTGCAGCTGTGCTCTCAACTATGGTACCATAATCTAGCCCTGCTACTGGAACTTGGTGCTGCTGCCCACTACAGACTAAAATGCTGCTTGTTCTTTCTTAGATGTGTTGGCTCTGCAGTACTTATAGGTATACAATTTTATTTTGCATAAGCATAAGTGTCTTTGTAAGCGGGCATCCAGTATCCTATAAATGATAGAAACATTGAGTAGAAGGATGAAATTGTTACATAGTCACTTATAAAGTAGTACCACTTTTCAATAATATGCCACAGCTGTACTCATTCAAAGTGAAATCCAATATAAAAAGTGCTAGATCCGTATAGCACATTAGTTGTCTTGTGCAGAAATGCTTAGGGACTTAAACATTAAAATGTACTTTTTTGGCCGTTACCAATCCCTACTTCAACAGTGAATGAAATCAGAGCCCAAGTCCATTTTATAAAACATAATTTAATCCCTGTACTTCATCCATTATTGTGATTGCATTATCATATACATGATTCATCAAGTTAAAGAATATGCAGATAGCCCTGTGGACATATATTGTACATAATGATATTTCATTGACAAAAGCAGAATGTAATTGCATTTTAACCACTGAAAAAAGCAATGATCATATTTGGCAAGAGTTGAAAAAGTGCAAGATTTCCTTTAATCATAGCATGTTTTCTTCTCTCTTTGCTTTTTCTTGGGAGCACTTCAGTTCTCAGAAGTCACGGTGTATGTTTTGGTCCCTCAGGCTTATTGGATAGCAAATAAGGAAAGGAAATCTCTCTAATAGAAAAGATTTTGGGATAGTATGGTAAACTACATGCTATGTCTCACAAGCACTGCAAATTCAACTCGCCCTTGCATTGAGGAAAACTTCAAACCATCAATTGTTTGGTGATTAGACCATCCACATGTAATTTGGGGAACACATTTCCTAACCCTTTCAGTTTTGTTCAGCAAACATTTGAACATACCGCATGACCATTTTAAATCAATTTTACAGATCCATAGGTTGGAACCCCAATAGGATACCAAAATTGACACAGCTTGAAGTGGTACTGTCATGATATCTGGCTGTCAAACTAAATTCAAAGTCTTGATGAAAAAAACTGAAAAAATCCACAAAATATTTTCAGAAAACAGAAATTTTCATCTATGTTTCTTTTGACCAACTTAAATCTATTATAGTCACAAAGTCCAAGGATGGGGACATTTCCTGCCCAGGATATGTGCCCTAATAAAAGATAGTTGATGCTCTTACTGTATGTGATCTCTTGGCTGCCTAGACTCTGTCCATCTGCTAGAATGGCTTTGTGCCAGTTCACAAAGTGATCTGCCAGAACAGATGCCAGGAAATCCCGCAGCAAAGAGTTTAAATATTCAAATTATATAATGTTGCTAATGCCGTGTGTCAACCCTGTTGACACCTACATTTTATGAAAGATGATATCTATGTACTGGAGGAATTCAACAATTATGCATAGGTTATAAGGTCAGAAAGGACCATTATGATCATCTAGCTTGACCTCCTGTGGAACAACACAGGGGATTTGGCAGTGGTTTTACAGAAAAGAGCTGTGGATTGAAGAACCCTACATTAGGAAACTGAGTTTTCCCCCATTATTAAACAAAGCAACTTCTTATTTCTAATTGTATCCTCTGTCATCCCCTTCTCTCATCTAATGATAGTGTCACCGCTCCCTTCCCCCCCCCCCCTTTCTTGCTGTCTTCTAATCCTTCATGTATTCTGGCAATGCTTGAACTAGTCCAATGAGTTAGATGCCCTCTCTTTTGTCATTCAACTTCTTCTGGAAAGTCCCTTTCCCAGAGAAGGTGCCAAAGTGCTAACCCATGTCAATCAACACCATCACCTTAGTCGTGTAAAAGGAATAAAATGATTTACATGGTTACCTTGCTCTGGGCCTCCAAGTATTTTTGTTAGTGCTTAAACTTTTTGGGTCATATTCAAAGAGGATGTGTAAAGGGAAGGTGACCTTTGAACATGATTCTCTCCACTATTGTGTTGAATCAAATGCCTCATAAGAGACAACTGGGTTATTAATGAGTATTCAATGCGATCTCATAAGGGCTGAGTAATAAATACAAAGTCCCTAGCCTTGATTTTGCCAGAAGCTGCGAATGAGCAATAAGGGATGGATCACTTTGATGATTACTTATTCTGTTCATTCCTTCTGAAGCACCTCATATTGGCCACCATCCAAAGACAGGATACTTGGCTAGATGGACCACTGGTGTCACCCAATATGACCATTCTTATGTTTTTATGGTAATCAATTCATGATGATGATCAATACTTGTTGACATTACATTACCAATATGAAATACAAGGAAAAATCATTGTAAGCTAGAGCCTTATGGTCTTCAGCAAGACCACAGTTGAGACCAAATAAATAGACCTGTGCTCAAAATATAGTCTTCTCCAGCCTGGTCTTTCAATGTCCAATATAACAGGAATCAGAGTCTTCCTTGGACTTTCACATTTCCAGTGAACTGCCACAAAGTTGTGATCCAAATGGCACAGCTACCACAGTCAGGTATATGAGCAGTGCAATCCACACAAGCTAACATAATCAATTACTACCTTAAAAGGAAAGAAGAGACCTGTTCCATTGAAAGAAACCACAAGAAACCTCGTCCATGAGAATTCAACTATTATACCATACTGGCTATAGCAGCTCCATAGCACAGCTATTAAATATGGACAAATTAGCTGAGATGGAATAACCAGTAAAGGCCTGATCCAACTGCCATTAAAGACCATGAATAGATTTTTTTGTCTTTGAGTGTTTGCAGACAATGTATTTCACACAAGCGTACATGTGCGCCCAGTCCCAAGCCAGAGAATTTTGCCTAGCACTACCCATAGGGGCAGCACTCAAGCCTGCTGGCCCGTTACCCTCTCCCC
Source organism: Rafetus swinhoei (assembly GCA_019425775.1). Classification (NCBI taxonomy): domain Eukaryota; kingdom Metazoa; phylum Chordata; order Testudines; family Trionychidae; genus Rafetus; species Rafetus swinhoei. The sequence continues at coordinate 31,502,770 of CM033439.1, read as the reverse complement.
CTGACTATTTAAGGACAGCACTATCCCTGCCCCACCAGTTACTTCTTACTGCCTATAGCTTGAGTCTTAGTTCTCAGTATGGTTTTTACAAGCTTGTGTCCCAGTGCTTTCTGTGGGTTTTACTGTATCTAACTGCTAGTGGTTAATTTATAGTACCATTAATTTAGTTTATTAATAATATATGGGATTTGCCTGGTGTGATACCTTCCCTGGGGTTGAAACACTACCTGGTGTGGGTAGCCATACCCAGTAGTGACCCCTACATTCAATGTGTCTTTTGCATTGGGGAAAAGAATATTTAAGAAAGTACTTCACCTGCAAGTCATTTGAGCAGATAATTCAGGTTGCCAGAAATGTATACACTTGAAGCAGCACCTTCTGGAAAAGGCCATGAGGCCCACTTCAGCACCCAGGGTCTCCACAACGTGTCAGGCCCCTGGAGGGCATCTGAGATGATATGGGCTATTGTTGAGCAGGATTCAGATTTCTTTCCCAGGAGGAAAAGAGACTTTCTGCTTTCCCTGGTCCTCCTAGAAAGATGTCTCATAAAACAGATTGGAACTGTTTCTTCTCCCTTTCAAAGAAGAGTTCAGACTGGCACCATGAATTGTGTGGTGAACATGGGATAAATTAGGCTCTTAAGCCTTCTCTCTGGTAGCAAGAGGAAATTGACACCATGCTGCGGGGCATCTGTTGAGTCCATTACTGATTAATTTGTTGTCGGCATGGACAGTTTCCATGCCAGGGCAACATCAGACTTGCTTTGCCTGCCTGTTCATCATTTTCCACTAATTCAGAAATGTTCCGCTGTGGTGTCCTGAGCCAAATGGGCTTCTATACCTCTTCTAATTCTGGGTGAAAAGTTGAAATAACCCACGTTTTTGATACTTAGGGGCTTATCATCGCAGGTACAATTTTCAGTGCCTATAACAAATCCGGTGCACGCTGCATATATGGGATTTATGCTGGTTTCAGCTTCTTTACTGATGTTTGCTCTATTACTGAGTGTGAGCTACATATGAGTATTTAAAGCACTGACTGATTTACTTTTGTTGGTACCACTGCATCATGTATTCTGAACTTTGGATGAGGCTGGACATTTACTGGCCACTTTAGGGGTTGCTCCTCCATTGCTTGTGGACTACTTGGAAGATTTGTCAGAGTCAGGCTCAGAGACCTCTTCCTCCTTTTCCTCACTTTTTCAATATTCTTGAAAAGCATTGAGACCTCCGGGGGATCACCGACAATACTGATACCATTTCCATAGCAAGGATACGGGTCCTTGGCCCAAATCCTACTCACCACCTATGTCAAAGTTATATCCACAATGGCCTCAATAGGATCCTTGATGTTCTGCCGTCAGCAAAGTCTTGATCCTTGGCTCACTCCACAGTGAAGCCACCTATACCACTGGTAGCCTCTCCTCCTGAACTTCTGGGACTGCAGCCACTAATAGGGGCTGCTCCTGCTGAGCTGGCTCACTCTGAACCATAGTTAGAAGCATCACTGGAGATTCTGGTGGCTCTGCTTCCTTCTACTTCTTCATCTCCAAATGACAGATTCTTTATCCCCTTTACCTGAGGATTCTAAATAATTACAGAACCTCCTGAAGAACATGTCTAAACAGGCCATCATCATCATCAGAAGAAGCTGATATTCGAGAAGCGGAAACAGACCTTAACATAAATACTGCTCCACCACAAAAATGGAAGAAATTAGCATGGCAATAAGATCCTTAAAGAATGGTAAAGCTCCAGGACATGACATAACTTCAATGCTGAATTGTTCAAGGCAGACCCAGAACTTGCAGCCACTATTCTCCAACCACTCTTTACAGCATTATGGGAAGGGAAGCAGGTACTAGAGGAATGGACAAATGGAATTATTGTCAAGATACCCAAGAAGGGAGCACTCAATGACTGTAACAATTGGTGCAGCATCACTCTTGTCACAATGCCAAGCAAGATCCTTGCTAAGATCATTATTCAGCGGATCGTAGATGCTGTTGACAAATCACTGAGGAAAGAACAAGCTGGCTTTCACAAAGGAAGGGGGTGTGTAGATCAAATTTTTGTACTGCGTAACATCATTGAACAATGCATTGAATGGCAGAGGCAGCTGTTCATCAACTTTATTGATTTTGAAAAAGCCTTTGACAGCATTCATAGGGATAGTCTTTGGCATATTCTGAGAGCATATGGAATACCACAACAAGTAGTACAGCTCATTAAGAGCTTTTAAAATAATTTCACATGCAGTGTGGGAAACAATGATCTATGCTTTAAAGTTAAGACTGGAGTTTAAAAGAGAACTAGATAAATTCATGGAGGTTAAGTCCATAAATGGCTATTAGCCAGTATGGGTAAGAAATGGTGTCCCTAGCCTCCGTTTGTCAGAGGGTGGAGATGGATGGCAGGAGAGAGATCGCTTGATCATTATCTGTTCGATTCACTCCCTCTGGGACACCTGGCATTGGCCACTGTTGGCAGATAGGGTACTGGGCTGGATGGACCTTTGGTCTGACCCAGTATGGCCATTCTTATGTTCTTATGAGTATGGCAGGGATGTATCATGTCTCTGAGGCTCTTTAACTTAGTCATAGACAGGGTTATGTGGCGTGCAACAGAAGATGAGCCAAGAGGCATTAGACGGACTGTCTTCTCCATATTAGATGGCCTTGATTTTGCTGATGACCTCGTGCTGCTCTCCCATACGCATTGTCATATGTAAGAGAAGACAAATCAACTTTGCACCTTCAGAAAACAGGTCAGACTAAGAGTTAGCCAGAAGAAGACAGAAGTCATGACCCTAAATATTGAGGCACCAGCACCAGTTAAGATCGATGTCCATGACCTACCTATCACAGAGAGCTTTACATACTTGGGTAGTATTATTGGGCAAGACAGAGGCATCAGAAGCGATATCCAGAGCATACGTTGTAAAGCCAGAAATGTCTTCATGAGTCTGAAAGTGGTATGGAAGTCACCACATTACAGCATCCATACTAAACTGAAGTTTTATCAGAGCTGTGTATTATCAACATTATTACATGGATCAGAATGCTGGTGGATGACAGAGTACAACCTTGATAAATTGTCGACTTTTCACACCAGAAGTCTTCAGAAAATCCTCCATACTTTTTGGCCAAGAATAATTTCAAATCAGGACCTGCTTGCATGGTGCAAACAAGATGACATGGCCACCATCATTATGAAAAGATGCTGGAGATGGATTGGGCACTTGCTCAGGAAAGATGGAAGCTCCATCACAAAGATTGCTGTGCATTAGATCCCTTAAGGGAAGCAGAAATGAGGTCAACCCAAGACAACATGGTGTTGAAGTAGAAATGAAGAGCATGAATCACACTTGGGGCACTATTGAGAGGCTGGCCAGTGACAGACAGAAGTTGAGGACCTTTGTTGCTGCCCTATATGCCAGTGGGCATAAAGGGCAATGATGATGATGATGAAGAAAATGGCTTCAGCCTTGGGTATTCAGGCTGAGTTTGTTCGGTAGAATATCCATAAATTGCTTGATATTCTCCAGTCCTGCTCCATAGACACACTGGCAAGTTTATAGAATTATAGTCTCTTCTGTAATAATGAGAAGTGCTTCATGGTCATAGAATTGTGATATAGCTCCTGAGGTCCAACAGACAATTGAGGACTTCAACTTTGGTCAATATTTGGTTTTGGAGAAAACTAATGAAACGTTACATTCGTTTAAAGATTCTCAGGCTGTGTCACTTTTGTTGCGGGCGGGGAGAGGGGTACTCTGGCAATAAAGAGGTGTCACTTCCTAAGAAAACAGCAGCAATAGTTCCTTCAGAGTTTCTTTAAGTCAAATTATACTTCTAGACAGCAGAACTTTTCTAGAAGCAGACACAGGTCACTTTGAAGAAGATTTTCTGGTCCTAATTTCAACTAGCTAGCCACTCTTTAAATCAGTTTTTGGCAAACAGTGAATTTGAGTTACTCTGAGTTTGATATTCCAGTCTTCAAGCTTGAAATCATTTCCTCTCAGCTTGGGACAGGGGATCCCACTTCTACAGGGTTTGGGAGACAATAAACATGGACAAGTGAGCTCTAAGTATTGTGGGACTAGGTTATGCCATTCAATTCCTGTCCATTCCCTCTTCTCATTCTCCTATCTTGTCCCTTTCCAGGAACCCCTATCATAAGTCTATGCTCCTTCAGCAGGTGCAGACTCTCTGGGCTTCAGGTGCCATAGAGTATTTTCTCCTTCAGAATCTGATTCTGTAACAGTACTTTCTACAGAAGGGGTGAGACGTATCCTTGATCTCTGTTGTCTCTCCAGATACAACAAATATATAACATTTCACATGGTTACTCTAGCTACTATTCTCCTAGCTTTAATTCACAGTAAAATGGGTGGACTGGAGCAGCATGTCTCAGAAAAAGATAAATTCATGTCTTTCCATACCTGCACAATCAGTTAGTGAGAGGCAAGTCCAGAGATCAAGTCCTCTGTTTATATATTCACTGGCAACACCGCCACATTGTACTATGTGCAGAAGCAAGGAGGAGCCCACTCCAATCAACTTTGTCAGGAGGCGATCCAATTTTGGCAGTTCTGCATCAAAAGACAGCATAATTCCTACAGCCACTCACTTAACAAGGGTCCAGAGCAGTGGTGGGCAACCTGCAAACCATGGCCCGCATGTGGTTCACTGGGATTCCACCTGCAGCTTGTGGACCTCTGTCTGTTCTCGGTCTCTCCTGTAAAAGACAGCTTTGCTTGTTGCTATCACATGTGTAAAAAGAATAAGAGAGCTTTGCTCTTTAATGATTGGCCCTTGTATATTTTATTCAAACACAAAATGGCCTTAACGCCACAGCCAACATATTTGTTTAAAGTACTTTTTTCAGTTTCATTTAACCAAATAATTTATTTACTGGTATTCTCTCCCAAGCCATGTTCAAATGCAGATGAGCTGCAGCTTCATGAATTGGGTATTTGATGAATCTTGACATTTTATTTAGATAAGAGTGTACCATTTCATTTGTTGGCTCATAATTTTGTCTCCTATGCAGATCAGTTGAAGTGTCAGGCAGTCACCACACAGATAATCCAAATAGATATCTTTCTGTATTTCTATAGCATATGGAGTAGCTTATTGATTTAGGGCTCACGTGATAATTGATCATATTTCACAACAACATTGCAATATTGGACATTTGCAGAGTTGCTACGTGGTCTTCTGTGTATACTTTTACCAAACACAGTACTATTAAGGCTGCATCTAGATTAAATGTAAACTTTGGAAAAGCAGTTCTGCAACCATTCAAAAGGAGATTCCTAGTTCACCTCTTTCTGATACAGCTTCTGAGTCATCTGAATGGAATTCACACCTGCAACCACTCGAAGAAGAAAAGATGGTTACCTACCTGTACGGTGTAGCTCAAATTGGGTAGCATACTTTGAGCTCCGGGTGCAGTGTAGATACAGCCTCAGTGTGAAGAAAATAAGGGGGGTTGGGGTGGCACTGCCCTGAAATAGACAGGGGTGGGCCTAAGGCTATGTCTACACAGCAGCGTTATTTCGGAATAAGCTATTCCGGAAACTATATTCTAGAATAGCTTATTCCGAAATAACGCATCTACACACAAAGTGTGTTTAGAAATAGGACGTCCACATTGATTGGATGCTGAATTGCATTTAAGGCCAGGTAAGCAGGGCATCAGGTCAGTAGTTACCACATGTGGCTGCTCCTTGAGGCTATCTTAAGTCTCATGCTTAAAGGGACCCCCTTGGACAGCCATTTCTCAGGTTTTCCTGCTTGCTTGCCTACCTCCCTGAGGGACAGCAAAGCATTTTCTCTTCTTGCTCTGGTTGCTCTGACTCAGGATACCACAGCATACTCCACTATGGAGCAGGAGCTGGCTCCAGGCACTCTTCAGCTCTTGGAGCTTTTACTTTCTGCAGGCTGCCTCCCAGGCTCTGCAGGGACCCAACCTCCAGGGCTTCTTGGAGACCCTCCTCGGGTATGTGGGGGAGGAGCTACAGGACCTGGACGCCACCCGCTGTGGTTTGGCTGCCGTGTCCCGCCGCATCTGGCGTCTGGATAGCAGTGCAGACTGGTGGGACCACATCGTTCTGGAGCACTGGGGAGGCCAACAATGGCTCCAGAACTTTTGAATGAAGAAGGGCACCTTCCTCGAGCTGTGTGAGTGGTTCGCCCCCTCCCTGAAGTGATGGGACACACACATAAGGCCCGCCATCCCCCTCCAGAAGCGTGTCACTATCGCCCTCTGGAAACTCTCCACACCGGACAGCTACTGATCCGTGGGGAACCAGTTCAGTGTGTGGAGGGAGAAGCAGGAGCGGGAGAGGGAGTGGGAGGAGGAGCGATAGCTGGAGAGGGAGCAGAGGCTGGAGCGGGAGGAGGCAGCGTGCTCTGCACCAGGGTGTGCACATCATTGCACAGGGAGTGGCCCTGTGCAAGCAGCTTCCGCTGGCTCTCCCACTGTAGCTACAGGTCCTCCTCCACCTAGCGGTTGGTGATACTGTGCACGGCTTGCAGTGCTGCCAGATGCCGTCGCTGGTATTCATCCATTGGATGTGCACGTCTGCGGGAGCCTTGGGTGCGGGAGGATGTTCTGGGTGGTGTGGGCCACCCTCCACTTGCAGCTGGTCTGGCTGTAGAGAACAAAGAAAGATGATCAGTCATCGCAGGGGACACAATGCTGGAAGCCAAGCCCAGCCCCCCCTCTGCAAGCCCAGAGCAACAGTTCTCGGCACTGTCACATCTGATGTGCAAGGAGCCAGGCCATGTGTGCTATGGACAGTGACCCCTGATGTCCCCAGGACTGTGGTCATGCCTGTGTGCCGTGTACGGGAGTGCTGAGTGTGTGTGTGTGTGGGGGGGGGCCTGCCTCCTTCTTGAGAGGGCTTGTGGACGGAGGGGTGTCCCACCCCAGGGTCAGGAGCCTTGCAACTCTATCCAGACACCCTGTGGCCAAGAGCCCAAGGCTTCTATGTTGCAGCCTGCTGGGGACCACATGCTTAGGAGAGGCACGGCACATGATCCCATGTGCACAGGTGGCGGCATGATCCGTGGCCAGAAAGGGCCCAGTGTGGAGCGCCTAGCTCCCCACCACACCCGCTGCATGATGGGAAAGTTATGGCAGTCACACGACGTTCCTTCCCCGGCCTTGGACGACACCTGGGAGATGTCTGCAGGGTGGCCTCGGGGCTCCTAGGTCAGGTTGGGGGTCAGGCTGGCCTCCTCCTGGTTCTGGGTCTCCTCCTCCTCTTCCTCACTGTCGTCTGGGCCCCTGGCGAGGACAATGATGGGTGTCTCTGCCTCAGAGTCTATAACTACTGGGGGGGAAGGGACTGCCCCACCTCCCAGGATGTGGTCCAGCTCCATATAATACAGGCAGGTATGAGGCTCTGCCCCAGATTGGGAGCTGCCCTTCTTGGCCCTGCCATAAGGCTGGCGTAGCTCCTTGACCTTCATCCTCACCAGTTTTGGGTGCAGATGTGGCCTTTGCTCCCCAGGCTGTCTGCCATGTGGCCATAGATGTTGGTGTTCCTGCATCTGGTGCGGAAATCCTGGAGGTTTGTCTTGTCCCCCCCAAACCTCAGTAAGGTCCAGGACCTCCGCACCAGACCAGGAAGGCGCACATCACTTGCAGCCCCTGGCAGGCTCCTGGGAGCTGTCTGAATGTGGCACTGTAAAGAGCTCATAAAATGAGCTTTGCCAGAATTAGTGTGAGAATCATATCTTTATGTTTACCACTGCTCTTTTTCATCTCTTCTCTATTATTTTACAACGATTTGCCAGGTTTTTTATTCTGCATTTCTATTCAGTATATAGATGTATTTAATTCTCCACTAGACATATTTCTCATACCACATTCATATTTCAAGTGTTACATATAAGCATTTTAAAGAAGAGAGTGCTACTAAAATACAGAACGAGGAAATGTTTTATATTTTATACGTTTTTCATGTTTTGTGACATCTTTTCATCTAGACAGTGAAGAAAGTTTAAAAAAAGAAAATGGACAGAATAGGACAATGTACAGTCTAAGTTAAATAAGTGAAACTTTAGTCAAGTGAGAAATATTCATTATAACAGAAATACCTGAAATTACATGGGAAACAGCTACAGCAGTTGGCAGATTACGATTCAAGTACTTGTAAATTTTTATGACACTGAAAGTATATTTTAAAAGAAGTGTGAGAAAAGGTTCAGAATATAGTGATGGCACTAAAACAGGCCTAGTTTTTACCTAATGATGACTAGAAAAGATTAGCTCAGTGTCTGCAGGAGTTCTTTATGCTCTTCATAGAATGTACCCAACATAGTCCAGATGCTCACATTATCTGGTGATTCTAGGAAGCAAATTCCTAAGTCCCTGCCCTGTCACAAGCTCCAGGTGGGGTGGATTGTCAAATTGTTCCAGAGCCTCAGCCTCAGCACAGCCCAAGCTTGAATGTGTACACCACAATTAAATAGCCCATTAGCCCAAACCCCGCAATCCTGAGTTAGCTGGCACAGGCCAGCCATAGGTTTTTAATTATTATTTGGACATACCAATACAGATCACTGAAGGATCAGGGACTTAAGGCCTGAGCCAAAGCCAATTGAATTCAGTGGGAGTCTTTCCACTGAGTTCACTGGACCACTGTTTTATATTCATAATATTCTACATATTATACATGAGTTAAGTAATATTTTTGCAAAAGTATTCAGTTACACTAAATCTACTATGAATCAATTCAGGAATACCTACTGGAGTGGCAGTATATGAGAAAATAAGATGCATTATTGCACCTAGAAAGACGTTTTTATGCTTTGGGGACTTAATTCTGTGAAGCCCGGTCTACACTAGGGGATAAGTTCGAATTAAGATACACAACTTCAGCTACATGAATTGCATAGCTTAAATCGAAGTATCTTAACTTGAATTTTGGTGCCATCCACCCTGCGAGAAATCGAAGGGAGCACACTTTCCCTTTGACTTCCCTTATTCCTCATAGAAGCAGGACTCCCAGCATCGTGTGTCTTCGCTAGACCCGCTAATTCGAACCCCAGAAGATCTACTGTGGCTTCTTTGATCTTATCTGTAGTGTAGACGTGACCTGAGCTACTGAGACCCTCAAATACTATGGATTTAATAGGAATTCAATGCTTGTAGGTTTAGGCCTGCTAGACTAACCTGGACATTTAAGACTCTTATAAAGTCAAATATCACAGTTAGCGTGCCCCCTCAAATACTAATGTACGCTGTTGTCGTTTTGAGAAACATACACAGGGAGAACAGGTGAATTTCTAGACATGCTTGGATGAAACCAATAATAATCTCTTCACAATTAATTCAATATTAGGATCATTATTTTTAAATAGGGAACTATGCATGATTGAACATATGGATTTGGCTGTGCGGCAGTATAAATAGAGTGCTTTTCTAGATTCTGTTATTTATCTTAAAAAAAAAAAAAAACCACACTAAAGTTTGACTGACACTAATTTCCCGAACAAGATACCCTAGAAACTCCAGTTTATCTCATAAAATCATAACAGACAGGGTTTGTGATGTCCCCTCTGCAATATTCTTTATTCTGTCAGTTTATAGCATTTGAAATGACGGAAAGAGATGCGTTCCTTTCATATGCCAGCTAGAAGAACAGAACCTGTCACCAACAGTGTAATGTGCTGTGTATTATCACTCTGACTGATCCAGAGGCCCAGAGACTGTCATCTTTTTAGACTGTACAAGTCAACACAAATAAAACTGAGGAGGCAAATGATAATGTCTGAGATAGATCCAGGCTCATTCTGGCCATTACTTTTTATTCAAACCTTAGAGATGACATGATGTGAAAAATGAGCCTGTGTCTAGTTCAGTGCCCATTAGTGTGTGAGCACATTATCTTCCACTTTTCACATTGAATCTCTCTGTACACAGCGTGGCAGTTATATCTATGCAGCCAGTCAGCTTTAGGGGGGGTTGTGAGTACCTTTCCCCCCCCTTAATGTATAGCAAATATTGAACCCAAATGATGTATTGGAAGCACTTTTGGACATATTTTTTTGGAATGGTTCTCTACATACACTTTACACATTTCTTTCCATAGTGTAGAGCAGATGCAGCTCTAAAATGGTTCTTTCAGACTTTTAGAAAGTATTCTCACATGGGTTTGACATGAGTGACAGTGAGGTTCCTCTTTACCGTAAAACTAGATTTCAGGCCCTACAAGTTCCTAACTATTGTATGGTATTCAATGCATCTGCATTTCTGGAATTCTAATGCGTTCACTTTCACAAATGGGAATGAAAAGTGTCATTTTGCGACATGTACAGTATATGTAGACCTTTGTTTTCTGTAATAATTGATTATCTAAGAAAAATAGACTGTTTTTATGCTACAGTCAGATGACAGGATCCTTATACAGTCTGCATAACCATAAAATAAACATCTTTGTTGCCTGCTGATGTGGAGAAATCAATTAATTTTTCATATCATTCCTTAAGTGTCACATTATTTTGGCCAGAGATCGCAAATTCCACTATGAAAATGTGCCTTTCAACAACTCTATTGGATACAAAAACTGACAGACCTCAATGAGTACATTTGCTGCCTTTAAAAATAACTGAAGGAAAACCATGCTTCCAACATGAATCAGTTTCCTGAGGAGTTTTTAGCACGGTCACTAGCACTATTAATACCCAAGTAAAATTCCTATTACTCTCCTGTATAACCTTTAATTACCCCCACCACCCCAAAAATATCCCTCAATTACCTTGCTGGCAGAATTATGCATATTTTTAAAGTTCTCCTAGGGATATAACACTAAACGTTGGGTTGTTATGGTTCAGTGGTTTAAATTACAGTGTACTTAATTAAAACAGTGTAAAAAGCTGTCAGTATTCCATATAATTTGAAAGACTTCGATTAGTGTTTTTTTTTTTTACTATTACAGCATACTTAGCTTTGCCATTATATTGTCATTTACTATCACCTTATCATTGAAAGATGCTTTCAAGGCTATAGTGTAAACAAATCAGAATTATTAGCTAACGAATCAGGTTATAAGTCCATCCTGTTGCTGGGGATCTTTCACTTATTGTCCTACAAGAGGAGCAGAAGCAAACAGACTTTGTGGTTGGCCATTTGTTTCACATGAGAAAGTGTAAAATTTTCAAGCTAGGAATATTGTTGTGTTTGGTTAATTTCTTACATTAGAAAATGGTTGAAATCGTGATGTCTTCTTTCTTACAGAAGCTCATGGACACACTGTTCATAAGGACAGTAAAGAAGAACAATTCAAACAACTAGAAGTAATATTTGTTTTAAAAGATGTTACCTTTCCATATGTCTGGTTTGTTGTTATTAGCCTCATCCTTTTGGTTAAAAAACAAAATAAAACCTACCAACACAAAGTAGTCAACATGCTGATTTTTTTAAAATTATTATTTTCCATTAACTCGGACTATGCTATTTCAATATATGCAAATCCATAAGGATGGGTCTCCCCAAAAATCTACACCAAAGGTAATTTCTTTCCATAGTTCCCTCTTAAAGACAATGTACGTGTGAGAAGACTTCCAAAAACTAAATTTTTCAGCAGTAACTGAAACAGAGTGTAATTTAACAACTATACTGTTATGTCTGGAATAGCCATGATTTTGAAGTAATTGTCTAATTATCCACACTGACCACAAATAGTCCTCATTGGGACAATTTCCTTGGAAATTCCGAATGAAATACCAAGCAATATGAAGAGTTACTGTTATAACAGTAGAGGGCAGTATCGTATGTTGTATATAGCCATCTAAATACTACATGAGGAGGAAAATAAGAGGACAAAAGGTTGAACAGCTGTTTTATCACCTATGCAATAAAAATGACAATAACTCTGCTAACACACCTTTCCCCATGGATAAAAGTAGTAAGAAAAGTATGTCCATTTACTTTCTTGGGTGATGACATTAATTTTTATAACTTTAAAGCTAGAACAAAATATCTTGGTCTTTTCACACTTGGGATAAACAATTTTGGGGTTTCTGTACCTCTCTGTGCCTCTTGCTCCACTCACTTGAACATGTGGGTTGTGCCCATGAAAGCTCATGATACTATATACATTTGTTGTTAGTCTTTAAGGTGCTATAGGACACTCGTTGTTTTTTCTTTTCTGCCTAGTTATTCTTGCCAAAACATTGCTTCAACGTTTTATTCATAAATCTCTTACAGTTGCTAGTTTGTAGCTGATTTCCTCTGCTCTATAATTATTTTATTTTATTTAGTCTAGCTTCATACTGGCATCCAACATCACAATGGAAGTTTGAAGAAATCTTGAGATTTCCATTTGTTAACTCAGCTAAGACCTGGTACATTACAAAAGGATGATGTGTTTGATAGGCATTTAATTCTTCTCATGGAGGTTGCAGCACCATGGAATTACCTTTGCAAATAGTTTGTATATGAAGGAGAGATGAAGTATTACTATTGTATAGTTGAAGGGGTCACTGGAAAGAAAAAGGTTGCTGTATGCAGAAGTAATAGTGAATGTCCCATATTCAGGTACCCCAAAGTGTTTGTTACTAGAATATGTACAGACTCGAGCAAACTACCTGAATGTGAACCTTGTTTAAAGAAATGTGTGAACAGAAGAGGAAAACATGTAACACTATGATCCAAAATCAATGCACAGATGATGAGCCATGAAAAAATTCTAGTGAAATGAGGCAGCTCATGCAATTATGATAGTATGTTTACGGATGCTTCAAGCACCTTGAATTGCTAGGGGATGCAGTTTTGCCCTCAAAGATTTTATATCTCCGGGGGAAGGGAAGGGTGTCACCGGAGCTAAAAGCTCTAATTGCTTGGGATGGTTTTCTCTTTAAAGTAATTTATATTGCCGAAAGGACAACTCCCTTGGGGGTATATTCTTTGAAATTGTTGCTAACACACAAAAGATTTTTCCTTCTTTCAAGAATACCTTTTTAAATTTTACAAATTCTCAAATTGCAAATGAACAATTCCTTTTGAACCATTTTATGCTTGTGGAGGGATTCCTCTTGCCATGAGAACCATCATTGTATAAAGCGTGAGCAGGTTCTCTCCCCTTCCCCTGCCAACAAAAGCTGTGGCTCTGCACTGCACTATGAAGCATACAGCAGCATCTACAGAAGATATTATGTAGTGAATCTTAATTAGGCATATCCAGGTAGTTCAAAATCTGTTCAGGATGGATTATCTGAATGAATACTAGTAAATTATCTTTTTATTATCCTTTTAGGGTGTGTCTAGACTACAGGGTTTTTTCGGAAAAAGTGGCCTTTTTTTTAAAAACCTTCCCCTGCGTCTAGACTGCCGCCGTGTTCTTTCTAAATTAAATCAAAAGAACGCAGTGGTTTTTTCTACCGCGGTAAACCTCATTTTACGAGGAAGAGTGCCTTTTTTCAAAAGTGCTCTTTTGAAAAACGGCATTCTTGAATGCAAACAGGGCTTTTTCAAAAGAGAGCATCCAGACTGCCTGGGTGCTCTCTTTCGAAAAAGCCATTCACTTTTTCGAAAGAAATGATTGTAGTCTAGACACTCTCTTTCGAAAGAGGCTTGTAGTCTAGACATAGCCTTACTGTCTGTTAGGGAGACTGGATTGGATAACAGGCATCTGATACTTTTACTTCCCTGGACTCACGTGGAGAAGCAGCAAAATAGTGGGGAAAATAGCACCTCGGGGCACTAAAGTTATATGTTTATGGTAGATTGCTTAAAAATGGAAGAATATTGTGATATACCATGGCATCCGGAGTCCACACAGGTGCAGAAGTTACAGGCACAGCAGTGGCTCACAACAGGTTGGGGTTTGGTCATTTAGAAATCTAATTGATCATGCCTCATTGATTTAGGTGCTTTTGAAAATGTTAACCCTTGTGTGTCATGGTATAGGAGTGGCAATTACAAAGTTTGGTGAAAGTGTTTTTTTTTTTAAATGTGTACTGTATAATTTCAAAGTGGCATATGTTAATTTTTTTGCTTTTTCACATCTCATGTAGCTTCTTCGTGCCCGTTTTCCCATTTGTCATATAGGCATAAAATGACGACAGGAATTTCTTTGCAAAAATGTTAAAAGAACTAGGGCTGGATGCTGTTTCTGTCTGAATGAAAGCTATATATATAATCAGGAAGGATAGACAGGGAAAAAAGGGAGGAGGTGTTGCCTTACATATTAAAAATGAACACACTTGGAGTGAGGTGGAGATGGACATAGGAGACGGAAGTGTTGAGAGTCTCTGGGTTAGGCTAAAAGGGGTTAAAAACAAGGGTGATGTCATGCTAGGAGTCTACTACAGGCCACCTACCCAGATGAAAGAAGTGGATGAGGCTTTTTTTAAACAACTAACAATATCATCCAAAGCCCAAGATTTGGTGGTGATGGGGGACTTCAACTATCCAGATATATGTTGGTAAAATAACACAGCGGGGCACAGACTATCCAATAAGTTCTTGGACTGCATTGGAGACAACTTTTTATTTCAGAAGGTTGAAAAAGCTACCAGGGGAGAAGCTGTTCTAGATTTGATTTTAATAAATAGGGAAGAACTTGTTGAGAATTTGAAAGTGGAAGGCAGCTTGTGTGAAAGTGATCATGAAATCATAGAGTTCACAATTCTAAGGAAGGGTAGAAGGGAGAACAGCAAAATAGAGACAATGGATTTTGGGAAGGCGGATTTTGGTAAGCTCAGAGAGCTGATAGGTAAGATCCCATGGGAATCGAGACTGAGGGAAAAAACAACTGAGGAGAGTTGGCAGTTTTTCAAAGGGACATTGTTAAGGGCCCAAAAGCAAGCTATTCCGCTGCGTCGGAAAGATAGAAAATATGGCAAAAGACTGCCTTGGCTTAACCACGAGATCTTGCATGATCTAAAAATAAAAAAGGAGTCCTATAAAAAATGGAAATTAGGACAAATTATAAAGGATGAGTATAGGCAAACAACACAGGAATGCAGGGGCAAGATTAGAAAGGCAAAGGCACAAAATGAGCTCAAACTAGCTACAGAAATAAAGGGAAACAAGAAGAGTTTTTATAAATACATTAGAAGCAAGAGGAAGACCAAGGACAGGGTAGGCCCACTGGTCAGTGAGCAGGGAGAAACAGTAACAGGAAACTTGGAAATGGCAGAAATGTATAATGACTTCTTTGTTTCGGTCTTCACCGAGAAGTCTGAAGGAATGCCTAACATAGTGAATGCTAGTGGGAAGGGGAGTAGGTTTAGAAGATAAAATTAAAAAAAGAACAAGTCAAAAATCACCTAGAAAAGTTAGATGCCTGCAAGTCACCAGGGCCTGATGAAATGGATCCTAGAATACTCAAGGAGCTGATAGAGGAGGTATCTGAGCCTCTAGTTATTTATCTTTGGAAAATCATGGGAGACAGGAGAGATTCCAGAAGACTGGAAAAGGGCAAATATAGTGCCCATTTATAAAAAGGGAAATAAGAACAACCCAGGAAACTACAGACCAGTTAGTTTAACTTCTGTGCCAGAGAAGATAATGGAGCAAGTAATTAAGGAAATCATCTGTAAACACTTGGAAGGTGGCAAGGTGATAGGGAACAGCCAGCATGGATTTGTAAAGAATAAATCATGTCAAACCAATCTGATAGCTTTCTTTGATAGGATAACGAGTCTTGTGGATAAGGGAGAAGCGGTGGATGTGGTATACCTAGACTTTAGTAAGGCGTTTGATACGGTCTCGCATGATATTCTTACCAAGAAACTAGGCAAATACAACTTAGATGGGGCTACTATAAGGTGGATGCATAACTGGCTGGATAACCATACTCAGAGAGTAGTTATTAATGGTTCACAATCCTGCTGGAAACGTATAACAAGTGGGGTTCCGCAGGAGTCTGTTTTGGGACCGGCTCTCTTCAATATCTTCATCAACGATTTAGATATTGGCATAGAAAATACGCTTATTATGTTTGCAGAGGATACCAAGCTGGGAGGGGTTGCGACTGCTCTGGAAGATATGGTCATAATTCAAAATTATCTGGACAAATTGGAGAAATGGTCTGAGGTAAACAGGATGAAGTTTAATAAAGACAAATGTAAAGTGCTCCACTTAGGAAGGAACAATCAGTTTCACACATACAGAATGGGAAGCGACTGTCTAGGAAGGAGTATGGCAGAAAGGGATCTAGGAGTTATAGTGGACCACAAGCTGAATATGAGTCAGCAATGTGATGCTGTTGCAAAAAAAGCAAACTTGATTCTGGGATGCATTAACAGGTGTGTTGTGAGCAAGACACGAGAAGTCATTCTTCCGCTCTACTCTGCACTGGTTAAGCCTCAGTTGGAGTATTGTGTCCAGTTCTGGGCACCGCATTTCAAGAAGGATGTGGAGAAATTGGAGAGGGTCCAGAGAAGAGCAACAAGAATGATTAAAGGTCTAGAGAACATGACCTATGAAGGAAGGCTGAAAGAATTGGGTTTGTTTAGTTTAGAAAAGAGAAGACTGAGGGGGGGGACATGATAGCCATTTTCGGGTTTCTAAAAGGGTGTCATAAGGAGGAGGGAGAAAACTTGTTCATCTTGGCCTCTGAGGATAGCACAAGAAGCAATGGGCTTAAACTGTAGCAAGGGAGGTTTAGGTTGGACATTAGGAAAAAGTTCCTAACTGTCAGGGTAGTCAAACACTGGAATAAATTGCCCAGGGAGGTTGTGGAATCTCCATCTCTGGAGATATTTAAGAGTAGGTTAGATAAATGTCTATCAAGGATGGTCTAGACAGTATTTGGTCCTGCCATGAGGGCAGGGGACTGGACTCGATGACCTCTCGAGGTCCCTTCCAGTCCTGGTATTCTATGATTCTATATGTACTCTCCAGGGGATCTTGCTGAAGCTAGCTCCATGGATGGGAACATCTCACTTGGAAAGTGACAGCATTGTAAGGGTACATGAAACATGATACTGTACCCTCAGTAATCAAGAGGAAAAAAAAATGTCCACTTGTCCACATCAAAATTAAAACAAACAAACAAACAAACAGTAGAAACCAACTGCTGGTCCTCCTATCCATCTGTTTGTAAATAAATGTAATATCACCACTCTGCCAGTAAACAACCAATATATTGGTTGCTAGCATTTTACAATGTGTTGCTCAAGGAACACACGGCTATGGTGTCTCCTCAAAATATTTGGCAAAATTCTTTTATTTTTATATTTTCATACTTTATTTTCTGATGCTCACAGGCCAGAATGCATGCAATTTCCACCCTGATACCATTTTTATGCATTTGAGTTTGCTTATTGCAAGTCATTACCCTTGAAAATATGTGGTAAAATATCATTGGCAAGAACACCGTGCAATAGCCATCTTTTCCACAAGGCCTCTTTCCAGCAGACACGAATGTCTATATCTTACATTTATAAAGGTTGAGTTGACAGCTTATCCTTTATAGTATATGGAAACAAGTCCATTCACGTGGGACTGCGGTAAACCACAACAGTTTTAAGATGGTGACATTTTTAATTATGGAAAACCCTGACTTTGTACAATGTATTCTGCTCACTAGGTAGCCTTACTACACATCTTCAAATTCTGGCATTTGCAAGTCTAGCTTGAGTTCTGAGTGTACTTTTGAGTCATTTATTTCCTCTTAATCTGTTTTCTTGTCCACAGTATGAACTTGGCAAAATGGTCAGCACAACTGTTAAAATTCAACTATATAATGTCCAGTATAAGAGTGACAGAAAGAATTCCATCATAGATTATTTATCCAGATTGTTAACTCCCTGCACAGATGGGTCTGCATAAGACAGTGTCAGAGAAGAGTGGCTTTTTAAGCCAATTAAATAGAAACCTTAGCCAAGAAAGATTTGCAGAATGTCTATGCATCTGAATTCATGACGCATTATACTGTGTGTTTAGGCAATGCTTTTCTTCTCAATGGGAAGAAATAGGATAGAATGTTCTGCTTTGCTAAAGTATATGATGCATATTGTGTCTTATGAAAAACATGTCACCTAGAAAAGGACTTCCAATTTATCAACAGCTGCAGAAAGTTTCAGGTGCAGAAAAAAAAGGCCATCTTTATTTCTATAAAATAATTGTAATTTTCAAGTGTTTCAATTTCATTGTCAATATATACAGCAAGCTGTGATTTGTATTTAGATATCTTGAAAGAGAATAATATAAATAATAATATAAATAATATCCAAAGGGAAAAACAAGCTAAGCATGTTAGTACTTTTATTTTTACTTTTTCTTTTATTGCTGCTCTTTTAGGTTATGTAGACTAAAAAGTTGTAGTGAAAATCAAATATAGGCCAGGGGATATGAAAAAAATACATTATCACAACCACAACTGTATGGTTTATAATTATAGGAGCGTCTGGGATAGCTTGGGGAAGATGTCAGGGTAGAACATGTCATAGATGTTATATATTATAAGGGCTTGATCCTGCTCCCATTGATGTTAACAGCAAAAGTTATTGACTGCCCTGGAACAGCAACAGTACGTAGGAAAATAATGTTAAGCTTAAGGATTCAGATAAAAATTATTTATTAAAATGAAAAATGTAACCAAGCCATAAAAACAAGAGAGGTACCACAGAATTCAGAACACTATAATCAAAGCTTCATTCCATTTAAGCTGCAAGTTGAAAGAACAACTTTTCTTCACACAGTGGTGGCAATGCAAGGACTAAATAGGTTAATTTTCACATAGGATGGAATTGATGTTATTCATATTTTCTTCATTCCAGAATATAATATACAATTACATTGCCACTCTACTCCACCAATGACATGTCCGTTCTCTCCATTTGTCTATCAAATGTATCCATATTTTCCCTCCCTGTAGAGCATACCTCTTCTGAACAAGGTCACACCCTTCACTTAATTGAAAACCTTCCTGATGACCCATCTGATCAGCAATTCTATAAGTAAGTATAGTGGCATGGTAACTTAGCATTGTCAATACATAAACCATCCCCTTAGAAACCACAATGATTCTGCAGAGCTTCTTTTAGCCAGAGGTTCAATGGTATTGTGCCTCCTACCCCGAGGCACAATATCACATGAGTCCTGACTGCACTTAAGAGCCCCATTGATACCCCTGCCAATTATTGAAGTCTCCTTTGAGGGGATCGCCATGGGCCTGATAGGCCCACTGGAGAAATCAGCCTGAGGCAATCAGAACATACTAGTTGCCCTGGATTATGCAATCCAAAAAACCAAAGGCTGTACCTCTATGGAACACGCTATCCAAAACAATAGCTAGGGAATTAATGCAAATTTTCTCTAGGATACCCAAGGAAATCTTAACAGATCAAGGGATCCGCTTTGTTTCCAAATTAATGAAGGTCTTGTGTGCAATGCTCCACATATGGGCTCTAGGAACATCAGTCTATCATCCACTGACTGATGGCCTTATGGAATGTTTTAACAGGACCCTGAAAAGCATGACACAGAAAGTGGTGAGCTGGGACAGGAAAGATTGGGATACCTTGCAGTCATATCTCATGTTTGCTATAAGAGCTGTTATATGATCATAACCCCCATGGCATGCTTGATTGGTCCAGCCACATTATTTAAATTAGAAGGAGACACAGGAAGTTGTCTGCATTTCCTGTTGTGGCTGCATTAGCCCTTGCTTATGCCTGCTTTCTGCACCCAGTCCTATTCCTAGATCTTGCCTTGCCTGTTCCCACCATAATCCTTGCCTCTCCTCCAGCTTCTGACCTTACACCTTGCTTCCATCTGTTACCAGTCCTGTGTCTGACTGCACTCTGACTTCTGGTCCTGTCTCTGGCTTGATCCTGGGCTCTTGCATTTGGTATCTGATCTTGGCTCTGACCCTGAGATTTGTTTCCTGACTTTGGCTTTGACCCCTAGCTATGGTAATTGACAGAGGGCTCTGGAGTTGACTGCCAGCTTTGTTGCCCTGTCCCTCACCCCCGCCATCTCCTTTTCTTCCCACTACAAGACTACACATGACTCCTGTTCTGACTACTAGGCCAGACCATAACAAGAAGAAAAACAGGAGCAAAAAATCAAAACTCTCTATAAACAAGAATTCCAGCTTTCAGACTGGGTCCAGCAAAGCTCACATACTATGCCTGTTCATCACTGATCGAACCTCTGGAAGTTTAAAGCAATGACTTTGGTAATTCAGTATTCACCTGCTGAGCCTTGTGAGTCATTACTCTGAACTTCTGCAACATCCTGCATTACACATGCATGCACTGCACCGTCATTTACAGATGCAATGAGAAGAAACCAGATAAGATGAGTCTTTGAGAGAAGGAAAGGCATATAACAAATACAAAAATTAAAACACTCGGGAATAAGGCAAATACTGAAAGTAAGAACTGGGAATGAGGCAAATATTGAATTAAGACAAATACTGCTGCAGATTCCAATGTCAATTCTAATAGTGATAGTGAAGATTGGAGTCTGTTGACAGTTGAAGATGAAGGGCTAAGACTGAAGGCAAAATATCTTCTAGAATTCAATCCTGTGTCATTGTATTATTTGACCCAGTTGACTCAAATTACTGGGATATAACTGAATAAACTTAAACATGAGCAGTACACTTAAATACATGAGAATCCAGTAAATTAATGCACATTCTTGATAACTAGAAGTTGACAGCTATAGCAATCTTGCATGTCATCTAGGATGCTCTAATGTACTTTAATTGTAAATTTTGGTATTTAGATATATTCAAACTAGATGGTGGCAGAGAGGGGGGACTTTATAAGGAAGAAGAGAAATAATCAGTTTGCTGAAATGTAGTGCTGTTGAGATATATAGGAAATATTTCAGATCTGAGGCTATGTCTATATGACAGAGTTTTTTTGGAAAAACGACCGTTTTTAAAAAAAAGTCACTTACGTCCACACTGCAATTGCGTTCTTTCAAAAAAAAAAAATCACAAGAACAGAGGGGTTTTTACGACATTGGTAAACGTCTTTCTGTGAGGAAGAAGCCTTTTTACAAAATAGCTCTTTCAGGAAAAAGGCATGTGTGGATAGGGAAGAGGGAGTTCTTTCGAAAGAAGAGGAAGGAGGAAAAAGCACAGGTGCCCTGGTGGCCATTCCATCCATACTAATCACAGCTTAAATGCGAGATAGCATCTTTCAAAAAAGCAGATCACTTTTTCAATGCACTTTGGTACTGTGGACGCTCTATTTCGGAAGAAGTTTTTTCTGAAGATCTCTTCCGGAAAAGCTCCTTCCAAAAGAAGCCTGCAGTCTAGACGTAGCCTGAAATAGGAAAAGCCATTTGTTAATCAGGTATTGTGTATATGTAATAAAATTATTTAGAAAATTACTGTTCAGCTCCATATATGAATATTCTTAGAAGTCAGGTTTATCATAATAAAAGGCCAGATTTGGCCACTATTATTCACATTGAACATCTTACTCTTGGTGTAGTCCCCTTGAATCAGGACATTAGAATATAGGTCAAAGTGTGCAAAAGTTATACTCTATGGTTTGTAGTTCACGTGTGAACCATTTTATAATGCCAGAAAGGAAAAAGGATATAATTATTTATCAAAGAAGAATAAAGACGCAGAGACATTAGGGGTATGTTTAATGATATGACTTATGAATTTCATGACTACATGCAAGTAAGAAGCTATTTCTTTGAAGAAGAAATTATTAAAATTGATCTTTAATTTGATTGGCAACTTAAAAAATAATGGCTCATCCCTGTTTAAGTATTTTAGGGAAGATTTTTAAAAACACAAATGACTGGTGCCCTTTTATTCAATATACTTCTTGCATCACATTTTTTTTTAGGATTATCTCAGGCCAGAAAAAATAATAGTTTTCTGACCATTGAAAGAAAAATAACCATATACATCAGGTCATACACATACGCCTTCATGCTGAACCTTTCTAGTCCAGCACCTTGGGGAATGAACCAGAGAATTTGCCAGACAATGGGAGGTCAATATTGTCTAGCAGCATTACCAATACTTCCACTGCTTACTGGTCCCTCAGAACAGTGTTTCTCAAACTGTGCTCCATGGAGACATCTCCAGGGGCTCCGTGAGGTTGACAAACTGGAAACATTGATAGGTACAACACATACAATCAGTGGACTGCTGGGGATCTGCATAAATTTTTATGCATGTAAAGGGCTCCAGAGCCCAAAACGTTTGAGAACCGCTGCCTTAGAAGACATTTAGGGGTAAATTAGAGATAAATAACAGCAAAGAACACTGAGCGCCAGGATGGGTGGCTGTAAACAAACTTTATGGGACCGCGGAAAACTTGGCCACACCCATTATAAAAGGTCATTCAGCTAACTGAAATCATTCCGGACCATGGATGTTGCTGGACCAGAAAGTGCTGGACTAAAGAGGTTCAATCTGTATTGGAAAACTCTGGTATTATGTACCATATAGTTGTTTATTGTATTATTTAGGCTATCATAAGCAAATACCTAACCTCCATGTTTATGGAATTGTGTCTGCATTTAGTTTTCTGGCCATCCCTGGGCTTCTGTTGCTCTGATAATCTGGATTTTGGTGGGCATATTTTTAGTTCCAGAAGTGAAACAGGTATACTTCATGTACTTTCATGTACTCTCAAGTACACCCACTGCTTTTTCCCTCAGTAAAACAAACAGCCATATTTAAAAAACTTGGAAGAAAACAACAACTTCATATCCAGCCAAGGATATTGTTTGTGCAGCTCCCGTGTCTCTTGTTACTTATGGTAAGGCTTCTACTCCCCATATCCTGTCTTTCTCCTCCTGTTCACCTAAACACCCATCTGGAGTAACCCCACCTACTGATTAAAGAATGAGGGATTATCAGTCTCTTAGGAAAGCCCCGTTCAATTTTCCTGAACTGAATGGATGGATGGGATTACATTACATGAGCTTTATGGATGGATGGATGGGGTTACATTTGGGGAAACAGGTGAATCCTTAGGGTGCCATCAAACCTATGAAGGACTCCCATGTGGAAAAGAAATCATTTTTATAAGTCAGATATTTGTGGCTGGAGATTAGAAAGAGAGATTTATTAATGTGCTGTGTAGTTGAGAGTACAGAGACAAGGGAGGGAAAGGTATGTCTGAATAGGGGCATGCTAGCATGATAATTTCAGCTGAAAATAAACAATATTCCATAAAAGTCTAATTTTTGGAAGTGAAGAGGCCTCTCTCTTATTTCTTCATCATCTGAACAGATATTTGCCTCTCAGGTAATGAATGAATAGAATAATAATATTCACACATCTTAAATTGTCGGTACGTAAAGGGTTTTGTTCTGATCCCATGTATTTATATGAATATATTCTGTTTTTCAAGCTCTTCTGCTTGGGTTGAGGGGATACATGCATACTATGTTTCTTTTATGACATGGGACAAGCATTATTAATCTGCATTGACCTCAGGCTGGGGAAGTGCATTGTACATGTGCATCCACGTTCATATTTACTCAAAAGGAAGCACCCATGGTATCATTTGCTTTTTACTGTTACATTGGAGTTCTGTGTGTGGCATATCTTCACAATGAAGCCTTGAGTTTTATCTTTTGAATTATCTAGATCCCAACAACTTTGTACCAAAAATCAGTATATCCCATGTTCTTAGTAAATGTGGACACTGGAAAGTTCAGGAATGCATAAAAACCTGTCTTATTTGCTGCTGCTTGGACAGGTCCCAACTGTCTATTCCCCCCTTATTCCACTGAGTCACTTTCATCATTGTATTGTCTATACTTGTGATATGATTGTGATTCTGCAGTACATGACAGTGAGTAAGTGCTTAGATTTTTTTTGAGTCAGTGAGATCCTTAAAAATGCCAAAAAGTCTTATAGGGAAACAAATTTTAACAAATGTGACCAAGAAGAATCGGGAACAGAAATTTCTGTATTACATTTAGGGGTTATTTTGAGGACTTCTCTTGAGATAGCTGGTTATCTAATATGGTTAGTTTCTTGTGCCGAACACAGAATTGTTACTTCTCTATGAACAATAGACTGCGTAGAGTCATGTGTAATATATTTGTGTGTACACACACACACACACAGCGGTCATACTTAAAAGGTTTCTTATGTTTTGAAATATATACTCTATCCTTAAAATAAGAAACACTGTCACATGTAATATTTCTCAAGAATGGAAGAAACATTTTATATGTGCCCACTTTGTGCACATGTAAAATATATGGGTGGGTGTTTATGCTCTACTCTCTTTAGGATTGCTATACAAACTGTACATTCAATATAAAAATACCAGGAAACAGTTGTTAAAGAGAATACCAACTCATAACATTAATTATAGAATCAAAATTTATCTTTGTAAAACAATTAAAGACAAGAAGAAACTTTTTTAGGTAACTGTCACTCTTGCATATCAGTGGAGTTTTACAGAAAATGAAGGAGGAAAATAAATAGCTATAAAAAGCTAGTTAAGGACTGTGAAGAATTCATATTTAATAGTTTTGATAAAGGTTTAAGTTCTGAAAGAAATGTGGCAACAATATTGAGGGAAAACCTATATGAAATAGTGAAACCGAATGAGAAATTGATGCTTTATTTATTAGACTGCAATCATCTTCATAATATGCTTGAAGATAAATGGTTAGGCATTCTTTTAGGGGGGAAAAAAGCATAGCAGAATGTTGCATTTGACATAGTGATTATTGATGGTGATGATAAAGTTCAAAACATCGAACAGTGAAAAACCCAAATGCAATACTAAAAATGGTGGAGTGGAAGTGGAAAATTATGTGAAATGTTAGGGATGTTTCATTTCAGTACCTCTGCCTCATTATACTATCAGCAAAATGTAAAATACATAGCCTAGATAAATGTCTCATTAAGTCTTTCACTGCTCACTCTGGTTGCTTGGTGGTGTGCTTGAATAATGAAAAATACAGAACTGCTTTTATCACATGGGGATAGTGACAAAAGATAGCAATTTGATGAAAAGTTTTTTTAATTTTCTCTATAGAATAATATTGTATGGAAATATACAGTATAATATACATTAAAAAGCATGACCATAAAATATCTGATATGCTTCAAACATAGTTGTAACAATACTAAGCCATAATCTGTGCTGTTTCACAAGTAAATGAAGATGAGATTTAGTGTGTTCCTCCAAACATTTAGAATATAGCAAGGATTTTCGAGCCTGGGTGCATAAACTTCGGCACCTAGCATATAATTCTTTTTACAAGATGCTAAGAACCTGTGGCTCCCACTGAATTCAAAGGGCTTTGTAGATGTTCAGCACTTAGGAGAATCAGTCCACTATTATTTAGTTGCCTGGCACTAGATTTAGGAGCCTAACTTGCACAGAGATATAGCTCAGGCACAGAACTTTGCACAGAGACATATGTTTAAGAAACTATGGGGAAAGGCCTCCTCTTAAGAGCATCGGCACAAATCTGATGAAAGAAACTAGGAGCTGCTCCTATGGAGCTGAAAGGTGAATTTGGCTCTATAATGGTGACATATGTTAGCATCGTACCAGTTGCATAATAAGCATTGGACCTGCAAAGGATTTAAGTACATGTCTAATTTTGAGCTCAAGACTAGTCCCACTGATTTTAACAGGGCTACTCATATGCTTAAAATTAAGCTCATACTGAATCCGTTTGCAGTAAAGGAGCCAGGTTGCACAGTTTCCAACAAGATTAAGTGATGCCGCAAATGGTTATTTTCATGGTAACTCACAGACACTTACTTTATACCTGTTGATGTTTGACTTATGCATTAAAAGCTGTTTACAGTGAATTAAGTGCTTCCAAACATATCTGGCAAGGATCTACTTATATCATTTGGCTCTTGGTTGATGATAGAGGAAGCAAGATCTCCATGTATAACACTAAACCAAAGGTGGCCCTGCATGTGGCTCTTCAGAAGTTAATATGTGGCTGCTGTTTGCAGTGGTACCAACACTGGAAATGGAGCCACGGGTGCCAACTTTCCGGTGTGCTGGGGAGGGGGTGCTCACTGCTCAACCCATGTCTCTGGCATGGGCCCTGCCCCCACTCCATTCTTCCCTCAAGGCCCCTGCCCATCCCCCAAGCCTGCCACACCTTTGCTCCCCTCCACTGCCCCCCCAAGCCTCCTGCATGCCATGAAACAACGCATTGCAATGGGGAGGAGGTGTGTGGAGGGAGTGGGAGGTGCTTATTGGGAGGGCTGCTGGCAGGGGGAGGAGATGGGGGGTGGGAGCTGATGAGGGCTGCTGACATACTACTGAAGTTCTTTGGCAATGTACATTAGTAAATTTTGGCTCCTTCTCAGGCTCAGGCTGGCCACCCTTGCATTAAACCATAAATACCACACACATGCACTCTCTCCTATTAGTTATACATATGTCCTTGATAATATTATCTTCTGAGATGCTGAAAGATTGAGATAAAATATAGTTGATTCTTTTGGAAATGAAATAATTAGAATGAATCAGATTAAGTGCCAAATCTAGCACAGTGCCCCAGGAACATATTTACTTAGAGCAATTGCTATTACTTAAAGAGGGGGAGGATTAGAGGGAATCAACACTAGGTTTGACTATTGTAGGCTAGCACAACAGATTGAGTGAGCCATTGAGTTCCAGAAGAATATGTACTGTACCTAAAGGTAAAACAGAATTAATTTCTGGAAGTACGGTTCTTAAGTATAGAAATGTAGTCATTGCATTTTTCACAGAACAATTTTTAAGATGTTTGCTTTAATACGGATTACAATTTGCAGTATTGCAAGGCATTAAATTATTCATGATTGTCAATTTTCTTCACTAGAAATTCTGCTAGTTCTGCTATTAAGTTACATAATGCTTTTTAATCCACAGAGCTTTTCATCAAAGTACAAAGGGCAAGTATATCTCTATTGTCTTCATTATATCCAAGCCCCTTGTAAGTGAATGCATTGGCCACTGTTAAGAGTACAGTCAATATAGTGTATTCAGTTCCAGATTCAGTCATGACTGTTTTTGACTAGTTTATCGGTTGAAATATTTTGAAAATTCAAAATTTGAAAGCAAATAATGTAGGGAAAATACACATTTTTCATGGGCTCTATTAAGGCCTCAATCTGATTCAGTTTTTTTATCTACCTCTGTAAGAGACTGAACCAAAACTTGAGGAATGAAGATCTCAAAAAAAATGGGAGTATTAGGAATATATTCTGGAATTTTGCAACTCCGGGTCCAAATTTTACCAAGTTCAGAAGTTTGATAGCATAGATGTGCCCTTTCACAATAAAAACAAGTGTCTATGAGGAGACAGAAACTTAAACGTCACTAGCTGGAAACAGAGTTGACAGTCAAAGTAATTATTTAAAATTTCAGAGATCTAGAGTAATTTTACCTCAGAGAGCACAAAATCCTACAGGGCCATTGTTTAAAGGTCGGCTAATGCCAAAAATTATCACATAGTGGTCCAGCCTTGAAGCTTTGATATTCCATCTATTGCAAAGATTATTCTCTTCCCTGCAAATTGAATTTAATTGATAACATTGAGTTTCTGTACAGATGTGACCCTCCCTCAAGATAAAGTGGAATTTTAAGGTTCCAGGTCTGTATTTGAAATCCATTGTGGTTCCCTGTACCTGTAATGACAAATCTCAGTTACATCTCCTAGTGTGTGGTAGCTGCTTATAAATGTTGACTTTCAATTATGAGCACAGTATCAACCTCTCCTGCTAGCTACATACAGAGTATCAACAATTACAATCTCCAGGTTTCAAGACAGGATACATTTGTAATTCTTGAATCCAAATCAGGACAAAATCCTGCCCATTTATTCCAATTATCTACGTGTTTTTTGGCTTCTTAATTGTTTCCCTCCTGTCATCTTCTTTCAGACCCAAATTCCACATGCTTTATACCCTGAGTTTTCAAACAAAGAATAGTCCATTAATGATTTCTAATGGAGCCACAGTGCTTTTCTGAGTCCTCTGTTTCAGCTCATGCTATTTCTCTTACCCTCAAACTTCATGGGTAATGCTTTCTAATTCAATTGTGCTGAATTTTTAGCCACCTGGAAAGGTGAATTAATATCTAAACCATTTTTATACATTGTAATTCTATAAAACTG
Source organism: Rafetus swinhoei (assembly GCA_019425775.1). NCBI lineage: Eukaryota > Metazoa > Chordata > Testudines > Trionychidae > Rafetus > Rafetus swinhoei. The sequence continues at coordinate 31,474,706 of CM033439.1, read as the reverse complement.
CTATACTGGAAATAACCTCAAACCAGGTTAAATTCTCACTAATTCAAAGCAAAACTATTCTGCAACACCATCTAGTGATATTTAAATGCACATTCATTAGAAATATATGCTTTTAGAGCTAGAGCGGTAACTATCTTAAATAATTATTTGTACTGTATGTACAGTTTATTATTCAATATCTCTGCACCTATAGATTGCTTATTTGGGAAAAAAAACCTACATTAAAACAAGAATAAACTGTATATGCTTCCCTGAGGTGTCACTGATTTGCAAAAAGTAGAAAGGTAATACAGAGAAGGGGGGAACCATATAATATGCAATATTATGTTTATAGAATAACTAATCTATGTTTAGAACATTTTCAATGATAGTTTTTGTTTTGTTCTTTCTCTGAAATGCCAAGTACATAAATCTAACCTATGTTTCTATGTACTCTATACATATCATTCTATTTTACATATTCCAGTTGTGCTTCAATCTGAACAATTTACATATGTGGGATAATGCATTGATTTTTTTTCAATTTGTAAATCTTCTTAAATTAGAAATTCATAGATTAAAAATTATGTGAAAGTGCATTATTATAACAACACTGTTTTGTTATATATACACAGGTATTCTGAATATAAAATAATTCTCCACAAAGATATTGCTGATAGGTTTTTCTTTGGGGAGCTTAATTTGTAGGGACTTAAACAGGTAGGCAATGTCACATGAACAGATTAATGGAGACCAAACTACTGGAGTCACTGCATTTGAACTCAAAACACCACCAAAGATAAATTACTAGCTAGATAGTAATGGCTTAGTTTTGTTTATGCTGTGGCATCACTATGACATTTTTGTCTTCTGTTTCCACAGAAATAGATGGACTTACATAAAATGTAAACCTTGTACTGTGCCTTTCCAATACATTTTTTTTTCAATTCTGTTAAATATATTCAATATGCCAAAATCATACTTCTCTTGGTAGCAGAATTTAAATGTGTATTGTAGCAGGTTCACTCACTTTCCACATGGCTTCTTCCCTCAGGGTGGCTTGTGGGGAAGTAACCGGCTTCTCCAACGCCAACGCGCCCCCTTTGGGTGAGGTGTTCTCTTCAGGGCACTGCCCTCCGGCAGTGACCACTCCAGTCTTGGTCCACGTCCCCTTCCGGGGGGAGGGGGGGGTCATTGTTCTTCCTCCACTCCTCCTCCAGGGTCCTTCCTACTCCCTAGGATCCCTAGTTCTTCTCTCACTCTGCCTGCCCGGTTGCATCCTGCAACCCTGCCTTGTGGGCTTACGGCCTGGGGCTTCCCTGGCTCAAACTCCCCCAGCCTACCGCAGCTGCCTCCTTGCAGCCCAGCCTTTTAAGGCTGCCTCCATGTGAGCCCCACCCTCCATGACTGCCTCCTTGCAGCCCTGGGCCTCAGGCCGGGTAGCCTGGGTTTGCTAGGCCGAAGCCTCTCTCATTACAGGCAGGTCTTCCTCCTCCTTCCAGGAGCTGCTCTATATGGCCTCCAGCTGGGCCCTCCTTAGCTGCCTCAGCTGGGCTTCCTCCTGACTCCAGGTCTCAGCCCCTTAAAGGCCCAGTACAGGGCAACACCCTGCCACAGTATATATATATGAAACAATTATAAAAAGATTGGTCTTTCTAAGGTTCCAGTGGACTACTACATCTATCTGCCTAAACAGCGATTGTTTTAGAGGTGGACATCTTAATCTCTGACCTCAAAAATTTCTGGTATGTAATCCTATTTGAGCTCAGAGTAACATCACTCAGGGTATGTCTACACTACAGAGCTAATTCGAACTAACTTATTTCGAATTAGTTAATTCAAAATAAGCTAATTCAAAATAACGCATCTAGACCCAAAAACTAATTTGAATTAGCGTTTTGCTAATTCGAAATAGCACATCCACATTGAGTGGACCCTGAATCGAAGGTAAGGCTGGCTGGAACCAGTGCCAAAAGGGCATCAGGGTCGGACTAAGTGTGTGGGGCTGCTGCCTCAGGCTAGCCGAGGGCTGTGCTTAAAGGGACCTGACCACCCATCTTGGACAGACAGTTTTCAGGTTTCTCTGCTTGCTGGTCCACCTCGCTGAGGGACAGGAAAGCATTTGTGTCTCAGAGTGCTCTGCTTGCCCTCACTCGGGACACCACAGCACTCTGCAACATGGAACCAGACCTGTCCCTGGGCACGCCGGTGCATCTCGTCGGGTCGTTGCCATCAGCCCGGCTGCACTGTCTGCAGGCTGCCATCCGGGAGGTCCATTGAGGGGATGTCAGGATCCAGGGGGCCCTGTGGGAGAGCTTCCACCCTGAGAAGTGCTAACAGTCTCCCCGGTCTGCCCCACTGGCGGCTTGTGCCCCATTCCTCCCTCTTGTCCTTCCACTTACCCTTCCCTAGCCCCCCCTTCCTAATGTCAAATAAAAGACACGTATTTTCAAAAATAACAACTCTCTTTATTCAACACAACTGAGGAGGGGGAATGAAACTGTGGGGAGACGGGGGAAAGGAGGCGGGAGAGGGCAGGAGAGAGAGGGTGGGAGAGGGAGGGGAAAACTGGGAGGAGGGAGCTGGAAGGGGGAAGCAAGGGGAAGAAGGGGGAGGGGAAGCTCAGGGATCAGGGGTGGGGGTCTTGCTGGGCCAACCGCCTCCCAGCATGGCGAGGGAGGGGGCCTCGGCGTCCCCAAGGGGATGGGGTGGAGGGTGCGGAGGTTGAGGTGGGAGGTGGGAGGTGTAGAGATTGAGGAGGAGGGTGTGCAGGTTGAGGAGGAAGAGGTGGGAGGGGGGGCACGAGTGGGAGGAGGCACAGTTGTTGCGGGGGCAGCAGGCGCAGGACCGGCACAGGGCACCATGCTCTGCAGCAGGGCCTGCAGAGGTGACAGTTCCTCGCTCGGTCCTCTGCAAGCTGCTCCCAGCGGTGCTGCAGGTCTTCCCACACCCAGGACTTGACGGTGCAGTGCAGGGCTTGTGGGGCCCCCAGGTGCTGGTCCCAGTACTCCTGCTGCGTGGTGGTGGTGGTCCAGAGCAGGCCATGGGTGCGGGATCATGTCCCAGGTGGGGTGGTGCACCCTGCACGAGCTGCTGGTGCAGCTGTAGAGAAAGAAGAGAAGTGGTCAGTTCTCTCTGGGGACACAGTGGATGATGCCCAGCCCCCCACTGCGACGTGAGGGCGACCGTGCCCTGCACTGTCAGAGCCGCTGTGCTTGCACAGAGGCCATGGTCAGGATGTCTGGCTCTCGCCGGGACTGGGAGCTGCCCTAAGACCACACCCATGCCCCTGTGCCGTGTATAGTGTGGCCGGGGTGGGGGGAGATGTCCCCTGCCTCTGTGTAGAGGGTGTGTGTGAAGGGAGGGCGTTCTGCTGGGTCCCGCCCCAGGGTCGGGAGCATGTCAGGTCTCTTCACACACACGTGTGCCTTTTGGGCCACGGCCCCTGGGTGTCACGCTGCTGGAGCCACCTGCTCAAGGGTGGCCTGGCATGAGCTCGCACATGCACAGGTCGCTGCGTGATCCGTGGGAGGCATGGCCCATGTGTGCGGTCCCTGGTCTCCCTTCCCGCCTCCCCCCCGGGCAGGGGACAGTGCTGGCACTTACCCGGTATGGCCTCCCTGGACGACCCTGTCGACTCCGGTGCCGGAACAGCTGGCAGTGGCCCCTCCGGTGCACCGGGGTCAGGGCCCTCCGGTCCTGGCTCGCTGCCTCCCGGGCTGGCGTGGACCGCCCCACCCCCCAGGAGTTGGTCGAGGGCAGGGAAGTAGGGGCAGGTGGCAGCCCCTGCTGCGGCGTCGCCCCTGGTGGCCCTGGCATACGCCTGCCGCAGCTCTTTGACTTTCAGGCGCATCTGCTCCTGGGTGCGCCTGTGTCCCTTTTGGGCCATGGTGGCCGCTATGCGGCCATAGATGGCCACGTTCCTCCTCCTAGTGCAGAGATCATGGACATTGGGGGCCTGCCCCCAAACCTCAATGAGGTCCATGACCTCCGCACTACTCCAGGAGGGCGTGCGCCGTCTACGGCCCCTGGCTGGCCCCTGGCTGGCCCCTGGGTGCTCGGGGACTGGGCGGAGGATGGCTGGCTGTCACTGGCTGCCTGGCTCATCCTGGGGCCACTGGGTCAGGGGCAGAGACTGCTGGCAGGCCTGGCTCTGGCAAGTGCCATCTGGCCAGAGTCTACCCCTTTAAGGGCCCCGGGGCTGGGGGGAGAGGAGAGGAGTTTTCCTGGTTTGGCCCAGAGTGGCCACCAGGGGGAACCTGGGAAGGGCTAGCCTCCAGCTAGTTCGAATTAAGTGGCTACACAGCCCTTAATTCGAACTAGTTAATTCGAACTAGGCGTTACTCCTCGTAGAATGAGGTTTACCTAGTTCGAATTAAGCGCTCCCGCTATTTCAAATTAAATTCAAAATAGCGGTTTGCATGTATAGCTGCTTTTAAAGTTAATTCGAACTAACAACTGTTAGTTCGAATTAACTTTGTAGTGTAGGCATACCCTCAGTAAAGCAGGTATCACTTACGTTATGCCCATTCAGTGTTTGGCTGCTCTGCTGAGACTGCCAAAAATAATTCTACCTTTAATCTCTAGCTAAAAATAGCAAACTTCTTCACAGATATATGCAACAGATACCCTACTACTTCTTCAGAGCATTATAAGGTATTTTGCTCTATACACAATTGTTCTTTGAGCCACAAAATGACTTTTCACAAACTGTTTAAATGAAAAATCAAATGTGCACTTTTGAAACAAAAAGCAAAAACGTGAGTAAGACAATAATCTAATACTTGTTCATTGGCATTATTCATGTAACTAAAACATACCACTAGGATTTAAAGTGACCCATATCCTCAATTATTCTCCTGCTTCCATGCCAGTTGGTTCACATATTCTTGTTACATGTGTGTTTGTGTGTGTGTGTGTGTGTGAGAGAGAGAGAGAGAAAGAGAGAGAGAGAGAGAGAGAAGGTGTTTGTGTTATGGAGGAAGGCTTAAAGACTGAAGACATCTGCTGTGCTGTGATGTTTAACAGAGGAGAATTTAATGGCATATTTCAACTCTTCTCTTTGCTGAAAAATTGTATGATTGGACAGGGTCCATGAGGGCAAAAAAGTCCATCGAGGTGTAAGAAATTGCAGGATAAGGGTCTATTTATAAACTATTTTTCATAACACATACATTTTGCAAACTTATTTAGTACATATTACAGTAGTAACATCTAGTAACATTGATGGGTTACAGTTAGTCTCCTGCTTTTACTTCTTAACCTCCCAAAACATTTTCTTTAGGAGCTTTATATTTTTCTATTTTTGATCTGACCCTGAAGGCAAAATTTGGGAAAGGTAATTTTATTATATTAATTATCATCATCTATATCACAGTAGTGCCTAGAGTTCCCTCACTGACGTTATGGTCTTATTGTGCTAAGCACTATACAAATACATACTGGCTGTGTCTACATTGGCACCCTTTTTCGGAAAAGGGATGCTAATGAGACACAGCGCAATTGCAAATCCGCGGGGGATTTAAATATCTGCGGTATTTGATTACATAACTGCGCTTTTTCCGGCTCGAGCTTTGCCGGCAAAAGCGCCAGTCTAGACGGATCTTGCGAAAATAAACCCTTTTCCGCAAGATCTCTTATGCCAGAACTTTCAAGTAGGCATAAGAGATCTTGCGGAAAAGGGTTTATTTTCCGCAAGATCCTAGATTGGCGCTTTTGCCGGCAAAGCCCCGAGCCGGAAAAAGCGCAGTTATGTAATGAAATACCGCTGGGGATATTTAAATCTCGCTGATTTAATTGCGCTGTGTCTCATTAGCATCCCTTTTCCGAAAAAGGGTGCCAATGTAGACACAGCCACTAAGAACTAATCCCTGTCCCAGAGACTGTGTTTAAGTGATTGGGGGGTTAAGCAGTAAATAAATGAGAAGTGCAATTCAGTCTGAAATTAGTTCTCAGTGAGGTATAGCAAGTTTATTATTATAAAAAAAATTGGAGTTGACTTACAAATGAATTATAAGTTCATAAATTCAGTCTGAGTAGCATGGGGCAAATGAAGATGGACACAGACACGTGAAAATGTTGACCAAGTGGCTGCAAATTTATTTAACAACACACCCAAAAGGCAGGCCAGGTAGGATTACTTCTGAGTCAAGACTTGTCTGAGCCAAATCAAAGATGAAGGAGGGCAGATGAGGATGCTCCCTGCCTGTCCTTAGCCCTTCGTCTTTAAAGTACTTTTGTAGAGCCTTTCAAACACTTCAGAGCATTATCCATCTACTTTAAGGCCATAAGAATGGCCATACTGAGTCAAACCAAAGGGCCATCTAGCCCCTGTCCTCCAGCCAATGCTAGGTACTCCAATGGGAATGAACAGAACATGTAATCATCAAATGATCCCTCCCCTGTCACACATTCCCAGCTTTTGACAAACAGAGGCTAATAGCCATTGATGGACCTATCCTCCATTTATCTAGTTCTTTTTTGAAGTCTGTTAAAGGCCTGATATTCATAACATCCTCTGGCAAGGAGTTCCATGGGTTGACTGTGTTGCCTGAAGAAATATTTCCTTTTGTTTTGTTTTAAACCTGCTATATTTTAATTACATTTGGTGACCTCTAGTTCTTATGTTATGGGAACAAGTAAATAACTTTTCCTTATTCACTTTCTCCACACCAGTCATGATTTTATAGACTTCTATCATATCCCCTCTTAGGCTATGTCTAGACTGCAAGCCTCTTTCGAAAAAGGCTTTTTTGAAAGATACTTTCAGAAAAGCCTCTTTTGAAAAAGAGTGTCTAGACTACAACCAGTACTTTCGAAAAAGCAAGCCGCTTTTTTGAAAGAGAGCACCCAGGCAGTCTGGATGCTCTCTTTCGAAAAAGTACAGTTTGCATTACATTGCGCCTTTTTTCCAAGAACACTTTCGAAAAAAGGCATTATTCCTCATAAAACGAGGTTTTCCACGGTCGAAAAAACTGCCGCGTTCTTTCGATTTACTTTCAAAAGAATGCGGCAGCAGTCTAGATGCAGGTGAAGTTTTTTTGGAAAAAGGCTACATTTTTCCAAAAAAACCTGTACTCTAGACACACCCTTAGTCTCTTCTTTTCTAAGGTGAAAAGTCCCAGTCTTTTTAATCTCAACTCATATGGCAGCTGTTCCAAACCCCTGATAATTGTAGCTGTCCTTTTTCTGAACTTTTTCCAATGCCAAGATACATTTTTGGAGATGAGGCGACCACATCTGCATGCAGTATTCAAAATGTGGGTGTACCATGGATATATATAGAGGCATTAAGATTTTCTCTATCCCTTTTTTAATAATTCCTAATATTCTATTTGCTTTTTTGACTGCTGCTGCACATTGAGTGGATGTTTTCAGAGAATAATCCACAATGACTGCAAGACATGGGAAGTAATTATCCTACTCTACTCAGCACTGATAAGGCCTCAGTTGGAGTATTGTGTCCAGTTCTGAGCACCACATTTCAAGAAAGATGTGGAGAAATTGGAGAAGGTCCAGAGAAGACCAACAAAAATGATTAAAGCTCTAGAAAACATGACCAATGAGGGAAGACTGAAGGAACTGGGCTTGTTTAGTTTAGGAGAGGGGACATGATTTCAGTTTTCAAGTATCTAAAAGGGTGTTATAAGGAGGAGGGAGAAAATTTGTTCTCCTTGGCCTCTGATGACAGGAAAAGAAGCAATGGGCTTAAATTGTAGCCAGGGAGGTTTAGGTTGGACATTAGGAAAAACTTTCTAATGGTCAGAGTGGTTAAACACTGGAATAAATTAGCTAGGGAGGTTGTGCAATCTCTATCACTGGATATATTTAAGAGCAGGTTGGATAGACATCTATCAGGGATGATCTAGACCAGGGCTGGGCAAAATATGGCCTGAGGCCCAGAGGCAGCCCTCCAAGCCACCAGATCTGGCCAGCAGCCCACTCTGTCCGGACCCTCAAGCACACAGCCACCATGGTTTAAAGTGCACTCTGTGCTGCTTTCTGCTCTGCCAGGAGGGGAAGGCTTTATGTGATCTCCCCTTCCCCAGCTCAATCCTCAGCTCCTAGTGGCCAGAAACAACCGGCCAATAGGATCTGACCCCAGCCAATCACTCAGCTCATATTGGCTGGAAACAACCAACCAATAGGAGCTGAGAGATTGGCCTGGAGGATGGGGTCAGTACAAGCCTCTCTCCCTCCCAGAGCTGAGAGCCACATGGAGGGAATAGCCTGCAGTTTAAAGTGATCTGGAATTGTAGCAGGCAAGGAGCCCAGACTGCCTTGCGGGGGTGCTACAGGGCTGCTGGTCAGGAGACACTTAGGTAAGCACCTCCCAGCCAGAGCCTGCTTCTGGCACCCCAGCCCCTCCTGTACCCTAACTCCCTTCCCCAGATCACCATCCAAACCCTCTGCACCCACCTGTCCCAGATCACAACTCCCTCCCACACCTTGTATCCCCTCCACTCATCCTCCAAGCCAGAATCCTCTCCTGCACCCCATTTCCCTGCCCCAGGTCACCATCCACACTCACTGCAGTCTGCACCCCCTTTTCCCTTTCTCCCAGGTCACAATTCCCTCCCAGACTTTGCACCTCCTCCTAGAGCCCTTATCCCAGGCCAAAATCCACTCTGCACCCATACTCCCTCCCTAACCCTACACCCCAAACTCCTGACCCAGGTCACAACCTCCTCCTTCATCCAAACTCCCTCTCAGATCTCACACCATCTCTTGCACCCCAGTCCCTTACCCTGTCTGCCCCTCTGCACCCAACCTTCATCCTAGACCCTTCATCTCCTCCACAGAAAAGTGTGGCCCTTGACCACACTCCAAAATCTTGGAGTGGCCCCCCACAAAAAATTATTGCCCACTTCTGATCGAGATGGTGCTTGGTCCTGCCATGAGGGCAGGAGACTGGACTTGATGATCTCTCGAGGTCCTTCTAGTTCTAGTGTTCTATCACTCTATGATTCTAAGATTTCTTTCTTGAGTGGTAATAGCTTATTTATTACCCATAATTTAACCAAGGTGCTTCTATTGCAGGGAATGCCAGGCCTGAGACTCTGGGCCAGTTACTATGCAGAAACAAAACTGAGCCTCATAGACGTACTTAGGAATTCATTTTTAGGAGACATTAGTGTGTTGAAGGAGGGTGCTTAGCCTATATTCTTGATTCTGTGTGTGTCTATGCTTCAGGATTCCAGTTCAAAGCAGGAAGCTCACAATTACAGATAGAGAATATTCTCATGGTATTTCCAGCATAAAGAGTAGCATCACATTTTCATGAGATGCCCAGACCGGTACTGAAATTTAAGAGCTCCAGGAACTTTGGATTGACATCTAGACTTTTAGATGCTTATCTCAACTCCCAAACCTTCCGAGGGTCAGCTGTTGTATTTTCCTTAATTAAAAAGGAGAGACATCTTTGACCAAAAAATATCTTAGTCAGTTTGAGTAGAATTCTCTGTAATATCCCCAGATGGATCTGCTTTTACTCACACAGTGGCATTTATTTGTAATGCACAGCTGATCTCTTGGGTTGTTATTCCTCACTTTCGAAAATGAAATGGAGTAGCTTTACCCTTCTCACTCATACTTTGGTGTACAATAAGTCAGCCCCTTTGTTGCTTTACACTTCCAGAGAGTCAAGAAAGCCATTTCAGAAACTGGATTTTTGTAGATTTTAAAGAGGACTTTTTTAGTTTTGAGGGTATTGTGTGCCTATAGGAATTTTAGAAAGCACTCAAATGCAAATTGCAGATATTTGATATTTACTACTCTGGTAAAATGAATTTTAAGAACTTCCCTAGTGTTGTTACATGTAAATTTGATGCTCAGGTCAAAAATACCAAAGTCATTAGAACACTCTTGAAGACAGAGTGTCTCTAAATCGTTTCCCAATAGTGCAATATAAATTAGATTAAAATGCATTATTGAATGTTGCACTAAGGTATTACAAAGCAGTTTCACAAGATAAAAATGTGTTTTCATGTCTATTTTTCAGAAAGCAAAACTACATTTCTTGACTACTACTTTCCATTTTAAAGACAGCAGTGCACTTATTTCATTCAACAGGATTCAATAGAGAGTTAGTGCTAGTTACTTCCCATGTTTCCTGTGCATTGCAGACCTTCAGTTACAGTTGTCTGTTGTTTCCTATTATTGTTTCAATAAGATGTCAGCAAAAAAGTATTATGTAAGAAGATATGGATGTCAATGAAAACCTTGAATCAAAACACACCCACCTTTCACAAGGGCTAAGCACCTAAACTTGGATCTACTTCCATGGGTGACCCCTGTACAGTAATGGTAATGTGCACAAACAGAATTATCCTATTGCATCTCCATAAAGAGCTAAACAGATTCTCAGATCTAAACCTCTCCTCCACCTCTGGATTTTAGGAAATATATTATATGCACTCTTGTTTTTGCTATGTGGTACTGGTACTAGTACTGTACCAGGTTATTAGAGAGACAATATGGGTGAGGTAATTTATTTTACTAGACCAACTTCTGTTGGTGTGAGAGGCAAGCTTTGTTACATAGAGCTGAAGAAGAGCAGTTAGACTCTGAGCACGTGGGCTAGACTCAGCAGCATCAGGGGACCCTACAGCCTTTCTGGGCCCCTTGCAAAGGTGTAGGAGGGGCCCGGCTGTGCACTACCAAAAGGGGTTGGCACCTCTGGTGGAAGGGGCAGGGCTGAGGGCAACCAGAGTGTGGCGCGCCTGGCTTCCCAGTCTTAGAGCCACCTGGCGTGTGCTGCATGGCATTTTAAAGGGCCCCGAGCTCCAGGTGCCACCACTGCTGCAGTAGCAGCAATGGTGGCTGGAAACCTTGAGCCTTTTCGAATCACCAGGTCCCTGAGCAACTATTCCTTTGCCGGCCCCTTGTCTGCAGGCAGCCTGTCAGTCAGATATCTCGGAGAATTCTCTACAGTAGCTCAGGACAGATTTACACTACGGGGGGAGACTGATTTAACTTATGGCAACTTCAACTTCTCAGTCAACATATTTAGATCTACTTGCCATGGTGTCTTCACAGCCGTGTCTGGACCAATCGCTGCCCCTTTGATCCAGCCAGTAGTGAAGACAAGCCCTTCAGAGACCTCCTCATGTAGTGTTCTATCAGCAGCCATTGTAGATATTTGCTGCTAGTAGTTGCAGATGAGCTACATTCACTTGTAGGCAGTCTTATCACACCATCCCCTCATAAACTTATCAAGTTCAGTCTTGACGCCACCTTTTGGTGGATCAGTTGAGTTTATATTGGAGCAGATGTGTGGCAGTTTGAAGGAGTCAAACCCTGGTTGCAGAGTAAGAACAAAAAGTAGAGATAACAGATATAAGTGATTTATAGCTCACAGAAAGAGTGAAAACATTTGTGAAACTGCTCTGTGGATTTGCTGGTTACACATTATACTGTAATGGGCACTGGAGTTTAGGCTAAAGAGAGAAGCAATCCAAAGATGACATAATTAACCAGATGAGCATAATTAATCTCCTCCATGATTACCCTGAAGGAGAAATGTTCATGGATGCAAAGATGAAATATGATGAATGAGTGGAAAATGCAAATCAATTCAGTGCTGGAGTGTTCAAAATTTGTTGAAAAGGGAGAGCTGGACTGGTAACTTGGGGATGTTAGGTACTCTATGGAAGCACTAGTTATGCAATGGAAAGGGGACTAAGTAACTAATTAGGATTCCCAACCTCCTCCAGCAGAGTAAGCCATAGCACCATGATTGCTCATCTGCCAACAACTCCAAGCATTGCATAGAGAACTGAATACTCAAAATGGCTGCCTTTGCATAAATATTTTAGTAATTCTGAAGGGGGCTTAAGGTAGAAGCAGTGATCTTGTGCATTAGGTTAAGCTTTCACTCAAAACTGAAATGTAAGCCTGTTTACTGTAATATGGAGCTTCCTGTTGAATTTCTAATAAAAGTAATGACTCTTTGAGACTATGTCCCATACAAAGGTCCTAATTATAGATATGGGAAACATGAAACTTATGTCCTGTTTTCCTGTCTTCCTCCCCTTTCTTCTCCCCTTCCTGAAACCTAGTTCCATTCCATTAGATGTTTCTTCACAGGCTACTGGGGACACTCCCATGCTGTTCCTTGGAAGATAGACAGCATCCCCAAAAGCCTTAACTCCATTATGGAATACTGAATGCATAGTTACAGTGGATTTCTCATTTCCAGAAATTAACTCCTTTATACATCTGTGCACTAAATTGGAAAGAGAAAAAAAAAGTTTGGTCACAATACCTACCAGCTAGTTGTGTTATATTAAATGCTTACTACTTAAACATAGTGTAAGATGCTTGAAAGGTGCATTAAATCTCAAACCCATTATTTACCCAGCTGAAAAACACAAAAACTTGGTTCTAATAAGCATATTAACATTTGTGAATGGTGTGCCTTTCAAATACATTTTTAGACTAGGTATTTAGTGTCTGCTTCTATTATTCAGTGAGTTCTACCCTGTGCAAAAATAGTTGTATGAGAAAAATTTAAAAGACCTTTTACACTAGTATTACTACCAGGGGGAAAAATTCCATGCATTCAGCAGATTTCCCTTCAGCATGAAAAGCTGTTTAAATGATTATTACTTTTAAACGATTCACAATCTTCTTTCTCTGAGCTCGCTCATCCATATTATATGTAGATATTTTGAGTTTCTAAAATAAGCCCATCCTCTGCTCTGAGCACAGGAACAAATATTAATAAAACAACAATTATTTAGATCTATGTACAATAAATCCCCAGCAAATTTCCCCATATCTCACTGGCTCCTTCCACAAGGCTCAATCCCAGTCACTACCCTGCTTCTCCTTTCTCACCTCTAGGAAAAGCATGGAAGAACAAGACACTTTGCAGTGGAAGGGTAAGTGATTTGCCTTCTGGTAAACTGAGCTGGAAAGCCACCTCTACACTTCAGAAGTCCTCACTTGAAACTGTCCTCATCCCAGCCTCCTTCTGAGTAAACCAGGGGTTATTACATCTGCCCTCTCAGGTGATCTCCCATGGCACAGGAGACAGGGACAGTCTGAAGTAACCAGGACACAAAGCCTTTTAAAGATTTATTAGTATTAAAAAAACAGCAGCCAGAAACAAAAACAGACCCTGCACCCAAGTTTAAATAGTTTGAGAATAACCAATTCTGAAATAATGTATTAGATTAACTAATGAGGCCTTGTTTTTTCAGCACAAACACAGTTGTTTACTTTTGTTGCCATGTGAAGGGCAGTTTGTGTAATTTCAAGATGGAAAATAGTAGCCAGTTTTGTGTGGGGCAGTTGAAATACTGAACCTTGCAGCAACACCATACCTCTTAAGCAGTCCCAGGTAAGTGGCTTCACATTACTTGAACACTGACCATGGGCTGGATGTATGAGCTCAGCAAGTGCCTCCCCTGGCCAGAATCTCAGCATCCAGGTCTGCTTGCCAGTCTGCTGGAGAGTCAAACTGATATCCTTGCTAATATCCATCAGCAACTGGAAGATCCCACTGCAAGCTCAATGATTTCTAAAATATATTCAAACATTTAGTTGGATGTTTTATTGGTAATGTTCAGTGTGTATGAAATGATAAGGGAGGTAGGAAGGAAGTCACTGATATGCATCATAAAGATGGACCAAAAAAACCAATATTTTTTACAACATTCCGTGAAGTAGTGCCAGTTGATTTAACACCAATCCATGTGACATATACAGAGAACCACACTTCATCTTATCCAAATGCAAGATTTGTCAATATCAGATAATCAAAGAGAAACGCAGAGGAGCACAAAATATACCAATATCTAATTCAGCTTGTTATATTCTTTATTATGCTGTCTTCTTTAATGTAATGTGTCTAAGATGCCATCAGGCAAGAGCCCATTGTGAATAAGCTGTCAAGTTTAATTGGGCCATACTGTTAAAAAAAATCTTTAATAAATAAATAAAACATTCTCTGTGTGACTCAAAAATAGGAGCTCTGAAAGCAATTCCAATAAATTCAACTGGGTAAACATATCGTATCCTTAAAACAGGATAAATAAGTAAATAAATAAATAATTATATTTCTTTATGAAGACGTGGTTAAAATGCAATTTGGTCTGTGGCTTTAACATGAAATTGTGTGTTCTGCTGTTGTTTGAGGCTTATAAAAATTTCTGGTTTCTAACAAAGATGGCTCATTTCTGCATAATTTGAATATATCTAAATCACTGCCAGGCTCTGCAGACTAAAATCTGATCTATGATAATGCTGTTGTAAATCAATCATATAAACCATCCAGGTTTTATAAATCATGTTTTCTTTTTAAACCCATTATTGCTAGTTCACCAGTTAGAAACGGTAAAAGAACCACTAGCTTTGGAGGTTGTGCAAAATACAAATACCAGTTTTGCAGATCTTATTATATTCTGTGCTCCCCTGATGGCTGTTTAACAGCAGCTAACTGATAACCCTTACTCCCTAAAGTATGTTAATTATAAGTCTATGATACTAGTAACAACAATAATTTGGCATGACAAGGGCATGCATGAGTTGCTGTCCAGTCACTCTGCTGTATTAAGTTCTGATTCTTTCAAAGCTGCAGAAGTGTTTGCAAAACGGAAAAAGTAATAACAATTGAAAGCCCCTCCTCTTTCCCTGCACTAAAGTATCTTCAAGCCCAGTCAGTCTCATCACACCATGAGGTTTTGTCTCTAATTCCTCTCTTCATTACGAAGGTCTTACCAGGTCCACCCTGAACATTGGATATGTCATAACATTAGCCGTTCTCACGAGATTTTCACCACCAACTTCTTGCTTGATTTCAGCCACATTCATGCTAATCCAGGAAAAAGCTCCCTTCTGGAGCCAAGTTGGCATTTGCACCACAGAGGTAGATGTATATATGGGGATTCAGATCTCAGCCTTATTTCTTGGCAGTTATACCATCCCCTTTATTCTAGTGTCTGATGTATTCAAATTTCAGAGGGATTGGATTTGAGGATATTTTGGATTTCTAAAACTGACTGAAGTATAAATAACCCTGATCTATTTAATAATTGTGTAATAGACTAAAAGGAAAAGAGAAATATATAATTTTCTCTATGTGGGTTTGAATTTTTCAAGTCATTTTCTAGAACTCTGCAAGACTGGTGTGTTTGTCTATTTGTGCACATGCATGCATGCACACACATAAAGGCTACGTCTACACTACATGCTTCTTGCGCAAGAAGCCTTTTGTGCAAGAGTTTTTGCGCAAAAACTTCTTGTGCAAGAGCATGTCCACACTTCAAAGCACATCGCAAAAGCAATGTGCTATTGCGCAAGAGAGTGTCCGTATTGCATGGACGCTCTTGCGCAAGAAAGCTCTGATGGCCATTCACAGAATGGGGTTTTTCCGATAGGGGTTTCTTGTGCAAGCGTCCACACTTGCCTTTTTGCACAATAATTGTAGCGCAAAAAGGAGTTATGCCTTGTAAAAGGAGGTTTACCTGCACCGGCAAAAGCCCTCTCTTTTGCCGTTTAAGTGTTGATTTACTTGTGCAAAAGCACATTTGAGGTGTGGACGCTCCATGGGTTTTTGCGCAAAAACAGCTTGTTTTGCACAAAAACCTTGCAGTAGACGTAGCCAAAACGTATAGGGAACAGTTTTGCTCTAGCAGAAAATTATCCAAGACATGAGACTATTTAACTATTGGAAGAAATATCAGATCTCAACGGAAGGTAGGAGATGTAACATTAACATAAATGACCAAAAACAGATGGACAATTTCTTTGTTGTTAGAAGAAAAATGTGTAAAGAGGACTTTTCCAAAACAAAACTCCTACAATCCTCTTTTTCTGTTGCAAAAATTAGCTAATATTCTAGGCATCAAAGCTGCAATGAATTCCAGATACTCATAACTACTGCCTCACTGCCTGCAGTTGTGGCTCTATGTGTGCACAGTAGTTGCTAGCTTGAAGCTTACTGTAAGTTCAGAACCTTTCTGGAATAAAGGAAAAAAACTTGCCAATATTGCAAAAGGAAAGTGGTGTACAGAATGTTGTGAGCTGATTTCCATACATATTCAATAAAAAGTTGTACCACCTAAGTAAAGTCCTAAAGCATTCCCTTCCATCATGTAGTTTGTATAATTTTTAGAAAAAATCACCCTGCAGCAAAGCCTTCGATTAATTATTAACACATTCTGAGAATTGCTTTATTCGTCCAAAAAGTTAAATAAGGATCATATAATTCTGAGTTATTAACATATAAATGCAAAAAACCCAAAAGTCCTGATACAGATATTTTGTACAAAATTGTTTCCTTAATTTAACAAGGTCAAATAAATAGAAAGATATAAACTTTTCACGCACTTCAACTCACACTGTTATGCATTCATGACTATTTCTTTAAATAAACTGTTAATAGCATGCTGAGGGTATTAGGAAGAAAATAATAAACAAAACCTATAGTAAGAGAAATCTGACAAGAGTGAAAGAAACAACAAATACGTTGTTAGGAAAAACAAACATGGACATCCTCCAACGAGAGGATCAGATACAGTAGCATTCCATGTGCAGATCACGAAGTATAGCACTGACATCTTTTTGAAAGGGATATAGACAAACAGGAGAGAGTTTGTGGGAAGCGACAAAAGTGATAAAAGGTTTAGAAAATAACAGCATGAAGAAGCATTATGAGAACTGGGATCAATTATGCTCATTCATCAATGAAGATAAACAAGCAGGAATGGTTCTGAGTTGCAGCAGGGAAAATTTATTTTGAATATTGGGGGGAAAACAGTTGTCCCATAGAATAATGAGACCAAGGAGATTATGTCATATTTGGAGCTGTTCAGGGTTAACTACATAATCCATCTGGTTACAAATAGTTATAGAATAGGAATCCGGGTGAAGCTGAAATAATTAAGATGTCTATTACCAATGCAAGGAGCCAGGTAACAAAAGGGAAGAATTGGAATTAGCGGTGCATGAAGTGAAACTAAATATTATAGAGATAATAGAAACATGGTAGAATAGTAGTCATGACTGAAGCACCTGTACAGAAGGGTCGATGTTGTTTATGAAAGACAGAAATAAAGGAAAAGTTGGTAGAGCAGCATCATATGTAAACAATGAAGTAGACTAAAATTAGAAGTGAATGAATTGCTAAATATAGGTTGGCAGCAGAGGGGCCGGCATTGACCTTCTCTAGTCCAGCAAATTCTCTGGTTCAGAACCGGTCAGGTCCTGAGGATGCCAGACCAGGGAGATTCAACCTGTATAATTAGTTCCTGAGATAAGGAAGAGTTGTAGAGGAAAGTCACCATCGAGACTTCGCTGCTTTTTTGGCTCTTGCTGAAAAACACCAAGGTAGAGGAATTTTGACATATTTGAAATAGCCTGGGAGGGGTAGCCATGTTAGTCTGTAACTTTAAAAACAATTAGTAGTTCTGTGGCAACTTAGAGACTAACAACAATATATAGAATCATGAGCATTCATGGGTAAAACCCATTTCACCAGATGAATTGGAGTGGTTTTACTAATCTCTAAGGTGTCACAGGACTGTTCATTGTTTCTAAGAGAGCGTGTCAGAATAAAGAACATACTAATACAAGTACAGATCTATTAAGAATATCCCAGTAAAGGATTTGCAGCAGGGGGTTTGTTTTGGTCTTAAAATGACCACAAGAACTCTCAAATTCTTCAACTTTGTCTTTCTGATGTCTGTAAGAGTTACCGTAATTTAGCGAATATAACCCGCAGGTTATATTCATTTTTACAAACCCTGCACCCTTCCCCCCCGCGGGGTATACTCAGGTACAGGGTATACAAAAAAATTTTTACACACTGCCCGGTTCCTGCGCAGCCTCCAGGCGGTGAGTGCTTCTCCGCCTAGTTCCTGCGCAGCCTCCAGCCTCCGGGCGGTGAGCGCTCCCCCGCCCAGTTCCTGCAAAGCCTCCAGCTTCCGGGTCCTGGAGCACTCACCACCTGGTTCCTCCACATCCGTAGGAAGGGACAGGCGGAGCGCTCATCCAGCTGCGCAGGAACTGGGCGGTGAGCGCTCCCCAGTCTGGAGGCTGGCAGCTGCACAGGAACCGGGCAGGGGAGCGCTCACCTCCCGGTTCCTGCACAGCCGGATAAGCGCTCCCCCTTCCCCTTCCTACTGCTGCGGCGGAACCAGGCGGTGAGCGCTCCCCCGCCCGGAGGCTGGAGGCTGTGCAGGAACCGGGCGGGGAAGCGCTCATCGCCCGGAGGCTGGAGGCTGGCGGCTGTGCAGAAACTGGACGGTGAGTGGCTGGCTAATTGCCCCCCCACCCCATACCATAAATATACCCCCAGCACAGCCTTGTATACCCCGCGGGTTATACTCGTGTGCGGGGTATACAAGATTTTTTGAACTCAAAAAGAAAAAACCCCGGGGTATATTCGGGTGCGGGGTATATTTGGGTGCAGGGTATATTCGCTAAAAGACAGTAGGCACCATTGGAGTATGTGTGTCTAGATAAGAGGGAATTATCCTGTGACCTCTGTCTTTTCCTTCTCTTCCTGTAGTGCAGTATTCTACAGTGCAAAAAAATCAGACCAATTTTTCACTGACAGTGAAAAGGTACATAACTGCTCTTCAAACACTGGGTGGTTAAATACTGCAAATAACTGAATTTCAGGGCCCTTCTCTGAAGTCATTTAAGGGCGGTTATCTCTGTGAACAGTCTACAGGTATAGAATAGTTGACTTTTGTACATCTACATAGATTTGCCTGCTTGCTTACCTACTCCATTTTCACCCATAGTTCATCTAAAAAGGACTTAGGAGATGAAGACTGTGGGTATGTCTACACTAGCCCCCTAGTTCGAACTAGGGAGGCTAATGTAGGCATTCGAAGTTGCAAATGAAGTCAGGGATTTAAATATCCCGGCTTCATTTGCATCTTCAGCGCCGCCATTTTTAAATCCCCTTAGTCGAACTCCGTGCCCACGCTGCACGCGGGTAGTAGTTCGAATTAGGATCTCTAATTCGAACTACCGTTACTCCTCGTGGAACGAGGTGTACCGATAGTTCAAATTAGAGATCCTAATTGAACTACCTACTCCGTGCCGCGTGTGGCGGGCACGGAGTTCGACTAAGGGGATTTAAAAATGGCGGCGCTGAAGATGTAATGAAGCCCGGATATTTAAATCCCGGCTTCATTTGCAACTTCGAATGACTACATTAGCCTCCCTAGTTCGAACTAGGGGGCTAGTGTAGACATACCCTATGAGACTAATGCTAAAATACTTTTCAATGGCTTGAAGTGACCCTGAAAAAATATTTCCAATAACAGTCAAGATGTTCATTTCTTTTGTTTCTGACACCAATTTTTATTTTTATGAGTTATCTCCTCACACTATAATCCAAAAGGTTTCATTTAAGTGAACATTTATTTCTAATCTATTTTGCTGTCAGATTTCTCTTAATTTTTTATTTTCTTGACTAATATTACTATACTGATATTTAACAAGTTTGGTACATTCAAAGGAATCTAAGGGAGTTAGGCACTGGCATCTGATGCCTGAACTTCCCCACATTGAAATTCAGTGGGATATGGGCCTATCTCCCTTAGATATATGAAAATCCCAACCTTGAAATGTTTCCTCAGTTTTCCTTTTTGTGTAAACAGAAATTATTGTTGGGGTGATTCAGTGAATAAACCTTTTCATGTAGACATTTCACACTGTCTGCTATGCTTTTGTATCGGATGCATCTGTCTTCAATGAATGGTGTCAAGCATGCTTCAGGCAAAATCTACTATGAGTAAAATTTACAAATGAATTATCTTTTGGTAAAACAAATCAACCTTTACCGTTTGTACCAAGTGTTGGGATTTGTCATTCATTATCATTTTTTTGGTTTTTAAATACAAATGGCTTTCTTAATAAAAAGACAACAAATGGTCTGGTAGCACTTTTTTGTTATAGACTAACAAAAGGTCTATAAAGTGTTACCAGACCATTTGTTGTTTTTTTTCTGTAACAGACTAACTCGGCTATCCCCTGAAGCTTCTTAATAAAAAGAGTGCAACTCTGAGGTTAATTACCACTACGTTTTAGTGCATTTATGAATACGGGCAGGAGAGGTGAGTGGTTGAATATGGGAATATTCCCTTACCAGTGTGCATGATTATATTAACATCTAGTCACTTAATTCAAGCTCACAAATATACAAAGACAAATGCATACATAGCATCTGAAATTCTCTCTCTCTCTCTCTCTCTCTCTCTCTCAAATAGACCTGTACTCTTTGAATTCTCTGTGTGGATGAAATCAAAGTGCAGAACAAACACTGTTTTGATATGGCTTTGAAGATGATAACAGCTTCTAACAGAGAAAAAGGAGGCTTTGGGTCTGTAAGAAAGCAATGATTGACATGACATAAAGCCCAAGAAAAGTTTACCTTTTAATGAGAATGCAGTAAGAACCTCTCCAAGAATGTTTCTCTTCACTATAAAACATTCTAGTTACAGTAGATTTCAATCCTTTATTGCAGTCATTCATAAAGTGGCACCCTGTCTTTTAAGCAAAAACATCTTTTGAATCAAATGAGCACACTTTAGGATCAAGATCCTGCAGGAGGAATTATAGTGTGTCTAAGGACTTTTTTATCCCCAGTACAAAGTTTTTTAGTAAATTCCTATGTTTTCCTCGAGTGGAGTTGGCAAAGCTTAGCTGTGCATGCTAATAAATGTGGAAATAAAGTGGGAAGGGAGGAGAGTTAAGTCAAACTTTGATTGTTTCTGAAAGGCTTTTTGAAAAATTAAATCTAAGGTTTCACATCTCTTTGTGTATAATAGTAATCTTTAATATTTGTGCAATTGCAAATTAAATTCATGGAAACAACTTATGCATGTTCAAAACACCGTACACATTATCATAATATAGGGAGAAATCTGAGAAAAACAGAAGAGTATGTTTATCTTTTAAAGAACTTCAAAATTCATGTTCTGTAACTTGTGCTTTATGCACCTCAGAGCTGACTTGGTTCAGAAGGGACATTGGGAGTAGAAATTGACCTACATGAGATACTTCTGTCTTTACAGAATTTTTTTTTTTTTAAAAAAATGCAAAAATCATTTTACTAAGAATTATGGTTTATTCTGTTTCTACTGGGAAAATTTTAGAAGCATTTTTTGTGGTAACCTACCATTTGTGCACTTTATAGACTAAGTTTCTCAGTGTCAGCAATTTTCTAAATGGCACTGGTAAAAAATTTAACTGCATCGAGTTTCATAAAAAGGATGGAGGACTGAGGTTGCACACTTCTACGGAAACCAAAATAATAGTTTGACCAACTCTTGTTAAAGTCAAGGGAAGTCTTTCAACTGATGTTGATCCTAACCCTACAATAACTGCAGAATTAACCTATTTTTAGATGTAAAATCCAAAAAGGTCATACTGTGAAGCAGCAGAGAGTACTCTAAACTGTTTAAATGCATATGTTGGTTTATTACACAACTTTATATTTACCTGGAAATTGCATTTAGTGAAAATCGTTTTGCTATGGGTTTTAGGCTCAAGAAATACAGACAAGGCTTCTTCGTTTCCTTCAAAACATGGGTATATAGCTTCATGATTGTTCTTTCTTCTGAAAAAACCTCTCTCTCTCCCCTCCCCACATGTATTGGTTCAGGGATACTGCACACACAAAACATCATAAGTATTTTATCAACAGTGCTCCTTGTTTGGCTTTGTATTTTAGTCAGAATTGTGATGTGATGATCTATGTCTACATTGCAAGCCATTATTTCAAAATAATGGCATTCTGGAGGACTTCTTACTCTGACTCCCATAACCTTCATTTTACAAGGAGTAAGGGAAGTTGAAGGAAGAGTGTTCTTCCTTCGACTTCCTGCTGTGTAGACAGAGCCAAAAGCTGAATTAAGCTATTTCGACTTAAGCTATGCAATTGATGTAGCTCAAGTTGTATAGCTTAATTCAACTTTTGCTCTGATGTGTAGATGTGCCCTTAGTGTCCTTGAACAAGTCTCTTAACCTCTTATCCTCTTTACCATGTTTCCTTCATTTGTGACATGGGGATAACAATGCTTACTTACCTACCCAGAAGGATTAGTTGCTTCAAATATTAATTGAGAAATATGAAAAATTGCTAAATATGAAAAGTTATATATATAGTGATATTCTGTTTTCTAGGGAACAGAAACAATTGATTCAAAAAGAAAAGTAGATCTTTAGACTGAAATACATTCTGTACCAGATTACAACTGTAGGTCTGGTGTGTTTGGAATACGTTATTTCACAGTCTCTCTTAGCCCTGGTCTATAATAGGGAGTTATTTTGAAATAACAAACAGAGGGTTCACACTACCGAACCTGTTATTTCAAAATAAGGGGCGGGTTATTTTGAAATAAGAACTCCTGCTTTCCTTGGGGAATCAGCTTATTTTGAAATAGGTGTTTCGGAAGTTATTATTCTGAATTTAGTTTTCAAAATAATTTCCTAGTGTAGACATACCCTCTAATACAAAATGTGGCATGCTTAGCTACTATCATGCAACACAGTGCTTGCCACTTAGTTCCATTAATTTATTTTTATTTAGGAAAGTTTTCAGCTGGTATCACAAGACCTAAGGATGCATTCCTTTATATGCCAAAGTATGGCATTCCTCATTTGGGATGCACAAGCAGTTTGGAACGTTGCCAACCAAGCTATATCTCTGAGGATAATCTGGGGGTTTAATCTCTTCCCATATTAGAAAAATTCATAGGTGGAGACAGGTTTGTTGTCTAGCTTGACAAAATGCATAGGACTCCTCTTGGTGATCTTTTAGAGCTGAAACATTAATTAAGTGTCTATACTGCTGTCCAGTATACAGCAGTATCTCAAGTCTCTGATAAGGTGTCAAAGATATTGTGAATTTCCTCTCCAGCGTATCTCACATTCTGACAATGTCTGAGGATGATAGAATGTCTTTAACTACTTGCTCTCTGTATCCTATATGTCCATTTGAATCCTGGAAAGCAAAAAATGGCTTCATATTTTCCCCACACACCAGTGATTCCTGCATACAGGTACATTTTGCTCTCTTTTTTGCATGCTCAGTATTTCCTTTTATTTCAGTAGTTCTTCTAGCTCCCACATTTAAAGGGGTTTATACTCCCTTTGAAATATGCAACAGCCATTGCCTGTGAGAAATGTACTTTCAAAATAAAGGACAGGGAGGACAGAGCAGTTGGAACAGACATAAATGTTATAATGTTTGACTTAAGTACAATTTTTGCCTGTCTTCACTTCCCTCTTTATTCCCCTGTTATGCATTGACATACATGTGAGCATACCCTTTACTCTGGCATGGATTCCACTGACTTCAGTGGGATTCTGCGCAGGCTCCATGGCAGGATTGGAACCTGTTGAGGCACAAATTGATTCTAATATGTTACTAGTGTTATGATCCACCACTGTGGGAGATGAAAGGGCAAGTTGTTGCTGGGCATGTTATGATAAAATGGATTGGGATGCATAAAGAATTAAGTGGCGATTTTTTTATGCAAGGAGCCCCCAATGCTTTTCTTGGTAGCAAGTGCTAGAATTTTCTCAGTGACTATTTCTAATGAGATGAGCTTGCAGTTCTGGAACAAACCATCTATTTGAAATAGCTTTGGTTTGCTGACTTTCTGGGTTTGCTACAAAGAGGCATCTGTTGACTGTAGTTGTTGTAGAGGGGAGGTTGATGAGGGTTGGCTCTGTGAATGGATGGCAGTTGTGTGTTCTGTGGCTGCTTAATTGTATTGTTCTTTGGAACTTATAGCAGCAACATCTAGGGTACGTCTAGACTACAGGCTTTTTTCAATGGAGGCTTTGTTGACAGATACTGTTGACAAAGCCTCGGTCAAAAAAGAGAGTCTAGACTATAGCCAGTTCTGGCAACAAAGCAAGCCGCTTTTTCAACAGAGAGTCTAAACGCTCTCTTTTGAAAAAGCACAGTGTGGATGCAATAGCGCCTTTTTTTCGACATAACTCTGTCAAAAAAAGGCGTTATTCCTCGTAGAATGAGGTTTACCGACGACGACAAAACTGCCGCGTTCTATTGATAGAACTCGGCGGTAGTGTAGACTCAGGTATAGTTTTGTTGCCAAAAGTCCACTTTTGTCGAAAAAATCCTGTAGTCTAGACACACCCCTAGACTCTGAAATAGGCACCTCTTCTTAGTCCTCTATAAATCTAAATAAAATAAAGTGTACCATTTGATTTGCTATAGCTCCCTGGTGTTTGTTTTCCTTCTGTATCCTGTTCTTTTACTCCATTGCTTCAAATATGTCAGGATTAGCTCTTTTTTTCCCCGTTCACAAACTATTAATAAATTGGTGAGGATTTTCCTGAAGCAGTCCATCATTTGTAATTCCTGAAATGTTTTAAAGTGAACATATTTGAGCCTGTAGGGACAGTATGATCTTTTTGAATAAGTGTTGCTTTGTGTGTTTGATGTTTGGAATTCATATTTTTGTTTGTGCAATCATTCTCTTGAGCCACTTGGGCACGTTTACTGCTTGTATATTGGCTGTTTTGAATTGTATAAACAGGAGGCATGTTTGAACAGGCCAATGGGCTTTGACTGTCTCAGAGAGGAAAGAAGCATGTGGTATAAATAAAGATGTGATAACAGGAACCAAGAATCTTGGGAAGCTTTGAAGTTCAGAGCACAGAGGAAGTTGTGGAATGGACAAGTCATTCCTTTAGAGTCTTTAGAAGTCACAGATTATGAAAGAGGCCTAGATAAAGAATGAAAGGAACATGAGAAGATGATGTTCTAGCCAAAGAATGTGAGAGAAAGCAAAAGTTGAAGCTCCTGGAAACAGATCATAAGGCTAAAGAACAGCACAAACAGATTCACCTCTGTATCTGTGGGATTAAGGGTACCATGCCTGAAAATGTTATTTGCATGCCAAAAAGATACTTGAGAATAGTTTGGTTTAAATATTAGAATCTATTGGTATGTTCTAGATAATTGTGAAGTTTCTCATCTCTCTCTCCTGCCATGATATCACACCTTGTCTTTTCAGTAGCAATTCTAACAACATAGGTGTTTATTTTTTCCAAGTGATTTTGTTCAGAGAAGTAGGAAAGATGGCAGTATTCCAAACTTTAGATTAAATTATTTTTAAATCTATGGTTAGCAATGGGAGGTGTTGTCCCATTTAACCTAGTCCAAGTTTATGGCTGCCAATCTTATGTTAGGAAGATAAATATTATTTATTTCAAAAAATGTTAGAGAAATCATTTGACATTTATTTTGTGGTATCACCTAAAGGCCACAACCACATTGGGTCCCAATGTGCTAGACATTGTACAAACACATAATAATCACAGTCCCTGCCCCAAATTGTTTATGCATGAGGGAAGAAAATGGAACCACTATATTTATTTTCAGTTGTTACCCAAATATGGATTTGAACTATGCCTTTCATTGACAAAACATCTCATATACTAACCTACACCATCAACTTGTTTCCCCGCGGTTTTGATAGGATTAACAGGAGAGAAATCTGCTCCTCTTCAGCCACTGCACGTGGAGTTTTATGAACTTTACTCCGTCCCAAACAGTATTCATCCTCCCAGTCCCTTTCTTTGGCTAACAACATGCTCTATATCCCAGGCAGAGGTAATCTGGGGCCTTCCTACAGTTTCACATGGCAGCCCCAGTAGCTACATCTCATCCACCATTGCATGGCAACTATAGGGGCATCACACACTCAAAGGGGCTAGTATGGTAAAGTCTTATCAACTCCTCACTGGACAGATTGAGTCTTTCCCTTCTCAAGGCCACTGCTGCTTGTCTTTAATGGGAGCTTTACCTGTGCCAGACTGAAGGATGAGGCCCACAGGCCTGGCCCCTTGTGTTTATATGAATGTAGACTAGGACTGGGCAATAAGCCGGAGGTGACTTGCCAGGGTTAGCTCCTGGTGGGCCACTGCCACCTGTGCCTCAACAGATACAGCTACTGGCTGCTCCTGTTGGCCACGGATCGCTGTTCACAGCCAATGGGAGTTGCAGGATGTGGCATGGCCTGTGACACTGTTTCCCACAGCTCCCATTGGCTGGAAACAGCAATCTACAGCCAACGGGTGCTGCAAGTGCCTGTACATATGGAGGCACTGATAAATAAAGCATCAGCAGCCCACCAGGAACTAACCCTGGTAAACCACATCTGGCTGCAAGCTGGTTGTTCCCCACCACTGATGTAGACATACATGCATTCCTTGATGGATTAATTTTGAGAACAAAACAAAGTTGCAGAGAAAAAGGAGAAACTTCACAAATAAACTTTAGTTCAAGAATAGACCCTGAGGAAATATTGCTTGGTTTCACAGATGCACCTGAGACTGACAAAATCAGTTAAGGAAGGATTTCAGAGTGGTGGCTAAGCTGTAAATGCTAGAAAGAGATACATGTCATAATACCTCATGAAATTTGAGAAGTTCATTACAGGCTACAGATAGCCTGAAGAGAAATGAGCAAGACCGTGTGTTTGACCCTTTAATGATGAACAAACGTTTTAGGTGTTCCTTGTTTTGGAGATTTTGGAGAATGTTATGCTTGGCTGAATATGCTTCCCTTTAGTGGATTCACGCAGAGCAAATCTGAAGTTACAGTTCTGGACTCCTTAGATTCTCTTGCTTGTCATCACCATCCTGGCTTTTTGCCTCTAATCCTTCCAACACTAAACTGTTTTGCTTTTTCTCGTGTGATTCCATTCTCCTTTCTCTCAATGGACATGGAGTCTCAGCAGCAGCCAAAGCCCCTGCCGGGTCAAGAATTAAAAAAGACAAAAGGCACCATTTAAACCTACTTCTGCTGCTTGGTAGTGCAAATCATTGAAGAAGTCATATAGAAGCTGATTTTGGAATAGTGTTGAATAATGAGGGCTGCAGATATGTAGTTTGGTTAAGCCAGCATATTACTGACCAATGGTCCTGCCAAAATTGCATGTTGCATTCAAACAAGCTGGATCTTACAGCTTTCCTGGTAAATTATTCAATATTTTGGGGGTGAGAACTTAGGGTGAAATAATTTTCTTTTATTGTTTGAAAACAGGTTTGATATTTTCTGGGGGCTCAAGATGCCCCCTAATTCTTTCATTGTCTTTCACATAGCAAAGTAGAAGCAGTTATGTATTTCAACATGGTTGCCATTGGTGAAATACAGCTCCTCGCACTGATGGGGAAGAACAAAATCAGAGGACATCTTTGTCCCTACAGTTTTCCCTTGCCATCTCAGGGAGCAACACTGAGCAGATTTCTATAACTAAATCTTCTTCCTTATAAACTAACTAACATGACCCGCTTCCTATCTCCCCATAAAGGGACAACTGAAGGACTTCATCACAAAGCAAATAATGGGGCTACTAAGCATTTTCGCAACAGCTGCATAATCACCTTCTTCACCACATTCCCCAGAAATGGGAGTATAAGTAAGAAATATCAGCCAACAAATGAGAGCTTCAGCAAAACATCACCCCCTGGCTATGCATACGACCATCACCAGGCTCCCAATGTCACAGAAGCATCGGATACCAGTGGGCATGAAGAGGACACAATTCAATACAGGACCAGATCCAGTGTGGCTGAGGCAAACCCACCAAATACGGAATTCTCTGGGCTTGATTTCCCCCAAGAGTAGTATAAGAGCACCCATTTCTTCCTCCAGTCTTAGAAGAGGGCAAAAGGAGTCACACCCCCTGATTTTTTAAACATTTTTACCGAAAAGAGGAATTGTAGAACCCTGAGTCCTGGTAGACACTGTAACTACACATGTTTGCATAGAATGCCAATGCCTGGAAAATAAGCTGCTTACTTTCTTGTGAACAGGCCTACTATGGAGAGCAAAGCTGGTAAACGTTATTTATTTTTACAAATGTATTTTTTCCATATATATATATATTGGTATGTCCCTGATGCGGTCAGTCCATCAATACTAAGTAACAGCTAACCATGCAACAGCTAACAAAACTCAGCACTTCTGCATTTTCCCCACAAAACATCCAGGCGTGACCCGCATCAAAGCAATCTCTCTGCATCAGCATGAACAAATAGATGCACCTTGAAGCATGCCCTAAAAGCCAGTAGAATATAACTCATTTCAGTGTACTCTCCACAACTGGAAATAGTAAATATTTTCATTTTTATCAATGAAATAGGTCTTTGATAGCTGTACCCTTTGCCAATATCCCCCAACAATGTCTTCCTGCCCTTTTAAAATGTCCTGCCTTAATTTTATTGAAGTGTAATTTGTCATGTATCAAAATCCAAAGTAATATTGTACAACATTATTTGTAGAGCTAGAGCTCAGCTGGAAAATTCATACTCAGATTTCAACACCCTTCACCTCCACACATAATCAGTTCAGTTTAATCTCTAATTATTTCATCATTATCAGTAGTAGAATCTTGCTAATTTGTGCTGGCAGACACCTTGTGAATTACCTGATGTTTTGAGTTAATGGGCAATTGAACAAACACTTATTATTATTTGTTCAGAATATAGGTGTGCATGGCAGTTTGCATTCTAATAAAAGGCAGAGTCCCTGCATATAGAAACTTATTCTATAGCAAGTCCACCATCACAAACACAGTCAACAAGCAAGGATGCACTTTGCTCATTTATTTGCCAAGCACAGTTTAGTTTAATTATTTATAATGCTTGTTCATATACTAATAAATGTGTTCTGTGGTACGTTTTCTAGAAGTAATGAACTTTTAGTAATTGGAGACCTTATTATCGACCTCGACTATTAATTTTTGCTGAGAAGTGAGAAAAAACATCTGGGTTTTGAGATATGGGGAATGCAGAATAGTAGTGTGATTTACCAAGATTTTGCTGTATTTGAAAAGCATAGAGCCCATAGAATCCTTTTCTAATGTAAACTGGAGTATTTAATTGACATCAGTATGACAATTTTCATTAACAGAAGATCTGGCTGCAGGATTAGTTTTTATACTTGGCCACTTTTGTATTTTACTTGTCAAAATCCACAAAAACTAGCTACAGCTACACTATGAATGGAGTCTGAATTTTGATAATAAAGGGACTGGCAAAAAGAAAAAAAAAAGGTTAATTTTGATGCTACATGCATTGTAGTTCCAGCCCAGAGGAGCTTATTTTTCCAAGACCCTGAAATAAGAAGTCCATATGAAGGCCACCATATAGCTATTACCTGCAAATACTGTTACTCAGTAAAGCATCAGAATATGAAGCAGAGAGTTCTGCTAGTAAAATCTTGTTGGGTGTGTACTTCTATGTCTGCCTGGATTTACTTTTTGAAAGACAGTGTGCTAGAAAGGCTTGGAGTTAGATAAACTTTGTGCATGGAACCCTAACCTAAATTTCTCTAGGTTCATATGAAGTGACAACAGCTATGATTTTAACCAAATATATTACTAATTTCAGATCTTGAGACTTTTTTTTCCTAAAAGGGAAACAATTTGCAATGATGGGATGCAGAGTATTACACCTAGGTGTCACTGATTCTATTCTAGGTCAGGTGGAGAGCAATCAAAATTTGCTGCTGTCTGATGGTTATATGCACAATAAACTTGGTGGTCTGTGCTAGATTTCTAAATCTGTGCTGGACAAAACATGGAGGAATCACATGAGCCTCCAATGGTGTGGAGGGGGTATGATTGGACTGTTAACATATGAAGTTTTTGAGGACTTGAAACTGGAGGTTCTCTTTAAAGTCTCAGTTACATGCTCTTGCACTATTTTACAGGGTAGGATAGAAAAAAGATGATTTGAAAACTCTGAATTCTGAACCTTGAACTTTTCTTTTAAATACATTGAGTTTCAATTACAAGTATGTCCCAATGTTGTGAGTTAAAGTAGATTAACACCCATTATCACTGCACCTTTGTAATGAATTAATATTCACAGATTTGTTTCCCACAGGTAGAATCATAATTTGAGTGCAGTTTGTTTTGGCTTCCCACAGATTGAAACTGTAGATGAAGGGCAATATTAAAGTAGCTTAGACACCCTGTTATTTTCTGTTGAATTTAGACAAACAATACATAAAAGATATTTAACAATTTCCCAATCTTGGCAGAAGATCAAAACAAACATATGC
Source organism: Rafetus swinhoei (assembly GCA_019425775.1). Lineage (NCBI taxonomy): Eukaryota > Metazoa > Chordata > Testudines > Trionychidae > Rafetus > Rafetus swinhoei. Next base: position 31,444,651 of record CM033439.1, on the reverse strand, counting down.
AACAGTTTCCAAGAGAAATACCTGACATGCCATACCAATGAAGGCATGATATTTCACTTGTACATAATACAATGTTTATTCTTACATCATTATGAGATTAGTATTGTATACTGCATGTTAAAAATTAGCAAAAATATTTAACTAAATCTTATTTGGAACTTGGTTGTATGTCATTGGGATACAGATTCAAAACAAATATACTGCACATGTGAGGACATGTGAACTGTTTCCTTAAATCTGAAACAGGAAGATGGCTCCTGTAGATGGACAATGTTAGGCTGAAATGCTACAGTAAAGCAGGTAGAGAGTGCGGCAGAGTAGTTTTAAAGAACAATAGTGTTTTCTTCACTCTAATGAAGTTTCTTGTTCAGTCTTAGAAGAAGGCAGCTCTTTCTGTGGTACCACAGCTCATGTTCAAATTAAGAGCACGTCATTGCAATGTAATTGAGGGATTGTGGCCATGTTCTGCCCCAGGTAAGCTATTCCAATTATGAGACTGTGTTAGTTAGTACTTCGAAGTCTCCATCGTAAGGAATACAGGATTCCCCCAGCCCAGCTTTTCAGAAGTAGCATGGGGTCATCCCTCCAAATCAGTAGGTCTCCTGAGTTTTGTAGATACCTTGTGCCTACATGTTAGCTCCTGATCCAAAGCATTCACTTGACAGTGGTTAGGCAGTGGGTATTCTGACACTACCATGTATTAAGCTAGTAAGAATGTATTTCCCATTTACCTCATTCACCCCTCTTCTCATCTACACATCTACATTTATTTTATTCACCTGTTGTTACCTGGTCATATGTTTAGATTTTAAACTCTTTGGGGTCAGGGATTATATTATTTTATGTATATATAGTGTCTCTCAGAATGGGATTGCCAGTGGAGAAAGGGTTAAGAGGAGCTTTGGGGCCCAGCTATTTGCAGCCAATGCCAAGCCTGGAGGGGAATAAAAGGAAAGACCCTGGCTCACTTCAGGGTTGACTGGCCAAGGAGGTGGAACAGAGCTTTGCTAAAAGAATTGTCAAAACAATATTGCTAGCAGTCATTGAAGTAGAATAGCTGGATTGCCAAAAAGCAAGCAACACTCAAATCAGAGACTGTTTAGGAACTAAGCCTGAAGGAAAGGGTGGAAGGCCCATCTCTTCCTTCCATCTATCCCCAGAAAACTGGGATGGCCCAATATTGAGTTACATTTGCTTTTTTTGGTAAAATATTTTGGGGGGGGGGCAAGACCCTCAACAGCACCCGTAAAGACTGAATGAATCACTAACTGGTAGGCCAGAGCCTGCCTTGTTGCACACCAGATGTACAGGCTTTAAGAAGACCCATGTTGTGGTGGAAAGCTGCTCCAGCCATACCAATACAGTGCTACAGCAAAATAAATAATAACAAATAACAATAATGTTTCTACTCGGTACCTTTTGGACCTTTAGCAGCCTGGCTTAAGTAGAGTTGTGAGGCTGGAGTCTCCTCCTATGGGTGGGGGGAATTGAGGGGAGAGAAAAACATTCTCAACCAGAGGGAGAAAGGGACGTCAGCTGAGTAAGCTGATTGAATTATTATTAATTCATTCACAAAATTCCCTCAGGGAATTGGATGAGGGAGCTATCAAGTTATGGGGAGTAGTTCTCCCTGTACCATGGGGCTGACTGGCCAGGAAAAAGGGACAGAGCTTTGCTTGCAGAGTTGTGGAGAAGGTCTGCTTGCCAGAGCAGCAACTGGGGTAGAACAGCTCCACTCCCTTTTCCCCCAAGGACTAAGTGATGCTTGAATTAGAAACTGTTTAGGAACCAAGCTCAAAGGAAAAGGAAGAAGTTCCCTGTCTCCTGTGGATGACTCTGTATTGAACTACATGTGTAAGTTCTAACCCCAACAGTACACCTATGAAGGGTCTTTTGCAGGCACAGAAGTAGAAAAATATGCTGGAGAGGCAGCACTCCTTTGGGACTCACCACCACTGTATGACTCTGAAAGGGCTTGTCTCATGAACAGTATAAATTAAACCCAGAAAGCCCAATGCCTGGGTTCTGCTAACTTGGGCTTGGGTAGGAACTGGTGTGGAGGGCAAAGGTGGCTGTACACAACTTTATACTTCCCATGATCCAGGAGTAAACCATTATGGCCAAAGCTGGGGTGGGCAGTAAAATGGCAGTGGTTCACCAGGGTTAGCCCCTGCTGGGTGCTGCCACTATATTTACCTGCACCTCTGCAGGTACCAGTGATTGCAGCTTCTAACCAATGGGAGTTGCAGAAAGTGACACAGACCAGGACACCACTTCCCACAGTTCCCATTAGTTGGGAACAGCAATCTGCGACCAAAAGGAGCTGCATTCCAGAGGTGCAAGTAAATATAGCAGTTGTGGCCCACCAGGGGCTAAGCCTAGCAGATCAGCTCAGGCCCGTGGGTTGGTATTTGCTCACCCCTGGCCAAAGCAAAGTTTAGCACAGTGTCTGGTGGATGTAACTTGAGCCTGGCTGCAATAACTTCCAAATGGTAATTGTAGAAACTGGAGAATGCTTGGTCACACTCCTATTCCACCTTTTAATGGGTTCTGCTTCCCTTGCATTCATACAAATGTATGCTGTTTAATTCACTTAAATTTTATTTCAAGGGGACTACTAACATGAGTAAACTTAAGCATGTGCACACACAAACTTTGCACAGAATCTAACACATTAATGCTTTTTTATACTTGATCATGTAAAGTACCGGGGAGTACTAATAATGTAAAACAACACATGTTGGATGTGTGTCCCTCCCTCACCACCCCAGAGTATTCTTTGGGCTGGAATCCAAGTCCTTGGAGCCACCTAGGCCCAGGAAAGCAAGCAGGCAGGCCTCTGGCCCCATGAGGCTGTATATGATGGGTGACCTTTTTCTTCTGGAGCCCCTCACTCAGCTTCTGTGACCTTGCTGTTTCCTGCTCCAGGCTTCCTTTTCCTGGCTGGCTTCCCCTTTTTCTCTGTGTTTATTTAACCCCTTTCAGGTCAGCTAGTCTCTTTCATTTCCATTGCTCCTACCTTCCCCTACCCTTCAGTTAAATGGGATTTCCAAAGTTCAATCTGCTTTATAGCGTAACCTTTGGGGAGAGAGAAGAACCATCATTAACCTCAAGTAGTTGCCATTGTATCTGTTAGAGTTTACATGATACAAGACCTGTCAACAATGGTGGATCCCCATTTATATAGGCATTTATAATACAACTTCACAATACCCATCAGAATTAATAAATTGTACAGATGTAGCCCCAATTGTTTTTACTTTAATAACCTTTCCTTAAATTGTGCTTGTATCTGAAAAGTGACTGTAAAATTGCATCTTTAATGTGTCCCAGTGGTTTCCAGTTAATTTTCAGCCCTCCAAATTCAGCTGAGATATGGAAGCCGAGCTGCATTTGTTCCTTCTCCTATATAATCTTCAGTAATCCTGAAATAATTTTTGTGCCTTCTAAGTGTCAGTATGTGTAAAGTGGAGGTATGGCTTGAGAGGCTCAGATGCTGTATATATTTCAGTTTACCTTAACTGCCTCACTGCTAGTTCCAGTTCAGGTGCATCGATTGGAGCAGGTGATGATGAACATAAAGGAAGGATCTACAGCAGCTTGAATGAGTTTGCTGGGGTGACTTTGAGAAAAATAAGATTTTACTTGATCTGAAAATCACTGAGTTACATTTTTTGCAGAATCATTTTGCAGGGCGGGGATGGAACATGTCAATGAGAACTACTTTGTGAAATCATTTAGAAAGTCTTGAATTCCAAATTAAGCATTGTTCTGAGAGTACTGGTGAGCATTTGACAGTTCTTGCTCTTAAACCTGTTCAACTCCATTGTGGCCAATAGGGGAGGGGACAGCAGAATTTTGGGTATGATGAAAAACCTCTTCAAGTGGAGAGAGAAGAAAGAGAGAACAGAAAAGCAAGAGCACTCTAGAAAAGTGGATGAGGACTGTTGTAAGGGACATTTTATGATAATCAAAGTGCAATCACTGGAGATCAGTGATGAAGAGGTAGGAAAGTGTTGCTGAAGGCTACCCACTTCCTCACTAATCTTTCACTTCGCTTAGATTATCAGACATCATACTGCCAAAAGCTCCTGGGCTTTTGTTTTCTCTCTGTTGTGGTTCCATGTAAGAGACCCAGCATCTCCCATTCTGTGTGTCTTCCCCCCCCTCACTCTCTGATGGCTCTTGAGCCTGCTATGCTGCCATGGGAACCTGCATGAGACAGTAGGCTCCCATTAGATTTATTCCCTTTCATCCCTTTTTTGAAAATGAATTAAATGTGTTGTGGTGAATTTGGCATGAAAATGTGTCCTGACTCAAAACACTTGAAATTTGCAATTTTTGATGTTCAGCTATGAGTCTGCAAGCCAAAAATATGTAGCTATGAAGATTGACAGCCAGAAAAGCTGTATATTCAAAACCTGAGAGTTCATAAATATTTACACGTCTCCATGATCACTGCTGGCGGTAATTCACATTTGCCAATTAGAAACAGGCTGAGACTGAAATAGCTGAACTACTGGAGAATGCATGGATTATCACAGAATCATGGATTTTATAGATTAACAAGATCTGCTACAGCAGCTCATTTGACCCACCCTCTGCCAGTGGAGGATTGTTTCCTATTGTATGTTTTCTGGTGCTGGTGCTTTTCCAATCTTATATTGCCAGAGACAGATAATGATGAGACACCTACTCTGTAAAGAATGGCGAGAGACTACAGTAAAGGTGGGCAATAAAACAGTGGTGATTCACCAAGGTTCACCCTTGACAGGCTGCCGCTGCTATATTTACCTGTGTCTCCACAAGTATGGTGATTGTTGCTCCCCTTTTCCAGTGAATGGAAGCTGTGGAAAATGGTGTGGACCAGGACACCACTTCCCGCAGCTCCCATTGGCTGGAATGGTGATCCACAGCCTACAGGAGCTGCAGTCGCCCATATCTGTGGAGGTGCAGGTAAATACAACAGTGGTGGCCCACCAGGGGGAAACCTTAGGCTACAGCCTTGTTTATTCCTTGTTCAAAATGGAAACAATCCACGCAGCAAACAAAGGATCTTTCTTGTAGAAAGAGCAGATATTGCTAATCTCCCTACCATAGGATGCTCCTTGTGCTGATTTATATCTCATGCGTACTACTATGTGCCAGGCTGGCCAGCCCATGGATCAAGACCAATTTGACGATACTAATAATCAAGGCCTAGCCTGCTGGCTTACCAGCAAGCACTCCTTTGCCATGATACAAATAGGAGGGAGGAGAGAAGAGCTGTGCTGCAAATGAAGAAGGGGAACTAATATTGCTCTTTCACTTTTTATTAATGCAAACATCTTTTCAGTGCTCTATCTGCATTAGGAGGAGGTTATATTGTACATGGTACTCCTCTATAATACTTTCAATATTTCAGAGGGGTAGCTGTGTTAGTCTGTAACTATAAAAACAATGAGTAGTCCTGTGGCACTTTAGGGTATGTCTACACAGCTGTTATTTTGAAATAACTTTACCAGGATCTACACAGCCAAACCGCTATTTCGAAATTAAATTGAAATAGCGGAGGGCTTATTTCGAAATTGGTAAACCTCATTCCATGAGGAATAGCATCAATTTCGAAATTGCTATTTTGAAATAAGCGTTGTGTAGATGCTTATTTCGAAATAGGGGGCCTCCAGCCCTTCCCAGGGTGCCCTGGTGGCCTTCTGGACACAACCAAGAAAACTCCTCTCTCTTGCCCCCTCCCCGGAGCCCTCAAAGGGGTAGACTCTGGCCACAGTGCCTGTGCCAGCTCCAAGCCTACCAGCCCAGAGCCAGCAGTCGCTGCACCTGACCCAGTGGTCCCAGCATGAGCCAGGCAGCCAGTGCCAGCCAGCCCTCCACTGCTCCCCAGGACCAGTCTGCCAGATCCCAGGAGCCTGCCAGGGGCTGGAAAAGGCGGGTGCTTGCCTGGTCCAGTACGGAGATCAGGGACTAATTCAGGTTTGGGGGGATGCCTCCAACGTTCATGATCTCCACACTAAACAGAGGAACACAACCGTCTACAGGCAGATGGCTGACAGCCTGGCCACCAAAGGCCACATGCGAACCCAGGAACGGTTCACATGAAAGTAAAGGAGCTACGGCAGGCGTGTGCCAGGGCCACGGGGCAGCTCCCAACCAGGGGCATACCCAGACCCCTGACCCTAGTTTGATGCCGTGGACCACAACCTGGGGGACAGGACGGTCCATTGACCCTGGGGCAGAACTTGCTGCCTCCTGCTGCTCCAGCCCCTGCTGCCTCCCCAGCTACCGCTCCTCCTCCAACTCTTCCCCCCTCCTGCTTCTTCCTCTCCACCCTCCCCACACCCCCAGGGATGTCGAGGCCCCCGCACTCCCAGTGCTGGGAGACAGTTGGGCCGGCGAGACCCCCCAACCCTGAGCCCTGAGCTTCTCCTCCCCCTTCCTCCTGCAGCCTTCCCCTGCCAGCTCCCTCCTCCCAGGTTTTCCCTTCCCCTCTCCCACCTTCTTTCCCCAGTCTCACCTCAGTTTCATCCCCCAACCCCAGTTTTGTTCAATAAAGAGGCTTTGTTGTAATGAACACGTGTCTTTTATTGTACAGCAGGAAGGGGGGTTAGGGAGAGGTAAGTGGAAGGACATGAGGGAGGAATGAAGCACAAGTCCCCAGTGGGGCACACCAGGGAGACTGTTACTGCCTGCAGAACATGCTTCCAGGGTCGCAGCAACATGTCCAGGAGAAGCACCAGAGTGCCCAGGGGCGGCTCCGGCTCCATGCTGCAGAGTGCTGTGGTGTCCTGAGTGAGGGCAATCAGAGCATGCAGAGAAAAAAATGCTTTGCTGTCCCTCAGCGAGGTAGGCAAGCAAGCAGGGAAACCTTAGAACCGGTTGTCCAAGGAGATCCCTTTAATCACAGGTCTCACATAGCCTCAGGCAGCAGCCACACAAGGTAACTCCTTACCTGATGCCCTGCCAGAACTGGTTCCGGCCGGCCTTAAATGCGATTCATCGTCCTATCAGTGTGGATGTGCTATTTTGAAATAGCAAAATGCTATTTCGAAATGCATTTTGTGTCTAGACGCATTATTTCAAAATAAGCTATTTCAAAATAACTGTTTCGAAATAAGCTATTTCGAAATAACACTGTAGTGTAGACATACCCTTAGAGACTAACAAAAATGTATATAGTATCATGAGCTTTTGTGGACAAAACCCACTTCCTCAGACTCAAGCTCATCTGAAAAAATGGGTTTGGCCGACAAAAGCGCATGATGTTATATATTATTTCATTACTCTCTAAGGTGCCATCTGACTGCTCGTTGTTTTCAATATTTCAGTCAATATGCAGGAAACCACTGATGTACGAGTTCTGGAAAGCACTTCAACCTGAAGCAGGTACCTGTAGCATCTTGTTGAAATTTGCATTATGTCATTTTACATGTGGTTATGTCTTGTTGTGTCTAGTGATGCAATGTAACCCGATATAACCCCACTTGACATTATGCAACAAAAATGTCTTTTATGCCATTCACCAAAAAGAACTGAGCTGTGAAAAGTAGATATTTTGAGCTTGGAATAGTTCTTTAATGTGGTATCTTGCAGCAGATACTTATGTCTAATTAGTCAGCTCCACAAAAATAATAGTAGTTTGACTAATACAATATGAATTTTCATATGTACACATGTGGCTTTTGGAGCCTGGCCATGTCTCAAAATAGTAATTTTATTCTAAATCACAAAATAGTGAACTTTTTCTATTTAGCTCTATCTTTAATTTGTGTGTTTTGAGAAAGATAATAACATCTAATCAAACATTTTGATCTCATTAATGAGTTTTTAAAATTAAGACAACATTAAAACTAAGCCAGTAAATTAATCTCATTTTCTGCACTGAAATGACTAGAAACATAAATATAACTTGTGGGCTTGAAAAATTTTGCTATACAAAGCTGATACCAACATTCACATATTTATTTGTTTCACTGGTTCCTAGTTTCATTTCAAATCAGGAATTGAAAATAATGAACATGCACTAATCTATTTTTTCTTTAAATTTGAGGGATGGTTTGCTTCACATTTGGTTTGCAAGTCAATGTCCATCATCTGTTACACTCTTTCTCTATAATGTTTCCATAGCTGATTCTCTGTATGAATAAGTTGTATAGTTACCAAAGTTTTGCACAATTAACTTGTGTTTCAGTTCTTTCTTTCCCAGTGTGATATATGGTTTCAGTTTCAGTCAGACACTCTGGATTGCTACATAGGTTAGCAAACAAAGTAGACTACTAAAACATCTAGAATTTCATTCCCGTCAGTCTGCGTGCTTCTTTATCCAAAGGCCATCTTTAAACCTGGCCCAACCTACCTCTTCTTCATACATCAATATAAATATGCATCTAAAGTAGGCAGTTTTCAGTTAAGATTTTAGGTGGAGCTACTGGTGAAAAAGGAAGGCAGCCTATAATCTACCATTAAGTAGGGATGGCCCCCACAAAAACTTCACATTCAAACACCCTCTAAAATTTTGGGCAAAATCTGTATCTGAATTTTGTGTCTCTGGCCTTATTTTTAATGCTCTGAAATGTGTGAGAATGAGAAAATAATTAATGTACATTTTAAGTGGACACCATGATAACAATAGATGCCTATATTAAACTCCCCCAGGAGGAGAATTAAGACTTGAAGAGTGCAGGTATTGCTTTGTGATTGAGATGCTGAACTGGGACTCATGAAATCTGGATTTGTCTTCCAACTCCATTATAAACCTGTTATGTGACCATGGTATGTTAGTTCCTCAGCTACACAATGGAGATAAGAATGCTTCCCAATCTCACAAGGATGTACTTTACATATATGACCTGCTTCCATACTATGGTGATGAGTATTGGAGAAAAGTTTATAAAATAATAAATTAAAAAATAGAGCAACTTCTGATTAGAAGGGACAACTCTGTGAATTTTAATTGCTGTAATTGATATTCAGTTACTATGGTGATTGGTGGGACTCCTACTTTTGATAGATGATAGATAAATGTTTATTTGGATATGCACTGTCATCATTAGAGTCCTATAAGCCCACTAAAAAGTCACCATTTATCCTCCTCTTATACTTTGTACTATGGAATATCTGCATATTGACAACAACAGTAAATACTCAGATATTTCAAGTAACCATTTAGCATAACAGAAACTCCCTGATAATTCCATCTCCACACTCATCTAATTTCTAATGATGGTACACTAATGTGCTTTTAGAAAAATTATTCAAACATGTAGATGCCGAGAGGGCTACTTGAGTTAAAGATTTTTTTAAAAAATAGCCAATTGATCAAGACAACTTATTTTACTTTGTTTTGATTTATAAAACTACCAACTACCCAGCTGCAAGCATAAGATCATTAGTAAATCAATACAGCCTCTATGTCCCTCATCCCAGAGTCTCTCCAGATACTCATGCAATGAAATTGTAGCATGTGAAACACTGGACTGTGATAAACCAAAGAGAGGAAGAAATTTCACAGTGGAGGGGACTTCACAAGAATGACTTGCTGGCTGTCCCCTATCTTTTATGTAAAAAAGAATCCAGCTCACATGCCTCTGCTATGAGGAAGTGAAGCCATGTTTTCTGGGGACTAACATTTGTAGGCAAAACCAAATATCTAAGATAGAATCTGGAAACTTACAGGCAAACATCACAATCTATAAGGTCCTATGATTAGGTGAGAGAAGTGTCTTCAGTTTCTTGATTTTATATATGAAGATTTTTAGACATGAGGTTGCATGCAATCTTACTAGCCTGAGACAGAATTCAAACTATTATTTCAAACTAGACTAAACTTTCTAAAGAACATAAGTAGGGACATACATGTTTGTAATTTTGCATGCATTGCTAATCATTTCAATGGTAACACTGAAGATCAGCTAACCTATCAGTAAGGTGGCTTATATTTTAATATATATCTTGACAAGATTGTTTTAGAAATAAACCTAACCACAATATGCACTCAAAACTCATGTTTATCCTGAAATACATCCAGATTAGCAAAGTGACACTGAAAAATGTTCTATCTTTGACCACTGCAATGAAAACTTTGATTTGCAGTGTGTAGTATTTAACTGAGCAAGCATCATAAGCCTGCAAGAAGAACTGCAGCTGGTTTCATTTGCAGTATCAGAGCTGATTAATTTGCACTATAGCCATGAAAACCCATAAATAAATAATGTGTGGAACCCTTTCCCCTTCCACCAGCCACTTCAATTTACAGAATTAAACAAGCTGTTGCAGGGAATCTTAACCTGAACCCTAAGCAAGTTGAATCAAAATCCTTTTGTTTTATAAACTAACATCTTGTTTTTAAGCCCTTCAGAATCATTCTTTGGATTATGTTCATACTTTTAAAGAAACTCTGTTTATCATATTTACTCTAGCAATTTATGGAAATCACACATCCAAAAATTATAGTAATTTAAGCAAAAATTTTATTTTATTTTAAAAATAATTTATGAAGTTTTGTAAAAACACTGAGGAGATTTGTTTCTGTTTTGGTTAAGGACTATATTTAGTATGAATTACAATGAACTTCTTCAGAGCATGCCTATTTGTACTTTGTTTTTTATATGAATCCATAAGGTATCAATTGAACTACTTTAGGAATTTTGATCGTACAACAGTCTTTGCTAAACACTCATCCTGACTTTTATCATTGAAATTCAGAGAAATTTGTTATTGGTTTTAAAGACTCTCAGATTAAACTGTGTGTTTTGAGTCAGGAGGAGACCTGGAAGATATTGAGAGAAAGAACTAGGGTTTTTTTTCCATGTGCAGAAATTGGACCAAATTACTATAGTAATGTAAAGGGATCGAGTTAGAGCAGATAGGATCTTATCAGGATTTCAAATCCTAGACTAATTTAGGACTATAAAAATAAACATTTTAAATAAAACTAGTCAATTTAATATTTGGGATCGCAATTTGTCATGTAAATAAAACAATAAATAGATAGCGATACCAGTAAACTACATAAAATGAGAAGAGCACAACGTTTTTATTGATATATAGGCTCATCTGAAATGTAATTTTTGTTTATAGGCTGAGTGATTTGGAGGAGAATTTTTGCTTATATGCTATATGAAATGAACATGAGAATTCAAAACCATGTGTCTGACTATATGTTGGTCTATGTTTTTTGCCTAAACTAATAAACGTAAAAGAAAGATTTTAATAATTGACTTACTTCAAAAGCTTTCTAACATTGGGGATCTCTGCAAGGAACCTGCAAATTATATATGGGTTGATACTACATTGCTGCTAAAATCACATCAGAATAAGGACCTTTGTCAGTTCTAGGGACTGTTAATTATTAGGAAAGTGGTCTCCTTCTTTCCTTTCCATTCTTTTTCTTTTTCTTTCTAACTATGGCAATAAATCTTACCTTGCGAGATTCCTCCCCCCCCCAACATTACATAGCTACTGAAATCCAGTCTGGAGTTGGAGGCTGAATTTGCTCCATATGCCATACATATAGACATTAGTAAATTGAAGTTGAGTTCATGTGTGTAACCCTTGTTTGCCTTCATGCGAGAAATGTTAACAAGAAATATCTATCTTGCTAACACACACTTCATCATTTAAAAGTTTATTCCAAAGGATTAACTCCTTGAGGGCCCCACCCTCTGGCACCCCAGGGTCTCAGTAATTAAGTTCCTTTTTTTGACAGTTGAAAATATGGATGTAAAGCATATGTTCAGGAAGCTAAGAGGAAGCCTCATGCAGTTAGCTCTGAAAAGGACTTAAAAAGTTACAGTCACAAAGTGGAAATCAAATGATATTAAAGAAAAAATAAATAAAGCAGCAGTTCTAGCCACAAGATGTGTACTATAATTGCATTACTCATTACGTGCCAAAATCACTTGCTTTGAAATCTTACTAAAACAAGAAATATTTTACAGTGAGATTTATAATTATTGTCAGTATCTCTGCCACCTGTATATGTGTCTATATATACATATGCATGTGTATGTACATATTTGTCTTTTTGCAGTATGTACATATTGTGGTTAAAAGCTTTACTGTTTATATTATGTTGCTTCTACCCAGGTGTAAAAATAGAGTGATACTTGTCTCCTAATTAAAAATGAATTCTGAATATCTACATGTTTAATACTGTTTATTTTAATGAAGGATTTAACTTAGCCTTTGCATTTTCATTTAGGGCATGAAAAGCACCACCAAGCAACAGCACAGCAAAACAAAGCTACTGCCCTATGTGTAATATACTCAAGAAAAAGGATTCTGAGGCTTCCTGAGCTGGTCTTGTTGCTCATCTAAAAAATAAAGAGGGGCCTCTTTAAATAGAAATGCCACTTAACTTGATTTATAATGTGAGGTGTTAATTGAACTGAATAATAAAAATATCATGTTAACTGTACTCTGGATGTCCTGTTACCCTGTAGTCTTTTCTTGCTTGGCTAGAACTACAGGTACAATTTAAAAATACTAACAACCACTAGTAGAAATCAGATGCACTTTATCTAGCACTGCTTTAGTGTCTAAAAAAAAAAGTTTTTCTTTAAGATGGTTTCTGGTACATGGAAGGAAAAGAACCCTCTGTTTTTTACAGAACGACGACTGCCAGAATATAGCAAGCAATGTTTTAAGGGAAAAAAAATCCTGGCTGTAAATGTGCACAATATTCCACATTATATACATGTCATTTCTGAGTACTGTTGGAACGATGCTGTGTCAAATCTGTATGACAGATTGAGGTGAAAGCTGGGAAGAGAGAGCCTGTGAAGAAACAGCCTTGACCGAGTCAGGCACCCTATAGAATTTATCCTGCAGGCTATAAGTAACCAGTTTCATCACATAAAAGGAAGAAAGGAATAGGGATAATTGTCTACTAATTTAACTATCTCAGTTGGTCATACTATTATTTAAATTACATTTCAATGTAACAATGCCATCTAGTGATGAAAATTAAAATGATGCTTTCGACTGCCTCACATGGGAGTAGGATGTTGTTAGTATTTTTAAGTTAGGTGCTTAACTATTATAAAGATGTATGTTCTATACATAATATGTTGATGGTTAATCAGCTGTAACATCTGGGATAAGAAGTGAATAAGCATGAAACCTTGAACAAGTTTCCTGCCCTCAGTTTCCTGACAGAAGGAAAATCTCTGTATGTGAAAAGCTCATGTAAGTTAAAACACTCAGTCCGTCTCCGTGAGACTGGAAACTGAGCTCAGAAGAAACAAATGATACACGTTTATTCAGGAGAGCTTTCAAATCATTTCCACCTTGGAACATGCTTATTTGTTTGATCTTTACTTTTCAAAAATATGCTTTATAAACACTTCTTTAGCTACATTGCACTTACATATACATCACTTCAGCCCCTACTTGTTTGCAACTTTTGCAGTGCAGCTAACTATTCCATGAAACAAGTCAGAAGATCATTTCGGTCACACCACATATTACCCATGTATTTGTTCCTCATTCTTTCCTCTGGCCAAATCTTTTCATAGAATTGCTTTTCCAGGCAAATATTTCCAGAGTAAACGGAATATATGACTTATTCCACTTGCTCATGCTTATTTTGTCTAAAATGCTCATTGAATAGGAATAGTAAATACCTGTGTTTTTAAGATTAGGGAAGAAAATAAAGCAATTATTTCAATAATGTTTGTGTGTACGTGTTCTGTATTCTTCTCCCATGCACTGTGTGTGTTTGCATTCCAGCTCTGCTGAAATTTGGCAAAGATTTATTTTTCTGTCTGACAGATCATAAGGAATGATCATAATCAGGAATAAAGAAAATAAATTATTCATATAAAACAGGCAAAATGAAACCTTGCAGCCCAGAAACTTAGAACAGTTAAATACAACTTTCTCTTAAACGCCTAAAATTTAAGAACATAAGAACGGCCATACTGGGTCAGATGAAAGGTCCATCTAGCCCAGTGCCCTGTCTCCTTACAGTTGACAATACTGGGTGCCCCAGAGGAAGTGAGTAGAACAGATAAACATCAAGAGATCCATCCCTTGTCACTCATTCCAAACTTCTGACAGAAGGAAATTTTACACTTACCAAACTCTCACATATATATGAGAAATGTAATTTACATGTCTACACTTTCACTCTACTTTCCCAAACAAAAGCTAATGCCCTCCCTAGTGTACCTTCCTCCATACCATTCAAACTCACCCTTCAGGAAAAAACCTGGGAAAGCAGAGAGGCTTCAACTGCCAGACTAAGTGGGGCGTGAGTCAAGGGCCCTCAATAACTATGGCCTGCCTTAGTACCCATATCTCAGATTATTGTAATTGTTGGAGTCAGAGACTAAGAAGTGGTTCCTAAGATAGGAAGTGCAGTATCACAGGCATGATACTGTTTGGTATGCCATGGCACCAACCATATGAGCAACTCATATGCCCACATGGTCTTTAGTGACAATAATACCAAGTAGAGCATGTTGAAGTTCTGGATCAGAGGATACAAAACAGCTCAGTTAACATGAATGTTCCACATCCAGAAGAATAAATTACAATGTTTTGTCTCATCTAGAATGAGCTTTCTCCAGCTAGCTACAAGATGAGCTCAACTTGAGCAAGGCATTGGGAAATCTCTATTGACCATTCATGTTTGATGAAATAAGACATATAGCTTAGCTGAGTGATAGACACATACCAATGGAGCACCTCAGCTAAAGCCATCTCAACTCACTGTTCTGCTGACCTCATTCCTATTCACATTGTTAACAGAACTGGTAAGAAAATGGAGTTTAGGGGTGAACTATGAAAATGTTTAAATCTGTTTTCCATGAAAATTTCATTTCCATTACTTTTAAACAGCTATACATATTAAACAGGCTGAGTGACATGATGAAACACTGCAAACTCTCATGTGAAATAAGTATTAGGGCTCTTACTCTCTAACTATGACTGACTGACCAGTTTCTCTAGTACTGCCATTGTAGGCCAATATGCTACAAGTCAAATGTGTGTGGTGTTATGATTGAATTTCTATCCCACACTGGGACAGAACGGGTTAAGGAGCAGCTCTGGACTGAGGTGACTCTGCCTTGATTACCTGTAGGCCCGGAAGTGGACAGACAGGCTAGGAGGACAGGTCTATCTTCCAAGCTTCTGAGTAAGAGGCCTTATTGCAAGGGAGGAACCTGCTAGCAGCAGCTGTTCTGGCCCCTAGAAGAAGAACCAGGGAGAAGAGGTACCTGGGAGCTTCCTCTCTTGGGCTGCAAGACTCCCTGAGAGATGGAGTACTCAGCTGGAGGTGTGACTGGATCCCTCTCCCTGATCAGGGACTGCAGCCTGTCTGGAATCCTGAGTAGCGGGGAATGTGACAGACCCAAGCAGGAGAGGGGGAGTGCAAGTTGGGAACTTGGGTCAATGTGAAGATGGGGCTAGCCAGCAAAGAAGAATTTTACCAGCTGAAGTCTCCTTGTCTGAAGAATCAAATGTTTTTGCTATTGTCTGTTTGGTTTGAGGCTTTACAGGCAAGTGAGATGTAAGAAATGGCCCAGAGAGGCAGCCTCAAAGTACTCCAGAGTGCTTGATATTGTTCCTTCTTGTGGGGCCCTAAGTCAGAGCCTGGTAGAGAAGGAGGGTGTGGTCTCCTCTATCAACCACCCTTTGTGTAGAGGGACATAATGTCTTCCTGCCCTACCCTCACTTCAGAGGTAAGCACGGGGTAGAAATGTTATGAACCCTGAGTCAAGATTGTGCTACCTACAGGTGCCTGGAGGTGAGTGGAAGATCATTTAAGTTCTGGTGACCTTAGACTGGATATATTGTGTTGCATTCTGTTATCCTGGAAAGGGGCAAACCCAACTGGTGACCCATTTGGAGGGCAGATAGCTATCTACTGAAAGATGGACCATTATAGCGTTGGGGTGGCTGTGATGCAGGTTGTTGGAAATGGAGGAGAGCTGGGACCTAATGAACTTAACACTAAGCAGCCCAGCCCCCATGTGAAAGCATTCCTGCACACCCCAGGAGAAAGCCTCTCCAAAGGGGTGCTCTGCAATGTTGGTAAATGAAATGTTTCCCCAAAGCAGTGGAGTATCAGTGGTGCCATTCCACAGCTACTCTTGAAGCTTCACAACTGCACTATAGTGAGTGCATCCCTGTTACTTTGCTGGTAGCATTTGCACAGCTGCATGGATTTACATGCCAGAATGTGGCCCACGCCAGTGAAAAAAAACACTTCTGATGTGGCTGTGGATGGTGGTTCTGGAGAGCAGCTATCAAGGCAGCATTGCTGAGGTCTGATTCAGTTCAGTGCTACTGCATCAGTTCCACTGTGTTCTGGAATGTGTATATCCTAGAAGGCAGGAAGAATTTGAATTGTAATAAAATAGGGGGAAATTCTGCTCTCAGATTGTGTGTGGTGCTCACGGATTTGAAAGGGAGTTGTTGATATATATCTGAGGACAGAATTTGGATCACCATGACTTAGTATATTTTAAATAGATAGAGATTTTCAAAATCTCAAATTGCTGCTCCAATATTCTGGAAGAAAATAATCACATTAAAATCACATTCACCTCACCACCCCCCATCATCCTGATTTTTTACCTAATCTGTCTTTAATGAGGATGAGCTTAGTACCTAAAGAGAGTGCTCAGTAGTTTTCTAGTAGAACATATTTTCAGTGCAATGCTTGGTGGAATTAAGACCAAGCTCCTAGTCACAGTGATGGGAAGACATCAAGTGAGCAATAATCATCGTACATTGCAGTTACATTTTGAGTTGTCCTATGTAGACAAGTGGTGTAGACATCAGTACATGCTGAAAGCTAGGCTAGCCCCTTGAAAGTTTGTTATATGTAGACGAAGTTACACCAGCATCAAATTTTCTCTTTCAGTAGCTCTGACTCACGATGTACGCTGGCACAGACATGTAACTATATCTGGCGCTCAGTCTTCATTTCATAACACTCTCTCTTCCCCCCAGCCTATCTAAAACCGCTAGCACCTGGAACCTTAGAATCTGAGCCTTCATTCTTTAGTAAAGAGGAAATTTCTCATTTACATGATAGGAAATAAAGTCTGAAAATGTGCCCTGAGAATGATACTGGCATTTGTCTGAGTCCTCAGAAAGTCTGAAATAATGGCTCTAAGAAGGAGATCTACCCCAGTCATCTCAACGGAGTGTTACATTCAAGATCAACTGCTCTGCAGTTCTGTCAATACCATCCCAACAACAGAGTCTGACAGAAGAAGTGTGCAGAAGGCTCAGCCCACACACTTATGCGTATGTGCTCGCTGTTTTAGGTAAATACTGGAAGGTCTCCCTATTCACCACTATTCCTGCCTCTCCTGGAAGAGCTGTATAGACAGTGCCAAATTATGAAATAAACTATTTTGAACTAAGATAAAAAAATACGCAATTTGCATAGCTCAAATTGTGTATCTTATTTCGATCTACGGTGCAGTGTAGACACACCCTGAATTACTACTATAAGAACATAAGACTGGCTATACTGGATCAGACCAAAGGTCCATCTAGCCCAGTATCCTGTCTGCCAACAGTGGCCAATGCCAAATGCCCTAGAAGGAGTGAACACAAAAGGTAACCATCACGTGATACCTCTCCTGTCATCCATTTCCAAACAAACAGAGGCTAAGGACACCATTCCTACCCATTCTGGCTAATAGCCATTGATGTACCTAACCTCCATAAACTTATCTTGCTCTTTTTTGAACCCGGTTAAAGTCCTAGTCTTCACAACATCCTCTGGCAAGGAGTTCCACAGGTTGACTGTGCGCTGCATGAAGAAAAACTTCCTTTTGTTTGTTTTAAACCTGCTACCTATGAATTTCATTTGGTGACACCTAGTTCTTATATAATGGGAACAAGTAAATAACTTTTCCTTATTTACTTTCTCCACACCAGTCATAATTTTATAGACTTTTATCATATCCCCCCTTACTCTCCTATTTTCTAAGGTGAAAAGTCCCAGTCTTTTTAATCTCTGCTCATATGGCAGCTGTTCCAAACCCCTGATAATTTTAGCTGCCCTTTTTCTGAACTTTTTCCAATGCCAAGCTATCATTTTTTAGATGAGGCGACCACATCTGCATGCAATATTCAAGTTGTGGGTGTACCATCGATTTATATAGCGGCAATAAAATAGTCTCTATCCCTTTTTTTAATGATAATTAACATTCTCTTTGCTTTTTGAACTGCCACTGCACACTGAGTGAATGTTTTCAGAGAACTATCCACAATGGCTCCAAGATCTCTCTCTAGTAGGTTTAGCTAAATTAGTCCCCATCATATTGTATGTATAGTTGGGATTATTTTTTTCCAATCTTCATTACTTTGCATTTATCAACATTAAAATTCATTTGCCATTTTGTTACCCAATCACTTAGGCTACATCTAGACTACATGGCTCCGTCGACGGAGCCATGTAAAATAGTTTATTCAGCATAGTCAAAGAAGCGGGGATTTAAATAATCCCCGCTTCATTAAAATAAAAATGGCCGTCATGCTGTGCCGACGATCAACTGATCCGGCACAGCGCAGCAGTCTAGACGTAGCGCGGTCGACAAAGGAAGCTTTTGTTGACCGCTCCAGTAAACCTTGTTTCACAAGGCATACCAGAGCGGTTGACAAAGGTTTCCTTTGTTGATCGCGCCGCATCTAGATTGCTGCGCTGTGCTGGATCAGTTGATCGTCGGCACAGCGTGGCGGCCATTTTTATTTTAATGAGGCAGGGATTATTTAAATCCCCACTTCTTTGACTATGCCTAATAAACTATTTTATATGGCTCCGTTGACGGAGCCATGTAGTCTAGACGTAGCCTTCATGTTGTGAGATCTTTTTGTACCTCTTCACAGTCTGCTTTGGTCTTAACTATGTTGAGCAGTTTAGTAACATCTGCAAATTTTGCCACCTAACTGTTTACCCCTTTCTCCAGATCATTTATAAGCAAGCTGAATAGGATTGGTCCCAGGACAGACCCTTGGGGGACCCCACTAGTTACCTCTCTCCAATCAGAAAACTTACCATTTATTCCTAACCTTTGTTTCCTGTCTTTAACCAGCTATCAATCCATGAAAGGACCTTCCCCTCTTATCCCATGACAACTTACTTTACTTAAGAGCCTTTGGTGAGGGACCTTGTCAAAGGCTTTCTGGAAATCCAAGTATACTATAGCCACTGGATCCCCCTTGTCCGCATGTTTATTGACCCCCCCCTCAAAGAACTCTAACAGATTAGTAAGGCATGATTCCCTTTACAGAAACCATGTTGACTTTCCCCCAACAAATTATATTCATCTATGTGTCTGACAATTTTATTCTTTACTATACTTTCAACTAATTTGCCTGATACTGATGTTAGACTTTCCGGTCTGTAATTGCCGGGATCACCTCTAGAGCCCTTTATAAATATTGGCATCATGTTAACTATCTTCCAGTCATTATATTTTATATTTTCCAGTCACTACATTTACAAGCTGAGTAATTAACCTACTTTGAGTGCACATGAGTGCAATTCTCTTTTGAGTTACAAAGAGTTTCTGTGTGAGCATTTTGGGGGAATAGACACTTTATTGCATAAATTATATTCCTTACAACAGGACACTTAAGCATTGTATGTTTCAGATTTCTAATAGAAAGTATATATCTACAAAGAACATAATATCTCTGCAGTAGGCTTGCTGTTCATATTCATCTTAAAACTTACTACTCTCCAATTTTGTATCAACTTTAAGATTGTACATGGCTCTTTTATTTCCTACCCCCTCTCACAAGCTTTACCCATTGCTCTTTGTTGTCTCTCTAGAGATGTGTAGCCCCAAGCTGCACACGCTAAAGTGCACACTGAAACTTAGACTGGTATCTAAAGCTGACCAAAACTCATGTCATCTGAAGAAGTGGGCTGTGCCCACGAAAGCTCATTATACCATCTACATGTTTTGTTAATCTATAAAGTGCTACCAGACCATTTGTTGTTTTTTACGTTTATCCTGAACAGACTAACTCAGCTACCCCCTGAAGCTTCCAAAATGTTTCAAAAATTCTTTTTTTTTTCAATTAAAAAAAAATCTCTTACAATGGTTTGGTGTTTTTGAGCAGTCATCAGAGTAGTTTTTGTGTGTGTTTGGGGTTTGTTTTTTATACATTCTAAACTTTCAATAAAAATAATCTGTCTTTTCTTGCTAGCTCTTTCATGAGAAATCTCATTGACTTTGCTGGGACTCCTCATGGGTTTGAATAAATCTTGTGCACAACTATTTGCAGGATCATGCCTCCCTCTCAACTTTGTGCCTTCTTTCATGTTATTGCCTACTTATAGAACAGCCTCATTCCTCTCATTCACTAGGCATTCAGCTCTTTCCTCAAATCTCCCCTTAAAACTGATTTTGGTCTTCTAGCCCCCTCCTACTGATCTCCGAAGGGTCTGGTCTAACTCCCACACATCTAGAGAGCTGTACTGAAGCCAACCACATATGACTGTGTGCTCCTCAGGACAGAGAACTGTGGAGACCAATGTTGCATTATAAGGGTACGTCTACACTGCACAGCTACCCCACATCTACACAAGCCACCCGTTATTTCAAAATATTTTTTTAAATAACGGGTGTGCTATTTCACCATCGCAGTAAATCTCATTGCATGAGGGGTACGGGATGGCTCAAAATAGTACTATTTTGAAATTTGGTGTAGCACAAATTGCATATCTTATTTCGAGTGTAGGGTGCTGTGTTAATGCACCCTAAGAAAAAATAATAATAAACCTTTCATTATTTCTTGAGGCATATCTAATGCATTTGATTTCTAATTACATTTCTTCACATCTTTATTGGTTTTGATAAAATCTTGAAAGCCAACTTTAGATAAGATAATGCTACTTAGTCTGTAAAGTGAAAGCATATAATGGGAGTATTTTTTATGCTCTAGCTCCATCTAGCAATGATTATAGGAAATTCATGAAGACCTAAATATTCAAACATGTATGCAATTATTAGGTTATAATAAAAACAATCTCATCCACAATAAATACCCCAATGGATTAAAAAGGGAAATAATATTCCAAGTAGAGATCTTTTCCATAAATACAAATTCTTTGAATCCACTGGGAACAGATGATTTAAAAAAATTGACTCTAATGTTCACCCAGAATCTGAGCTGAACTTTTAATGGGGTTAAAATGTGATTACAAATAATCCTGATTAGGGTTCCCCTCCTCTTATACCCCATGATATTGCTGAATTCACAATTTTCACTTTTTACCCAACATTAAGTGTGATTCAGAAATGAATGTAAATAATTTTGTTTCGATGTTTATATTTTGCAAGTTCGTATAAATTGTATGAAATAATAAGTCTGAATAGCATTATATGTGTAAATATTCTCATACTTTAGATGCAGTTAAATTTTTACCTTTATAGTATTTATAAACAATTACAGAGAAACCCCTGAAAATTAAATCCCTAGCATCGTGCTTAGAAAAAAGTCTCCCAAATAAATTTTGTTTCTTTCTAATTCACTGACAGTTGTGGTGAGTACAGTATATAAACAATAACCCAATGTCATTCAATGTCTATTTCTGGAAACATTTTGCTCAAATTCTAAATGGGAAAAGATGGTGTTGGAATAACAAAAATGGTAGTGGAACTTTTGAATGACACTGAATAGTGTATTTTTCAAAGTGTGTCTTTCAGATTGTGAAAATATGAAAAATCTTTGGAGTGGGCCACATCCACCCTGATTGAAATAGCCTCATTAGCACTGGTCCTCTGCATAGTAATATAATATTTACATATTTGTATGTATATATAAATCCCTTCCAAACTGAAGCTTCTACTTTATGCATCTGATGGACTGCAGCCCACGAAAGTTCATGTCCAAATAAATTTATTAGCTTTTAAGATTCCATAGGACTTCTTATTATTTTATCTTTAAATGGAAAATGCACAGACATTGAAGTTCTGGGAAAACATCTTAAAATTGTTGGCTTTTTTTTTTCACGAACAGAAGTCAGTTTACCCCTTTAAAGGAAAAATTCTGGATCAGTAACTATCCAAAATTGATAAGGGTGCCGTTTCCACAAGGAAGGAAAATAATTTTTCATGGTAGTACAGGAAATGGCACAGGTAGTACCGAGAATTGTAATTATAAAATGAACACAAAAACTAGAGCAAATAAAAGAAAATGAAGGCAAAGGGAAGATGCATTTTAAGAAAACATTCTAGAGTTAATGATTTTTAAGGGAGCTTCAAAGAAATAGCAATTCATAAAGGGATCCCACATTTCACTGAGGAGTCTGGCAGTCATAAGTAAAATCCTGCAAATCCGCAGATATCCACTTTATATCCATAGGTACCCACATCCGTGGATCTGGATGCAGATATCTGCAACTCATTTTTGCAAATATGGATGCAGATGCAGATACAAATTTTGTATCTAGAACCCTGAAAATGTGTGGATATCTGCTTTATAACCATTTGTATCTGTGTCTGCAGGTGTGGATGTGGATATCCACGGCTCATTTTTGCAGATACAGATGCAGATGTGGATGGATACAAATTTTGTATCCGCACAGGGCTCTAGTCTTAAGAACAGATTGATGTTCTCTTTCAAAAGTGGCCTAAATTCATGAGCGTGTGCGAGGATCAGAAGATTCCACTGCCCTCCTAAAATATTCATCAGTAGCTTCCCAAAAGAATCTTGTTCCCTTGAGTTGTTTAAAGGTAGACTGGTCATAGACTTAGAAACTACAATATAGTGACTTGTGGCAGTATTGCTCTGGGATTGTCTAAGACTGGACCAGTGATCTGTTAGATCTTCCCATCTCTAATTTCCATTCCTCTAAAACTTGTTCTCTTTTAAAGTTTATAATTTGCAGTACATTACAGCTGATAACAGTGAACAACTTAGTTTGTCTCTCAAATTCAGTGCAACATTCTAACTTAGTTTAGAATCTGGTGCCAATTTGTAAAAAGGCAACTGATGTGAGCTCATTGTGGCAAGCAGTATAGAACTCTGAAACTCCAAAACAAACCAATATATTCCACAAAACTACCCAGGGAAAGCCCTCTCTTATTCATTATTAATGTATGTGTTAATGTAGTCTGGGATAAAACTGATCTATCTTCACTGCTACCAGCATGCTCCAATATAGATTGGATATTAAGCTAAACATTTTTTCCAAATTCACGTTATGTGGGAAAATATCTCCCCCTAGTGTTTATGTCCAGTCATATTTTTCCCCATCACAAATATTAGGTTAGATATACAGACTGTCCGTGTATTATCTATCTATCTATTGGTCTATCTGCTCTGGAAATTGCTAACATCCTTTTTGGTATTGTCTTCTCCCACTCTTATGCTTGAATCTTATGGTTCCTGCTGGAAGGGTTGTGACTGTTCTAAGACAGGCCATCTTGTACTTAGGAGGCCAAGTAGAGTAGAGGGAATGGAGACCCATGGAGTACATGATTGCTAGAATTATGAAGGGGCACTACATGAGATATCAAGGGAGAAAAACTGCAGTCTGTACACTTATGGAAGTACAAAAGGTGGTGGTCTCTGATAGAAGTGATCTGAGCTGCAGAAATAAAGCCTTGTGAGAGACCGTTTTCCTGAAGTAGTTTACACTCCAGATCCACAGCTGGATCCTAGGTGTCATACCATTGCCATTTGGGAAACAGCAGGATTTCCACAGCTGTCTCATTAGGGAGCATGAGGTATCTCAACCCAGACTGAGAGGAAAGAGTTGATAAAAGTGGAATCAAGGAGCTTTCTTGCTCATATAGCCTAGGATGGCAAGTTGATCTATGATAACTCCAAAAATGATGGTGGACAGCAGGTCTGCTACTCATATCTTGCCTCCTCCTCAACAAGTAAAAAACTGGTGGAGTAGGCCACCTTGCACTGTCAGAAGAACATTGAACAGAGCTCAGCAGTTATATGATGCTGGGACCCTTCTTTCCTAGATGTCTAAAATAAGTAAGCAGAGGTCCCGGGGGATTCTTGGTGGGGAAGGGGATGGGTAGGATGGTGACATTTATTATGAAACTGGTGGAAACCCCACTATGCACACACATCTGCAATGTGAATTGCCTAGCCCTACTTGTACAAGCCCTGTGTGATCAGTGGCCAGGTAGAGAGAGGAGTTAGTTCTGGAGTACTGTTTGCTAAAAGTCTGGGAGGAAATCCCATTCCTGACTTCCTGCTGCCAACACCCCTCCTTCTTCAAGTAGAAAGCTGTCACTCCAGAGCAGAGCTCAGCCCTGCTGACATGGAGGGTAGTAGTTGTAGTAGTAGCATCACCTGGTTAACTCTAGGTCAGTTGTCTGGGATAGGTATGAAGCTGGAGAGAGGAGCATCTTTTCTTGTTGCTTCTGGGAGAAGCCAGTTCAAAGCAGCCTGCAGCCAGTAGAAGAATCCTGACTAACATGGTCACTCCCATAATGAACAGGTGGCACTGTTACAGAGACTGGGATTAATCATTCCAAACTCACACTGAATCCAAGAACCAGGTGTGTTACAGAGCTAGTCCTCCAGGAAATGTAAGGAGGATACTCTTCTTAGAAGCTCTTCATGTAGTCTTTGATCTCTTGTGACATATTTCCTGCTGGGGAGCAGAAACAAAGGCACCCAGAGCAGAGCTGGTGTAGTCACGGAGGAGCAAGACATTTTGTTATCTCATTTCTCTTGACAGCTTCCATCCAAACAAAGGGTTTATCGTGAAACCTTTCTGCTTATTAGAAAAATCCTATCACACCCAACACTACAGGTGACAGCAGGTATCTTGCATTGGGCCTGAGAAACTGGGCTGGGAGAGCTATTTAAATGGGTCACAGAATATTTCTGTGGTGGCTATTTATGCATTTGAGATGAGCAGGCGGAGGGAAGAATCTGTGACACCTCATAGCCATCCTGTGCCCATGGTGCAGTATTCATTTCTGCTGTTAATTCCTGCCTCCTGAAAGGGTGTGGCAGGTAAGCAGGGTTTTCTCAGACACATGACTTGGGATTTGGAATATATGAAATGAACCCTGTGTGCCCCCAGCACAACCCCAATAAACTTGGCATGGATTCACTCTAAGGAGTTTTAAAGTTTATGAGCTCATGCTGACCGGAAATTCCATGCCATTTAAAACCCTGCAAATCTAACCAGGGGTTTTTGGTCAGTGCGGACTATAGTGAAACCTCTGGGTTTCATATGTGTTAATTTACATATGGAATACCCTAAATTGGACTATTTATAATTCATTTCCTGATACTTGTAAAAATATTTGAAATGTCTGGCAGATAAATGAAAAGAAATGGAAAAAACTATATATGGAGTTGCAGAATGATTGTCGCCTGCCATTAACTTCCAAAGTTATTTCTCTCACAGTATGAAAATGTTTGGTATGTTAGCACTTTAAATTAAGTGTCTCAAATGTGCATTTAATTTAGATTTAATAACACCATTTTCCTTATGAAAACTCAGTCAATTATTGAAAGCATTTCTTGAGGTTTAGCAATTATTTAAGAGGTGCATTTACTGTAAAGCAATTAGTTCAAATGGCAAGTTCCTGGAAGTACCATATTTAAAATAAATTTAAATATTTGTTAGTAAAAGGAAATATTGTATACCATTATAATTTGATAATATTTAAATTGTCTCTCATAAAAATTTTAGAAACATTTAAGAAGGTAGTTATGCATATTTCCATGAGAAATAGAGATGAATAAAAGCAAGAACCTCTAGATGGAATGCAACTAATTTAAAATTCCAAAAGCAATAACTTAGTGTGATCTTATGAAAATGAACTGGTGCCCCTGAATCTCTTGCGTACCAGGTCCTGTGAAAATTGAAAGAGAAGGAGGAGGCAAAGGGGCATCAAAATATGCTTTTTAAAATAATGACCACCAGGCATGTTGCACTGAAATATATATACACAAAAGAGCCTATGTGAAGGCAGTACAAGGTAAATAAAATAGGCTAATGCCTGCCTACCAGAGAGATACCTAATAATATAAAAATCTTCATTTCTGAATCACTTCACCCCATGTATCTGTTCACAGAGTGTCTGTTCTTTAGTGTCACACACCGAGGCTATGACACCTTGGAAGATTCTTGTAGGAATCTCAGCCCCCAGTCTCTAGGTATGTTTACACTGCAGAGTTTTTTCAGAAAAACTCCAGTTACGTCCACACTGAAATTGCGTTCTTTCGAGAAAAAAAAATTGAAAGAACAGAGGGGGTTTTCTGACATTGGTAAAACTCTTTCTATGAGGAAGAAGCCTTTTTCCGAAAGAGCCCTTTTGGAAAAAGGCGTATGTGGACGGGGAAGAGGGAGTTCTTTCGAAAGAAGAGGAAAGAGGAAAAAGCACAGGTGCCCTGGTGGCCACTCCGTTCATAGTAATCACAGCTTAAATGCGAGATAGCATCCATTCAGTGTGGACTCTATGTCTCAAAAAAGCAGATCACTTTTTTGATGTACTTTGGCATTATGGATGCTCTCTTTCAGAAGAAGTTTTTCCGGAAGATCTCTTCCAGAAAAGCTTCTTCCGAAAGAAGCCTGCAGTCTAGACATAGCCTCTGTTTTCTTGTCAAGTCTGTGCTGCCAATTAGGTTTCTCATCGGTGACAGACTGGAATTACTATATCTGGGCTGTACCTATAGACCCCTCACTTGATATATTTAAAAGTGAACTATTTTAGTCTTCTATCATATTCTGCCATATTCTTAACTCCTGAGGCATCAGCATGTTAAATCACTTTTCTTCTCTGGCTCAGTTTCTTTCATCAATGGGCACAACCTTTCTTTGTTCAGTCTCTTGCCTTGTCTTCTCCTCTTACTTCTCTTTATTTCTTCCTTACACTCTGCTTTTATCCCTGGAGTAGGTTGAGTATTTGGGACAACTTGTTTATATGCTTTTGGCATTCAAACAGACAGGAAATACAGTCATCCAGTCTCTCCTCAATTCAAATCCTAGTAATCTTCACCTTTGCAGCAGAGAGTTACTTGTTCATTAAGAAAATGACTAAAGCTCAAATGTGTTTTACAAGGACTGGACAGTTTTTAGGATTCCTTGTGGCCTCTGGGGAGATAGTCTGGGTTGGCGTTCTTGCAAGAACCCAGTCATGATCTACCGTGTCTCTTTCCCTCCCTGTTTGAGACCATCTTTTTTCTCTCCAGCATGTATTCTGTTTCTCATCTCACACTACAGATGGTTTTACCTCCCTTTTCAAGCTAGGAAGAAGCCGAAAGAAGATGGCATATTATCAGTATTCCTTTTCTTCCTTAGTCCTGCTCTTCTTTAACCAATTCTATTTTACTGCTTATAGGCTACACACAAGCAAGCAAACAGTTTACAACAGAAACATTTATACAACTGAGACTGATAGTGTGAAAGAAGCATCTCCAAACTGACAACATAGACTCACTGAGGAGAAAAAGCATCAGGGAAGTGGTTGGCTAGGGTGAAGCAGGTATAAAAAACACCTACTCACCAGGAAGAGGGTTTTCTGGGCCACAGCAACTAGTCAAGAGGAGTAAACTTTACTCTGATTCTAAACTTTATAGCTTCGGATTCTGAGAACTGAACCTCTCAGTAAAGACATAATCTATACTAGGCATCAGGGGCTGATCTAACCTCCAAACTCAAATGATACTGTGAGAGCGTATGTAACCCACACACCTAGGCTATATCTACACTCGCGGCTTCTTGCACAAGTACGGCCGTTCTTGCGCAAGAATCTGCAGAGCGTCCACACTGCCTGCCTGCTCTTGCGCAAGTAAATTTACAGTGCAGCGTGGTAAGAGAGGGTTTCGCGCAAGAGCTACGCTCTTTAACAGGTGTAAGCTCTCTTGCGCAGGGGCTCTTGCGCAAGAGGGCAGTGTGGACGCTTCGGCAGGATTTCTTGTGCAAGAAAGCCCTATGTCTAAAATGGCCATCAGAGCTTTCTTGCGCAAGAGAGCGTCCACACTGCAATGGGTGCTCTTGCGCAAAAGCACAGCTTGCAGTGTGGACGTTTTCTTGCACAAGACTTCTTGCACAAGAACACTTGCGCAAGATGTTCTTGCGCAAGAAGCCGCGAGTGTAGACATAGCCCTAGTGTGGTTACTGAGTACTGCAAGTGGCACCTAGACCACTGAAACAGTTAAGATCAAGAGACCTCTACAGCATGGGCTGGGAACCAGCTGGCTTTTAGCTCAGAGGGTAGAGGCTCCTAGAGTCAGCTCCCAAGGTCCCAGGTTCAAATCCACCTTGGTGGTGGTTACAAGTGGGGGCTCATCCGGGATCTCAACTGGGTCTCGGAAGCTCAGGACACGCTTCCTCACCTAGGGGAAATATGTAACCCGCACACCTAGGTTATGTCTACACTTGCGGCTTCTTGTGCAAGAAGTCTTGTGCAAGAAAACATCCACACTGCAAGCTGTGCTTTTGCGCAAGAGCGCCCATTGCAGTGTGGACGCTCTCTTGCGCAAGAAAGCTCTGATGGCCATTTTAGACATAGGGCTTTCTTGCGCATGAAATCCCTGCCGGCGCCCACACTGCCCTCTTGCGCAAGAGCCCCTGCGCAAGAGAGCTTACACCTGTTAAAAAAGAGCGTAGCTCTTGCGCAAGGAGCCCTCTCTTACCACGCCATACTGTAAATTTACTTGCACAAGAGCAGGCGGGCAGTGTGGACGCTCTGCAGATTCTTGCACGAGAATGGCCGTACTTGCTCAAGAAGCCGCGAGTGTAGACATAGCCCTAGTGTGGTTACTGAGTACTGCAAGTGGCACCTAGACCACTGCAACAGTTAAGATCAAGAGACCTCTACAGCATGGGCTGGGAGCCAGCTGGCTTTTAGCTCAGAGGGTAGAGGCTCCTAGAGTCAGCTCCCGAGGTCCCAGATTCAAATCCACCTTGGTGGTGGTTACACTTACAGGGTACATCTAGATTACCAAAAGAGGGATGTAAATTAGGCATTTCAAAATTGCAAATGAAGCTGGGATTTGAATTTCCTGTGCTTCATTTGCATAATCACGTTACGGCGCTCTTTTGAAAAAGCGCTATTTCAAAAGTAAAAGTGCAGTCTAGATGCAGTTCTTTTGAAAAGGGAAGGCTTTTTCAAAAGATCCTGTAAACCGGAAATTCAAATCCCGGCTTCATTTGCAATTTCGAAGTGCCTAATTTACATCCCTCTGTCGAAAGAGGGATGTAATCTAGACACAGCCACATTGGTGCTGTAGCCCACTGCAGCAGGTAGAAGGTTATAGACAAGCCAGAGGAGGCTTACACAACCCTGGTCAATCAAGGCAGGGAGCAATCAGGGCCAGGCAGGGCCCTATAAAAGGCTGCAGGGCTGAGAGGATCCCATTCTTTCTCTGGCCTGGAAGTGAGTAGGAGCAGTCTGGGCAAGTTTAGGAGAGCTGGGAGAGAGGCTTCAGCCTTTTACCTCTTAGGCTGTGTCCTTGATACAAGGCCCAAGAAGATCCAAGGGTCACAGGGAAGTGGCTCAGGGAGTGAGAGACAGTAAAGGGGAATGAAGGAGGGCAGGACAAGTCTGCTGCTGGAGGGTTCCTGGGTCGAGACCCACAGTAGTGGATGAGCCTGAGTCCCTCCCTTCCCCCTTGCATTGCACCTAGCCCACTGAAGCATAGCCTATATAGATTGTGGCTAGACTATTGGCTGCTCAGGCAAGTGCCAGGACTGACCACTGTTGATACACCCTGGGAAGGGGGGGGGAAATGAAAGGGCAGGCACTACCAGAGGAGAGTGTCCTGAAGAAGACACCAGGGATCAATGCAGATCTGCAGGGAGACAGTGGAGTGAAGAGCAATGATGGGGGAGACACCAGCCAGAAGAGAGTGCCCTGTTGAGGAATAGAGCTAATTCCCAGATTCCCGAGCAGGAGATGCTGGAGCAGTGACTAGACCCTGAGAAACAGCTATCTTCAGCTAAGGAAGTGAAAACTCATCCGTCTCTAAGGTAACTTAATTTCAGTTTGTGAGATCACATTTCCCTCCAGTGGAAGGCTATAGCAAAGATAAAGCCCTACTACTTGTTAAGCTAAGTTTGGCTTCCTTGACTACAGGATGCTATTCCAGGAAGGACTGCTAAGCAGAGATGGAGTTCACCTTTCAAGAAGGGGGAAGACCCTATTTGAACACAGACTGGCTAACCTAGCGAGGAGGGCTTTAAACTAGGTTCGACGGGGACAGGTGAGTAAAGAACGGGTAAGTGAAGAACATGGAGACCTGGGAGATGGGTCGGGAATGGGAGGGAGCATGGGATATAATGGCAGAGAGAGAGGAGGGTCAGGGCAAAACTGGGAGGCAAGATCAAATCAGCATCTTAGATGCCTATACACAAATGCGAGAAGTATGGGTAATAAGCAGGAAGAACTTGAAGTGCTAATAAATAAATACAACTATGACATTGTTGGCATCACAGAAACTTGGTGGGATAATACACATGACTGGAATGTTGGGATGGAAGGGTACAGCTTGCTCAGGAAGGATAGACAGGGAAAAAAGGGAGGAGGTTTTGCCTTATATATTAAAAATGTACACACTTGGACTGAGGTGGAGATGGACGTAGGAGACAGTTGAGAGTCTCTGGGTTAGGCTAAAAGGGGTTAAAAACAAGGTGATGTCATGCTAGGAGTCTACTACAGGCCACCTACCCAGGTGAAAGAGGTGGATGAGGCTTTTTTTAAACAACTAACAAAATCATTCAAAGCCCAAGATTTGGTGGTGATGGGGGACTTCAGCTATCCAGATATATATTGGGAAAATAACTCGACGGGGCACAGACTATCCAATAAGTTCTTGGACTGCATTGGTGACAACTTTTTATTTCAGAAGGTTGACAAAGCTACCGGGGGGAAGCTGTTCTAGATTTGATTTTAACAAATAGGGAAGAACTTGTTGAGAATTTGAAAGTGGAAGGCAGCTTGTGTGAAAGTGATCATGAAATCATAGAGTTCACAATTCTAAGGAAGGGTAGATGGGAGAACAGCAAAATAGAGACAATGGATTTCAGGAAGGCGGATTTTGGTAAGTTCAGAGAGCTAATAGGTAAGGTCTCATGGGAATCAAGACTGAGGGGAAAAACATCTGAGGAGAGTTGGCAGTTTTTCAAAGGGACATTATTAAGGGCCAAAAAGCAAGCTATTCTTCTGTGTCAGAAAGATAGAAAATATGGCAAAAGAGCACCTTGGCTTAACCACGAGATCTTGCATGATCTAAAAATAAAAAAGGAGTCATATAAAAAATGGAAACTAGGACAAATTACAAAGGAAAAATATAGGCAAACAACACAGGAACGCAGGGGAAAGATTAGAAAGGCAAAGGCACAAAATGAGCTCAAACTAGCTACAGAAATAAAGGGAAACAAGAAGACTTTTTATAAATACATTAGAAGGAAGAGGAAGACCAAGAACAGGGTAGGCCCACTGCTCAGTGAGGAGGGAGAAACAGTAACAGGAAACTTGGAAATGGCAGAGATGCTTAATGACTTCTTTGTTTCGGTCTTGACCGAGAAGTCTGATGAAGGAATGCCTAACATATTGAATTCTAGTGGGAAGGGGCTAGGTTTATAAGATAAAATAAAAAAAGAACAAGTTAAAAATCACTTAGAAAAGTTAGATGCCTGCAAGTCACCAGGGCCTGATGAAATGCATCCTAGAATACTCAAGGAGCTGATAGAGGAGGTATCTGAGCCTCTAGCTATCATCTTTGGAAAATCGTGGGAGACAGGAGAGATTCCAGAAGACTGGAAAAGGGCAAATATAGTGCCATCTATAAAAAGGGAAATAAGAACGACCCAGGAAACTACAGACCAGTTAGTTTACCTTCTGTGCCAGGGAAGATAATGGAGCAAGTAATTAAGGAAATCGTCTGCAAACACTTGGAAGGTGGTAAGGTGATAGGGAATAGCCAGCATGGATTTGTAAAGAACAAATAATGTCAAACCAATCTGATAGCTTTCTTTGATAGGATAACGAGTCTTGCGGATAAGGGAGAAGCGGTGAATGTGGTATACCTAGACTTTAGTAAGGCATTTGATACGGTCTCGCATAATATTCTTATCAATAAACTAGGCAAATACAACTTAGATGGGGCTACTATTAGGTGAGTGCATAACTGGTTGGATAACCATACTCAGAGAGTAGTTATTAATGGTTCTCAATCCTGCTGGAAAGGTATAACAAGTGGGGTTCGGCAGGGGTCTGTTTTGGGACCGGCTCTCTTCAATATCTTCATCAACGATTTAGATATTGGCATTGAAAGTATGCTTATTTAAGTTTGCAGATGATACCAAGCTGGGAGAGGTTGAAACTGCTTTAGAGGATATGGTCATAATTCAAAATGATCTGGACAAATTGGAGAAATGGTCTGAGGTAAACAGGATGAAGTTTAATAAAGACAAATGTAAAGTGCTCCACTTAGGAAGGAACAATCAGTTTCACACATACAGAATGGGAAGAGACTATCTAGGAAGGAGTACGGCAGGAAGGGATCTAGGGGTTATAGTGGACCACAAGCTGAATATGAGTCAGTAGTGTGATGCTGTTGCAAAAAAAGCAAACATGATTCTGGGATGCATTAACAGGTGTGTTGTGAGCAAGACATGAGAAGTCATTCTTCCGCTCTACTCTGCACTGGTTAGGCCTCAGTTGGAGTATTGTGTCCAGTTCTGGGCACTGCATTTCAAGAAGGATGTGGAGAAATTGGAGAGGGTCCAGAGAAGAGTAATAAGAATTATTAAAGGTCTAGAGAACATGGCCTATGAAGGAAGGGCTGAAAGAATTGGTTTGATTAGTTTAGAAAAGAGAAGATTGAGGGGGGACATGATAGCCGTTTTCAGGTATTTAAAAGGGTGTCATAAGGAGGAGGGAGAAAACTTGTTCATCTTGGCCTCTCAGGATAGAACAAGAAGCAATGGGCTTAAACTGCAGCAAGGGAGGTTTAGGTTGGACGTTAAGAAAAAGTTCCCAACTATCTGGGTTGTTAAACACTGGAATAAATTGCCCAGGGAGGTTGTGGAATCTCCATCTGTGGAGATATTTAAGAGTAGGTTAGATAAATGGCTATCAAGGATGGTCTAGACAGTACTTGGTCCTGCCATGAGGACCAAAGATTACTTTATGATTACTTTATGTGAGTGGTTCCCAAGCCTCTCTGTCACATTACAGATCCTCTTGTGGACAACGTCTCTCCCAAGCTGGCACTCTTACGTCAACACCTTCCTCATGAAAACAATTTTGTGTGGATAGGAAAATGGAAGTAGAGTCTATCAAGGTGCTACTATGATGGCTGGCTGCAATAGAAGTAAGTAGAATAAAATAAACTCACTTCAGTTAAATGTGGCTATATGCTTACATCCTTTTTTTAAAATTCCCTGATCCTTCTTTCATTCTCACCGTCCATCAATACTTTGTATCTGTGCTCAGTGTCTAGAGCTTTACATTAATTATTCACATTTTTTCTCCCCTTATTGTCTACAGTGCCAATTCCTTTAATTTCTCCAGATCATACTACAGTTTTTCTATCCTTCTGTTTGTTTTCCATCACACCAGTTTTGATGTCTTTTCCAAATCAGATCATAACTTAATTTACAACAGAAACATCTACTGAAGAAATGCATAGAACAGTTGGACTGAATTCGCAGAAGGCTTGTTTTTCAGTTTGGTGGTCAGAAAAGATTATAGAAACGTAAGGCTACGTCTACACTACGTGTTTGGCCTGAAGAGGCAATGCAAATGAGGCACGGATTAGCATTTTCTCATGCTTCATTTGCATAATCTCTTCTGATCCGTTTTTGCTCAAAAACAAGCAGTGTGGACGTTTCCTTTTTGCACAAAAACCCCTTTTTGCACAAGATCGGTATACCTCCTTGTTTGAGGCATAAGAATCTTGTGCAAAAAGGAAACGTCCACACTGCTTGTTTTTGTGCAAAAACCCCTAGTGCAAAAACAGATTGGAAGAGTTTATGCAAATAAAGTGCAAGAAAATGCTAATTCATGCTTCATTTACATTGCGTCTTCCAGCAAAACTCGTAGTGTAGACTTAGCCTAACTGTCGTGGACTGGGAGGGAAGTATCATTACTTGAAAACTAATTCACATTCTAGGAAAGAAACAATTCCATGAACCACCTAGAAGTCTTCCAATGACCCCAAATGGCCCACAGACTGAGAAAATGTGCTTTATGTTTATTTTCTTTCTCCCATTGTATGTGTGCCTTTTCTTTGCATGCCTGAGAGAGCACTATAAATGCCTTGTCTGGACAGAAACTCAGGTGTGTATGTTTCAAGCTCTTAGTTCCTACAACAAAAAGCAGACTGAGGGGCATATTTGTTGTAGAAAAATAAGTCCCCATATTTGTGTGCCTACAAATTATGTATTCATACATCATCAGATACCTGCATAAATACTAAATGTATTTCCTAAAATTTAATATTAAAGATCAAAACAATAACACCAGATCTTAGCAAATCAATATTGACATGTATTTTCACTACTGAGATTCCTAACACTAATCAACAGACACCCATTTTTAGCTGGTTTTTAGTTTGTATAAAGAAAACAAGTGAATTCAAACTATGTCTCTAGTTGCAGAATAATGGAGAACTTGGTTATGCATGGCAATGTCACTTTATCAAATAAGGTAAGGTTTCACCTTGCAAGGTGTGTTCATTGTGTCTGAGGAATTTATATTTATAAAACTACTTGAATGCGATAACAAAGTCTGACATTGATAAAAGATTAAATGTAAGTGTGGGGCTTGGCCCAATCATCCACAGAGATAGGTAACTTAGAGCAGCTCCCCATCTTAGAGGTTACAGTGACTGGAAAAGCAGCATTCATAAGGCAGCTATTCCTTCTTTTACACAAGGGTGGGGATTGTACAGACAGCCACGAGTATACACCTCTAATGTATTAGCCATTGTAGATGATGGGAGGAAAAGGGTAAGTAATCCAAATGAAGGCCTGCTGCTGATTGTTCGCTCCACCACCAAGAGCAAGCAGGGAATCAAGGTTTGAATTATGATTCTGCCTCCCCATTTTGTTCCTTCTGTACTGCTGAGGCAGCTGCCCCTTCCACAGAGCTAGCAGTAAATCCATGACAGAGCCTTAAATTATCTTTTTCCAATCATTTTCATGAGAGAATTGGGGTAAGATTTTAAGCAGGTGTTATGAAACATGAAGAAATTACACTAACTTTGAATTTCTGAATTTTGATAAAACTTAGTTGAACAAAGACACTAGCTCAAATTTTAAAAAAATGCTCCCACTATTATTAGATTAGTATTTTTATGTTTCTACAGAGAACATAAATAGAAACAATTTTTCAACTTTCACCTTTTGTGTTAGCTGGACTGAATAATAAAAGAACAAGAGGTCAATAAAGCTGTCTCCATTGGATGAAAGCTTACTATTTTCCAAAATGTCTTTGCAAAGGGAGAAGCTGCTTTGTAAACTCTTTCTAAGTACCAGCAAGAGATAGATCAGAGCCAGCAAAAGAACTAAGGGCCATAGGAGGCTCTTTTAGAAAGCTGGAAGATGTATAAATCTGCAGAGATGTGTGTCAAATCTGGATAACAAGCTGCACTGCAGCACACTATAAGCACTACAGGAAAAACCTTCATTAGAGAAAAAAGAGGGTGTAGCTAAAAGGATGAATCAGGTACACTTGGGAGAGTCAGCTTTGTTGAAGAAACCAGACACAGTAAGAACATTAATTTCTCTAAACTTCTAACGGGTAGTATCACCTTTGGCAGAAGTGTAGCTTCATCTGTGAAGCCCATCATAGAGCTGCTCAAAATGTCTTGTTCAACATTTTTATAGGAATTGTTATGCCAAAACCAGAATTTCTCGTGGGGAAAAAGTTTATTTTTTGACTAAAGTTTTTTTTTGTTTTTAGAAAAGAACCAAAACCGAGGGATACAACTGACAGATTTTGATAAACTGAACTCACCTTCTCCCAGTCTCTTGCTTTCAGCTATGTGTTTTCTAATGGGGGGGAGGGGAGGAAAAAAAAGTTTAAAAAGAGAAAATAACACTTTCATTTAAAAAAAACCCTTGCATTTAAAAAAACACACACAATGACAGTATTACTTTCTCTATTAAAGTAACACTTCAACACTTTACTGTAAAGTTACCTTTCTACTGTACAAGGTCTGACCTGTACTAGTGAGGTCAATGGTAAAACTCTGAACTCATTGGTGCAGAATCAGGGCCTATATGAATGGCATAACTCCCACTGACTTCATCGGGAGCAGAATTACATTGCTTATGGATTGGTTTTTTTAACTAAAATTTTGTCATACAGAAAAATTGCTTTTGTGGAAAATACATTGCTGGAAAATTTTGACAATGTGTGATGAGCTCTAGTAGCAATTCTCTCCCCCCCCCCTCCCGACAATGAACATCTGATACCAAAACACATTATCAGACACCAAAGAGTGGTTTGTTTATGCCATTTATTTGATTTTTATTAGAGCTTTGTGACTGGATTTCATCTTATTAAATGTAAAGAAGCAGATTGAGACTATTCTGTTTCCATAGAAACTAAAGTATTTAGTCTGGCAAGTGTTTACTGATAGCCATTAGTGCCATATAAAGTGAATTTTATTAACTGTTCTCAGCATACATCTTGTTATGCACAAAGAGGAAATTTTCTGAAGAATCTCCCAAGGGAAGTGGCAGAAGGTCAGTCTTTTGGGATATATAGAAGTATATAAAAAGAAACTAGTAGGGAAAGAAGTAGGGGAAATTCCTGTATTAAACAGGAGATAGACTTAACTCATCCAATAAAAGTCTATATTAAGTTTATAAAACAGAGTTAACATAATAGTTTTGATCTCCTATCTCATTAGATGATAAAAATAAATTACCATGTCTGAAAGAGAAAGTTCCTGGAAGGATTCTCTGCTATTGCACACATCGCTCATATACAGTACACATGCTTTCAGTCCAATACTGATGTCTCACTTCTGGCTAAAAATTCATAAAGCTAAAATGAGAAGGCATTTACTGGAAGAGAATAATAAAACAGCTCTGCCCTTATTTTTCAGTCTAGGACACTGTTACTGCAACAATTTTAGATCCTCTTTGTTGAGCTGTTCTATTTCGCTTCATTTTTCTTTGTTGTATGCAACACAGGAGTATTGATTTAGTCTTTCTTTGGAAGGTTTCTTCTCAATTGTGCACTTTACTTCCATCTCTTTAGGGTAGTATAAGTCCATCTACTGTTGTTGATGAGGATCACATGGTTAAATGCTTTCAAAATGGAGAAGTAGTTATTATATTAACCTCTGACCGTACTGAGTAGCAGAATTAGATTCTAGAACTATCCACTAAGGGGAGCTCTAACAATTTATAAAAGAACCAAGATAAGTTATATGCTCTTTGTCTTTGATGAAAATCTAGCACATACTTAAAGTTGTATTTTAGTCCTGCAATATGCTTGTCATAGAAACAAACAAAATATTGACAGTGTAGGAGCACCATCCAAACTACTGGTATGCTTATATAATTTGTTTTAAAAGAAATAATGTCTTGCTGTATATGAGCTGATATCAGAAGCTGTTCAGGAACTTATGATGTGGATTCTATCATCAGAGGAAAGGCTCTCTATAAAAAATCAATACAGAGATAGAGTCAAGATAAAACTCTGACTTCGCACTATTTAGGCCACAGTTGTAACCTCGTGATTTTAGGTTTTATCATAGAGTTAGGGTTGCCAGATGGTTTCAACAAAAATACCGAGCACATTTGATGTGACAACACAATCTACATTACATCTTATTTAGAAAATACTGGACGTTTCTATTTTCTCATTTCTATTTTCTCAATTTGTTTCCAGAACAGAAAGCTCAAATACTGGACTGTCCAGTTCAAAACCGGACACCTGGCAACCCTACATAGAGTATGCAGTAGTGATAATGAGATGTAATGTCCACAGAGAAATCATCAGGAGGGATTACACTTTCAGGAACCACAATTCATCTCCCAGTTGCATAGGGATATGACTAGTCCCCTTTTTCCCCTCCCCCTCTCTGTATGGAGCAATATATCTAGCTTCCTTTCAACTCTTGTTTCTATGTCAAAAAGTTGGCTTCAGCATAACTTAAGGACTTATGCCGATATTGTATGCCTAGCTGTATTAGATATCCCTATATATTTTGATAATTTTAAAAGATTTTCTAACTTTATATTGGAGACTAATAATTCTCAAATAAGTGTTTACTTTCCAAAATTTGTCCATGAAAACTTTTTGGGCCTCTGCAAAGTGCCTGGATTTTCCTTTATAAACCAATAACATTATTTCACATTTGTATGAACATTCCATTAAAGATTAAAATGGTGTATTAGTTTTTGAAATTTACTTAGTGGCATTAGATTAGTGGCTTTAATGAAGGTGTTTTTATATCATCCGAAATAAATATCAGTTTCAACATGAGGTATTGTCATATGAGATTTAGCAAATGAACCTTTTAAAAGACTAAGCTATATTCATATTTCATTTGTCCACTAAATTCTTAATATTAATCTTAGGGAGCAGTTTTGACATTGAATATTGACTCCATTACAGAAAACCAACTACCAGAGGCCTAGATCAGTCTTATGCTCTAATTTTTCAGAACACTTTCTTCTGCAGCTGTACTGTGTGAGCACAATGTGGCACTACAACCACACAGTCTACCTTCTAGTTAATAAAAAACTATTTGCACATCTCCTTCTGCAGCATATGTTTCATGCATCTTTTGACTCTTGGTTGCCAGATTGTATACTTTGAGTTATATTTTTGTTGTCTCCACTCAGTCCTTGGGGCATTATAATATTAAATTTTCAGCCAAAAGATCATATGAGGAAACTGCAGATGCCAGAACCCTTTAATACAGCCCATCGGCTTCGGCTCCATGGAACATTTTTAATGGTTATGCAGTTAACATGGCCCCATGTTATTCTTTCTAAGGGCTTGTTTTGTTGGTCTAGTTAAATCAGTGTAAACCATTAGTGTTGGCACTTATGCTGTGCGAAAATAGTTCATATTAGTTTAAGCTGCTGTAAGTATCTTTTACTAGGGGGCTACATCAATTTAGTTAAATTTGTTTAAAAATTAAGTCTGCACAAAAATGAAGTGTTGATGAGCTCTAATTGGCATTGTTTAGACTATACATTAATTTATCTTTTTAATCTCATGAAGATTTTTTCATCCAGATGGCTGAATTGCCATCAGACATTAGTACCACTTGGTCATTTAACCTGTTCATGATTTTGAACTGTTTATTAGACAGACATTATAATTAAAGATAGTTGCATTTTTTCCCTGAAAAACACTTGGATATCTTAGTGAAGAACCAAAAAGCCAATGTATTTTTTCCAACCCCCAAAGTATTCAATTTGCTGTATGTCACCACAGTGCCTCATGAGAGTTGTAGCTGGGAGCTCCATGATTCTAAGTCTCTTCTCTAGGCTGGTATCTTTGTATTCAAAGACATAGAACTATCTGTAGCAGAAAGTTGACTTTTCCACAAGAAGATGACAATGTTCACAAAAATCATTTTGTCGAATGCTATTTCTCTTTGAAAAGTAGTTTTGAAGGAAAAGCTTTTACCATCTTTAAAAACTTTTTACAGTGATGCAAACCCATAAGTTTCTCTCCAGGAATAATTGCTTTAGGACTAATGTTTTCACTTTCCTGCCTCTAAAAATCGTGTTGAGTCAAAGTTATGGCAGAGAATAGATTGCTCTTTGAAACAAAAGTAAAAGAATAGTTCTGAATATGTAAAAGAAATCTTAAATCAGGACCTAAACTCACCCAAGTCATCTTCATGAAGCTCTTTTGTACTCATCAAAGTTTTCAGCAGAATGGAGTGGACAGTGATATCTTCAACAGCCTCGAGGATACTTAGATTTTGCAGGTCATAAAGTTAGAGAATGAGAGAGAGAGAGGCTTTGAAATGCCATCTGATCAGGGAAAAGATTCTGACTGACCTCTATTAAATTAATATTTTGTTTTGGTTGGGAATGAAAATGGTACATAGTATGTGTCACTGGGATATGCACGTGTGTTTCAGGGAAATATTTGTGAATTGTAGTTTTAGATGTCAGATTTAGATACAATTGTTCATATCCAAGCATCTATTCTTCATACATGTGGAATTTTATTCTTGTCAGAATATGATCCAGAGTACTTTTCTCCTGTATTCATGATGATAGTATACTATTTGACTTCTATTGGTAGTTAAGGTGAAATTCAGAGTAATCTTGATATTTAGTTACTGTAAACCAGTGGGGTTACTCAGTGGGGGAGAAAGGGAAGTTAAGTCAGTAAGGTCTGGAGATTCACAGGTCTTTAAGGCTAGAAAGTCAAACCAGTCTCTAGAACCTTTCTCCCTCCATCCTGGTGAACTATTTGTTCTCCAAGGGTGTATCTACACTGCACCCTTACCTCAAAATAAGCTACGCAATTTACACTATGCAAATTGCTTAAGTTATTTTAAGTGCTATTTCGGAATGTCCTTTAACCCTTGTGGAACGAGGGTTACAGGAAAGCTGGAATAGTGTGCCCGTTATTTCAAAATCTATTTCAAAATAACAGGCACATTCAAAAGACATGGAATAGCTATTTCAGGACACTTCTAGTATCCCAAAATAGCACCACAATCTAGACATAGCCAAAGGCTGTGACTCTTCCCCCCAAGTACCTGTACAAGGGAAGGGGGAAGTCTTAACTCCTGATTTATTGGAGACTACATAGTGACCCCTGCAAAGTATTATAGCATGCATATCATAATATAGTTATTGGTGTTTTTGATCTGGGGAGATATATAGATAAGGATGTATAGTCTGAAAAATAAAAATGAATATACTTTTAAAAATCTAAACGGTAGAAATTGAAAAATATTGTAGTACAGATTCCAAATCCTTATTTAATTCTGTGTTGGTAGTGCCTTCTGTATCTAGGTTGATGACTCTCACTGAGTTCCATCTAAAACTTAGTACTGCCCTGTTGAATATATAATGATATATTTCATGACATCTCCTCCAGCCTATGTCAGATTACACATACAAAAACTGCATTAAAGAACATTATTTGGGCTGCAAAGTCAAGCATGCCAATGTTAGGAAATGCCAGGGGGTCTTTTGTTTTTTGGAGTGTGTTTATTTGCTTTTTTATTATGATGCAAAGACTACCATGTCACATTAATTTGGTCCTTTTGTGCATATTCTTCATAATAAAATCTTGAATTATGTGATGACACATTTTTATTTCTATTTTATTAAAATATTTGCTAAAAGTTTTAAATTAATGAAAATATTATAAAAGGGGAAGTCAATTATGAACAGTAACAACATTATAGGTGGCAAGCATTTTAAGTGGCACATAAGTGTACTGACTCTTTCATTTTTATGAAACTGTGACCTTTAATATTTACACACTTCTTCTTAGTTATAGGTACCAAAGTTATTAATAAAGTCTGCACCAGGAAGAAAATAGATCTTGCAGACTGAGTTACTGTACACATTCCTAGGGTTTTAAGTATACTTATAATATCTAAATCTTCTTGTTGGACTTAATAAGTATTATTAATGATCATAGAAAACCAGTGTTATTGGCTAGTGACTTCTTTTAAAATCATGTAATATTCTGTAGTCTAATAGATCTGACAAGGTGTTTTTTTTCCCAAATAAATCTGCTACTTTTTAAGATGCCACAGGACTCCTCGTTGTTTTTGTGGATACTTATACTTGTCATTCTGTTTTCTAGATTTTTTGGTTTTTCGCGTACTACACAAAATTACCTGTACTTTTACACTGCAATCATTCCTTACCATTTATATTCTATAAAAGACAAAGATTTTGGAAACAATCTTCTTGGTTTTTTTATTGAGTGTGAGACATTTCAAATGTTCTCTTAGGATCAAGTCCTGCAGTCAGGCAAAATTTTTATTGGTGTCAATGAGAATTTTTCCCAAGGTGAGGACTTTAGGACTGGGCCTTAGAGACAATCACATTTATTGTGCTAACAGTTCAGGCTTGTCTGAGAGCAAGTTGTGTTTTATAGGTCACTTTGGGTTTTGTAGTCTTGTATTTGAAGTGGAATCCATTCTAGTCCCTATTTAAATTTAGAAGTTGCTATCCCCTTCAGCCTTCAGTCAACTAAAATTAAAAATGGAGTTGAGGGAGGGGCTATGCCCATTTTTGTCATCACGAAGAGTACCAAATCTGTAGCTTTGAATGGTATGCACTATATGTCTGTAACTTAAAGCCCTTTGTACATTGAGTCTGACCTCTCTCCCACTGAAGACAATGGGTCTCTCTTTTTCACATACTTTAATGGGATCTGGATCAGGCCAGATCCTGTAGAAGGGGGAGCTCCTTTATTTTCTCTATACTTTAATTTATTTGTATTAAAATAGTATCTATAATTCTCTAAGTGCTGTATAGGAGTCCTGTATCTGTCCCTATGAGCTTTTTAATTTGAAAAAGATGAAAGCAGAAGGAGGGAGTGCGAAAAGGTGAGTAAGTCAATGAGTAGCCAAGGGTGGTACTATAGATGTCTTTTAGGGGGTGTCATTTTTTGGAGTGTGTTTATTTGCTTTTTTTATTATGTGACACAGTGCAATGGCAGGGCTAAGGAGAGGCAGTGAAGGTGTTTGTGTGAACAAGGGAAGAATTAATATGCAAAAAATGTGAAGTTACAGCAGTGATAGGTAGTTGCAAGAGATACTGAGGTCAGTTTCTGCTGCTGCTCTTGGCTGATGAGTAGGGGCAACTCTGATAGCTTTGGTCTTTTAAAAGTCTTTCTTGATGGCCCTTTTTACTTACCTGGGCCACAATTACTGACAGGAGTGGAGAGGGCACTGCACTGGACTATGTCCATGCCCTCTACTTATGCACCAAGCTACTGAGTAGAATCTACCAAATAAGCAAAGGAGGGAAAACAAAGTAACAGAGACAGGAAAATGACAGAGGTGAGAGTAGGTACTTCTTAAGTTCATAATAAAACAATATCCCTGTTCCTTACTGTCAGGGTTAGCAATGTCTTCCCTTCTAGTCCCTCAGTTTTGTTGAACATGCAAGAACTGATTGCTAGTGGGAGCTGAGGTGGGAACCCTTCACTTTAAAAATCCTGCACTTCTTAAAGTCTAGACCATGACATATAGAGGAATGCCTGTGTTTGGGAGGGAAGGTAATCCCTTTCCTTCTGGACACTCCAGTGAGACTGTCCTCTTCTTCTGGCTTAGAACATAGGTTCTGATTTCCATGGCACTCTACAATATGACAAAAAGCCAAAAGGAAGCCTATTTCTTTAAGTACTTCTGGAGTATTTTTCTTATATGCACAGAGAAGACAAATGGTCATTATGTGTAACATATATTCAAACACGTTAAACTTTTTCACAAACTAGATGAGCAAGAAAGGGAAACTGCCTAAATTCTCATAAGATACACTTTCGATTAATTATTTACCATTATCTTTAGTTCACAACTAGTCCTCTCACGACTCTGTACTAAACCTATTATTGAGTCAGTAACAGATAGAAAAGAAGCATTCCTCGGCTAATTACAGGGGTTGGCCATTGCGACAATTGGAGGAGGGTGGTTTAATAGCAAAAAAAGCTACACATCTCTGGTCTTTACTAATCTGAGAGGCGCCCTAAATGAGAATGTGGGAGGAGGATGTTTAGAGATGATGCCAGTTGTTTTATAATCAAAAATGAAGAAATCTTTTCTACCTAAATGGAGAGTAGATTCTCTGTTATACATATACACATGACAGTTAGAGCCCTGTGCAGATACAAAATTTGTATCCGTATCTACATCCATATCAGCAAAAATGAGCAGTGGATATCCTCATCCATATCTGCGGATGCAGGTATCTGCGGAAATAAAGTAGATATTTGTGAACATGCAGGAGTTTAACGATAGTGGCTGTTTCTGCCAGAGAGAGACTATTCTTTTCAGGACATAACATAGCTTTGAATAGACAAGTAAGATTACGTTAACTGACCTATGGCCTTTCCTTTCTCTAAAACCTCATGCCCTTCATGGTGACTTCCACAGTATTTATGCTTCTACTACAATGCAGCACAGTCTACTGCATGTCAGCGTTGATTCTTTGTAAGAAACAGTCCTTTTCTGCCCTTTCAAATATGATCTTACTAGTTATATTGTTGCAATGTTTGCATAAGGAGAAAAACAGCAAATGTAGATGAACTGCTTTTCTGAGCAACGTATACAATATAAATCAAACAACACTGCACTTGTACCTAGACATCTCATTTTGCCCTCTGCTCATTTTTCTTGTTTCTGTAGCGTCTATAGCCTGGAAAATGTTTGTTTTATTAACCAAACAGACTCAAAAACAAGCCACCAGTTAATTGTGTAATTCTGTCAGAACTTCCTTACACATCTTATCCATTATTTACCAACATAATAGGGTTTTAATTGCTTCTCCTGATCATTTTTTTATTGCTCCAATATTCTCTTTGGTAACCTCTACCCCAGATCACTTTGATTTATTTTTACTCTGTTTATAGCATCTGTGAACTCCCACTGAAAAACTAATTAAACATGATACTTTTTGCTGGGAGATGATTGGTTTCATCAGTTCAATGCAAATAGATAGTACATAGCGAATAGTGTCTTTACTTCCAGTACATTGAAATATAAATGTTAGGACCCATCATTCTTTCTGAAATCAGTGAGGAGAAAAGGAAGAGTGAGGAAATGAGATGCAGGAGCAGGAAACTGTGAACCAGCCTATGGATGGAGTCTGAAGTGGAGACAAAGTATAACCCTTATACGTTCCCGTCTAGTGGCACTGAAACCACTTACAGAGAGAATGAGTCTGTTCTACAGGCTTAGCTAATAGGCAGCTGCCTTAAGCTAAAGCTGTAGAGGCTCATGCACTAAACTCCACAAGTCAGCAGTTCAATTTCTCCTTCAGACAGCTGGGGTCTTCTGGCATAACAAAAGGCCAAGATTATAGAGAGGTATTGAACAGAGGAGATGCAGAG
Source organism: Rafetus swinhoei (assembly GCA_019425775.1). Lineage (NCBI taxonomy): Eukaryota > Metazoa > Chordata > Testudines > Trionychidae > Rafetus > Rafetus swinhoei. The sequence goes on along the minus strand of CM033439.1, from coordinate 31,399,661 downwards.
TTGAAAGTAGACTGAATAATCTGAGCGGAAGGCTTGGAAAGAAGGGAAGGGCAAGAGCATGTATTCTTGAGTGAGTGATGGGCTTTCACAGAATGTACGAGAATGGGGGAGAGGGCCAAAGAAATAAAGAGAGGATCAAACCCTGAAAGAGAAAGAAAAGAACATTGCATCATGAAAAGATTGAACTGGGGGATCTAGTCAGCCTGGCAAGGTCTACACTATAGGTTTTTTTCGGAAAAAGCAACGCAAATTACACTCTGCAATTTGAGTAGCTTTTTCCGATCGCTTTTCCAGAAGAGGCTTTTCTGCCATTTGGCCCAGTTTAGATGGGACCAAATGGCAGAAAAGCCTCCTCTTTCAGCTGAGCCCTTATCCCTCGTAGAACGAGGAATACAGGGCTCTCCAAAAGAGCGTGTTTGCTCTTCCACAAAAAAAAGCGGAAGAGCAAACACATTCCTTGGACATGGCGGAGTTTTTCTGGGATACCTCTGGTATCCCAGAAAACCAGTGTAGATGTACCCCCTGGGAATTTATAAATCTGAGGCCTTTTTTTGCCTAAAATATAAGGATGGATTTTGAAAATGGATCTATGAAGGCAAACTCTTGCACCTCATGAAGCCCCACTAATTTCACTAGGGCTCTGGAGGACTAGTTATAGAATCTAGCACTAATTTTATCTTTTTGCATTACTTAATCTCTTCCCTGCACCAGTGGCCTTACATTCAAAATGTGGTCAGCTTCTAGTGGATGTAATTACTGGTCCTAAGATAATAAAGGTGCTAAATACTGAATTGGTGATAGTCTAAATTTGAGGCCAGGTCCCTATTGAATGTAAGTCATCATTGCCTCGATGAAGTGAATAAAATGACCCAAATTTACACCAGCTGGGAAACTGTCCTAAAATATTTTTTTAATTGTAATAAATACGTTCTTAAATCTGTAAAATCATATGGAGGTTTTTGAACAACTATGAAGTCTTTGAAAAGACCACACATCACTTATCCCCAAATAATGCCAAGGTGGAGTTCATACGATTCATCTGATTAAACTCTTAAAGTATATGTGATATGTTAAAATTTAGTCCACAATTTTAAAATGGTAACGAGTGAAGCTGCAGTCTGTTGATATTATTGAAATTCTGGGTCATTTTACAACTGGACAGTTTAGAGCACCTTATTCTTTAATACTAAATAATATAACATCATAATTGTTAATATTGTACAAATAAATTCTAAAGAAAAGAATGGGACTGGCAGTTTCAAAATTATAGCAAATATTGGAATAAAATCCTGAGGTATCTGTTTTTTAAATAATTTGTCTTTGTACCTTAGTTATCTTAAATGTACAATGCCTAGAGTACCTCATAGATATGTCAAGGCTTAATTAGTGTTTTGACAATATTTTAAGAGTCAGGAAAGTTATAGAACTGCAAAAATGATGCATAGTTGCACACAACTACCATAGCAATGAATTGTCAGTCAAAAACATGACTAAGCATGCTTGACTGCCCATCAATTAATGTTCAGTGCCTATCCTTCTATTTTTAGCAGTATGCTTGAAGTTGATGAGAACCTCTGCCAATATCTCTGATCCCTCACTGCAGAACTCCAGCAGGTATATGGTATTGATTCCACCAGTAGAGAATCTTAAAATACAAAGAAGAAAAAAAATCAGCTCTGTAGGGTTGACAGAATTCAATTTTTATATAGTTTTGAAGGAGAATATTTATATTTATTATCCTTTTCCCAAACGCTAATAAGTTCTCTAGCAGCATGCTTTTTGCCTATGTGTAACTCTTGATTACTGCTGAGAACATATTGGTTGGTTTGTGTGAGTACAGCAAAATTTATGTTTACTGACACGGATAAAAATCAAATCCCTCCACCCCTACTGATCTGCTACATTTAATACAACTGAGCATGATTTGGATCTTGCTTGTCTGGAAAGAGTGGTCTGAGTCTGCTCCGATCCCTTCTCCAACTGTTCTCAAAGAAAGACAAGGCAGATGAGGTAATATCTTTTATTAAACCAATATCCCAAACAGTCACTTCTCCCTCTGCCTTGCAAATTTTTACCTGTCAGCCATAGCAGGGATCAGCTCTGTCCCTCATCTTACTCAACATGTACAGAAAACCCACAGGGAAGATAATAAGGTGACATGAACTTCGGGGCCAGCAATATATAAATGGCAGTTCTAAATTACCTTCTTGTACCAAATACAGGCAGCAGCAGCAGCTGTCTGGAGAGTAGGTTACTGAAAGTGAACTTTATAAATATACAGGTGAAATAAGTTAGAAGAGGAACATATCTTTAAAAAATAGGATGAAATCAGCACATCACCCTCAACAGATCACATGTGCAGCCTTGCTGTGAAAGAAGCACATATTGTCAAGCTCAACAGAATGGTCAATTGTCAGTATATGAAGCCAGAAATACTTCTCACCATCTGCAGCTGTCCAGGTGGCAGTGTGAACACAGACTTTTAGCTGCCTCCATCCCCGTGCTCATATCTTCTAGCGTCTGTTACTGCAGCACATTAAACAATGAGGCTACGTCTACACTACATGCTTCTTGCGCAAGAGCACGTCCACACTTCAAAACACATCGCAAAAGCCATGTGCTTTTGCGCAAGAGAGCATCCACGCTGCATAGACACTCTTGCACAAGAAAGCTCTGATGGCCATTCTGTGAATGGCCATCAGAGCACCTGTGTTTTTTCCCATAGGGGTTTCTTGAGCAAGAAACCCCTCTGGAGCGTCCACACTTGCCTTCTTGCACAATAGCTGTAGCGCTAAAAGCAGTTATGCCTTATAAAAAGAGATTTACCTATGGCGGAAAAAGCCCTCTGTTTTGCCATTTAACTACCCATTTAATTGTGCAAGAGCTCATTTGAGGTGTGGACGTCTGCAGGCTTTTGCGCAAAAATACCTGTTTTTGCGCAAAAACCTTGTAGCCGTAGAGAATAGAAAACAGCAGCCAAAATCTTTATTTGATGCAGTTCTAATATTAAGAGAGTAGAATCTTTAAAAAGAAGAAAAAATCACCACTTACAAAATGCACAATGTTTTGGGTTTAAAGTCAAGCTTCCATCTAATGACAGATGTTGCCTGTTGCACAACGGTGGTAGCAGCAGCAGTACACTTCTACCCTGCATGTTTGAATGTGTTAGGGTTCCTTGGCTAAGGGAAGAGACTGCCTAAAACACTTGTTATAACTGCAGTAGGTTAGTCCGGGAAATATCTCTGAAAGAGAAAATACCAGGGATATGATTTCAAACCAGTTTTCCTGGAATATCATTATGAATGAATTCAGTAGAAATTTTGCAGAGTGCTTTTTCAAGTATTTTTTTTAAATCAGACTGTGTCCAGCTTTTAAAATATAGTAGTAATTTTAAGTTTTGCTATTTTAGTAGATGAACTGTGTGGATATATTCTGAAAAGTAATTGGAAACATTTTATTTACAGTATGCTAGGGAAAAATGGTATTCAGAGTGACTCAAATATTTTTAAAGGGGAAAAATATGAGCTCTCACAACTATAATGTTCTATGAGCCATTTTATAAACTTGTAAAATGGTTAGTCCAAATCGTTCTACCGTTTTAGCAGTGCATCAGCTGCATATGGCAGCATTGTCACCCCTGTAGTGGGCAGTGTTAACAGATCAGCAATGTTACCAGAACTCCCCTCTCTCTTAGGATGCCTGCTATGAAACGTATCCCTTGCTTTTGGGAAGGTGCGTGAGATCTCTTTACGTGTAATAGTATCAGCAAGAAAAATAAGGATACACAAAACCAATCTTCTTTTTTCTCCAGCACATGATGCCTTCGAGACATCAAAGCTAAGCAATAGGCTAATAGGTTTATTACATACACAGATTTGGTGATTAATTTAGCCTGCTAGTTTGGCTGAGAGAATGCCAGCCTAATTTGATAACACACTTGCTCAAGAGGTGAACTTGCACTATTTGGGGAGAGGTTTTAACAGGGGAAGTGTATTATGTAAAGTAGCATTTTATTTAAGTCAAATACACAAACTTGTGTAATGGTTACAGAATGAGCTTTAGACCCTTTTTCATCCTGACTGTCTTCACCTCTGCCAAGGGAGGGACCATCTACTTAAAACCACTCTGGAACTAGCAGTCACTCTGTTTTCCCAACTACATTAACACAGCAAAGTCAATTTTGTCTAGCACTTGTAAGTCCTCTTATACCAGGGACCTGTGACCAGCAACTGATTAAAGTGATGCAGAAACACTCTTCAAAACAACCTTATTTATCCATTCACCCAAAGGTAAACAGAGATCAGAGACATGTTGCAACACCAAAGGTCTGTACCACTTTCTACCTACACTCATGCCATGATTGGGTAAATTCCACTAAACCCAGACCATCACACTTCTCCCTGTGTCCCTACAAGTTACAAACTGCCCCCTGCACTTTAGGTGTACGCGTCTGTCTCAGATGCTCCACTCCAGCTGGTGCTCACACAACTCCCCTTCAATTCTTAGGTTGGAGAGCCTTTAATGATTTAATATGCCTGTGCTGGGGCATACACCCCACACTGGCCACACAAGAGCTGAGTTGGACCATGCGAGCCCAGTCAGCTACTTAGGCTGTCAGTGGGGGAGTTTTTGACTGGAGGCAGGGAGAGAGAAGCTCACCTGCGAGACAGACAGCACTTCTGTCGAAGACAAATGGCAACAGAAAGGGGAAAAGGGAGATGAGAGACAGCTGAGACAAGTTGCCTAAAGTTACTCCTGACTGAGCTAATCCCTAGAACTGACAACAGGCAGTGCCACCCAGGAGTGAGTAGAGCACCCTGTCACAATTCCCTTCGATTTTCAGCTTAGGTCTGAAGAATAAACCTTTCTAACCTGATTGGACATTCCTCATGTAATAGCTCCACTACCATTGGTGGACCAGGTACTTTATCTTCTTGTTCTCTGTTTTGTGTCCGTTTGTCTCCACTCCCATCTCGTGCTTACATTTAAATTCTGTTCCAAATGAATAAAATGACATGCCTATAATAAAAAAAAGTATGCACAACTCCCTCATTTTCCCTTGACATTCCTATATCAGTGCCTTTATTGGTAGAGTGTTTAAGGACATTATCTGCAGAATCTGCTTATTTGTAGTTAGTAGTAATGTAGACTATCAAACTCTTGTCTCTTTTTCTTGTATTACTGTAGTTCCTAGAGTTCCTGCTGATCTCAGTACCCTAATGTACCCTACAACTACATAGTGAGTGACAGCCTGGAAGCATTTGCACTTAGAGCTGGTTATAACATTTTTGGTGAAATGAAAAATGCACGTAACACTTGGTAGCGTGGTGGTTAAGGCACGGGCATAGGCTATAGGAGACCCTGGTTTGGACCTTTGCCATTCAGAGTGATTTTGAATGGGGGAAACTCTATCAGCCGGAGCAGCAACTTGGAATCTCTTTTTCTATGTCTCTGGCCAGTCGCCCAACCACTAAGCCTCTCTGTCCAGTTTTGATCCTAAAATGGACACTTAGGCACAGTTCTCGTTTTGGTTAAACACTGGAACAACATTCCCCCCCCCCCATCCTTTTCAGTGTGGCATGAAAATAAAATTTCAAACCTCTTTACAATCTAAATAAAAAAGCAGAGCGAGGGAAGGAATTGTTGTCCCTATCTCTTAGCCCCTAATTCGAATTAGGTGGTAAACCTCATTGCAGGAGGAATACCACCCAATTCAATTTAGGGCTTTAAATCAGAAGCCCATTTCACTGCCGCGTGTAGACACGGGCAGTTACTTCGGGCTAGTCAATTTCTAAAATGGCGACCGGCCGGGAACATGCAAATCAAGCGCGGGATATTTAAATCCCGGGCTTGATTTGCAATTTAGTCGCCCTCATTAGCCTCCCTAGATCGATCTGGGGGCTAGTGTAGACGTACCCTCTGTGATTTGGAAGTGAAATTTTTGTGGTAGAGCTGGTGATGGAACCCAGCTCTGTGAAATCCCAGTCCAGTGCCTTTGCTTCCCTCTTGCTACACAAATTGCTAGAATTAGAAAACAGACATGACCATTTTCTTTGTAAAGAAATATTGTACTTTAGAGTAGCACACCATATGTTGCCTTTCATGCTTTAGTGAGTCACGTTGGTGAGATTTTACTTAACTGACAGTTTGTTGTTTGCAAAGTTATTCTAGATTCAACATTTTAAAGGCTATGTATACACTGCCCCCTCCTGCGCAAAAAAATATGCAAATGAGGTGAAGCATGGAATATCGCCATGCCTCATTTGCATAATTAATAAGGCTCCGTTTTTGTGCAAGAGGCTTTTGCACAAAAGAGAACTGTCTACACAGCTCCTTTTTGTGCAAAACCCCCCTTTTGCGCAAGAGCCGTTCTTCCTGAAAAAAAGAGGAGGATGGCTCCTTTTTGCGCAAAAGCCTCTTGTGCAAAAACGGAGCCTCATTAATTATGCAAATGATGTGTGGTGATATTCCACGCTTTGCCTCATTTGCATATTTTTTTGCGCAAGAGGGGGCAGTGTAGACATTTAGAGTTTTTACTCAAACAATGCAATGATTTCATGTTGTATTGTCAGATGTTCATTCTTTTTTAAAATTTGGTCATCAAATTGGTGGTAGTATCAGTTACTAGGAGATGTACTAAGAGCATACACCTTAGTCACTTTCAGCTTCTCAGTCAAGCAAATGCAGCATCAGGTGTACATTCATTAAACAAGTAACTATGAAAATGATTAAACTTGTGTGACTATGATTCTAAAAGACATTGGGTACTAGGACTTCTAAAATATGGTGATTCAGCTTCACTAATGTAGGATTGTGCAAGTGTTCTATTTCTGTCACTACAATGAGAACACTTTAATAATAATTGAAAGAGAAAACTGGCTTAGCAACACTTCACATATCTGTGCTGCCACAAATAGCATGACATGAAAATTGTTCCATACATGCACATTTTTATTGAATATTTGGTTATCTAAAAAATACCTAACAAAATAATCATCCCTGCCTCAAATATCTTTTAGTCTAAGTCAGCACATCCCATGTGAGTACTCTGAGCTGGCTCTGACCCATGCCCCATTGAAGTCAGTGAGGGAATCTGTTTATTTCAGTACCTTTTGAATGAGGTGCATGGTGCATTCTATACTATCTGCAGTTTATGTCTTTGTTTTACAGTGGTGCCAGGGTTTGTAAACACTGACTGGTACCTAGTTCTGTTCCCTCAGGCATTCAAATTTTTGCTGTTTCTTTTAAGAAATTGCTTATCACAGTAGAAGAGCCAGCTATGTGGAAAAGAGTGTGTGCACACCTCTGGCTGAAGATCTACCAGCCCAGTACAGTCATCCAGAAAGTAAAGGCAAGTGGGATACTGCATGGCGGTTATGCAAATAGTGACCAAACCGATCAAGCATATGAATTTTCACTGGGGAAGGAGAGGTGGAAAGGGGTGGAAGTTGTATTAGACCATTTATCGATAGTATTGTTTTCAAACCTACTATATACTTTTTGTAATAAGTAGCCCTAGCATGGAATGTCCCTCTGGGTTTTGCTGGGCATGCTGGGACAGCTGATTCTGTTGATGGCAGATCCATCTGCAAGGCAGATTACCCAAACATTGCACTGCATCCAGATAGACATGTTGGGGATTTGACCGTTTCCTAGAAATTGTGTTGAAAGACGTCTAGCACTAGTCAAGTGCACTTGCATAGAGAGCATGGTTGAAATATGTGTAGTGAGCCCTCAAAAGAACCAGCCATGGTATTGAAGGCTAATGTGCAGAGGATATTGATCTGGGTGAATAGGAGATGCAGCCACTTCTCCCTTATAGACCATGAGGTGAGATTTCCCATAAACATTAGTGCTTGCTCAAGTGCATTTTTTCTGCACCTGCTTTGGCGTGTTAGGGAAGTGATTTTTCTGTGATTCAAGCTTTACTCTCAAAAGCTATATAAGCATGTTGCTTACAGGATTGTGTTCTAAAATAGGAGTTTGTCAGTAGCACAACCTGGCATGGCTGCACATATGATGACTCCAATAGATTAATTACATTTTGTACAGCCCTGTGGGTGTGTGTGTTGAGTTCTCTCTTTCCCTTCCCCCACCTTATGCCTTTCAATTGGAGAGACAATTCCTACATTGCAGTTATTGCTGCATATAATGTGACTTTTTGGCTACCTTGCCTACAGGTCTATTGACATGGCTCTACACATGCTGTCTCTGAGTATTTATGGATATAAACAGTAACCATTGACCACACTGCCAGCTCCAGCTAGCTGTAGGCTAGCACCGTTTGAACAGGTTTTTTTAATCTTTGTGCCATGAATTAACAACCTACTGATGGCTCTTCAAGTTATGTCCATTTTGTATTTTTTCTTATTACAGGGATAGCAGAAACCAGAAAAGCATCCTATAGCAATAACCACACTCACTTCTTTTTTTATTGCCTCCATTTTGGCCTCTGTGCTGTAGTGGCAATCAAGGCCCCACACATCCCCTGTATAGCTGGGCTATGTAACCAAAGGATTGCATCTGTAGTCACTGAATCCCCAGCAGCACTTCATTAATACATTGCACAACAATGACACTAACAGAGCAGCACAGACTACACCGTCCTGAATGTTCCAAAGCACTATCTGTAAAATATCAGATGAATTTAAATGAATAAATAGCTAATTTGCATTTAACACTGGAAGTCTTAATTTCTGCTTAGAAAGTGTCTTTGGAGGTGAACAAAGGCTAACCACAGCAATGTGGAAAAGATTTCAAAATATACTTTAATTTCCCATTGAGACCAATTAGTATTAATATTTAATCAGGTCCACCAAACATATTTGAAAATATTGTAGGACTTATTTTATCAGAGAACTATAACTCGTCCCCTAAGGATTCAATTACAGATAAAGCTTTGTGTACAAGGCAGGGGATGTGTAATGCACGGGCAACTCTGTGTATTTGATTTAGATAATGGTTCCTGGAACATGCTTTCAGTTCTTACTAGAAAATGATTCCTCTGCACTTCATGTGGCAAAATGAGTACAGGCTGGTGTTGATTAAGTAGCTCAGCTATGTCATAAGAAAACTGAAGTAACCCAGTATCTAACGACTTCATTAATTTTCTTTAAGAGATGTAGTCCTTGTTATATAACCAGCAAAATAAAGGTAATATTAATCATGTATCCTAGTTTCATATCTATTGTATTAAAACATTTTCCATAAAAAGACATAAGTAAAAACTCATGTAGAAATTTGGCATGTGACTTACAAAATTTGAGGGATGTAATCATTATCAACAACATAACACACTTAGAATAGTATAGAGTAAAAATATGGAAATAGATTTTTCAGGCTCATATACCCAGTGGACAATATTTCCAAGAATATTTTTGCTTTGATTTCAGTCTGTGTTAAACATTCTTCTGTGAGAACAAATAGCTGTAATTATGAGAGACAACTGTCAAAGCAATGTCTTAGTCAGAGATTCCTTAGCTGCATAAAAAATAAACCAGTTAATCATCATGAGGCTCAACTCAGCATATCATATGACTTCCCAAAACAGAGAAGGGGAAAATGTATGTATGTGTTTCCTTCATCCCCAGGCAGCTCTCCAAATGATTCAGAAGACTTTGTCCTCCACACATACCCTTAAAACGATAAATTTATACCTATCGTGGTGCCATTAGACCAACAGCTCTCTCAAATGTCCATATGGAACACATGTTGAGAAGAAAACATGCTTTAATTATGCTGTTGGATTATGCTGTTGAATAGATTTTCCCCTCATCACACCCCAAAATGGTAAGGTTTGGGAAAGGAATGTTACAGGTCCTTTCTTCAATGGAGATGCCTGGAATCTGGTTCATTGGGAAGGAGAGTTAGAGTTTTATGTTAAACTACATCCCAGTTCTGTGCATATTCCTAAACCATTTTATTGTTCAAAGACAGCCTAAGACCCCAATCCACCATCACTGAGTTGCATGGAGGCCCAAGCTGAACTATTCACAGAGCTCTGATTGATAGCTAAGTTTTTATTGCATTTAGCTTTTCATTTTATCTCTCTTTTTTTTAAATCCCCATAATCAGCAGTAGCTGCAGTTAGAAAATTGTTATTTTGACTGAGTATGGAAAAGGAATCTTACTGAATGATAGCTAATGTCCCCTTTCTGTTGTAGGCCAATGGACTTTTTAATAGTTCTACATTCTCAAGCTGTTTTGAACTGAAAGTTCAATAGTCTAGAAGTAAATTTGGGAAAGCCAAGACTCTTCAATTGTGCAATAGTTTTGACATGCAAGGGGGGGGTTACATGAATAAAATTAGCAGGCTTTGAGTGGATGGTCTATTGAGTTCAATGGGATAAACAGAATTTGAATAGCAAGTCTTTCAAGATCATAAGCTGGGAGAGTGATACTAGCTGTAGGAGAAGGGGAAAATCAAAGGTGGACTCAAATTAAATTGAAAGCTGACTACAAAACTAATGTAAAAAGCAAACATTTAAACTTCATTAAACGGTTTAATTGTATCATGTCAATGTATGTTAACACTCTGATATTGATGAAGGCTTTATAAAGTGGCTGCCATTATTTCCTTATTTTTCCTGTTAATCAGTGAAGATCATTCATTTTTATTTTTGATGTGGAGTATCTTTTATATGAGCAAGACAAGATCATCACAAAGGGAAAGATTTACAGTTTAATGAAAATGTGCTTTGAACCATGAATTGCAAAACACATTTTTTTGAGATTATACATACAAGCTTATCAGTATTTATTAAAGGCTCAAAACCTTCAAGAGAAATAATTGAATTACAGCTTCTGTGGAAGTTTGACTTCATTTTGTGTTTCCTGTAATTGGCCCCAAGGCCTATTGAAATGGAAAAGGGGCAGAGGTGGGGCATTAGTGTAAACAACATGGCCTTTTTTTGTAGCTGTATTGGAAGGCCTAAAACATAAGGACTTTATCTGCAGCCAGACTGGAGCAGCTATTAATTGTAAAGCAGGGACTCACATACTGAAATTCCATCTAAATTGCATTAAAATAGTGTCTTACCAGGCTGTTAAGGAGAGTCCATCCTAATGGCACCCACTATCACCAGATAAAGAAACAAATTTCAAGATGTGTAAAGAAAATTTAGCTTAATAGCATTTTCCTCTGGCAAGAAACTCCTTATCAATAGTTGGGGTTGTGGAATCCTCATTCTATTATTATGGTCCTCACTTTCCTGTTTGCCTGTATGATCTCTGTCTGGTTTTTACTTATTTCTGTAAGCTATAAATAAAAAGGCAGAATATGATTGTTTAGGTAATTCAGTATGGTAATACAGTTTGGTTATGATTAGTTAGTAAAATAATTTGTTAAGGTATAGCTAAGCAGGACTCAAGTTTCACAATATAAACTGGATCCAAGGAGACCAGCAGGAAAGGAAGAAAGGAACAGAAAAAAGAAAGAAGAAAGACTTGGAAGAAGAATTCACCTCCAAGACACAGCGTAAGAGCAGAAGTGCCAAAATTTCTCTCCATGATCATGATGTACAGGAACCAGAATCCAGAAGAGACTGGCTCTGCCTGGCCAACAGGGGAAGTTTGCCTGCCTTGGTCAGGATTGGTGAGCATGGTACTGCATGCTTAGCATGAGAATTTGATGCAATTGGGGTTGGAGGAGGCAGGCAAGCCGGCCCCCACCCTACATACAGCCCCACCCCCTCTTCTGAGGCTCTGCCTACCACAGGGAGGGGAGAAGGCGGGACAGCATGCTGAGCACGCACCCCCCATGGAGGGGAGGAGAAGAAGCGGGGCAGTGTGCTGAATATGCCGCAGCCTCCCTGGAGCACCAGGGAGGGGAAGAAAGGTGAGGGGATACACGGCATGGTTCCCCTGCCTCTCCAGAGCACTGGGGGAGGGGAGGCTGCACAGTTCCAGCCTCCCTGACCAGGAGCACAGGAAGGGTGGGTACTGGGAGCAGCAACACTTTCACCCCCAAGAACACCTACTATAGGCATTCTAGGAGCAGAGTGTGGGCGTGGACCTGCCTGGCAGTTTGGGAAGGCAAAACTTTCCCCCACCTAAGCTACTGGATGCCTCTGATGCTTTGCATTCTGTGTATTCTGCTTGCTTAGTAATTGCTAAAAAATATTGAATAAGGATATTACTTTGTAAGGCTCCCTCAGTGGTAAAAGATCCTGCAAATCTACAGGAAGTTACACCTTGAATCCTAGGAACTGGATAAAGGAGTGTTTCCCTACAGCAGGGATAGGCAATAATTTCTGAAGCGGGGGAGGGGTACACCAGGACTTTGGTAAGTGGTCAAGAGCCGCACTTTTCTATGGAGTAGCTGTGGGGTCTGTGACAGAGGTTGGGTGCAGAAGGGAGCTCGAGGTGGAGGATGAGGTGCAGGAGAGGGTGTATGGTCTGAGAGGGAGTTTGGTTGAAGGAGGGGGCTGTGATCTGGGGCAAGTAATTAGAGGATGCTGGCCTGAGGGAGGGGTGTGGATGAGGTGGAAGGTTTGGGGGGGAAGTTGTGACCTGGGCAGGGTGGAGGGAGGGTACAAAGGGTTTGGTTGTGTCCTGGGGTAGAGGATTGGAGTGTAGGGTCCATGAGGGAGTATGGGTGCAGTAGAATTCTGGCCTAGAGTAGGCTTGGGAGGGGTGCAGAATCTGGGCAGAACTTGTGGGGGGGGGGTGCTTAAGTGCTAGAGGCAGGCTCTGTCCAGGAAGTGCTTACCTAAGCAGCTCCCAGCCAGCAGCATTCTGAGGCAGGCTTCCCTGCCATTAGCTGTGCATGTGCCTCTTTGTGCTGTGGGAAGGGGGGAGGTTTCTTGCACTGCCCCCCACCCCAGCAAAATCTCTCAGCTCCTATTGGCCAGAAACCAGCCAGTGGGATCTGAAAAATTATGCTGCACTGCCCCTGCCCTCAGCAAAATCTCTTAGCTCCCATTGGTTGGTTTCCTCTGAGAGATTTTGCTGGGGGCACGGGGCAGCATGCTGAAGCCTCTCTGCTTCCCTTCTCCCCACACAGAGTAGCCACACAAAGCAGCTATCTGCTTTGATCAGCACTGCTCCCTGCTTTAAAGTTGGGCGCAGGCCAGATTTGGCCCATAGGCTGTATCTTGCCTACCCCTGCCCTAGAACGTGTGGAGTGACAAAAAATTCTGTCATTAGAACCTGTGAGTGACAGAAAATTATGTGCAAGTAACATCAGTTACAAAAAGCCACTTCCCTGGAGCTGGAAACTGTATGCAATAGCCGTCCTAAAAATGAAGGAAACACTAGTACAGAAAAAAAAATAAAGCACAGTTAAAAATACACAAATGCAGAGGCTAATAAATGACAAATAATTAAGTCACATTATGGCAAAACTGCAAAACTGCAAGATATTAAAGGCAACCAATTTGTTTGTATATAAAGTCAGGTTCTCATACCAGGAGGTACCTGAGCATTTTCCAGTAGTGCTTTGATTTGTTGTGTGTGTGGCTTATTCTCTCTTCCTCTCCCTAGCATCCCTTGCATGTAATGGTCTAGCTATAGGGACGATCTCCTTCTCTCCAGCTTTGGTGTTTTTTAAAAATACTTTTATGATATTGTCATGGGGCCACCCTGGTCATATCCCTTAGCCCCTGCCTCCGTCTCACGGGGCCACTCTGGTTATGTCTCTTAGCCCCTGCCTCCGCTTCTGCGTTCCTCCCGTCCGACCGGACAGGGTGATTCCGTCACTCCCTGGTTGTCCAGGCAATCTCCCAAGCAGGGAGGTGAGGGGGGTCCGGGCCCTCCCTCTCTCCAGACCCCAGCCCAGGGCCCTAAGGCGGGGGAGAATATCCTCTCTCCCCTCGCCTGGCTGATGGGGCTATGTGCCGCAACTCATCAGCCCGCGGGCTACTATTTTGCACCCGCCCTGGGCTACTTCCTCACCCCCGCTTACCAGGATGCTTTGGGTGCTGCTTCCTCGAGGCCCTGAGCCCCTTCATCCGGCGCTCTAGTCGACCCCCTTTCTCCAGGTGTCTCGGCCGGCTTTATCCTGTGGAGGGTGCCGCCCCTCCCCTCCAGGACGCTTGCGCCGGCGTCCTTCAGGGCTGCCGCCCCTCCTCCTTCCCTGCTGGCCCCCCCCCCAGCGTCCTCCCCCGTGCTGATGTCAGCGGGCGTCGGGGCTTCCCCCGGGGCGTCAGCGGGGGTGCTGGCCCCGCCACTACCTGGGCGGCGCACATCCGCTGCCGCCACAGTCTCTCCCGGGGCAGGGAACGCCTCCCCCAGCGTGTCCGGGGGATCGTCGGCCAAGCCACCGATCGGGCGGCATGCGCCTGCTGCCTCCGCTGCCACTTCCCCTGTGGCGGGGAAAAGCTGCTCCGGGGCTCTCCGCCCCCTGGTGGGAGCCTGGGTAGAGCGGGGTTGCGCCACCCCGTCACAGATATGTACTAGAGAAAACAGTCCCAGCCAATACTTAAAACACGAGTCTGAGAAGAACTGAGGAAGCTTTATGCACAGGCAGAAACTGAACTGTGTGACCTTAATCTCTGTGGCTCGGCTGATCATCAAAATGAAGGTAATGATTACTTTGTCCTGAGTTTCTTGTATTTTCAGCACTTTGAGACAGAAACTGTCTCCCTGTGTGTATGTTCAATGTCTAATGCAATGGTACCTTGATCTCAGCTGCAATCTGTGTGTGTTAAGGTAATCTAGATAATGACCTGCTGTGCAAATGATTTATTAAATCCATTTTTTTCCCAGGCAGTTGCTAATTTATGTCCCTGGTTTTCTAGGTCTCCAACTTGAGACACCTGTGTCAGATCCATGTGGAAGAGCTGAGCACTCACTATAACTTCTGTCAATGGAAACTGTAGATGGTCAGCACTTCTGCAAGACAAGCAGTGTGGCCTTTGGAGACAGAGTATAGGGCAAGGATATCCGAAGGAGAGCTGGTTGTTTGAATGAACTTTTTTTTTAATCAGAATCTTCTGAGTCATCAAAACCAAAACACTTGCAAGAAAGGGTGAGTATTTGCTGGAAAAAGGTTTCAAAATTGTCAGTGTCTATTTCTACTGTTTATATAAATGAAAATGTTCTGTTACTGGGCTGAAGTGACTTTCTTCTGAAACCTACATTAATTTAGAGTGGGAGGGAGGTGAAAAGGGAAGTGCAGGAAGCTTGAAAATAAAACATTTTGTGTGACGTGATCAAAACTTAGTTTTCATTTTATGAAAATGATTAGAGACTCGAAATCGTTTTCAACATTTGAAATGCCTCCTGGACATGAAACTCTTTTCCCATCCCAGTTGTCATCTTGAGTTCGATCCTGGCTTGTTCGTTGATGCCCTATGTGGCTTCAGGCAAGCAAGTCTCTTTGTCAGTTTCCCTGCCTGTGAAGAGAGAATAATTTCTTCTCACAGTGAAAATTAAATGTATTAATGGTTGTGACATACACAAATTCTGCTTCCCATAGGAAGGACTATGGGGAAATGTATAGTTAAAGCTTTGGATGGTACACAGTAAAGTAGTAAGACAGCACAAATGATGCAGATATAAATCTTTAACAGCTGCTGTCTTTTCTGAGCACCCACCCTGCTCTGTACTGAATGAGGCAAGGTCCTGTAGAAAAAAATAGCATAATGTATATGCACAAAAAGGCCATAATAAAGTTGTAAAAGTGTAACCTTAATTATTGCATTTCTTAGTTTTTGACAGCTTGACTTTTCAAATAACATCTTAGCATAGGTTTGGGCTTTTTTGTAATATTTGAAACTCTTCACAAGATAGCAAAGTAAAATGTGTTAGATTCATTCACAATATCTTTGCTTTTCATTCATCACGCTTTGCCACCTTCTTAACTCATTGCCATTGAGTGCAGGAAAGCCACTAAAATTAATACCGTTCGGGTACTAATTTTTCTGGTGACATTTACATACTGATATACTTATGTTTATAGCAAATGTGAATTCCACATTTGATGAAAATAGAAAATTGCATCCCTATATTCAAGTAGTAGTAATATCAGAAATATCTGTATGCTTATTCAATAAGGGAATAGTAACACAAAGTGACTCACCTGACTTATTGTTGCAACTATCAGAGTCAATACTGTGAATATTCACAGTAAACTGACAAATACAGAGAACAATGTGTGATAACGCTAAAGAATGGATAGATTTCAGCAAATCATGATCTAAACAACTATTGAACAAATCATAGGTGAAATCTTCTCCTGGTATTTTCACCATGCAATAGCAGTAAGTTTGTGTCTGGTTTGGTCACCAGAGATCCTCTTATGAGTTTCACTTGATGTGCTGAAATACCCTGAGTCAACCTTCATGGGTACCACTCAACACTGTCCTGCTAATTCAGACCCTTCAGCCTCCACCGACACTGACACAGAGATGGGGTCGTGGCCCAGTACAGTATAATACAGACACTGAGATCAATTCCGCTCTGGGAAGGCTTCCTTTTTTGAGGAAGAGTGGCTTTTCGATGAAGGGGGCGGTTTGCCAAAAAAGCTGCGTCTTAATTACTTTCATTTTCGAAAGCTCCACTTTCGAAAGTGCAATCGGAAGAAGATATGCAAATTCCCGCAGAATTTGCATATCCTCTTTTGACCATTCCGCGTAGTCTAGATATGCCCTTTCTTATGTAAAAATAGAGATACACAGCTGCTTGACCCCTCCATGTGATGATACATGTATACACATATGTATACATGTATACACATATACACATTCAATAGTCACTTGTTTATTAAGTCAAGTGTCAATAATTAAATATAAAAAGGTAGGATTTAAGTGGTTATAAAAAATAGAAGACAGAACAATGTACGTTACTAAACAAAATAAAATGCAAAAACTAATCCTAATACACTAAACTTATTACAAATCATAATTTCTCACCCTGGTTTTTATTTCAGCTAAAGAGCTTTTGAGGCCAGAGATATCCTTTCTGACCTAGGTCCAGCAGTGCACTTCTGTTGTTACAATTATTTTGTTTCCAGGTGTTTTCAGGTATCCTTTTGGGATGGGGAGGCAGACTGTGAATCTAGCTGAAGGCAATTATTATTTACTGCCCTTGCCTTATATAGAATTTCCCTAAGGCAAGAAACCTTTGTTTGATTTCGCATGCCCTTCTTGTGGAAAAGTTTAAATTCAAGATAGATTCCAGCATTAGGTGACATGGTCACATGTCTTTGAAGAACCCCAGTGGCAGTGTAGCACAACTGCAGGAAGATAATTCACCCCTTCCTCAATTATCTCCTGCTAATGGCCTATTAGCGCTGTTTTTGGCTTCTTCATGTTGTCCTGATGAACTGGTAACAATCTTCTCCCAACATGAACACATTGATGATAAATCTATAGTCAATATTCCTAACTTCATATATAGGAATGATACATGTATACACATATACACTTTCAGCAGATTACAACTTTTCAAATGATACCTTACATGGAGTATTTTGCATAAAACATTTTCCAGGTATGCCTATTCATAAGCATATCTCCAAAAAGAATATGAAATACACAATCACATTGCTGATTCCCACCAGTGGAGTATCTAGCCCTACTCATTAACCACTTTATACTTAAGGCAAGGAATGACACGTATTTTACATATTGCATTTTAAAATGTGTTGCCAACACTATACAACTGTTCCTACTGTCTTCCACTGTTGATAGCACTGCAGTGAGGATAGTGCTGTAATGGCAAACCCCTGAGAAAGGGTACTGTAGATACGGCTATAAAGCAACATTGTCAACTCCTAACTCAAATCCACTGGGAATTTTCAGTATCAAGTTAAACTATCTGTTGATCAATAGTAATGGAATATAGCAATGTGCTAGGATATTAAAGGTGCTATTGGTATGAAATAGGCAGCCTCAGCCTGTTCTCATTCAGGCAAAAGATCCCACAGGCAGTTGGGTGCCATTCAGATTAATATGAATGGCAGGTTAGAGAAATTGGGGGGTTTCTAGTATATTTTTCTTATCTTCTAAAATGTTCTGAATCCTCCAGAGCCAATATAAATTTATCAGGGCTGAAATCCTCTTGTGATTTCTCATGCTAATGCATTTTCTCCAAATCCTGAACAAAATGCTCCGGGCTGAAGAGAAAATTCTGAGCCTATTGCCAAGGATGAGGAGGTAGGCCAAATATTCAGAAGATATAGGGGAAAGAATCCTCCTCACGTGGCTTGTGAGGAGGAGCTCAAGGAGTCAGCCAATTCATATACTCCTGCTTCAATTTGCAGCAGCAGATCTTCCCATCCTTCCTGACAGATGCCCTCTTCCCTCCTCCAGTGCGAGTTGTCACTGGAACAACTCGCACTGAGTGTCTCATAATGTGACTTGACGCCAACCCTCCTGGGCAGTGGCTTTGCATCTAGTTCACTTATTCCAGAGGAATGCTCTATTTCTGTGGACAAGACTCCCTCCGCAGTGGAGTAGGAAGCGTTTTAGTTATTTTGACCCATAACAATTGCTTAAGGTTTCACTTGCTTTTTCTGACTCGAATCTATATTAACTACCCCACAGGGGAGCTGACAGCCTCTGTGGCTCCTGAGCAAGCTGTGGAAGGAGCCTGGCTTCATGCTCCTAGATAGGGTGGGGTTTCAGCCAGAGTGACTGAGTCTGGGAGAAGGCATCCCTCAGCACTGCCCAGATTGTAGGGCACCCCGCAGCCATCAAACCTGCTTGGAGCATGTGACATTCCAGCAGCCCTTTAAAGGGCCCAAGGCTCCAGCTGCCACAATTGCAGCAGCAGCCAGGAACCCAAAGCTCCTTTGAATTGCCAGGACCCAGAACAATTGTTCCCTCCTCCTTCTGGCTAAGTCTGCTGACCCATCTTATGTGATGCAGTCATAGTCATTATCCTTGGACTCTTGAAATTAAAAATTCAGCTCCAGAGTAATTAGGGTGACACTTCCTCTGAAATCAATAGGCGTTTTTACTTATGGAAAATGTGAATTTAGCCATCTTCTTTCCAGCCATAGCCTCTCAAAGCTAAATCAGGTTGTTAGTCTTTTTTTATAACTTTCTTCTGCATTGAAGTGAAGCAGTCCTACAAGAATGTCCCACCAATGCATTCATCAATAGATCCCTTTTTTATTATAGTCAGCATATATTTGTTAATTCCTAAATATTGCTTTCTTTTCAGAAACCTTTCTACAACTTCATAGCATGCTTAACCTTTCCTAGTGACATGTCTTTTAAACTTCTATGCAATGTATTTAAATTTTACTTATCACTCTTTCTGGTCTAAAAGCTCCCATCTCTTGATTAACTGTAATAGTAGAATATTACAGGACTACTTTGGACAACTGTGTTGCGTACCAACTTTCTCTATACATATTTGCCATCAAATGATTTTTGAATAAGTTTTAATTTTCTTTGTTAGTTGCTGCTCTTGAACTTTTCTCTTATGAAATTTACTGCCACTATTCTGACCTACTACTTTCATTTTTTTTCCAGCAATTTATACAGTAACAGTCACCTACAGTCTATTGGGGTAGGTAATTCTTCTATTATGTGTCTCCACTTTTGACCTTATCCACTAGAAAGTGGCCCATTTTATGTCCAAAATAAAACTTCTTTAAAAGTTAGTTGATTTCAAAGTTATCACCATCTGCTGTACTCCTTTGTGTCCAATCTGTGGCTTGACAGAGCAGATGTGGTAGGATAGATTTCTGATTGACACCAGTACTAATCTCAGACCAAGTTCCTTCCATATAATTTATAGCAGAGCAACATGAACCATCAGAAAGGTCATGTTTGATGAGGATCAGCTTCAGAGGAAACCACAACTCATGAATAATATCTATAAAAAGAAACGAGAAAAGCTGAAAGTCTAGCAAGAAAAGAAAGTGAACATCAGTGTTTGATATGGTACACTGGTGTAATGGAAATGAAGATCTTTTGCAAAAGATGTGTATAAGTGAAAACTGGCCAGCTGTTCTTGTTATGTAATCTGTCTCCATATTTATTTTTTAAAACCTCAAAGAAAAAACCCACAAAGCAAAATCACTTTAATATGCTTCATAAAATTAAGCTTTTTAAAGTTTGTCCATTTATCTTGGTCTTGTCTTTTTGGCAGATTCTGTGCAGACTGCTACCTCTCCTTTTCAAGAATTCTGTCAAAATGATGACTATTCTTTGACTTGCTATTTTTGGTAGCTTAGAGTGCTCACTCCATGTTGGTCCAGAATATTACAAAAATTGATCTAATTCATTGCAAGTGCCTCGAATGAGAGAGGTTACTTCTCAGAAATGTGGATGTCTGTCTAAATTATTTCAGTTGAACAGAATCTAAAAAGCAAACAAACTCCACTATTTTGCAGATTTAAAAAAATCGATACTGGTTATATTGACAGCTGATATCTGAAAGTGGATATGATTCTGTTTTATTACACTGTGATGCTAATTGTGTTTTGCTTTGTGAAATTGACCCAGAATGAAGGAGAGACTCAAAATAGTTTGCAATTGTGCTGCAGCATAAAAAATTTCACCAACCTATATGTTTAAAAAGCCAGTTGGGATAGAAACTCCCCAAACCTTGAGTTTCCCAGAATATAAAACATTTCATGCGAGATTACAAAAGAAATACTTGAATCTAATTCAGGTGCCAATGATAGGTTTCTTTATGTACACATGGTAGCTGAAATGCTTCCAATTTCTACAACTAAAATACAGGAATTAGTAATTTTTTAGGATAAAAAATTTCAAGTTATCATATATTATACTTGTAGATGACCGGAGATAAACCAATAATTAATTCATTATCACTGGTCTGTTTCTAATGGGCTAATAAAGTTAGAACCTTAACTCATAAAGGACAAAAACAGAGATTATAAACAACAAACTGCCAAAAATATACTCAAGAAATGAAGGATAAGTGATAGCCTTATGTCTAGATATACATACATGAATAATGAAAGAAGCAAACTTGCAGTCATCCACCCACAAAATGGGTAGACATCATAAACTAGACTGACAACTACAACTAGTTTATTTAAACCAAGTAACCAAGTATTAACAAGATGGCAGCCCACTTATGGAATCAGAAAAGCTATTACAAGAAGACAAAATTGCTTCTTTTTAAAGGCTCCATGAAATCTATGTGTTTTGGCTAACCATAGATCAGATAATTAAAAGCTGACTTCCTTCATTTTCCTGACTCATTTCCTCCTGCATTCTCTCTGACATATCTACAAAGATGATATTGTTTAACTTACCTTCTTTGTATGTTTTCAGGTCATTCTACTGGGAACAGTTGTTAAGAAATGCAGATCAAGGGAGGCACAAAATATGCCTACATATCATCTTGGAAACCTTATGGCTTGATGTTTGGTAATGAACAGCACAGCAATTAAATAGTGAGAACTGAAAGCTTTATAAAGGTGATAGTTTGCTAATTAGGATATAATTGAGTTAGTAAATATGGAAACATAAAAACGATTCTTTAAATGTAAATGAAAACCTCTAAAGCAATTTCTTATTCTGTGTATGTTGTTGCCTAAAGTTCTTACAAACTTCCCATGAACTATTATAAAAGAGTAATGAAGGAATATATCATTCAAGTAAAGTTCCTTTGCAAGAGATAGGAGAATGAACCATAACAAAACAACATTTTCAAATCTCAGAGAGGTCAGTAGATCCCTGATCTGAGATGGAAGATGTGTGTGGAAAAATGGTTTATCTTTCTATTATCGATTGATATTCCAGAACTCTGACCTATTATGGATAGGACTCAGGTGTGCTGAGGTTTGCTAGAGAAAATAAGTGCTGTAGAGGCAGAATGAAAAAGTTTAAATTGGTAGACAGTAAAGTTTTATTTTAAAAGGTGAATATCTTCTATCTTTCACTCTGTAAAGAGGGCTACATAGAAGACATGACAACAAACCAAATACAATAATGCTTTTGAGGTTTCATGAATATAATTCTACAAGAGTTAAAAGTACAAAGCAAGTTAGACAGGAAACTCCTGGCGACTGTAACAATATAAATGAATGCTCCAAAAGCTAATGAGTTTTTGAATGAATTTTGATAGCAGGTAGCACTTTGAGTTGGATACTCTTAAATAAGCATTTAACAAACAGTTAACAAGCCAGAGCTATTTGTGGTAATTGGTACAAATATTTAACTGTCTCATTCCCTAGCTAATTATGATAACTAGGACTCCAGGCAGTAAAGACACTAAATTTGGACTAGATGGTTAAACTGCCATTAAGTGAATATGGAAAAATTATTTATTTGTTCCCATAATATAAGAACTAGGGGCTACCAAATGAAATTAAAGGACAACAGGTTTAAAACAAATAAAAGGAAGTTATTCTTCACACAGCTCAGTGTCAACCTGTAGAACTCCTTGCTTGAGGGGGTTGTGAAGGCTATGACTATAATAGGGTTTAAAAAAGAGCTAGATAAATTCATGGAGGTTATGTCCATTAATGGCTATTAGCCAGGGGGTAGGAATGGTGTCCCTGGAGATGGATGGCATGAGGCAAATTGCTTGATCATTGTCTTCAGTCCACCCTCTCCGGGGCACTTGGCGCTGGCCACTGTCTGCAGACAGGCTATTGGGCTAGATGGACCTTTGGTCTGACCCAGTACGGCCATTCTTATGTTCTTATGTTCTTCCTTTTCACCAAAAAACAACCAAACTTTGCCTATTTCAGAGGTGAGTAGTGAGGACCCAGTCTTCCTACAGTCCATTGAAAACATACAGCACTATGTGAAGTGGAAAAACTGAGACAACCCTCTGTTGACTAGAAGTATGTATTGCAGTAGCATTCAAAAGCCCCAGTTAGTTTGAACCCCATTGTATTATGGTCAGTGATACACTGTAGATAGGTATTTTTTTATCCCAAAGACCTTGTAGAAAGGATGGGAGGGTGGGTGTTGTAAGCTACATGGCATGTTACTTCTTTCACCCAAATTGCTCTGCATGTATCTGTGTACATATTTGATAATCTTCAGTTTTTTGGTGAGGGCACTTGGAGTGGAAGTTGGAGAGAGGAAAGAATTGTGAGAGAAGGGAGAAAGTCAATGAGGAGGATAATGGACAGGGAGACTGAGAAAGAGAGTAGCTGAAGGCTTGTGATGGTAGAAGTAGGTTGGTGGGAGCAGCAAATGAGATGAAATCCCAGAATTCAAGCTTCAGAGCTTTGTGAAAGATGGGCAATCAGAGGCTTTTGAAAACCCTCCCTGGCTTCAGCTCTGGATCCCATGTTGGAGAGTAGGAAGAGGGCAAAAGGCTTAGTACCTCAGAAGGTTCTGGTAAGGAGTAAGCTAAGGAGTAAGCCATCTGGTAAGGACTAAGCTACCCTATTTCCTCAGCCATAATCTACAAATGACTTCCTGTGAGACACAAAGGTTCTATTGGTCCTACTGACTTAATGTGGCATGGTACGTGCTAGTAAATAGTTTGTCCACAGACTGCCTTTTCCCTGTACCCCCACCCTTATAATTTTCATATATAATTTGTATAAAGGTATATCTGTTCCTTGTAGTTCTGGGGAAGAAACTCTGAGGGACTTCCATAATACACATTCCAGCAAAAAATAGAGTTATTGCTGTGATTTTCAGCATGGGCAAAGGGAGGGAAGACCACTGGGTCCCAATACCTCAGACTCAGAGATCGATGGAGGCATTGGGAGTGCTGGAAGGCCCTTTGGAATATATATCTATATAATGAGTGAAAAGTGATTAGCTATTACAGTAAGCTCTATAGGGCTAGCACAATATGCGGGTAATTAGGTAAATAAACCCTCACCTATTAGTCTTCAATTCTGACTGACCAGTAGGAATGAATGAAGTTTCAAGGCTCAAATTAATTGACCTAACCAAAACACTGATTTATATCAATGAACAGCAAACCCATTTTGCACTGAATCCTTTTGTAGTTTGCAAGTGTGACCTATGATGTACAGCATGTACCTATGCTTGAAAAGATATCACTTCATTTCTAATCCTGAGAGATTAGGCTTTGGGCTTTTTTTGTTTGCTTGCTTTTTGCTTGTGTATTTGGAAGCTTCAATATCTTCTCTCAACTCAGGCATGGTGGATTTTCCCACTTTTAGTGTTTCTGGTGATTTGCTTTCTTTGAAATGAACTTGTTTACGGTTTTCATTACAATTTTTATCTACAATGTAAAGGAAAATCATTTAATATCACATAAATAAAGAGGCCAGAAGTGATTTGGTAGTGTAGTTTGTTGTTTACTAGAATATTGTGCAGATGAAGATAGAATCTTTATATTGGCTACTTTTGCTTCAGTTTTTGACCAAGAATGACCTCTTTCAGGGACAATATATCTTCATTTTCCTCCTACATAGTAGGCATTGCAGCTACCTTGTGGAAAAACCACTATATATTTTCCTCTGTGCACTATGGGTTTTTTGTTAAGGCTGTCAGTCATTTAATTTAAGGGAAGTCAGGCTGAACATAATTTCTGATTTCATATTGAAGATTAGCACATTATTTAGAAACTCCAGAGACTTCTTGGTGCATCTTCTGCTTCAAAGCAAAATACGGTGTGGTTGGCTGTTCCCTTGGAAGGTCATCCGATTGATTTTTAACTCTCTGGGACAACATGTTCATCACTGTTTCTACTCCCCAGTGTCTTTAAATCTTCAACTGCAGCCAGGACACCCTTAGTACATCTGAGGAAAGGGTGGGTAGAAGATGACTAAGGATACGTCTACACAGCAACATTATTTTGAAATAACTAGTGTTGTTTTAAAATAACTTAGTCCACGTCTACACAGCAGGCAGTTATTTCAAAATACTGTCAAGGTGAAGGACTTCTTACTTCAACTCCTGTAACCCTCATTGTACGAAGAGTAAGGAAAGACAGAGGAAGAGTGCTCTGTTTTGAAATAAGTGCTGTGTAGATGCTCCCAATTTCAAAATAAGCTATTTTGAAATAAGCTACACAATTGGCATAGCAGCTTATTTCAAGTTAAGCCCTGATGTGTAGATATACCCTATGCCACCTTTTCCTTCCCTTGACCTGAAGACTGGTTAAAAGTTACTTGTGTCATCTGTTTAAAAGCACAAGTTCTGCATAAATAAATCATATGCCCTTCTAGCCTGTGCTTATCACCACTGTGTGTGCCTTCCTACCTGGGGCCAGCAATGACCATTGTCCTCTATTGCCATTCAGTTAGCTGTTATCCCATACAACCCACTGTGGGCCTCTTAATGGGATGGGAAGGTTTTCATTGGCTATCCACACCTGGATGAATTTCAGCCTTTATTACTATTTGCAGCAGGGTGAAAGTAACTTAAATTTCTTACAGTTACTGTCCTATCACAACCTGTCCTCTTTGCGGGGGTGGAGGAGGGGAGGGGAATCTGTACATTCTTAGAAGGTATTTTTTAAATTACTTGCTAGTATAAATTGTGTACCTGACATGACAGATGAATCTAAGGATGGGGGAGGTTGTCCCAATCTCTGTTTATATGCTGGATAGAAAACTGCTTTACTTCAGCAAGAGAATCCACCTTTATTGTCTGTGAGTGAGGCCCAGACAGTATGGTTACATGACATCAGACCAGAAGTGGATCTATTCCACCTGACAAACCTGAAGAGGATTTGTAATGTAAAATATTGTGAATGTAAAATATATGTAATTAAAGGGTTAGGT
This sequence comes from Rafetus swinhoei, assembly GCA_019425775.1. Lineage (NCBI taxonomy): Eukaryota > Metazoa > Chordata > Testudines > Trionychidae > Rafetus > Rafetus swinhoei. The sequence continues at coordinate 31,374,061 of CM033439.1, read as the reverse complement.
TTACAGTGAGCATATGCAGAGAAAGAGTTAAAGACGCCTGAAAGCTAGCTTTACTCATAGCAAGTGTGTGACTCTGGGGAAGTGTTTCTCAATCTGCAGATCAGACTGCTTATGGCCTAGTCAGTACAAAGTTGCAGCACATGTAACATCCTCAGGGCCATACAGGTAGTGTATATTCTGTGTATCTATACTGTGGATGTGGCCCATATAACACATAGTATTGCATATGTGGCTCACAATGATAAATAGGTTGAGAACCACTGCTCTGAAGCAATGTTGTTATGTCTATTCAACTTGATCATCACCCAGGCGCTATGAATTCAAGCTCTACTGTGAGTAGAAATCTGAAATAAAAAGGCATGTTCTTACAGTCCATCTCTGCTAAAGGGGTCTTGCATGTTGGTGGGGAAATGTAATCTGAGTGCAGCAGAATATTCAGAAAGCACTAAAACAATTGTTTAAAAGAAATTACACATGCAAACACTTGGTGGGAGGGGAGCGGAAGTTAGGGAACAGAGGAATATGTGGGGATGGATTGGGTGCAGTGAGAGAAGGGGGATAAATAAGGATGAGAAATGAGGGAAGGGAGAACAGTTGTGGGCATAGGTTGGGGAAGGAAACATGGAGGCCAGACAGGAAAAATGGGATCAGGTACACTTGTCAACCTCACATCCTCCCTTGATCTGACATCCTGGGAGGGGGACCTGGAGGTCGGGGTTGCCACAGGGAGGTGAAGATGGCTGGCGCCAAATAACCTTACATGCCTACAAAATTGCTATGGTCTGTCTGTGTGGGGGCACTGCTGCAGGGAAGCCAGGAAGCAGTGTGAGATCACCTATAAATAGCTCTTTAAATAGCCCATTAACAACTCTTTGATTAGCCCCCCCCTCTTTAAATAGCCCCTGAGTCCCTACCAGCTTTTTAAATACCCCCCTCCCCCCAGCCCAAATGTCTTTTGCCACAGCTCAGCCAGGACTTGTTGGGGCTGTGCACAACCTTCCTTTCACTTCTGATTTGTTGTATCCTGTTGTCTTGCTGGATTAATCACTATGCTCAAAACAGGATCAAATGTCACTTTCTGTTTTTTGTTTTGCATGTGTTTTTTTTTTAAATTAGTAGAATTGTAATAATTTTTAAAAATTTGCTCTCTGACAAAAATACAAGAATTCAGGAGAAATAGCTCAAGTTATTTTTTAAAATGTGCAAATACCAAGGTTTCTAAATGCTAATCTTTGTACTTCTTTGGCTGAACCAGTCTTTGAAATTAAAGTTCATTCTTTTCTCCCAAAAGAAAGTGGACTACAATACATTTTTAAGACCTCTTGTGGTTTAGCCCTGGTCTGCACTAGGGAGTTATTTCAAAATAGCTCTCCTTATTTTGAAATAACAAGCATACCACACTACCAAACCCATTATTTTGAAATAAGGGGCCAGTTATTTTGAAATAATAACTACTGCTTTCCATGAGGAATCACGCTTATTTCAAAATTGTTATTTCGAAATAGTGGTAGTGTAGATGCTCCACTGCTGCTGTTTCGAAATAACTACTCCCCAGAGTCATTCAGAGTAATTACTCCCCAGTGCTTCCTGGGACTCTAAGTCAAGGTAGAGCATCCACATTAAGGGAGCCTGCCTTGGACTAATTTAGAAGCTTCCCTGTAGTATGGACATACTATTTCAAAATAGTTATTTTGGGAGTTATTATTTCAAGAGAGCTAGCCCCAAATCTAGGCTTGTTTACAAGCCATGGTTTGCTTCAAATCTTGGTGGCATCCCATCTCAACCTTTTTACATCAAGACTGAGCTTTTGATTACCTGATGTTTTACAGATATTCCTAGTTTCTCTCAGTAATATGGCAAATGAGCGGTATAGACCAGACTACTAAAGTCTCCAAACAAAATAACAAAAACATAATACATGTATTGAAGAAGTCCCTCTGTTTTTTTTTACTAGAAGAAAATGTTTGACTTAGTGCCTTTCCCCCAAAGGAATTCTATTAAATGCCAAATTAAAAATATGGACTACCAAATTGGTAAGGAGTTCATGCATTTATTACTTGTGGGCCTGACCTTTCATCTTTTACTGTCCACATAGAGTTCTTTTGATCTATCAAATGTTCAGAGTAGGGAATTTGTCTTCGATTGTGTTTTATACAGCACTTAGCATAATGCATCCCTGATCCTGGCTGCAAAATATTAAACAACATCAAAACACAAATTGGGCACTTAAAACTGTACCATCAAATCCACTTTCAAGCTATCTATAGGCAGAACTATACCCAAGCCTATCGTTAACTTGAAAAGGTTTGGAAACATCGGTCCTGGATGTCAGGCTAAGTAGTTTTGCACACTGATGTTGGGGTTGTCACTTAGTATTAAAAGCTGTGATTGAATTTGTTACGTGTGCTCACATTATGCTGTTTGTTTGCTTGAACTGATTTTTTCCTGGTTAAATTCTGGATGTACTATGTCATGCAATCTGATTGTTTGATTCATTGAAGCAATGATCATAAAATTTAACCTATCACATCTAGCTTAGGTCCTCATCCAAACCCTAGCAAGGTCAGAGAGAAGTTTTGTGTTGACTTCAGTTGATGATGTATTACGTATTTCATCTCAAATCTGTATCTCTGCCTTGAATTAACATATTCAATCTTGAATTGAATTAAGAGTCTCTTTCATAGATTAAGGGACAACCTCATTTATCTCATAGATAAACCCTGACTTCAGTAACTGTTCTAATGCTAATTAGCATGTCCACTTTGCATTTTTACTCTCAGTTGGCTATCTGGTTCTAACTTAAATGATATAGAAAGGAAATTCTAATGTGAGAGGATCCATTGTGCATACTATTTACATACAAATATTACTTTTTTTCCAAGAAAAATAATCTATGATTTATATGTTTATGTTGCTGTGCCAGTCTTGTCAAGTTAAATTATTTTAACTAGATGTTGCCATTCTTTGACTAGTACAGAACATTCTAGTTTAAAAGCTATAGGGATAGTATTTGCAACAATTTTACACGTGTAGAAGCAAGTCAGCATTTGCTTCCAAAAATGTACAATGTTTTAATTACTAATGTTAACAGTAGGTGTTAATCCTATTTAATCAATTAACTGGATAAACATTATGTTTAACTGGTTAACCACTTGAATGGGATCATGAGGGCAGAGGGCTGTTCCAGCCCTTCAGGGCTTGCTGACTACTCCAGCCATGCTGGTAAGGCTGACGCTTACTGGTTAATCACTGACATTCCTAGGTTCCATAGGTATGTTAACCAATGTTTAGGTGGATTCAAGGTACAAAAACCACACTGATCCACATCCAGAATTGATAGAACAGATACATTTTGATGCTCTTCTAACTCACATTAATCACCAGCTGTTACACTGAAACTGATTGTAAAGCAGTAGTAAGAGGCACACTTTGTACATGATAGGGCAGTAAGTCTTTCCATACTACTGAATGCCTCAGCCCCACCACCTGGGACTGAAACATATAACTTGCTTTTCAATGCTGCATGGGGCTCTGCATAGCTGTGGCAAGGTGCACTAACATATAATTGCATTTAGATTATGTCTACACAGCAACATCATTTTGAAATAACATAGTCCGCATCTACACAGCCAGCAGTTATTTTGACATAATGTTGAAATAATGTCAAGTTGGAGGACTTCTTACTCCAACTTCTGTAACTCTCATTTTATGAGAAGTAAGGGAAGTCTGAGGAAGAGTGCTCTATTTCAAAATAACTGCTGTGTAGACAGTACCAAACTCAAAATAATCTATTTTGAAATAAATTACACAACTGATATAGCTCAATTTGTGTAGCTTATTTTGAGTTTACCCCTGATGTGTAGACGTGCCCTTAGGGCCAGCTTTATGGAAAATGGAACTCTAAGGATTCCATGTTCTTTCATTCAAAGTAGGGTTCTGGAAACCTTTTGAGGGAAAAGTGGTTTTTGGTTTTTATTTTCCAATACATGGCAGTGCTGTAAGGAAAAGGCACAAGATGCCTGTTTCTCCTTACTCATGCCAGTCTTAGCTGAATTAATGGAGTGTTTCTTATTGCTCACCCTCACTGATGTGAGGAGAATTTAAGCACTGGTACCTACAGTAGAAGATAGTGTAAGAACTAAGGATGTGAGGGTATGTCTACACTACAAAGTTAATTTGAACTAACAGCCGTTAGTTTGAATTAACTTTAATAGGCGCTACACATGCAAACCGCTAGTTCGAATTTAAATCGAACTAGCGGAGTGCTTAATTCGAACTAGGTAAACCTCATTCTATGAGGACTAACGCCTAGTTCGAATTAAGTATTTCGAATTAAGCGCTGTGTAGCCACTTAATTCGAACTAGTTGGAGGCTAGCCCTTCCCAGGTTGCCCTGGTGGCCACTCTGGGCCAAACCTGGGAAACTCTTCTGCCCCCCTCCCGGCCCCGGAGCCCTTAAAGGGACACGGTCTGGCTACACTGCTTGTGCCAGTTGCAAGCCTGCCAGCACCCAGCCAGCAGACCCTGCACCTGGCACGGGATGAGCCAGCCACCCGCTGCCACCCAGCCCTCCCCCTCTTCCCAGGACCAGGCTGGCGGCTCACAGGAGCCTGCCCGGGGCCGCAAGAGGCAGGCACCCACCTGGTCTAGTGCAGAGATCGTGGACCTCATCGAGGTTTGGGGGGGAAGCCTCCAACGTCCACGATCTCCACACTAGGCACAGGAATGCGGCCGTCTAGGGCAGGATAGCTGCCAGCCTGGCCACCAAAGGCCACATGCGAACCCAGGAGCAGGTTTGCATGAAAATCAAGTTGGTCCAGTGAGACCCCCGACCCTGAGCCCTGAGCTTAGAACATAAGAACATAAGAACGGCCGTACTGGGTCAGACCGAAGGTCCATCTAGCCCAGTAGCCTGTCTGCCGACAGCGGCCAACACCAGGTACCCTGGAGGGAATGGACCGAAGACAATGACCAAGCAATTTGTCTTGTGCCATCCATCTCCAGCCTTCCACAAACAGAGGCCAGGGACACCATTCTACCCCCCTGGCTAATAGCACTCCATGGACCCAACCTCCATGAATTTATCTAACTTCTCTTTAAACTCTGTTATAGTTCTAGCCTTCACAGCCTCCTGTGGCAAGGAGTTCCACAGGTTGACTATGTGCTGTGTGAAGAAGAACTTTCGCTTATTAGTTTTAAACCTGCTGCCCATTAATTTCATTTGGTGTCCTCTAGTCCTTATATAATGGGAACTAATGAAGAACTTTTCTTTATTCACCCTCTCCACACCACTCATGATTTTATATACCTCTATCATATCCTCCCTCAGTCTCCTCTTTTCTAAGCTGAAAAGTCCCAGTCTCTTTAGCCTCTCTTCATATGGTACCAGTTCCAAACCCCTAATCATTTTAGTTGCCCTTTTCTGAACCCTTTCCAAGGCCAAAATATCTTTTTTGAGGTGAGGAGACCACATCTGTACACAATACTGAAGATATGGCGTACCATAGTTTTATACTTCCCTCCTCCTTCTTCCCCTGGCTTCCCCTTCCAGCTCCCTCCTCCCAGGTTTCCTCCTCTTCCACCCTCTCTCTTCCCCTCTCCCACCTCCTTTTCCCAGTCTCCCCAGAGGTTAATTCCCCCCTCCCAGTTTTGTTAAATAAAGAGAGTTTCTATTTTTGAACACACGTGTTATTTTTTACATCAGGAAGGGGGGCTAGGGAGGGGTAAGTGGAAGGAGGTGAGGAGCAATGGGGCACGAGCCCCCTATGGGGAAGACTGGGGTGGCTCTGCGGGCTCCTCGGGGTGAAAGCTCTCCTGCAGGGCCTCCTGGATCCTGACAGCCCCCCGATTGACCCCCCCCCCCCAGATAGCAGCCTGTGGCAAGTGCAGCCAGGCTGATGGCCGAGTGCTGTGATGTGCCGAGTGTGGGCACTCAGGGCACTCCAAGACAGGACTGCTTTGCTGTCCCTCATCGAGTTAGACAAGCAAGCGGGGAACTGTTTGTCTGGGGTGGGGGGTCGGGTCCCTTTAAGCACAGCCCTTGGCTAGCCTGAGGCAGCAGCTCCACACTCTAAGTCCTAACCTGATGCCCTGCCGGCACTGGTTCCGGCCAGCCTTAACTTCGGTTCAGGGTCCACTCAGTGTGGACATGCTATTTCGAATTAGCAAAACGCTAATTCGAATTAGTTTTTAGGTCTAGATGCACTAATTCGAATTAGCTTAGTTCGAATTAACTAATTCGAATTAAGTTAGTTCAAATTAGTGCTGTAGTGTAGACATACCCGAAGGGAGTAGCCAACTAGTCAGAGGCAACAAGGAGACGGGGGAGCAGGAGACAGTGCTAGGGGTAGCTCTTAAAGCCAGTTCCCCCAAGCACTGTCATGGGGCTGTGAAGAGGGGGGTGGAGCCACAGCATCCTGGAGCCAGCATGAGCTGGGACTGTTCAGCTAACCCCACTGTGGCTCTGCATTTTAAATGTAGTAAGAAAACATTAAAAATGAAGAGCTGTAGCTTCCAGGGCTGGTGTGAGCCAAGACTAAGCAATCACTGTTTGCACTGGCTCCAGGATGCTGCAACTCTGCATTTTAAATTTAGTAAGAGCCTGCAGAGCTCTTACTACATTTAAAATGCAGAGCCACAGTAGGGTTAGCTTCCAGGGTTGGTGCGAGCCAGGACTGCTTAGGCCCAACTCATGCAACTCCTGGGAACTAATCCTGCTGTGGCTCTGCATTTTAAATGTAACAGGAGCCAGGCAGCTGCACGCTTAAACTGCAGAGCCGCAGCGGGGGTAGCGAGCCCCCCGTCCTCGCATCAACTAATCAAGTAGTCAATGGAAATTCCATTAACTACTTGATTAGCTGATTAACTGCAATTTAACATCCCTAGTAAACACTAAACGTATAATTTCTGAGTTTAATTTACATGCCAAATGGGATAAGGTAGTAGGAGAAACAGGAAATTATAAGGTCAAGTGTGATGGGGAATGGGTGCTGTTTAAATCTGTTTTTTTCTGATCTCCTCTTGTTTGGTTTCTTGTTCATATCCTCTCTGCCCATCAGCCAGTCTAGTCACTTATTCACTTGATGAGTTATAATTTGTCCTCATTTTTTACTAATTGACACCTAACAGGTAACTTGCATCACTGTTAACGATGAATTTCACTTAGAGATTTTAATGTGAATTGAATCCACTTACACAAGGGCTGTGTCTAGACTGGCAAGTTTTTGCCAGCTGTCTACACTGGCCGCTTGAATTTGAGCAAGAACACTGATGATCTAATGTATGATCGTCAGTGTTCTTGCACAAATACAATGACTCTCCTACTCGGGAAAAAGCCCTCTTGCGCAAATGCTTTTGCGCAAGAGGGCCAGTGTAGACAACTCAGAATTGTTTTACGCAAAAAAGCCCCGATGGCGAAAATGGTGATTGGGGCTTTTTGTATAAGAAATCTGCGTCTAGATTGGCACCGGATGATTTTGCGCAAAAGCACTTTTGTGCAAAAGCATCTGTGCCAATCTAGACACTCTTTTCCGCAAATGCTTTTAACGGAAAAACTTTTCCGTTAAAAGCATTTGCGGAAAATCATGCCAGTCTAGACGCAGCCAAGGAGTGATGTTGGCCTAGGAAAGATAGAGTAGTTTCTCTAGCTCATTTTTCTATCTGAAATTGATTGTTTCTTGGGTTTTTAAATAAATGGGAGGTCCTCTGTATTGTGCTTATGAAATACAAATGTTGAAAATTGGTATGTGCATATGTACTGGGAGCATAAGGGGTGTTCATTCAATATTCTGTAAAACTATTACATTCCCCTTCTTCCTGCACCTCAATTTAACTTTTTGCTGAAGCATAAGCCAGAGTTCTATTTGTTGGGGGCTTTTTGAAAAAAAGCACTACCTTGAGTTAAACCTCAGAGTTATTGCATGTAAAATTCTGATCTAAGGATGTTGTTAATGCTAGTCAACTTCAAAGATAACGTGATGGTTGGATCACAGAGGTCCCCTTGAGACTGTTACCCAATGTGCTGATCGTACCACAGACCCTGCCTATCTGCCCTCTCTGGCAACCCATCACCCTCTACTGCTAGGGCAGAAGCTCTGGTCTTCCCCCGCAAAAGGCACAGAGTTGGGGTAATAACCTCATAGCAGAGTAACACAGACACTGATAATAGCTCAGCTCTGGGAGGGCTCAGTTACAGGGACTTTAGATCACCAAGTAACACAGCCCCCAAAAGAATCCATCTTACTCTATATATCAATGAAAGAGAGATGCACAGCTGTTGTTTCAACCTCCCCAAATAAGTTATTTACAGTTGGTTTAATAATAAACAAAAGCATCTTTATTAAGTACTAGAAGATTTACCTGGCATTGCTTGGGTCCTTAACTCAATTAACTTTTGTTTTTTCTTCAATTAAATCATCTCTCTAGGGTGGGGTTGGGGATGGAGGGGGTCAGTATGCAGGCTTCCCTGGGGAGCGAGAACTACCCCAGACCTCTTTCTCCACAGCAGCTTGGGGCCAAGTAAGAAGCACCTCTCCATGGCTCTGCTGAAGCTCCAGCAGGCACAGGTTAGTGTGCTCCCTATGCTCCCCAGCCATAAAATGCATGAAAGGGAACAGCCTGCAATGCCCCTGTACAAATGGGGAAGACCTTCAGCCCCCCCTGCCCTTCCTGAAGTGTGCTTGGAGGGTCAGGGCTGGGGCAGCCCCTTTCACCTGCCTGGTGATTCTCTTTTCTGTATGGTTTTATGAGTTGGGAGAGGGGGAAGAGAGCTTCATTTCCGCTGCCCCACCTCCACATAATCAAAATCTGAATTTTTTTAAGTTAAGATAAAAGGAAGCTGGATACCAAATTTAGTGGTTCTAGCTCTCCCCTTTTAGGAGGAGTTCTTGAACAAATGGACAGAAAGACTCACTTGCTTAGGGTGTGTCCAAACTACACCCCTCTGTCGGCAGAGGGATATAAATTAGACACATCAAAAGTGCAAATGAAGCGGGGATTTAAATATCCCGTGCTCCATTTGCATAATGGCGGCCGCCGCATTTTTTCCAAGCAGGGCTTTTTGAAAAAAAATGGCAGTACTCCTGTACTCCTTGATCTTTCAAAACGGGGCATTTCTGTTGAAAATGCCCCGTCTAAACTGCCGGAGTTTTTTTCCAAAAGCCCCGTTTTGAAAAAAAGCGACGGTCGCCATTATGCAAATGAAGCGTGGGATATTTAAATCCCCGCTTCATTTGCACTTTCAATGTGTTTAATTTATATCCCTCTGCCGACAAAGGGGTGTAGTTTAGACACACCCTTACAGACAAACTCTCAAATATATAGTAGATAAAGTAGGATTTAAGTCATTGCATGTGAAAATAGGCAGACCAAAGTAAGGTACCAAGCAAAAATGAAACAAAACATGCCACCTAACCCTAGTACACCAAGAGATTACCAAGTACACTGTTTAAAAATAATATTTCTCACCCCAGTTCTTATTTCTTCACAAGCCCAAACTGATCTTTTTCTCTGGTCTGGGCTCAGCAATGCTCTGCTCTCATAACAGTTCTTTTGTTTCCTCAAAAAAATGAGGTTATAGGATCTGTCGAAAAATGCTTTGTTTTCGACAGATCCGTGTCTTGCCTGCCATTTTTTGAAAAAACTCCGTTTTGAAAAAAAGCGGCGGCCATGTTTATGCTAATGAGGCACGGGATATTTAAATCCCTGCTTCATTAGCAATTTCAATGTGCCTAATCCACATCTCTCTGTCGACAGAGAGGTGTAGTCTAGATACACACTTAGGGTGGATTCAACCCTCACTGCAGATGCACCTTGACTCTATATTGATTAGCAGCTAAGTCCACAGTGCTGCTTTAAACTCCTTTTATTTGTAACAGTCTTCCCCCAGCACTTGTGCTCCCTGACTGGCTCAGCTCTGAGTGAGTAGGGTGGGTTCTGCTAGGTTCAGTGTCTGTGTTACTCTGCTAGGTTCACTGCTCATGGCAACAACTTCTTGTGTAGTCTCTGAAGTGTTACCATGCATGTCTGATAAGGGCCTGTTCTGAAATTGTTCCTTCTCTTTGGCTGTGTCTACATTGGTGCAATCTTGTGCAAAAACAGCCGCTTTTGCACCAAAACTTGCTGCCTGTCTACATCGGCCGCGAGTTCTTGTGCAAGAACACTGACGTTCTAATGTGTGAAATCAGTGCTTCTTGCACAAGAACTATGATGCTCCCGCTCAGGAATAAGCCCTCTTGCGCAACTGTTCTTGCGCAAGAGGCCAGTGTGGACAGGCAACATGAATTTCTTGCGCAAGAAAGCCCTATGGTTAAAATGGCCATCAGAGCTTTCTTGTGCAAGAGAGCGTCTACACTGGCAAGGATGCTCTTGCGCAAAAGCACATCTCTTGTGCAAAGGCACATGCCAGTGTAGATGCTCTCTTGTGGAAGAGTTTTTGCACAAGAACTCTTCCGCAAAAGAGTTCTTGTGCAAAATCATGCCAGTGTAGACGTAGCCCATGTGTAAAGGCAGAGTGCTGAGATACAAGTCTCATTCCAACCACATCTCTCCCCCCTCCTTGGAGAAACACTATCAAATGCATCTTTATGGTGAATGTGTGCAGGATGAGCTGTGTGTTCCCTGGCAGGCCCTGAACAGGTTAATGTGGGCTTGAGGAGCCAATTGGGGTAGTGGGCTGCACCTGGAGGCAGAGCTAGGCCTAAACAAACAAGAAACCCAGTTTACGCAGGAGTAAGATAGATTATAAATCCAATAAATTTGCAAAAGAAGGAGTCTGCAGTCTCTCTCTGAGAACAGGAGGCAGTGGGGAAAAAGCTAAACCTTGGGCTTCTAACCTTGGAAGGAGGTTAAACCCCAGAGGGAGTGATGGAGAAAGAGTTTGAGTGCTGTGTAGGAAGAAGCCCAGAGAAACAGCAACAAGGGGATAGGACTGTGTAGATTTGTCTGCTTATAAGAGTTCTCTGGCTGGAACCCAGTGTAAAGGGTCTTCCTGGGTTACCTACCAGTTACAGGGAAGTTGCACAGGAACAATGAAGTTGTAAACCAGATAACTGGTCTGGAAAGACTTCTATCCTAGAAGGGGAGAGCTACGTAATGACCTGGTTCAAGAACTCAGTCAGGAGAAGGCAGTTCCCAGAGTCCTGAAGAAAGAGATGGGTTACAGCATGGGTAACTGACAAAAGAGGGTGCCAGTCTGGGTAAGTGCTGTTTCCTGGAGGTGCCACCTTTTGGTGAGTGAACCCTGTCAGTTGCCCATTAGTGCTGCAATTCCCCAAACATAGTATGGCAACACCAGCTGTGTTTCTAATATATGCATCACTTTAAATCCTCCTTTCTCTCTGTCTGTTGTAGTGATCATAATGGTTTATACCACTGAGTTTGAGAGAATAATATTCCTGTCACTAAATTAGAAAACAGGTGAAAAATCAATTTTTTTCTACTGTTGTAAAGTTCATTAAGCTAACTGAATCTTAACTGTCAATCACAACAGGCATTACCTCCCGGAGATCAGTCACACATGGAACATTATATTTAGAGATTAGAAAGAAAGACCAATGTCTCCTGTTCCTTGATATTCAGGGGAACAACATGCCTGCTAAACCAATAATCATGCTTAAATAGTACATAGAAGTACATAGGGACTTCTAATCCACAGAGGGCTTTTCTTGTGCACTGCAACATTTCAGAGATGGCCTATTACACTGTAAGTGCCTCTCAAACTTTTCTTTTGCTATCTTGGCGGAAAAGGAATGAGCCTTAAGCAATTTCCTAAAATGGCTGTGACTCACCCTTTGAGACAGTCTTTAAAACAGAAGATAGCAATGGAAAAGGGAGGACAGATGAAATGTGTATGTTCTTTTCATTTTTTTCAGCAGAGCTGCCTTCATATTGAGTTTCTCAGCTGTTCATTATCTTTCCCTGATTTCAAGTGGTTTTTACTCCTATGCATATGGTGACTACATTAGTATCTGTGATAAAATATTGCTTTTATAATAGGTAGCAGCATTGAATTGTTAGGCTGTGTTATGAAACCTAATTATTTCTTTAAAAGATAACACACTTATGAATATGGATGAAAATTCTGAGGTTCTGGGCATAAGCTGTTCACAACCTGGAGTCAGCAAGAAATTGCCTCCAAGGGATACTGTGCAATTAGGAGCGCTAGCTTCCTGTGAAGCACCAAGCATTAGTCTCTTGGGGAAACTATTCTGTTCCAATAAGAAATTACTGTTAGTGGGCCAAATCTTGATCTTAGTTGTATTGTTACCTGTCTGGAGCAATCTGCTACCTTTTAGTGGAAACAGGGCAATTTAAAACTAATTGGAATTTTTCCAGACTGAAGAATGCGTAACTGTTAGTGCGGGGGGCACATGACTACCCCACATGCTGTCTCTGGATCTAGAACACAGGTTTTCAAACTGCGGGGTGTGCCCTTCAGGCTGGGAAAGAAGAACCCCTTCAGGGTGGAGGGGGCTTGAACCTGTGTTGCCAACTTCACCCACAACTCCCCTTAGAAGCTGCTAAACTAATAATCATGCTTAAATAGCACAAGTTCCTAGGGACCTAAATGGAAGGCAGGCCTAGACTTGCTGCAGTGGAGGGGAGCAATTTCTGCTCCACAGAGCCCATACTCTAGGGATGTGTGAGCAGCCTCTTCCCTGGGAACAGGCGCAGGGTGTTCATTCCAGGGCAGTCAACAAAGCAGGCAGTGGGCAGAACTGGGACTCCAGCAGCCAGGAAGAAGAAGCAGTCCTATGTAAGTGGAGGAATGAGGGGACCCACCCCACAGCCAGACACCCAGCAGCTTTCTCTTTCCCCAGGTTGTATGGGTGCAAATTGAGTGCCATCACCAGGCAGAGCTGCTATCTCTTCACTGCTGGTCATCCTGATCAGAGACTGCCTGAGACCTTGTCCACTCTTAGAGTATGTCTAGACTACATGCCTCTGCTGACTGAGGCATGTAAATTAGACATATCGACATAGTCAATGAAGCGGGGATTTAAATATCCCCCGCTTCATTAGAATAAAAATGGCCACCGCGTTGTGCTGGCTCAGCTGTTTGTCGGCATGAAGTGGCAGTCAAGACGGGGATCGGTCAGCAAGGAAAGCCTTTGACAACCGATCCTGTAAACCTCGTTGCACGAGGCATAAGGGATCGGTCGGCAAAGGCTTTCCTTGCCGACCGATCCCTGTGTTGACTGGCGCTTCGTGCCAACAAACAGCTGAGCCGGCACAACGCGGCGGCCATTTTTATTCTAATGAAGCGGGGGATATTTAAATCCCCGCTTCATTGACTATGTCGGTATGTCTAATTTACATGCCTCGGTCGGCACAGGCATGTAGTCTAGACATACCCTTATTGCCCAGTCAGGCAGAATTTTGGGCTCTTCTGGATGGGTTCCTGCGAACATTTCTCAGTTGCTAAGTGGAAGGCAGAAATCTTGGTGGGGGAAGGAGCATATAACTGCATTGTCTCTGGTTCCAGTATTACATGCATGTAGCACATCCAAATTTTGATTTGGCTCCATTTGTGGGAGGGAGTTTCTTTGGCCAGGATATGATATCTCCTGATCTTCAACTGTTATTTTGTTTACGTAGATCCTTATCACAGACCACAACCCCACTGTGCTAGATGCTGTGCTTTGTTCCAAAGAACTAGCAGTCTAATTATAAAACAAGAAGACAGACAGAAGGGGCACTACAAGGAAAAACTGAGGCAACATTGGCTAGCTAGTTGTTAAGTCTTTTGCAGGCATCAGAATGAAAATGATTTGAGGAAGTGCAGGTTAATGACTGAGTTTTACAGAAGTTTATGGGAGCTCCTGCTAGCTGTGAGTGGCAGTTTGGGAAAAGGCAGAAAGATGTTTGAAAATGTAACTACTATACTTCAGTCTAATCTAGGTTATTGGCTCAGTGCATGAGGTCAGACTAGATCAGGGGTGCCAACCCGCAGCTTGTGAGCTGCATGCAGCTCTTCCCCCCGTTAAAGTGCGGCTCGCGAAGCCACCCCTGCACCTGTAGAAATGGCCCCTGGCCCCTTTTGTTCACCAGATGCAGGGGAGCCGTACGGTGCGGCGAAGAAAAATGGTGCTGGCAAGATGGCGCCAGCTGACAAGAGCCTAATGTGGCCAAAAAGCCAAACCGGAGGTTTTTTTAAAGGGGCACCAAACCATTTTTTTTTTTTTGCTTGACCAAACGTGGAGGTTGGATATTTTTCTCAAAAACTGTTTTCCCTTGGTTCTTTGCGCTATATCCAGCACTATTTTGGCTCTTTGCCTGTAATGGGTTGGCCACCCCTGGACTAGATGATCTGACAGTGCATTCTGGCCTCAAACTCTGGTTTTAGTGTTTCAATTCAGTGTAGCCACAAACTGTAGCTGCAGTACAACATTGTGCCCACTTGTTTAAAGCACTGTAATGTTCCCCCCCATATTTTTATAAGAATATGTCTTTTGAATATGAATAACTCAAATATGCTTTATGCAAAATAAATCAAGTAACCTTTCATTCAAGAGACTCTGATTCCCTGAATGTGTGTGTTCTATTTGTGTGCTTGTATAATTCTTCTATGTGAAGTTAAAAATATAAAGTGTAAGCCACTTTGTTAATATAGGTGTTCTAGTGAAATCCATTAGTGGTACTTAAGGGACTTAATGGCCCAGTGCTCAAGACAATTATCTGTTAATGATTTTGTTTTTCCTGTAAGCACAAACTGTGATTGGTCCTACAAAGACACATGACCATGCCACATAGTGCTGGACTCCATCTTGAATTTGGTATTTTTCCCTGGGGATAGGGAGAATTAAAGGATTCCCACCTTGCAAAAATTCTGTTTAAGGAATAGGAAGCAGTCAATGATCATCTTCAGTTGGCTTTTGAAAACTGCCTCCCCACCAGGATGCACAGGAAGCTGTTAGACTCAGGCCAGAGAAAGATCAGCTCTGACTTTATCTGAAATAAGAACTAGGGTGATAAATCTGATCTGTAACAATTTGTCTTAGTGTACTAGGCTTAGCTGGCATGTTTTTTTATTTTAGATTAGTAACTTGCTTTGATCTGTCTCTGTTCACTTGCTATCACTTAAATCTTACTCTTTATACTTAATAACATTTTTATTATGCCCAGCATAAATAATTATGGGGGGAGGAAAGTGACTCTCTGATAAATGAGCAAACTCTAAGAGCTTTCTGTCTGTAAAACTTTTATGCAGAATATGGGAGGGACTTCCTGGATGTGAAGTCCTTGTAGGTGAGCCACCCCAGAGCTGTTATTAGTGTCTGTGTTGCTCTGCTGAAGGGCTGTTAGCCCAACTCTGTGCCCTTGCTGGGAGCTTCTGGCTCTGCCAGAAAGGGTGGTGGGGTGCTCCAGAAGGCAGGTAGACCTGCTCAGTGGTATGATTAGCACATCAGATGAGTTTCAAGGGGACCTCTGTGATCCAACCTGTACTATTAGAAATATGCTGTGTGGCATAAACCATGCTTTAATTAGAGTCTTGCAGAAATAAATGATGTAGATCTGCATCATAAGAAGCCAGGCCCAGAGCTTTATTCATTTATTTTGTCTGAGTCTTTAACATGGAACACATTAGAAGTGTATGTTTCTCATGGTGATGGTGTTTTGTACTTCCATTATTTCCTAAATGGCTTATGTACCAAAATATTCAGACATCAATTGAGAATAATATGGTAACTCAGTGGGGCTAACTAGTGTACTGGATTTTTTTTTTCTAGTCCATATGTTTCAATTAAGGAGACTGCTTCATTGTGGAATCCAAGGAAGTTAAGGCACATTTCAATTTCCACTGAAATCAATGGAAAGATTCCTGTTGACTTCAGTGGCATTGGATCAAGCCCCTTGTCAGAACAGGAAATAGGAGCCCTGGTCTTTATAGCCTCCTGGAAACTTCAGAGTCCCTCTGTGATGGAGTGGGCCAAGCCCTGATGGCCCCTGCTGGAGGCTTGTGGCCTTGCCATACCCTGTCCTAGAAAAGGAACCATAGAGAAGTCCTCCACAGAGGCTAGACTGGCTGCAGAGGCCAGGAATGCCTATAAGAAAAAACTGCAGGACCATAGTCAGCTCAGTGCCTCTGGAGCCCTGAGGAGGTGAAGACCAGCTGGCTGGCTAAGGGAGCAGCACCACCATGGAGAGCTCTGTGTAGGGCGCTATGGACTGCTGGACTGAGATACAAGCCCTAGGGTGGGGTGGGGAACCTTTTTTGAGTCTGGGGCTGCTGACCCACAGAAAAGTCAGCCAGGGGCCATACACCAGTGAGAAGCAAAAAAACAAATGAACAACAACAACAACAAAAAACCCCACCAACCAAACCCTCACTGATGTGGCCCCTGACTGAGAAGGAAGAAAAAAAGTCCCCACATTCCCCTTCCACATCAGAGCCTAGGAAAGCCCGGGATAGTTTATTTTGTGTGCTCCAGCCCCACAGGGGAATGGTGTGTGTGTGGGGGGGGCTGAAGGACTAGCATGGGCTCCCCAATGCTGGGGGGAGTCCCGAGCCTCAGGGGCTAGATCCAGGCAAGCCAGGGGCTGCATCTTGCCCCTGGGCCTTAGATTCCCCATCCCTGCCCTAAGGTATGGGTGAGGAAGCTGTCTCCAGGAGGGGAAACCTGGGAGGCACCACTCTGAGTGGGGAACAAACTAAGAGGAACACTAACAGAGGGCACCGAGGTGGACCTCTGGCAGATATGTACCCTGAAAGGGATTTTGAGTGACTCGCACCAGGCTGTGAGACT
Source organism: Rafetus swinhoei (assembly GCA_019425775.1). NCBI lineage: Eukaryota > Metazoa > Chordata > Testudines > Trionychidae > Rafetus > Rafetus swinhoei. The sequence goes on along the minus strand of CM033439.1, from coordinate 31,357,317 downwards.
TGGCCGGAGGGCTGAGTAGCAGAAAAGCCAGAAAACTAAGGCAGTGCAGGCATGTGCACTCAGCCCGATGGGGGGGTGTTTGCGGGAGAAAACTGCTGCCCAATTACACCCTCCCAATTAACTGGAATGTAATTCAGATCAGAGGGAGAGAACCCAGTTCTAACCAGCAATTCATTTTCTATCCGAGTATTCTTGCCATATTCTAGGACTGCTGGCAAGAAGTTCTATATCTTTCAAGGAGGGGTTGGGGGTTGGGGGGGGTGGTATTCTGCTGTTTCTACAGTCTCCAAGTAGTGTTTCCCATTAAATATTTATTGTCTTTATGTTTTGGAAGGAAATGCCATGCTATAGTTCCAAGACTGTCAAATTTGATCATTTCTAACATTTATTTTAGATGATGATTTGTGTAGCTCACCATAAGCCACCTCTCTCCCATAAGGCTTAAGCTTAGGAAAATAGCATGTCTAGAATGTGTATTGGGATCCATGTCCATAAATGATGGTGGTGGTGGTGGGGGGAGCTGAGAAGAATGAAGCAGTTGCCCCAGGATCTGGTAATTCAAAATAGCCTGGGGCTTCTGGCCGCTGCAATTATCAGTAGCTCTGGCCCTTGAAATCACTGCCAGTGTGCCATGCGGCGCTCTCTGAGTGGCTATGAATGCAGCCAGGGAGAAGAGGGGGTGGAGCATGGCAAGCTGAGGGCTGGCTGTCCCAGCCCTGCCACTTCTGGAAGTGTGCAGCCAGCACCCTCCCTACCTTGCCCAGGGGCCCAGCAAGTATATGGGAGTCCCTGTCTAGCGGTTTGCACTCCAGAAGGCTCACCATAACTCTCTGAAAACTGGAAATACCTTAGGGATATGGCTGATGTCACTATAGGTTGAACCTCTCTACTGGTGCCCTTGGGACCTCACCAGTGCTGAACTAGATAATATGCTGAACCATAGGAGGTCAATATTGTCTAGCATCATTACCAACATTTCCACTGTTTTCTGGGCTCTTAGAAGACATTTAGGGATAAATTAGAACTAAATAACAGCCCAGAACACTGAGAGTCAGGACTGGTGGCTGTAAAGAAATGTGATGGGACTGTGGGAAACTTGGCCACGCCCTTCGTAAGTGGACATCCAGCAAACAAAAATCATGCCGGACCATGGGTGTTGCTGGACCAGAGATTACTGAACTAGAGAGGTTCAACCTGTATATCAAACCTCTTCCAATAGGCAGTCTTGTGACAATTTACTGGTTACTTCTACCAGCCCCTCTCTAGTAATGCAACTTGCCTGTAACTCAATGTAATGCTTTATTGAATTCCAAGACAAGGCCATGGGATTCAAATCTGGGAAGATGCAGCAAGACAATGATTGTGTATATAGTTAGCAGATATATTGAAACTTCTGTCTCCTGTTGGATGAACAATGTTTTTTTTTTCTAAATGAGCCTTTGAAGATACTGTTTTTGTTATTACTGTGGAATGGAGAAAGGGAGCGAGTTCTGACTCATTCCATCGGATATTGGAATCTAGTATGGAATCTGCAGAAGCTTTGGAGATTACCTGTGGAAAGAAATATTGAAGTTTTCAACATTTAGACCGTGTAAACTTGCTCCACTAATCTACTATGCTAGGATATTTGGGGTTTTTTTCTTTTCTTGGAACAAGTGACTTACCACTGTTAGCCTCTATTACTCTCTAACCTTTTGGAAGTTAAGTGAATCTATCTTTTATAATAAGTGAGAGAGGAATGAGCTGAGGAAGAAGCTCTTGATATTATGAAAGTTAATAGATTTTTTCCCCCTTAATCTTGCGATTGCAGATGGGGAAAGTCTGATGCAAAAATGAGGACAAGCACTCCTACTTACATGTGGGTACCTAACATTAGGTTCTTTTAAAGACTCTCTTTTTGGATGTGCTAAGAAACCAAACTTCAACTGAAGTCTAGTGTTCAACACCACTAAAAATCACATGCTAAAACTGTTAGGTTTTCAAAATAAGTACAATGGGAGCTGTGGGTGTTCAGTGCTGGTAAATATTAAGCTACTTATTGAAGTAAATATGGTTTTTTGGCATCTACAACTGGACACGCAACTTAAGTTCACACACATTCTATAGTAGAACCAGGACCTGACCTAGATATATTGAGGCCCTCTCCTGAGTTTTAGCCATAAATCATCCTATACTGTACGTTGTGGATTGGACAGCCCAAGTGATTGGTACTTAAAGAAGTACAAAGTCTTTGCCTGTTTGGCCATCTGGTTAATTTGCTGTTGTTTCTTCTGTCATTGGGGGGAAATTCTTCTGTTTCTATTTGTACAGCTATCTAACATACTAAATGTATAATATTGGATTGTTGTTGTTGTTTCCTAAAATAAATAACTTTTGAGGTCTCCTTTTGATATTCAAAGTAAAAGCAGGTACAGTGCAAAACTGGATAAATGGCTTGAATTTCTATTGTCTAAAAGAGTATGCCAGGCAGTCAGAGTTTGTGTGAGGGAAAACCTGAATGAAAAGATTACCCTTTCAACCTTGCACTGCTTTCCAGACATCACGCCTGTAGTGGTTTTTTTAACCTCATTCTGATACCAATCTTTTTTTGTCTAGGGGATTTATGGGGGGAAACTGAGAGGAAGAAAGAGGTTGGCATTTCTGTTTGTTTAATTTGACACACTTCCCATTCACTCCACTTGGCTTTCACTGTCTAGAATTATTTCTGTTCTTCTACTGATCTATGGCCATAGTTTAATTGAATGCCTGATTTTTTTAAAATTAATAAACTGCTAGTCTCAGAGCGAATCCAGGAGAACAGAGAACTAAAATATGTCACTTATCAAAGTTAGTTAAACAGAGAAAGGTTCTTAAATATTATCCTGAGTGCTCCCTTCTAAAATCAGGTAGTGACTATACCCCCAAGCTCAGAATTGATATAACACTCCCTGTAGGCGGTTCATCAGCAGTGGGGATCATACTTAGGACCTCTGGATCATAGATTTAAAAACCAGAAGGGACCTGACATCACCTGCATAACACAGAATTTCCCAAAGAATTCCTATAATATATTTTTTAGAAAACCATCCAATTTTTGATGTAAAAATGGTGAATTTTCCATCATTGACAATGCTCCTTGGTAACTTGCTCTAATGGTTAATCACTGTTTCTTTAATGCCTTATTTACAATCTGAATTAGTTTAACTTCAGTTTCCAGCTGTTGGATTGTGTAATACTTTTCTCTGCTAGACTGAAGAGTCTATTATTAAATATTTGTTTATCATGTAAAAACTTAGCTTGATAAAGAGACGGTCAAGGACTGCTGGATTACAGTCTATCACAATAAGGCATGTTTTCTAATCCTTTATTCATTTAATGGTCATTCTCCAATTTATCATCTATCTAGAAGTGTGAACACTAGAACTTAACACACTGTCCACCAGTTGCACCAGTGCCGAATATAAAAAACCTTCTCTACTCCTATTCTAAGGAGAGCACTAGCCTTTTGGGCCACAGCATGGCTATGGGAGCTCACATTGAGCTGATTAGCCACTCCTGTCCCTAAATCACTGCTTCCTAGAATGGAGTCCCAAATCATGTAAGTATGTCGTGCATTCTTTGTTCCAAGATGTGTAGATTTAGCTGTGTTAAAACACACATATTGTTGGCTTGCTCCAGCTTCTCAAACAATCCATATTATGCTACCAATGATCTCTCCTCTTCTTTTTTTAACCGCACTCTCAAGTTGGTGGTCATCTGCAAAATTTGTTTCCTTAAGAACATAAGAACATAAGAATGGCCATACTGAGTCAGACCAAAGGTCCATCCAGCCCAGTAGCCTGTCTCCTGACAGTGGCCAGTGCCAGGTGCCCCACAGGGGGTGGACTGAAGACAATGATCAAGCAATTTGTCTAGTGCCATCCATCTCCAGCCTCTGACAAACAGAGGCCAGGGACACCATTTCTATCCCCTGGCTAATAGCCTTTTATGGACCTAACCTCCATGAAATTATCTAGCTTCTCTTTAAAGATCTCTTTAATGACTCTTCCAGGTCATTGACTAAAAAAATTACATAATTTAGGGTCAAGATGGATTCCTGGGACCCCATTAGAAATACACCCACTTTATGATGCTGATTATTCATTCCCTACTCATTTTAAGACCAATTAGCCACCATTTAATGTCTTCCAGTTTACTTTTTTCTATTTTTTTTAAACAAAATGTTGTTCAATACCAAATATTATGCCTTATCTAGGACTAACACTATTGCCTTAGCAACCAAACTTGTAATCATTCATTTACGATCCCTTTTGATGAGAGTTTCTTCAGCCGGAGCTAAAAGACCTAGCTCCCTTAGCCAATGATGGAGCAGGTTCATCAATCTCTTGTTGGCCTATTTGCCACTGGAGGGAAACATAGCACCAAATAGGCATAGCTTACGTTGAAGTTTTTTTTCACCTAGGATCTAGGTAATACCAAATTAGCAATGAGGATGCTCAAGTCATTATTATAATGAAATGTTTCCTAGCTTGTCAATTATTCACTCAAAAATTAATATTTCCAAAAATCAATCTTCTTGTTTTGACATCTATATATTTTTAAATGTTTTAATGTTCTAACAACAATCTGTACCCTATTGCAAACAAATAAATAAGGAAAGAGAAACATCTGCTATACAAAAAAGCAGAACATTGATTTGTCAAGCTTGTTTGTGCTGGCTCAGAGGACAAGTGTACAGGGATTAGGGGGTAAAATATGTTACACAACTCATCATTTTTAATTATAGACTTCAATTATGTGAAGAATAGTGATTTGCCCTGCATCCTTCAGTAACTGCAAGATGAACAAGAACAACAATTAAGGAAATTATTAATAGTGACCATGAAGCAGGCAAGTTCAAACACTGCCTACATGATTACAAAACAAAGTGTGAACCAGTGGAATTATATACTGGACTAAATGTACCATGTTACTAATCTACATGGATGACTCTGGGGAGAGGTAACAGCATATAAAATTTTTCACTTCCAAGTTCACTAATTCAAAATGCAACCCAAATCAATGGCGTGCATTACTGCTAGCTGATTTTTTTTTCTTATGGTTTTGGCAGGCTGCTCTTTAAAATGTAACGACTCAAGCTTTTGTCAGCTTAGGAAATTGGATCTGTTTCTAAGCTTTGCTAAACTAGGAAAAATGGAGTCCTTATGCACATAAATTGCTCTAAGACTGAAATAGGAGTGTCCATGCAATGCAGCACCAGCAATTTAACTAAATTAGTTTGTATACCAATTCATTTAATCAGTAACCACGTTCTCATATAGACAAGGCCTCTGATGGACAGATTTTGATATCACAAAGTAAACATCAGGCTTAGCACTAATTGGCATTGCTATATGGCTATCCCACCTCTCGCACACTCCTGCAACAGGCTTTGGCATTGCAGATACACCTCCCTATGTTTTCCTCCTTCAGAGTCTCCAGTAACTTCACGCACAATTTAATTTCTCAACAGTACCCTTCCTTGGGACAGGTTATTATCAAAACATAGTATACATCTGTCACTAAGAACAGTTCCCAATATAGACCCTGTATTGCCCTGTGTATATATAGTCCTCTCATGACACGGTGTCCTACAGACCACACACAAGTATCTTCTGCCACACCAAGGATCGTAATCATTCTTTTCTGTCCCTCTGCTAGAGGAATCAGCCAGCCTGAACATAACCTTGATCTTCACAATGGGACCTCCACAGAGATGCTCTGAAGGCAGGTGTTTCTCACCAGGAGGAATACCTTGCTTTCCCTGCCCTCTCCTCTCTTGGATCCAGCACACTAACATAGACATGACAAAGGAAAATCCCTTCTGCTGCTCTTGGGCCTTCAGTCTTCACCATCCTTCTGGCTGTGGCTCTCTGGCTTGAGAGAAAGGGTACATCTACACTACAGGACAAGATTGATTTTAAGATCTGCAACTTCAGTTACCAGGGCTGGCCTTATCATGAGGCTAACTGAGGCAGCCGCCTCAGGTGCCAGACTGTGCGGGGGGCACCACTAGGACCAAGAGAATTGAGACCTTTCAAAGTTTTGGCCCAAGCAAGGGGGCTTGGGGGCATCAATTGAGCTCCCCGCCTCAGGTGCCAAAATGTTGTGGGCTGTCCCTGTCTGTTATGTTATTAGAGTGGCTAAAGTCAAAGTACCTTAACTTGGCTTTTGACACTGTCCACACTGTAGGAAGCTGAAGTGAGAACACTCCCCCATCAACTTCCCTTACTCCTCATGGAAGCAGGATGACTGGCATCGACTGGATTGCTCCTTTCAGTTTGAATTAGCTGTCTAAACTAGACCTGCTAATTTGAACCCTGGAAGATCAACAGTGGCAGCTTGATTGTTCTCTGTAGTGTAGACGTACCCAGAGAACTGCCAACCTCTCTTCCTCACTTCAGACTTCCCCCAGGACACACTCATAGTTTCCTAGATCCATAAGCTCTCATCTGACCCTTTTCTTGCTCTGATTCATGTTCTCTCTCTCCAGGTGCTCTAATCATTTATAGACCTAGGCACTGCCCTAGCTTCTTAATAGGCCAACTGTATGTGCACTGTGCCAGAACAGGGGTTCCCATCACTTTTATAGTGGCCATCTAATTTATTGAAAAGCTGAGCAGAGATGCCCAGTTAGAGGCAGAGAAACAGAACTCTACTTTGGTGCCCCTCACACCTATTGCCTATGTTGTGCCTGGTAGCAAAGTAACATGAAGATGTAATTTTTTGTGTGATCAAGCAAGTATCTTTCAAAGGCTTTATGTTCAATTTACCTCTAATAATCTGTACACACATCCCTAAATACATGTTCTCTTCAGTATAAAAAGTTGTGGAAATGTAGTTAAGGTTGCTGAAGTCCTTTCCTAAATAATATAACTCCCTCCCCCCCAACATGTCATAACAATGCAAAAGAATCTTCTACTTTAAAGTCAACACACTGATGTAAAATGGAACTCCAGATTAGAGGCAACATTACGTGCTTCTGTTTTTACAGTATCTGAATTCAGTGGGAATATGAGCCTTCTGCCTGAAGGAGAGAGATTGCAAAGCTAATCTGTCCTCCAACTCCATGGTGTTATTATCTCACCCTGGGCAGATCACACAGTGGCTTGCCTCCCATGTTTGTCATGCCAATAAAGTGTTGCTTAGTTAAGTGTAGGTGCCAATGCTTTGTGGTTATATGTCTGGGAAGGTGCAAGTGAATATGGCACTTGGCCAGGTGTGAGGAGAAACAAAGGGAGGTGAGGCATGGAGATGGCCACCTCTAGCCATGCTTTGACAGGTTACCCTGGGCCCTTTAAATCCCAGCAGCTGCCTTGTTTGAATTCATTGTGTGTCAGCTTTTTTGTGGTAAAATTATTTCTCTGTCTCTAAGGAGGTGCACTCTCCATGCAGAAGGGGTAGTTTGACTGACCCTGGAGTACGTTCCTTGTCATCCTGCAAGCAGCAGAAAGCTCATTCAAGGGAATCTGTGTCTAGGGAATACCTATACAGGAAAGGGCAAAGAATGGTGAAGGAAGAACATACCCTGCACAAGGACTGTATGGGAAATGTGTCCCAAAATTAAGAAAGCCTTCTTTGTATCTTTCAGCACAGTGAACTGCATCTTGAAGGAGATACAACAGAGGGCCTTCACAATGTATGGGACTTGAGCAGGTGAAGGGATGGGTGTGGCACAGAACAGTGTGAGCTAGTGACATGGTATATGGCTGTTTGTGTAGTGCTAGGGCCCTGTCAATTTCTCAGCTGAGACCTTTAAATAAGCTCTCCCTCCATAAAACCTGATCTTCCCCTTTCAACTGGGAGCACACCAGTCATGGGGCTCCTAGTTGCAAATCCTGCGTGGCTGAGGATGGAGGGGACTTGTCCTTTCCCTGCAAGGACACTTTCATTATCAGGGGGAGTTCATATTCTCCTTGGAGATCATACCCTTCCCACTACCCCTCACTACAGGAAGCTCCAGCCCTGGAGTTCCTGCAGCTACAGGAGACTTGTGGAGGTAGATTGTATTTTCCCTGGGAGTGCTCCAGCCATGGAGCTCTTAGCTGTGAGTCCCAGCTGGGCTGGGGAGGGACAGAACTTCTCCCTCCTCTCTAGAGCTGCTATACAAGTGAAGGAGGAGATCAGGTCTATGTCCAGATACCTTTTAGATTGGGGGACACAGTTACAACATCATGAAATTTCAGATGTAAATAGCTGAAAATGTGAAATTAGCTAATGTTAAGACCCTCTGGCCATGAAATTGATCAAAATGGACTCTGAATTTGGTAGGGACCTATGTATTGCTTATTATCACTCCTCCTTTTTTTTTTTTTCTTTTGTAATCTAAACTCTGGTAGGCTTTTTATTCTTATTTTTTGTGTTAAAAAAAAAAGCTGGAGCAAACTGTGCAGGGGAAATGTATGGAGCTTTCCTTCCACAAGAGCCCTAACACAAAATTTTCTATGAGGCGGGGGGCAGTTTCTTCCCTGGAAATTGGGTAATATTTTTCCCCAAACAAGTGATTTAACAATTGTTGGCTTCTCTAGGTCTCTGCTTTCACCTGAATCCCCAAATTGCAGTTTGCCTGGGTGAGGTTCATACTTACATAAATAAGTAGGTGGTAGAAAGAGTTCCTTGACCTTGTAGGTAATCGTGACAAATCTCACTCCTCCAGCATTTTAGAATGAGCAGGAATAAGCCCCCCAGCTTGGACTGACAGACTAGAGTTGGCAGGGTTTGTGCTAGGACCCTGAAAATAGCTTCAGAAGAATCATTGAGCCTCTGTAAGTAAGCCAGCTGTCTCTAACCTTGACGTGGCCATCATTTAAACAGGACATTCCTTTCCTTCACAAAACTTCCTGTGGCTTGTTGTTTGAGTTCCTCAAGGTTACACACCCCCAATCCCTATCTGGCTGCTTTGTTCTGCTTCAGGGAATTTTTCCACCAGAGAAGTTGGAGAAGCTAGCTTCTCTTGGCGTCAGCCAGTCCACTATCCCAAGGTGAGGCCATCTGCCTAGGGAACTAATACGATTTGGTGACTAATCTTCCTGGTCTGGTAGGGCTGTGATAGTCTCTGTCAACAAATGGTAGATGTCACAATTTAATAGCTTTTCATAACATCAATGTGAATTTGTAAATTGCACATTTTCCCCAAATCATCACACACATCAAATGAACAAGATATGTGCAGATGGCTTGCAAGCTCTGACCTAATTCAATTTATTTTTACAGAGTGTCTTTCCCACAAAGTAGCTCAGTGCTGTAAAGTGAAAGAAAATAAAGAGAAATGTGCTGCTTAATGAAAGTATTCTTTGAAATTAAAACCACAATGCTTTCAGTGCACTACATTTCATTACTTTAAATTGTGGCCTATTAGGTACAGATATGGGCAAAAATGCATACTACTTTGCATAAAAGAGAATGCAGAAATACGCCCCCCACACACAAATTTATTTTGCAAACATACCTATATAGCTTCTAAAAAGTGTTCTTTACTTATTAAAAATGAAATGTAATGGTGGGGAATATGAAAATACTGGAATTTGGAGAACCTGTCATTGTTTACTGTATATCATATGACATGACAACAAATGCATGACAGATTTTCAATGAACAAAACAGAAGCTTAATCACTTTGATTACTATGTCCAGTAGCAGATACCTGAAATGGGGGAAGTGGAGGATTGGCCAGCAGTCATTAGGCAAACTCAGGGTCTATCTTCTCCTTCCTCCCCCACCCTCACCTCCCGCCACCCAGATTAAACCATAACACTTGCAAGCTCTAGCATCTAAGTAAAATGAAAGGGTATGTCTAGACTACATGGCTCCGTTGACGGAGCCATGTAAATTAGTTTATTCGGCATAGTCAAAGAAGCAGGGATTTAAATAATCCCCGCTTCATTAAAATAAACATGGCCGCCACGCTGTGCCGACGATCAGCTGATCCGACACAGCGCGGCAGTCTAGACGCGGATCTGTTGGCTGGGGAAGCCTTTGCCGACCGATCCCTTATGCCTCGTGAAACGAGTTTACAGAATCGGTCGGCAAAGGCTTCCCCAGCGACAGATCCATGTCCATACTGTCGCGCTGTGTCGGATCAGCTGATCGTCAGCACAGCGCGGCGGCCATGTTTATTTTAATGAAGTGGGGATTATTTAAATCCCCGCTTCTTTGACTATGCCAAATAAACTAATTTACATGGCTCCATGGATGGAGCCATGTAGTCTAGACACACCCAAACAGGCAGGGATACATAAGAGACCAACTACTGATTTGTATTTGTGAATGTACCATACACAGGTAACTGTGAAATAAAGATTTTAATGGTGTTCAGATTCTAATAACATCCTGCTACCACAGGAACAAAGCTGAAATGGTTTGTGATGCCATCAGGTAGTCCAAATGGATGGCTTACAATATTGGTTTCCTATGTGTTGGTGGTATATTCAACACAAAGGTAAAATTATCTATGCTTTTTTATTGTATGATTTAATGAATGATCATCCCCCACAGCCATGAGCCTCCTGTGACTTACCCCCAAGGTGGGCTCAGCCAAGCTATGAGTGACTTAACACATCATTTGGGACATCCTTGCCTCATCACCTTCCTGGGTGGCTCTGGTCAGTTCTGGTTGTTTTTTCAAAGGTGGTGAGCAAGGGTGCAGTGCTTTCCATAACTGCATCCCTTCACTCCCTGGACACTTTTGATACTGACAGGAGCCTGCAGACACTTGCACAAGTGTACTTGAATTCAGGCTAGGTCAGACCTAGAAACTGCAGTGGAAAAATATCTGAATTTAGCACTTGTTTGCTAGTCTCTTTTTTTGCTATCTGTGCTTCTGCTCTGGTGCCTATGGATTACTCTTCTGATGGGAGGCACTTGCTGATGTTATCACCTCAGGGAGAATGTCTACTGTCACGTGATATAAGAAAGTTACACATGGGGTATGCAGAATCTTTAAAGATATCCCCTGACCATTTCTGAGGTGGCATCAATGGATGGAAAATCTGTGCATCATGAATCTGGGTGTCTGTCAACTCACACATTGATTTTGGAAGCTAAACTAAGAGGCAGCGAAGCATTAAACTCTCAGAATGGCCAAAACCCGGGGTGACTCTAAACGCATGCCAGCATCCTTTGATTAAAATAAAATCAGGCTGTTCTTTTGCTATTTTACACTTTCAATCTGATTTGAATTAGTACAGGTTTCCTGTGACCTACGGACTAGTTGTCTGTGCACTTAAATGTACTTTAATTTTTGCTTAAGAGTGAGTTGGTACATAACTGTTGCCAAATTTGGCTTAGTTATCTTAGTCATGCCAGTTCCAGCAAAAAGTGGTTTAAAAAGAAAGATATTCTTCCCTTTTAAAGATCTTGGGACATAATCTTTTTAGTCTTAGCCAAAGACAACAGGAGAAGTCAGATTTTGACCCCTACTTCAGCTTTGCACCAATGGCTTATTTTGTTCTCTTATCTCTCTGTAGCTAGTATTTATAATAGTAGTTAAGGAGGGAAGTAGTCTAATTTGACTACCTTTGAAGCATAGAACTATAAGGCTGTGGAGAGATCAGGGAAACTTTTAGCTCTGGGAACTATATACAGATAAAATGGGGTGCAGGGTTGGTGGAAGCAGAAATCATTAAATTGTCTCCATAACAGTCTAACACAAATTCCCTTGAGTTACACAACTTGGGGTTCTTTGGGAGTTGGCTGTGATATGTAGGGCATGTTAAATACAAACTGTGAATAAAATAAGACTATTGCATGTGACCTGAATACATTGTGAAACAAGCAGAACTGAAGTGATTCCAGAATCTACAACTTAAATCTCTCAAAAATCAAACAGATAATATGAGCTAACTCCCTCTTCATGAGTTTCCAGATTATAACAATAATTATGTACACTATTTGAGTCCCTTGGCAGCCATGAGTTCAGGCTATTATCATATTTCCTTTCATATGACACTGTTCTTCAGTGCCTATCATGTATATCAACCGTGGCCTGACACTGCACATGATAGTTAGATGAATTGCTGCTATTTATGATACATATTGCACCATAGGTAGGTATTTTACTTTCTCTGATGTGTGTAAAATAAGTTCCCAGAAACATGGAGCTTGCAATATATATTTTGTTAACTTAAGGAAAATTGAACAGCCATTGTACATGGGAGAGAAAAGAAAACGAGGTGAAACAGAAAATTATGCTTGGGACTGATTTTATTGCTGCATATGGTTTCATGCATTGATAACTAGGAGAGGCATTCTAAATTTGATTGTGTATATGAAAAAAACAGTGCATGAGAAAGTCCAGAAAATAGTAAAAATACAGACTTTCAGCTACTGCTGAATTCAGAAGCACAATTGTCCTTGAACTTGCTGTAGCATCTACACCAATATATTTTGGCAGTGTTACATAGACTAGCAACATGGCAGGAGGATGTGCTTATTTTCTGTGAATGCACAGGATTTACAGATTCACTAGTTGTGATGAACTCCATTCAGCAAACAGCTGAACCTTCATAGGCTTTTTTAATTGGCAGCTCAAGCATAACAAATGAAGCAGAAGTTATATTTAGATCTATGAATAATTCTGGATTATGAAAGAACATGCTCTACAAGATGCAAATAAAAATGCAATAAGTGTTTGCAAAGCTTCTCTAGACCTAAGTATTGTTTCCCATGTGAAACAGGACTGTTGTTCATTTATGTTGATGTGTAGCAGTTGAAAAAACGGTTTTATTACTGAGAAACAATGAACAGAGTGATAAATATTTAAGCTACCTAGGGTATTCCCTTTTCTCCTTTAATTTTTTTCCTCATTCATTCTTGGGAGGGCAGGGACAGATGAATCATTGTGGTAGGAAAAAATAGCATTAGTCAAGCCACAAGTTTGGGTGAGTTTGCCAAAAAGGTTTTGTTTCTCCACTTGACAGAAAGGAAACAAAAAAGGGGTGTTTTTATATTACATGATGCATCATTTGGAATTAGTGTCAGGATCTCTCTAAATGAGCTAATTGAAATGATTAGGTTCCATCCTGACTGATTTTTATTCATTCTTTTTTCCCTTAGCCCCTTCATTATGGGCTAAAATCAACAGACCTTACTCAGGCAAATGTTTCATTGAATGCAGTGGACTAAATTATGATCCCAAAAAATCACAATTTTACCTGAGTGAGGTCTTCAGAATTTGGTACAATTGGGTAATTCACTAACAGCTCCATCTAATGGCATACAAACCCTCTTCAGCCTAAAAATGCACTTGGCAAAGACAAAGGGTCTAAGTATATGGTCACTCACTCTGGTGTAAATCATGAGTCAAGAGTTAGAACTGAGTAGGAGTGATAGTGAGAGAGAATCTGGCCCAATATATCCAAACTGATGTTTTTTGTTTTATATATAGTTTGTGCTTAAAACTTTGAAACCAAAAACTCAGCATGGTGATAACTTTTATTTTTGGTTTCTGGGATACTTTATCTTTGTATGATGTTGTTCATGTATGTCTTTTAAGGGTGAATAAAGGATTATTTCTGTTATCTAAGTTCAGGACTATTCATAATTTGCTTTTTGTATCACAAGAAACTAATTTATCAATCAGATTTTTAAAATGATAGGAATGCAGGCATTTACATACCAGGTCAGACTCTAGGCTCCTAGTCTGACTTCCTGATACCACGTGATGTGGCAGTTTCACTTGATGCTTCAGAAAACAGCAAGTGGTAAATATGTCCCCACCCCCAATATAGACATACATGATGAAACCAGCCACTTATGAAATATTATACATGGGGTGCAGGTCTTTCCTGACCCTTGTGGGGATGCTTTACATCCTGAAGAATGAAATTTGATTTCTGTGCTACAAAGACAATTTCTATAAAGATTCTTCTCCTCACTATTGGTATTCCAGTGCCAACACACTTCTAAATAAGGGTTGCTCCTAATGCTTGCTTCCCTTCCCCATGTACATATGTCAGCTACACTATCAGCTGGCACTCAAGATCTGAACCAGTGATCTTCAAAGCTAACTCCTGAGCTGATGTAGTTAGTTTTGGGCTAAAGAGCCATGGTTGGTGTGTACCACACTCGTGTCCATTTCAGATTAGGCATAGAGGCAGAGCTATAAATCACTGGTGAATGTGTCACTATGACCATTCCTTGATGCCAACTGGCAGAGAGGTCACTGTTCAGTAACTGCCACACCTATCAGGCTTGGCAACCTTGCTATCATTAACACGTTGCTGCCATAGTATTTAAAAAGAATGTTGTGTGAGATCTTAGATGACAGCCCTTGGGGGTTAGGAAGAGTGTGACACCCAGCCTTGCTCTGCCTCTGGTCTCAGCTCCACCGTCAGCCCAAACTCCTCTACTGAGGAAGACTTGGCTATGCTGTTAACTGGGGAGAGGTGGCATAGGCAGGTAAGGGGGGGCATGACAGGAAAAATTTGGTCACCACTGTTTTAGAGCTAGAATTCCAAGGGACCCATAAGGGGAGAAAACAGTAAGTTTAGGGAAATAGAAGAAGCAAAAAGACACTTATTATCCTTTCCTGGGACCACACAAGGACTTTGCTTTCTGCATTCTTGAAAGGTGGATCCTGGCTATTTGTGCTAGTGATTCTAGGAGGCTGTTTTAAGTGAGAAATTGCTTTAAACAAAGATTTTAGTTGAAGAGTTAAGTTCAGACTGAAGAAGCCTGATCTACCATTTTGTCTGACGTGTAACCTGTTCTTGTTATCTTTACCCACTGACTCTCAATCTCTATAAATACGTTTATATTTGTTTTCATTGTAAGTAGATTCCTGTGCTGTGTTATAAGGAGTCTGGTACTGAGTTGTACCAGTCAAGCTTTGTGGGTCTCTTTTGGGACAGCTTACACTTTGTCCTACTTAGTAATGCTTTGAGTACACTATGGAGTCCTAGTAAGAAATAAGATGATTTATCTGCTGACACAGCCGAACCTCAGCAACCATTTTGTTTTGAGTGTCAAGCATTCTTTCTCTGCAGCAGCTGCCCAAAATTCTATATCGACTCCACATGTCTTGGCCGTCCTTTGGAACCCTACCGAATCTTCATATATTTTTTAAGGGAAGAAAGGGAAAAGGAGTTTGCAGTTAGGCCAGAGGAAGGGAGCCCCATTATCAGTGGTACAGCAGAGAAAATGCCACTCTCTTCTGTTTTAGAGGTGGGGAAGCTTTTGTCTTCATCCACATGGGCACTTCTGCTTTTCACATTGCCCTTATTCTTCTGGCTGAACAGTAGTGGGCTGTGCCTTTGTCTCCCAATATGCATCCAAGGCTTCCTTCCAGCCATGCTTGCGCCTGGCCTTCCAGATTCTACCTAACATTTAAAGAAAAGTTGGGGTGGGGATAGGAGTGATTGAATAGAAAGACCCTCTCCATCTCTTTATTGGCTAAGTCCTACAGAAATACTCCTCTCTCTTGTAAGGTCATAAAGCTTCTCAGAGGACTTAAGCCCTTCAGTCCCTATTTTTATAGCTATTTACATGATTTTATATAGCTTATTGAATTAGGAGAAGAGGTATAAAAAATGTGTATCTCCAAGTTCTAGCTCTTTTGCAAGTATCCACTGCATTGTGTAGCATGTTTAAAGTAAATTAGAGCCTGCTCTTGCTCTAGTTCTTACCGAATTCTTATTTTTTCACACTTTTTCTCATTTTTTTTAATTTGCTGCAGAACAGTTATGGAGCACTGTGCAACATACAGTAATTTAAGTATGCCATGTGTACACAATAAGCCTGATTCCCTCTAAAAATATGAAATGGAAGGCACATTTTCATCTCTAAAGCTGGTATTAGCTTACATAAATTACTTTCCGCTGAAGTCTGATAAAGAGTAAAAAGCAACGTGTGTCTGAAGTGTCAGAATGGAAGATAGAGTTGTGCCAGTACCCTCATTAATGGTAAACTGGATTGCCTGCCTTTGACTAGAATGGAAATGGATTTTAGTTCCATCCTTATTACCATTTGCTCTAGTTTCTGTTCTTGTTAGAAACTTTTGCCACAAGCACAGATTAATGTTGTGCTGTTTCTCCTCCAATCTTTGTTATGCTAATAAGCACAGAATAAGAACAAAACTATAACCATTAAACTGAAACTTCATCTTCAACATAAGTTTTAATGATGGGAAAATGATACATAATTATACCAGTTCTGTATATTTAATAAGAGCATTAACATTAAGTTTGAACTACCTGCCCGTAAACTAATTCAGCAGCATGTACAGGATATGTGAGACAAAGGTAGAATGTGATCCAGAAATCCACTTTGTAATTGTCCCCACAGATGCGGTCGGTCACTAGACAGTTTTGTACTGTACCTCTTCAGTGACTTACTATGCACTAGATATAATGTAGAATCAAATTCTGAGTGCACTTCATCTTCTGGGCCCCGCTGGCTGTTGCACGTATTTGTGTTCCCAATAAAAACAGAATAGTAGAAGTGTAGGATTGGAAGTGACCTCAATAGATCACTTAACCCAGTTTCCTGCACTTTGGCAGAACTAAGTAATAATTAGACCAACCCTAACAGGTTTTTTTTTCCCTAAGTTCTTAACCCCCCTCTCATCCCTCTCCCCCCACCAAAAAAACAGTAATTGAGATTCCACAACCACTGTAGGCAATTTATTCCTGTGCTAAATTACCCTGACAGGAAGCTTTTCCTATTATCCAACCTAAAATTCCCTTGCTGCAAGTTAAGCCCATTGTTTCTTGTCCTATACTCAGAGGTTAATGAGACTAATTTTTCACCCTGTTCTTTAGTACAATTTGTGTACTTGACAATCACCATGTCCTGTCCAGTCTTCTCCATGCTAAACAAACCCATTTTTAAATCTTTCTTCACAGGGCATGTTTTCTAGACCTTTAATAAATTTTGTAGCTCTCCCTTGTAATATTTCCAATTTGTCCACAGCTCTCCTGAAATGTGGTGCCCAGAACTTGACACAGTGCTCCAACTGAAACCATTTCAGCATGGAGTGGAGTGGAAGAATTCTCATCTGTCTTATCATGCTCCCTCTCTCACACACATGTACAACAGCCTTCTGGGATACAACTGTGTTGCACTGTCTACTCCCAGCTTATCTGAAGAAGTGAGTTTTGCCCCTGAAAGCTCCTGATTCTATATATATATTTTGTTATTCTCTAAAGTGCCACAGGACTACTCATAGTTCATATTTAGTTTGTGATCCACTGTAACCCCTAAGCACTCAAAAACAATTTATGATCCCAAACCAATATATTATGGTTATTAACATATCATGAGTTTGGGGTTGATTTTTATTCATTTGGCTTTTGAACATTTAAATTTCACATTTTTAAGCATTTTTGTCACAAGAATAAGAAAAGAAACTCCCTTTGAAAAATGAAAGCTGAGATTCTCACAGTCCCCTCAGGGAGCTGGAACTTCATGAAGAACTTCATGAAGAATATTATGAGGCTTGAAATAAAAGTGGCAAGAATTGGCTATTTTTCAATAAGCACCCTAATGCACAGTCCATAAGAAAAGATTATTTACTAGGACTGACAGAAATGAAAGACTGAAAATACACCAGGTATAATGGTTTAGTTACAATGAAAATTAACATTAACATTTCAGGCCAGGATTTTCAGACTTTCAGTGATTTTTTTTTTTGAGGGGAGTCATCAGTGTTGGATATTGTAGCTTGAGAGATGTTAAAAGGACTGTGTTAAATACTGATCCCCTGAAAAAAGTCAGTCCCTACTGTGCCTTTAAGTCACCATTCTCACTGAGAGAGCCCATTTGTTCATAGGACAACTCCATCCCCCCTGCACCACTAAGTTTTTAAAAAATCAGAAAAAATCACACTGACCCATTCCTAAGCCAACTCTGTATTGGCAAAAGCTTCAGGGGGTAGCCAAGTTAGTCTGTACAGGATAAACTTAAAAAACAACAAATAGTCTGGTAGCACTTTAAAGACTAACAAAACATGTAGGTGGTATCATGAGCTTTCGTGGGCACAGCCCACTTCTTCAGATGACGAGAGTGTTGGATCATAGAATCACAGAACTGGACCTCCGGTACCTGTCCCAATTAAATCAACCCAGCTAGGGCTTTGTCAAGCCGAGACTTAAAAACCTCTAGGGATGGAGATTCCACCACCTCCTTAGCTAACCCATTCCAGTACTTCATCACCCTCCTAGTGAAATAGTTTTTCCTAATATCCAACCTAGACCTCCCCCTCTGTAACTTGAGACCATTGTTCCTTGTTCTGCCATCCGTCACTACTGCGAACAGCCTTTCTCCAGCCTCTTTGGAACCTCCCTTCAGGAAGTTGAAGGCTGCTATCAGATTTCTCCTCACTCTTATCTTCTGCACACTAAATAAACCCAAATCCCTCAGTCTCTCCTCATAGGTCATGTGCTCCAGCCCCATAATCATTTTGGTTGCCCTCCGCTGGACCCTCTCCAATGCGTCCACATCCTTTCTATCGTGGGGGCCCAGAACTGGACACAATGTGCCCAGAGCCGAATAAAGGGGAATAATCACTTCTCTGGATCTGCTGGCAATGCTGCTCCTAATGCAACCTAATATGCCATTAGCCTTCTTGGCTACAATGACACACTGTTGATTCATATCCAGCTTCTCATCCACTGTAATACCCAGGTCCTTTTCTGCAGAACTGCTACTTAACCCGTCGGTCCCAAGCCTGTAACAATGCTTGGGATTCTTCCATCCCACGTGCAGGAATCTGCACTTGTCCTTTGTTGAACCTCATCAGATTTCTTTTGGCCCAATCCTCTAATCTGTCCAGGTCACTCTGGATCCTATCCCTGCCCTCCAGCATATCTACCCTTCCCCCAGCTTAGTGTCATCTGCAAACTTGCTGAGGGTGCAATCCATCCCCTCATCCAGGTCATTAATAAAGATGTTGAACAAAACCGGTCCTAGAACCGATTCTTGGGGCACTCCACTAGAAACGGACCGCCCACCTGACATCGAGCCGTTGATCACTACCTGTTGGGCCCGACAGTCTAGCCAGCTTTCTATCCTCTATCCATCTTACAGTCCATTGATCCAATCCATAGTCCCTTAACTTGCTGGCAAGAATATTGTGGGAGACCGTATCAAAAGCTTTGCTAAAGTCAAGGTATATCAAATTCACTGACTTTCCCATATCCACAGAGCCAGTTACTCATCATAGAAGCTAATCAGATTGGTCAGGCATGACTTGCCCTTTGTGAATCCATGTTGACTATTCCTGATCACTTTCCCCTCTTGCAAGTACTTCAAAATGGATTCCTTGAGGATCCCCTCCATGATTTTTCTGGGGACTGAGGTAAGGCGGACTGGTCTGTAGTTCCCTGGATTGTCCTTCTTCCCTTTTTTAAAGATGGGCACTACATTTGCCTTTTTCCAATCATCCGGGATCTCTCCCGATCTCCATGAGTTTTCAAAGATAATGGCCAAAGGCTCTGCAATGTCATCTGCCAACTCCCTCAGTACCCTCGGATGCATGAAATCCGGACCCATAGATTTGTGTATGTCTAGCTTTTCTAAATAGTTCCTAACCTGTTCTTTACCCACCAAGGGCTGTCCACCTCCTTCCCATACTGTGTTGCCTAGTGCATTAGTCTGGGAGCTGACCTTGTCTGTGAAGCCCTTGTTAGTGTACATACAGACCCTGTAGTTTTCGGCAGTCACTGAAATTGAATTAGGACCAGAGTACAGAATCTATAGTTGTCCACAGAATCTACAAAAGGAGGATGAAAATAACTCTTATTGTCTCTGGTAGTACAAGTGGCTCTAAGGTTCCCTTGCTCCTCCCTCTATATGGAATCAGTAGTGAACTCAATTTCTCCTTTCTGCATAGCAGTTGAAACTGCTTCATGAGAGGCTCACTAAAGATAGAGCCTCACTTCCTCTTCTCTCTGGAGAGAGCAGTGGTGGCCTTAGGAAAGGGAAGGCCTAAAGATGTCTCCCAACCAATGCTTTGTTGCCCCAGGATCTGCAGACTGAAGTTGAAGTTACCAGCTGGCTGCAAAGATGGGCATAGAGGTTCTGCGGTGATCTGCAGGATGTTACATGAACCTTTACTGTTGAGGGACACATCTATAGATTACCCTCCCCCCTGTTCTTTTACAGCCGAAGTGGACAGATCCAGCTAATTTAAGCAACTGAGGTTGCTAAGCAACCCAATTACGCTCTGCACCAAACAGAACTATCTAACCTTGAGACAGATGTTGAAATGTTCCCTGGTATGCCTTATCAGCAAATCAAGGAAATCTCTTTCCCACTCAGAAAGTTTCCACATGTAATATAAATCATGTACTAAAAATTAAATAGGACTTGGTGTTTCAGTAGATTGATTGAGCAGTGGAGGCCCTTCAGTATAAGTACAGCAGGAATATCTGCTCTCTTGAATTAAACAGTGCTTCCTTTGGAGTGATAATACAGCAGCAGGTAATGTCATAATCCCACAGTCTCTGACCCTAGGTCAACAGGGTTCCCAGTTGACATCTGTCTGCTCCCACTCAGCAGTTCCCTACCCACTGACCACACAGAGAGACCATGAAACCTGAAACTACATCAAGCAAGTCCCACCTTAATCCCTTATTGGAGGAACACTGAGACCTCTGGGTAGTCACGGCTTTTTATTTAAACCCAAGGAGTATGAGAACTGTCTGCACAATGGGGCTCCATCTCTCTGCTGCTTGGACCCTTTGCCTGCTGCTACAAACTCTGGCTTGCTTGATTCTAGGTATATCGACCTTGGGTGACTCAGTCCAGATTTGTTCTTCTGGCTTCGTCCTGGGCATTTAAGCCATGCTGCTAACTACTAGAATAGGTGCCCATGTCCTGCCCGTGACAAGGGACACTTTGACAGATCTCTTTAGTGCATACACTTTCTGTTATATGCTTCCACTGGTTTGGGTTCAATAGTGTTCTTGTTAATAAAGTCTTGTGTATGCATGCAGTCAGCTCTACCATGTCAAAATCCACTGATAGCCACCCCCCATATTCTTAAATTCCCCTGACTTATATTTGCTGTAGTGACTGGGCAAAAAGACTGGCACCACACTATAAGAATAAATTATCTGTTTTCTGAATAGAAAAGGATAAATGGTGGTGTCCCTCAAGAAGCTGTATTGTTCAAATATTCATCAATCGTTTAGACAAAGGGGTAAAGTGTAGGGTGGCAAAATTTGTATGATACAAAATCACTCAACATACTGTGAATCACTAAAGAACACTAAAGAATTACAAAGGGATTTTCCTGGGCATCAAAATGGCAAAAATCAGTGATAAGTAATACACATGGGAAAACATCATTCCAATTATACATGCAAAATGCGGGGGTCAAAATGAGCTTTTACCACTCAAGAAATCTCAGAGTTGTGGACAGTTTTCTGAAAACATCCACTCAATGTCCAGTAGCAATTACAAAAGCTAACAGTGTTAAAAAAGGATAGCTAAGACAGCACATATCATGCCACCATATAAATGCATGATGCTCCTACAGCTGGACTACTGCATGCATTCTGGTCGTCACCCCATCTCAAACAAGATTATGAAAATTTGATAAGGTTCAAAAAGGGCAACAAAAATTTCTGGAGATGGGATAGTTTCTATATGAGGTGAAATTAAAAAAAAAAAAAACCCATGGGCCTGTTCAGCTTAGAAAAGAGATGATTAAGGAGGAATATGATAGAGGTCTATAAAATCATGAATGGTGTGGAGAAGGTGAATAAGGAAGTGTTATTTACTCCTTCACAGAACATATGAACCAGAGATCGCCCAATGAAATTAACAGTCAACAGGTTTAAAACAAACAAAATAACATACTCCTTCACACAAAGCACAGTTAACTTATGGAACTCATTCTCAGGAGAGGTTGTGAAGCCCAAAACTATAACTGGATTCAAACCAGAATGAGAGAAGTTCATGGAGGATATTAGTTAGGCTGTTAGCCAAGATGATCAGGGAGGTAACTCCATGCTCTTCATGTCCTAAGTCTGTAACTGGCAGAAACTGGGATTAGACAATAGGGGATGGACCACTTGATTAAATTCCCTGTTCTGTTTGCTGTCTCTAAAGCATATGGTGCTGGCCACTGTTGGAAGACAGGATAGATGGACCATTGGTCTGCTCTAGTATGGATGGATCATTGGCTGGACCATTGGTCTGCTCTAGTATGGTGGCTGTGTGTTGGTTTACCCTTCCCTTAGTTGTCTCTTGTATGATGCTGTGCTGCTCCTTTACTTTTGTGACATGCATCCATCTCACCTTTTCCGTGGACTGACAGATATCAGGTTTTAGGTGTGCTAACCGGTGAGGCCTGAACCACAAGGCATGCTCTGAGGATGCCTACAGGATTGAACCCTGCTGGCAAGAGAGACTGGGAGTAGGGAATGCCTTGTTTGAGATTCCTGGTTTGGAACAGCGAGGCTTGTGCTAGAGCTCCAAGCAGCTGATGAGCTCTGGGGCATTGTTAGATCTTAGGTGCCTTTGCAATGTTGGACCCGCAGGGAATTAGTGCATCTGAGCATGTCAGTAGTGCCTAGATGATAGATTTAGGACTAATGATGATGGACCAGTAAGACAGTTAGGGGAAGATAACTATTCTGATCATCTTGGAAGGTTATTCCACAATTCCATTATTGGGAACTTTGCCCTGAAATCTGGGTTAAATTTTCTTATTTTCATCCTGTTTCTGCTCTTTGATATGTATCAGCTCACAGTCATATTTTGTTTGCATCTGGCTCATAATAAAGCATGACAGCTGAAAGAATTGGTAATCTCATGTTATATAAACAGTGTAAAGCTATGAATTGTACAATGAAGCAGCTAATATGTAGAACACACAAGACAGGCCTAACTTTTTTTGTTCATTTTGGCTGAAATTCTCTAACCCAAGTCTGGATTTCAGAAAGCCCTGCACTTTCAAAAAAGCATGAGGTTTCACACCACAGAAAGGATGTGGGGGGGGGGGGGGCGGGGGCGGGAGAGTATGCACATAGGATCTGCTTGTTTTATATGCTGCTGAGCACAGTTTTAGTGGCTTCCTGCCCCCCCCGCCGGGAGTGGGGGTAGGCCACAGGAAAGATGAGTGAATTTATGACTATGCAATCTACCAGTCATTTCCACCTACCTCAAGCGTAGGACATTGGGGTACATCAAATAAGGGCTGTTGCAGTCCTGAGGTCGCATACAGGTTGAATCTCCCTAGGTCGGCACATTTGAAACCTGACCAGTTCCAGACCAGAAAATTTGCCACCAGACGTCAGTATTGTCTAGCAGCATTACCAATACTTCCACTGCTTCTATCTATCTATCTATCTGTCCTTTGGGCTCCTAATGGAGAAAAGGTCCTCCACAGTCATTCTCCATCTCTTGTGATCCTTAGCAATAGTCTTGATTTGATCCCACGTTAAGCCAGCTGCTTTTACTTCGTCCAGGAAGCTTCGTCACCATGTCTGTTTGGGACGTCCCCTTTTCCTCTTTCCCTTTGGATTCCATTCTAACGCTTGTCTCATGATACATTCCTCACAGTCCTTACGCAGGATGTTGGCTGCCCATCACCATTTTCTCTTTTTAATCTGGACCTCCATTGGTTTCTGATTCGTTTTGGTCCACAAGGTTTTGTTTGGCATTCTATTGTATCACTTTAGCTGGAGAATGTGTTTAAGGCATTTATTGACAAACATCTGAATTCTCTTAGTGTTGTTCCAATTCTACTGTTCATTAGCACTTCCACTGCTTACTGGGCTTTTACAAGATATTTTGGAGTAAATTAGAGCTAAATAACAGCTCAGAACACAGAGAGCCAGGATTGGTGACTGTAAAACTTTATGGGACCATGGGAAACTTGCCACACCCATGATAAGTGGACATCTCGCTAACTACAATTATGCCAGACCACGGATAGTGCTGGACTACAGAGGTTCAACCTGTGGTAACTGCAAAGCAGTTTTTGGTGCTACTCTTTGTCCTGAGAGAGAAAATACCTCTTCTCAAGTTTATTTATATATGGTACCTCTAGACAACAGTGCTATTTCGGGATACATCCAGTATCCCAAAATATCATTTTCCACATCTTAACAGCATACCCATTATTTCAAAATGAAATCAAAATAGGAGGCTTGCTGTTCCGATGTCCCTGTAAACCTTATTCCATGAGGATTAAAGGAACTTGCCTGACTAGCACTCTATTTTGAAATTTGTCAGTGTGTAGACAGCGCCAGATTTCAAAATAGACTAGCTCAAAATAAGCCCGAAATAAGCTATGCAATTTGCATAGCTCAAATTGCTTAGCTTATTTTGAGCTAGCATCGCTGTGTAGATGCACTCACAGTGTGCAGCAGGAATCCATTTTTTCTTCAATTTTAACTTACTCCAATTTGAATTTGACACAAGAAATTAAAGCTTATTCTTAAGCATTGTAGATTTGGGAAATGGAAATGAAATGTGGAGCTTTAAATCTTTAATCCTTTTCTAATTTTTCTATGCAACTTGGAAAATAAAATATTCAATTCATAAAAAGTACATGGCAAACACAATATTCTTTCTGTTTGTATTTTTAAAATGAAAAACCGAATTAAAATAACCTGGACTGTTTTGAATATTTGCTGGAATGTCAGCTACTAACTGAAAATAAAATTACCAATTTACTATAAAACTGAAAATGTTTTATTTAAGCTTCAGGAGTCCCTTCACACAGACTCATTAACTGCAGAAAATCTTTTAGAGAAGTTGAAGTACCTTTGGATGTGATGCTCCAGATATTCCAAGGGCCTTTAATCATTACACAATGTTTTCCCACTTGACACAGGATATTGCCTTGGTCACATTGAATTAATCCATCAGCAAATGCAGTCCATGCAATTTAATTTGATGAAAATGGGGGACTGAAGGAAGAGGGAGAGGGAATGCTGATATTAAACAGCTTCACTTTTGGACAGTGCAATTTTATTTTAAAAAATATTTCTGGGAATCTAAATTGGCTAGTTCTCAGTTGATAGATTAAAAAAGCCAAGACTTCATGGAAAGCCAAGACTTCATAAACTTCTATGCTGAGCATTTGGGGATATTTACTGTAAATTAATCTGTTAAACACTGACCCAGTAAGTTTGAACTATTAACAAGGAGAACTATTTTTAAAACATTCATGATCAAACCAGATGTCTTGAATATGTAGAATAATTCAGAACTGTCAGCATTCCTTGTCTTTAGAAAAAAGTTCTAATGAAAATTATTAACATGGACCAGCAAATATTTCATTGTTACAGCAGTAAATTGAGAAATAAATTCATATATCTGTTATGAAACATGTTAGGTCCAGATCAGTCCATCAGTCAGAAAGTTTTTGTTTTTGACTTGAAAATGGGTGACTCATGAGAGATTCAAATTCTTGGCATGCTTAACTTCCAACTATGGTAATCGTGTTTGGCATGTTCAAAACTCACATGCTAGTTATATTTGATTCAGAACCTAGTTACCTCTCTTAAATGAACAAAATCTGAGTTTCTCCATCTTATTACCTGTGGACCTCTCCTCCCCAAAAACCCACACACATAAGAAGAAAACACCTCTATACCAGTTAACCAGGAAATATCGGGTTGAGCACCTAATATTAAGAGTGAGTTTCCAAGACCTATCTTCAAGCATTAGAACTTAAAGTAAACTGTTGGGATATGTAAAAATTAATAGGGGTCTGGGATGAGGATGAATATGTTCTCTCCCTTTGTTCTTTCAGCCTAGAAAGATAGATAAGCATGCAGCTGCTCTTCTTTGTTGAGTTTTTTACTTACCCTCTCTGGCTCTGTATAAAAAATATTTTCAGGGTTACTTTTCTTGTAATCTCTCTAACCTGCTGATTTGGAAAGTTTGTAAAATAGAAAAGTGTTGATTTAATTAGAAATTCTGTAAATAATAATCAGGAGCAGATATAAAAATATTCCTCACCTTCCTGTTAATATTCATTGTATGGGAGTTAAACATTAATAATAAAGTTTTAGGCAAAGTAGTGATAGATATGTGAGCTAATATACTGTAATTGATAAAAGGGTGTAACTGATGCCAAATTGTTGCTGCTTGGAACATTGTGTTGGGGGTCCGAGGTTAATGTTCATGGGCAATAAAGCAGTTCTGTTTACCCTATCCACTCCTGGGTCACTTTCTCTAACATAAACATTTGTATGTCCTAATTCTTTCCATTTTAAATGCAATCTGTAATCCATGCATGTGTATTTGAAAATGTGCTATAACATTTAACTGCAATAATTTAACTATTCTGATTCCCATAATAGAAGATTTTGCTTGTCTATATAGTATTTATCTAGTCCTCTGTATTTTTTAAATATGTATACATATAATACACACTGTATACACATGTCCTCAAAACATCTTTGTGCAGTGGGAAGATCATAATCACTACTATGATTTTACTGATGGGGAGCAGACATGCATAGGAATCTTAAGTGAATCATTCTAGGATCATCAACTTGCTATGGACTTTACAATGACTCTATTGTACATCCATGGTTTAATTTGGCTCCTGGTTTCATGCAGAACCTACTAGATCATGCTGCTTTTCTAAATATTTCCAAACAAACCTGACAATATAACATTGTTCTGTGAATATTATTGTAACTACGGCCTTTTTATTTAGATGGATTGATCATTGGCAAAATCCCTGTTGCATCCAAACATGACTTATCTAACACCATTTAACCCATGTTTATAACTTTTTACTGCTACCAGCTGCTAAAAAGTTTCCTGGGCATAGCTGACCCCAATGGGACTAGCTGAGATATATTACAAGATATTATAGAGTGGAAGTTGGGCTTCAATTAAACTAATTTATATCCACTGAGGTTTTAGTCTCATATAATATATGCCTCTTAATTTACCTCAAGGGCAACACACAATTATTGCTGCTGTTTATATTTACCTCTAAAATTAAGGGCCATGTTTTGATAATTTGCACCAGCTGAGGATCTGGTCCACTAATTTTTCAGTGGAAAAGAAAGAATAAACTCCAGGGATACAAAGGACAAAGCAGCTGTCAAATCAAAAATGTAATTTTATAAGCGATATAAATGACAAATATACAAGATAGTGTATTCTTAAACTTCCATGGCTGCTGTTAATAGTATGAGATATGTATGCTTAATCTTAATCATTAATTGTTCTAATACAATACCTGTATTTAATATGATATTTTAATATTAACTTGAAAAGCTGTGGATTATTTATCTAACCTGTTTGATTATTCATGCGGTCTAGGGATGCCTGTTACATTATTTCAACTGTAAAATAATGTTCTGCTCATTAATTTAGCCAATGTTAAGGTTTCCTAGCAACACACTCTGGGTAAACTGTACTTTTGCATCCCTAGGGTCCTTAAAATAATCTGCAAATCTGTATCTATACTAAGGTTTAATTTTTTTTAAACAGAAGCCCTAAGCCAAAACAAAAACCCCACCCTGCTATATCTACAAGTATTAGAATATTTTCATCTATATTATAATGCATTTTACATTAAAATATTCACATGATATTATGGAAATGACTTCAGATTTGGATATCAGATCTTTACTGTTATTTCTTAGTTATTTTTCTTTATATAGTGTCAGTGGGATACATGATACTTTAGAAAGCAAGAGATTAACTTAATCTACCCATTTACCCTTAAAACAGCTAGCATCTTAAGTGAGCAGTGCTGCCTCTTGTGTATTAGTAGAAACGATATACAGTAGCCTCATTGTGTGGTAGAATTAATGTCTAATATAATTCTTCCAAGGTTGTTATGTAAGTTTCAAGTATTTTCCGTTTTAATGCTGTGAGATTAGGGAAATCACACAAGACTCAATTCTTCCTCCTTTACTTTCTCACTTAGTGGCACCTTACTTTGAAATTATTCCCATTTGTTTGATTAGACCCTCCCAATATGCACTGGCACAGTGTCCCGACATTTTGGGCGAGAGGAACAGCGGGAAGGGAAGGAGCAGGTGGCTATTGGTGATCCAATTTGGGAAATGCTGATGGAATATAGGTTTTTTCCCCCTAATAGCTTCTGAAATGTTTGTGAGGGAAGGGGGATTGTAGGCCACTGGCCTGCAGACCCCTCACTTATATCTTACACACTTCAGAGAATGTAACAAACCATGTTACATACAGATGCTACAGGAAATTGTAGAAGTCAGACCCCACAGCTTCATCACCAAAAATACATGACATTGTCAATTGTATGCAAAGAAATTTTGTTTAGCTGTTGCCTGTTGGAAAGTAAAAGGCCGTATAGTTTTTGGGTGAGCTGCCATTGTGGTTACAATTGCACTCCCTAGGTTTGTGTA
This sequence comes from Rafetus swinhoei, assembly GCA_019425775.1. Taxonomy (NCBI): domain Eukaryota; kingdom Metazoa; phylum Chordata; order Testudines; family Trionychidae; genus Rafetus; species Rafetus swinhoei. The sequence continues at coordinate 31,328,986 of CM033439.1, read as the reverse complement.
TTACAAGCCTAGGCTACATGCAATTGTGTGATTAAAGTATGACACATGACATTTAAGCCATAACCTTGTTTAAGCTTCCCTTTGCATAGGGAATTAAGTGTATTTCAATTTATCTGACTCAGGCATTCACTCCTAAATTGAGATAATTCTTCTGTTAAGTCTCTCCTCGTTATAGGGAAGTGGCCTGAATTTTAATCAGGTGACATAACTGAATCTCACCATTAGTTTATAGTGAAATAATTTATTTGGAACATGGAACTTCAGTAAAATTGCTGATCATCAGTAGTCTTATCTGTGCCGTTAAGGGAATGAGACCAATGTCTCACGTGGAGTCGAAGGGCAGGAATAGAGGCAGTAATGGCAGATGGTTTCATACCACAGACAGGCCAGAGAGATATGTTCCCAATGAAGGCACATAAGAAAGAGCTACAGGCACATACAAGGGACTATAACTAGGGATTAGCCTCCCTAGCATATATCTCCTACTGAGGCAGTTTTGTTTGAAATGGACATAAATGCCACTTAGAAAATCACATTTTGTTTCTCCAGATGTTATGAGGAGGAGTAGGCAATTGAGGAATCTGAGACATAGTAGGGCTTGTCGAAGCCAAAGCCTGGAATGGGAAAAATACAGGCAGGGAAAAAGAAGCTTTAAATTTTGTTTACCATGAAGAAAACTTAAAAATGTTTCCATATGGTAAACTGGTGAGATGACTCAACAGAAGCTAAATGGCAGTAATTGGCAAGGATTTTTCAGCAGGGACAACCTGTTTCAGGATAAATCAATACATGGACCATAACCAAAAAATTACAACATGATTTCCTGTCCCAAGGTTCACTTACACAAGGATTACCTTCTTGCAGGCATTCTCTCCATTCTGTCTCTCCAGAAACCATTCCTACAGCTCTTCCGTTTGAGCCCCAGGGGGATAGTGGGAGAAGTGAAACTGAGGTTCTTCTCTTGTGCACTTTGGATGAGGTAGTTCCTGTATGTTGCTTTGTCAGAGGTACACAAATACCACAACAGATTTCATTCTAACCAGAGGAACATAAGAATTTCCATATTGGATCAGATTAATGATCCATGTAGTCCTGTATTCTTATTATGCGTGGGGCTGGAACTCCAGCCTGCTAAGGTTGCCTAACACTTAAAAAAAAAAAACTTAGAAAACAATGAATAGTCCTGCAGCACCTTAGAGACTAACAAAAATGTTGATGGTATCCTGAGCTTTTGTGGGCTTCTTCAGATGAATGGAGTTTAAGGGGTTCAGGTTCCAAATAAAGAGCAGAGGAAGTGAGAGGTGGGGAGGGAAAGGAAAGGAGAAAAAAATGGGAAAAGAATGTCTCTAGGGCCAAGTGGTTTGCGGCAAAGTCTTCTGAACCAAGTATTTACATAGACAGAGGAAAAGCTAATCCCATATCTACAATGGAAGGAATCATAGGTTGCTTAGAAGGAAAACAGAATCAGAAGATAGACAGTGGCACCAATTAAACTATATCTCTGGGTGTGGGGGAATTCCGGTCCCTGTGTACCAAACTGCAATACCACTCACTGAAATTTAGCATCATCACTGGTTGGCCTGTCTGGAGGGGCAGACGTGAATTTTCAGTATCATTGCAACCACGCGGCTGGGGTATTGACCTAGTGTATGGTCCATGACCCCCAGGTTTTGTGTTTATGAAACTTTGAACTTAGTATCCATCAGCCTTGGTACGTGCTGGTTTGATTGGAGATATATAATTTACTTTTTATGGTCACAATATTTGTAAGTTTCAATATGTATAAGATTCCTTTAATTCAGTAATTTAAAGCGTGGTTTTGCATTGAAAAGCAACAGTGTAAAAATGTCACCATATTTAACAACTATGTTCCCTGTGTGATTTGGAATCATGGCTGCTTATTTTTAGCCTCAATGTAAAATTTGCTGACCTGGGTATTTCCCCTCCTGCTTTTCCCTTCAGCAGGACAAAGCAACACAACCAGGAGTGTGAGATGGATTTTCTTATCTATTGCCGAGCACAATGGTTTGATAAGGGCCAGATTTTCTACAATGCTAAGTATACAACCTTTTGTTATCAGTGGGAGCTCCTGGGCACCATAAACACTTATCTACATGTCTAAATGGAGAGTAGGTGCTGAGGTCTTTTGAAAATTTGGTTTTTATCAATCAGTTACATCAGTGCAACACCACTGTTGGCAGTGCATTTGTGGTATCAAGTGAGAACATAGCATGAACACAATAGGATTGCAAAGGCATAAATGAAGCATAATTTTGCCTGCAGAATATATATTAATGGAGCGGGAGGAGGAGAACCCTCAACTTCTTCCAGAGCTCATGCGGAGTTTGCATTGCCAGCAGTAAGAAAAAATATATATTTTTTTATGTCTGAAGTGAGCAAGTGACATAAAGATTATCTAGATATGGATCCCATGTTGAGAATTTCATGTAACCATTTTTCAGAATGGAAACATATTCTAGTTATATAGTATTTGCCAATAGGCAGCAATTTCAGATTATTTATCACTTGCTATATTGCACGCATCTTATGTTTTTTTGAACTCTGAAGTTTCTTGAGGGTTTCTTTAAGTTTTTAGTTTATTGGGTGCATTGCAACAGTGCCTTAGAGCACCAATTACCCCAGTGGAACAAATTCTCACATGGACTAAAACTGAGGATTTGCTCATTGGCTTCCTGGGGCTATTTGCAAATTAGGGTACTATTCAACATAAGTTAAGTGATCATCAGTGGCCCATAGTTAATAGCTATTACTGTAAGCAGGGAGATCTGTTCTTTCAATAAAGAACATAACGTGAATGCTTTATACCCTCTCCCATTTTTAAATAGAGAATCTTTGGTTTTCTTCTATTAGTGCTTTTCTTGAGATCCTTTTAAATCATTTTCATTCCATGAATTAGTTTTAAAAGCTTCTCAGGTTCAAAAGGGGCCAAACATTTACATCTCTTTAGCATGTGGCTTCACCTAGTTCAGACTAATTGTGTTTTTGTCTTAGGTAACTGCTGTGTCTATACTCCCTAATAAATAATTTTAATGGATTTCTAATAATAACCATTTTCTACATTAATTAAGGTGGTTTTTTTCATTTTAGTGACTGCTGAGTGTTTCTGTTTACTAGTTTGCACATTTCATGTTTCTCTCTTCTTAATGAATATGGAAGTGGGGCATTAAGCACAAGTGAATAGATAGACCTTTGTGAAGCCCTATTGCAGTCAATGAGGGAGCATAGTTCACAGAATTAGTGATTATGTAAATTTGGTGGCCCTAGCACTGCATGCAAATGGTGGGGAGAAGCAGTGCTCCTTATTCTAGCCCAGTTATTTGGAAACTTTATTGAGCTGCATATCATTGTCTTAGAGTTATGCTCTGAGGTGAATGGATGAAAAATTAACTTCACTTACTACCAGTGGGGCACATGCCACAGTTTGGGAATCCCTGAAAGGGAGCCTGCATACAGGCACAGCCACAGTAATGAAATGGAGGCACAGATTTCCCTTCTCCCAACTTGCCTCCTTGGGATTTTACCTCCACAAAGCCAAAGGAATCAGACTTCTTGCAGATGCAGAGAATTTCATCCTGAACAAGTAAGGAAAACAATTTCAGGAGTGAAGCAAAACATGCAGATTGTCATGAAGTGAAGCTGTCAAAGTAGAATGAAAATCCTTCTCCTTTTTCAGCTGTAAGTTCTAATGACGTTTCCCACTGGAATAATAAAACTTGACATTCAAGAGTGTTGCCTGTTGATGTAAAATCTCTATCAAATCAGAATACAATAGGGTCTGGTATAAAATAGTTCTACAGTGAGTGTCAAGGATGTCAGGGTAAACTAAACTGTACAAATCAACGTGTCCTGCCTGACAGTCTTTTACAAGTATGTTAAGGGGCCTCCTTCAGAATCAAAGATCCACCCATCAGTTACCACAGTAATGATGGTGGTGTGACTTCTGAGAGATAAAGCTGTATTTAGGCTATTCAAAAAAGCACAAGTATAGAAAGAGCATATTTTAAACACAATTTCACTCTGAAAGCTGAAATTGTAATTGCTTCTCAATTTTCATATCCTATTTGTTCAGCTTTACAAGTAAAAAGAATTTTCAAATGTTGATCTCTGAAAACTCATTTTGGGAGTCAACATGGATTCTTCGGGACTTCTGCATCATCACCAACAATAGAGATTCTACATGCCATATTCTACCTTTCTTCAAATTGTGTGCTCTGCTACAGTTGTAAAACCTCATTGTTACATCAGTGCAATTCCATCAGTGATAAATTTGATCAGGTAATAGGAGTTTATGAAAAATGTGGTCTTTGATTGTATGAGTAAAAAAAAAATCCAGCTATGAAGTGCTTACCAGAATAAGAAACAGAATCTAAAGTGATAGCCACAGAGATGTTTGCTACATCCATGCCTCCAGAAGCACTCCTCCTTTTAAGGTACTCTTCTCAGCTGGATAGGAAAACTGAATATCTTCCCTCATGCTCCTGCTTTACCCTTGCTGCCCAGCAGATAGTTTGTGGTAGTAGTGCATATGGACTCCTTTGGTCCACAACTTAAAAAGGAGTGGGAGGCTAGAAGAAAGAAGCCAGAAAGTGGAAGAAGCAATTAGGAAAGACGAGGTTGTAAAAGCCCTGGAGAAGCCACATCCAGATTCCCAATTTGAGCTAATTGAGCATAATGTAAAGTGTCAAACCTTGTTGCACATTAAAATCAAGAAAAAGAAACTAGAAAAAGGCAAATGTAGAGTTACTGTAGCCTTGTTGCAGTAAGGAAATTATAAACTATATATGTACAGTAATTACTCGTTTAACACGTGCCCACTTAACATGTTTTCGCGATAGCAAGATTTTTGGGGAGAACGTTTTTTGAACCCCACAACCGTCCCCGAAATAACACGGTTTCCCCAGCCGGCCAGTTGCCAGTGGCTGCGCGGGGCTTCCCCCGCCTCCCTTCAAAGCTGCGGAGGGTTTGCTGCTCGCCACGCCGTTCCCCAGAGACCTCCTCTCGCCAGACGCCTTGCTCCCTCTCCTCCGACGCAGCTTGCAGGCCAGTGGCTGGGTTTACCCATTCCCCACCACTTGAAACGCAAACTTTTCCATTATTTTCAATGGGAAAATTGACCCCGCATAACACGTTTTCACTTTTAACACGATCATTTTCTGAAACGTATCTACCATGTTAAATGAGGAATTACTGTATCTATTTTCTGTGATACGTCATACAGTTTTATGCATCTTGTTCATGACAAAAAAAATTATGAATTTTGTTCCTTTTAACACTCATGATGAAGGCCTTCCCTATGAATTTAGGACTAAACTCTGCTCTTACTTCTACTTATCTATATCCAGAGTAACTACAGTGGAGTTACTGAATGCATGTTTTTAATGCTTGAAACTATGCCACCCTTTGGATCGTGACCTCTTAGTGCACGTTATATGCTTAGGTGCCTGCATTTATTTTTTTCCACCAAGTAACTAATAGAAAAGTATTTAAATAACAGTGAATCCTCACTGTGCTTAATAAATTGCTTTAAGTTACTGAACTGTTAAGTCAACTTACAAATTTTTTACAAGAGGTGAAATTATAATGTGATAAAACTTAATGACTATGTAGAGCATAAAGATGCAGCACAGTCTAAATCATGTGCACCCTTGGTTGTAAAAATCAACTGAAAAGTGTTTCAAATTCATGAATCTTTCAGAAAACACAGACATAGCAGGACTGTAATTTTACTCAATAAGTTTGATTTAAAAAATGAAGATCTTGCAAAACAAACAAAAAACTGTAATCAGAAAACACTCCTACTGGAGTGCCACAACCACTACTACTTGTCCCTATCCTTTACTGTGCGTGTGTTGGACACTTACATTCACAAAAAATCTGGAATGTAAGCAGTTCTTAAATGGCTCGGGATGTAGAGAATGGGTAAAGTTTTCAAAAGTGTGAAAGTGATTTAGGAGGTTTAGTTCCATTTTCAAAAGCATCTAAGAGGCACTTAAGTCTAAATCGCATTGACTTGACTTTGCGATAGTGAAACTCAAGGTTCCTAAGTGTAGATGAGGCCTGGCTTGACATGAGAAATTAACACATGGAGGGAGGCCTCATTTTTTGAAGATAGAATTAGGAACACAAATGAATCATCAGGATGAAAACAAAATGTTTAGAACAGTAGACTAAGAGAAGAGGATATCTGAGCCAATTAAGATAAGAAGGAGAACACTTATTTAGTCTGAACTAGATAACAAGGCACACAATAAGTAGAGACAACATAAAGAGGAAGTTGAAGCATAGTCAGCACTGTGGAGAGTGCTTGCTGTACAGGGATTGGTTCAGCACCAATTCAGCACTTCACCGGAGCACTGAAATTCAATTCTCTGGTGCTCAAAACAAAACAAACAAAAAATGGTAAAACTGTACCAACACTAGTGAGCAAATTCTACTCTCAGTAACACAGGACTAAAACCTGGAATAACTTTTCTGAAGCCAGTGAAATTCTGTGTGTGTGCTAGTTAAATCAGCTTTTGTATACCCTGCATACACACAATGTCACAGAGCAGAGTGTATAATAACAAGCTTGATTCAGCCACCATGGACCTATTGGAGTCTCTGGCATCCAAGGGTGCCTGTTGAGAAGGAAGTGGTTAAGCACAGGCAGTAAGAAAGCAGTGTAAGAGACTTGGAGGTAAGAAGTGGCCATGGGGAACTGAAGTACATTAGAAGGAACAGACATAACTTCGCAAACCTGGAGTAGAAAGTGTGCTGGGGATTCCCTATCAGCTCTGAGAAGGGGGCATTGTAGCTTGATGTAAGGACTGTTGAGCTTAGGGCTGAAAACTGAGCTTCAAGACCCAGCTGAGGAAAAGCCTGAGAGTTGGCAAAAAGATCTTTTGTTGTGTTAGAGTTTGTTCTATCAGAAGATGTGGAAACAAAAATGTGACTTAGCTAGAGGTTAAGTCATGTGAAGAGACAGATTACCTCAGGGCCAGAATGACCATCAGCACAGGAATAGTAATAGAGATGTAGCCATGTTATTCTAGTCTTGCTGAAACAAAAGACAGGACTATGCAGTCTTTTGTTTCAGCAAGACCAGACTAACACGGCTACATCTCTATTACTATTCTACATGCAAGGCACTACATTTAGCTGTTTGGAATGGAAATCCATCAACAATATGAAAAAACTTGCACAGATCCAGAGTGCTGCTTAGTCCTGTCTTTTGTTTCATCAACACAGGGTGACAGATAAAACAGCCGCTATGTTGTGCCTAGACCAGAAGGTACACACCCACGGTAAGTCCACTGTCCACACCTGGATATCTTTGTATACTTTTAAAATGTATTTTCAGGACAAGTTGTGGAATTTAATGTCACTTCAGTTTTTGTTTGCTGTATAATATTACAAAATGTTATTGCTGTAGGTTGCCTTCATGTTATAAAGGTCAACCAAAATGAATGGCATACATGACAAATTTAGCACTGAGGTAAAATAAAAAAAGCTCTTGCTTCCTTTTGCTATATTTAGCCTTATTTCTCTGTTCAGTGTTATAGGGGGAAAAAGAACCTCAAATTACTACAGGCCTAGATAATTTTGAGCTTGCTGAGTTTCTCTTGGACTATTACATATCACTTGAAGATTTCATATATTTAGGTTTATTTCTTGCTGTCACTTGCTAAGTTTCTTGGAAAATGAATGAATAAGAAAGCAGCTAGTTAGTTTCTAACTTGATGACACTACTAACTCAGCTCATTCAAAGGCAAAGTGATATCCTTGTCTTGAAGTATTATTATGATGGCAAAAGAATAAATTAGTCATGTCATAGAATTTATATATGTTGTGCAATTTGACTGGATGAGAAGAAAGCCAAAATTAAATTAGAGTTGCTTAAAGAAATGAGATACTATTTCTTCCATTTCTAAGTGTAAATCTATAATTTGGCTCACCAATTCTGATGTATAACAAAAATGGAATTGTTTTGCTTCTATTTGAATAGTGTGAGCAAAATCTGTGGCTACATCTACACTGGCAAGATTTTGTGCAAATACTTTTAACGGAAGAGTTTTTCCGTTAAAAGTATTTGCGCAAGAGAGCGTCTACACTGGCATGTGCTTTTGCGCAAGAGATGTGCTTTTGCGCAAAAGCATCCATGCCAGTGTAGATGTTCTCTTGCGCAAGAAAGCTCCGATGGCCATTTTAGCCATCGGGCTTTCTTGCGCAAGAAATTAACGTTGCCTGTCTACACTAGCCTCTTGCGCAAGAATACTTGCGCAAGAGGGCTTATCCCTGAGCGGGAGCATCACAGTATTTGTGCAAGAAGCACTGATTTTGTACATTACAACATCAGTGTTCTTGCGCAAATACTCGCGGCCAGTGTAGACAGGCGGCAAGATTTTGTGCAAAAGCGGCTGCTTTTGCGCAAAATCTTGCCAATGTAGACACAGCCTTACTGTTTTTCTTATGTTGCATCAGATCTTCATTTGGCACCAATTGGCTTGGCTTCAATGGAGTTATACTAATGTATGCCAGTTGACATTCTGGCCTCATTGTAAGGTTTACCTTGCTATTCTTCAATCTCACTTTCTTTTGATGTATGCATTGGTAAGTATGTATTTTATAATAGACTTTGAATGGAAGAACTGTAGTCCTCATTAAAACATAGAGGACTAAGGATATGCATAACTCTTTGTGCTAGTTTGCACAATTTCAGCGATCTAAAACTTTCCTGACAAAACAAGATAGTCATCACCTCCTCCTTGTATGCTACAACCTTCCTAAAAATCCCATGATCCCTTTTAATACGATCTCAATTTTTTTAACAAATACAGGGCATCCTGGCGCTGAAAAGTTTGTTGTATTTATAGACGCATGAATATTCATAAACTGCTTTGAGACTGTGTGGGGTTAAAGATGTTTATAGAAATACAGAGCCCTTTATGTAAAGCCTGGAATGAACAAGTGGCATAAATTCCCCCTTTCTTTTCCTATTTGTGTGAATAACTTTTGAGTTACAACTCCTCAGGTTTGGTTTTGCCTCTTCTAAAAATCTTCTAAGTGGAAAAATTTTCACTCATTCAAAGCAGGTGTAACCTTCCCATAACAAACATGTGGTTTTCCTTAATTATATTTCTTTGTCTTCCCACAAACCATCTGCACGTTCCCAAAAGAGAGAACCCTTCATCAAGACCTCATACGACAAGCTTTTATCTTTTTACTTCCAGAGTTGTTTTTACGCTCTAGCTAAATGAATGCTAAAATTAATCAGCAAGTAAAGGTTGCTTGAGAGTTTCCATTGTGAAGAGAATGGCATACAATTATATAAAAACAAAGTCTCTCTCCCCACTCCCATTTTTTCCCCAGTTGGAAAAATGCAACAGATTAGTAAATTGTTGCTTTAGGGTATGTCTACACTTCATTCCTTGCTCGAGAGAGGAATGCAAATGCAAACACCCAAAATTGTAAGAGAATTTCGAGAGAGAAAAAAAAGAGAAGTAAGGGTTATTTCGAGGGAAGGGTTCTATCTCGAAATAACCCCATTTTTTCTCTCGAAATAGCACTATTTTGAAATAGCGCCATAACACGATTATGCAAATGAAGTGTGGGATATTTAAATCCCTGCTTCATCTGCAATTTCAGGTGTCTGCATTTGCATTCCTCTCGAGAGAGAGGAATGAAGTGTAGACATACCCTCAGTGTCTGTAGGCCATCACCCATATAGTACAGGCTTAGTCTCTGCTATGCAGTGTTTCATATTTTGGAGTGAACTTAATGATCATAAAAGCAAACAACTGAGCAACAAAGACTAGAGCCAAAAATATTGCAGCATGTGGCTTTGTGTTGTTTGGTTCTGACAAGGTCATAACTACTCACTGTTCAAACCTTCCTCCCATATCTTGTTTCTAACCACCAGAAAACATTACTCTTTGCATGACTTATGAGAACAATTACACATATTAACTTAAATACATTCACTTTCTTGTGTGCAATCATTAAACAGAACAAAAGAGTACATCGATTTTATTCAGCCTGGATACTTCTATTACATGTTGTAAATGTGCAGCACCAAAAATGTATCTTCAGAATTGTGCGTATTTTTTCCACATATAAAAGTGCACTCATGCAAACATATTTAGTTTGGTCAAACCCCCTATTAATGTATTGGTATTTTCAGTAATATTTAGATGGTTGAATTTTTTGTCAACTTTTTTGAAAAATGATTTTTTTCACAATGATTTCCACTTTTATCAATACTTAGAAATATTGAAAACTGTATTGGTTCAGGTTGTAAAAATAAAAGTAGTTTTTCCCCCCTCCCCCCCCATGGAGTGTGCTTTTGTTAAACAAAAATCATTCTAAAACATTCAAGGAAAACAAAATAAATGTTTGGCCAGCTCTAGTAATATATCATTTATAAACTACTACATATTACTAAAGACACTCATGATCATTGAACTGAAATGGAGAGTTTTCCCTACTGATATAGCACCTTACTCTCCAGCGTATTCTGAGTCATTGGCAATATGAAAATAACATTAATTATGCAAAATCTAATTTGAATTACTGAGTTGAAGACAATAGGGTATCCCTACTGTGAGACTTCAGTAATTTCATTTTAGTGTTAAATATTGCAGTCTCTCAAACAAACCCCCAGTGAAGTTCACTGGAATTTTCCCAAAGATAAAATCCTGCAGTTAGAGAAAGCTCTAGACATAGGCTAAAATGGGACCAAAACTGAACTGATTCTCAGTCCAGCTCACAGATCTTTAAAGAGGAGTAGGGGCACAGGAGTAGGCTGGTGTCATGGTGAGTCTGACCTTTGCAGATCCACTGTATATTGTAACCCACTCTGTACGTTGGCATGTGTAGTGGGTTGGACCTATTTCTTGAGCCATGCAGTAATAGCTGCTAAGCTATTTAAGTGCACCATTCAACCTGCTTCTCAGTTGCAGTAGGGAAGTCTGCATTTAATCCTTGTTCCACCCCAACACCTGTTTGTATATCCCACGCAAAGCCATTTTACTCAAATGTTTCACTGGCATCCAAAATGTCCTCTGGAGTAAGGACTTCAAGGCCTTTCAAATGCTGAGGTATAAAGCAAAAAAAATTCAAACTAGAGAAACACTATGATGATCTAGGCCATGGGCAGTTTAAGAGAATCAAAGTTATTTATCTCTAAACATGCCCAATAGTGACTGCGCTTACAACATTTTGACCTAAACATTGTTTTTGTTAAGTTGAATTATCATCTGTTGTCTTTGTAAGATGTGATTAAGTGACATTCAGTAATAAATATCTCAGGGTATGTCTACACTACGGTGTTATTTTGGAATAATAACTATTTCTAAATAATGCTTCCACACTACAAATCCCTATCAAAATAGCTCAGATCTATATCAAAATAGCGCATCCACACTCATTGGAGCCTGAATCGCATTTAAAGCCCTCCGGAAGCACTTCGGGCAGGGCATCAGGACAGGAGTCACTTCCTGTAGTTACTGCCTGAGGCTAACTGAAGCTCATGCTTAAAGGGGCTCCCCTCTACAGCCATGTCTCAGACTCTTCACCTTGCTGTCCGTCAAGGAGGTAGGCAAAACAACGCAACACATGCTGTGGTTATGGACACTACAGCACTCTCAACATGGAGCCAGGCCTGCTGCAAAACACTTACCATCTCTTAAACCTCATGCTGCACTTCCTGGCACAGTTTATGCAGGCTGCCCTTGTGGCACTGCTTGAGGATGATGACCAGCCTGGAAAGGGGAATCGCCTCACCCAGGCCCAGGCGCTCCTCAGAAGGATGGCACGGGAGGTGTTTCATGCACCACACTCGCAGCTGGTCCAGCTGTGTAGAAAAGTGACAAGAGCAGTCATCCCAGGAGACACTGTGCATGAATCATAGCCCTCATCTCTGAGCCAACACCAAAAGGTGTTGGGTCCCAGATGATGGCAATATACTTTGAGCAAGTCTATCTGTGGCCTTGATAGCAGGCACTTTCCTGCAGGGCACAGATGACCCAGGGACAAGCAGGCATGAGAAGGTGCCAGCCAGGCAAGGAGCCTGTGGGCAGGAGGAGGGGATGAGCCAGCTCAGCTTCCCTTTGTGTTCCACGCACACCAGTTCTGGAAGTGGTAGCATCCCACAGAGAGAGGACTGCTATCCCTGCCCACTGGAGGAGAGGTGGGGAGGGAGTTGGGGAGGTATGCGTGGGTGGCAGACACCATTTGCTTGAGAGGGTGGTACTGGCGTCCACTCCACAGCCTCCCCATGGCAGGTTCCCCTGGGAGCAGATGCAGCTTGAGAGTGTGGGTATGAGCCTGTGCCATGTGTAACACTGATGTGTTTCCCTGCCCCCAGCCTCCTTAGTGATGGCTTGTGGCGGGAAGGTGTCCCACCAGGGAGTCGAGAGTAAGGCAGGTCTGTCCAGGAACCTTGTGGGAAGGAGCAACAGGTTCCTGTGTGGCAGCTTCAGGGGGCTGGGTGCTCCAGAATGGCGCTCTATGTGCCTCCCACATGCACCAGCTGCTGTCCGAACCCCAGGCCGAGAAGGCTGGGCGAGGAGTACACAGCCCCTCGCTGCCCACTGCCTCCCCCTGCATGTGTAGGGACAGTAATGGAACTCATCTGATGGGCCTCGGCTGAAGCCTGGGAGACATCCTGGGAGGAGGGTACCGGCTCAAAGGTGATGACCATCTCCTGGCTGGCAGGCATGGTGTCAGTGCTGACCTCCTCCTCAGTGTCCTCATTATCCTTATCCTCCTCCTCCACAGCTCTGCCCTCCTAGAAGCTGACAACGGGTGTGTCCAGGCCAGAGTCGATGATGAGGGGAGGCAACCTGCCCCCCCTCCCACAGTTTTCAGTGGTGTGGACAGTGTGGCCACCAGGGCAGCTGTGAAATTCCCTGGAGGCCAATTATTTTGAAATAAACACAGCTGCACTGTCCACTCTCATCCTATTTTGAAATAACTATTTTGAAATAGGTGTTATTCCTCATGAAATGAGGGTTTATTATTTTGGAATAAGAAGCCCATTATTTTGAAATAATTTCAAAATAACAGGCTTGCTGTGTGGATGCTTATGAGTTATTTCAAATAACATGAGTTATTTTGAAATAATGCTGTAGTAAGGATGTGCCCTCAGAGTCTGTTTGTACTCCCACTGAAGTCAATGGGGGAGTTTTCCATTGACTTCACTTGGGACAGGATTGGGACCCTATATAAAAAAAGCATTTATTTCTCAAGAAAATATTAATAGAATATTATCATTCAGGTCTGAAAACTTCTAAATTCATCTGTATTTTAAGGAAACACACAGCTCTAATATTTTGACTATTTGACTATTTCAATCATCTTAAAATATATTCTCAACATATCATGCTGAAACACCCTCTCAAAATACACTTCTCTGAATGCCAAAATCTGAGCAACAATCGGAATTAAATGAACTGAGTGATGTCTTTCTGGGTTAATCTTGAGCAGGTCTAGGATTCCGAATAAAGTGGGTATATAGAAATGTATGAACTAAAATTCAATTTCTTATGCCCTTATGGAAAAGTGAATTAAATTATGCCAAATAAGTAATAAGCTTAAAGATCCAGATCATTATGAAGTGATCCATTAGAATTTTTATCTTTTGATTGTAGTCATCTTCCTTGTCAACTCTAAAGCCTTAAATGAGCAAAGTACTTAATGTGTTGGTTCAAGTTCCAATGTGACTAGTCTGGTGAATAGTCCCATTTACTTCAGGGCAACTTCTTGAATATGCACATGTTTAAGTACCTCACTGAATGAAGCCTTAAGAAAATAGATATATATATTTTTAACAATCTGTTGCTATAGACCTGATTCTCGTACATTGGAGAAATAATGGGGCTTAACTACTTAAAGCTCAATGGAGTTTCATTGGTATAAAATTGGAGTGGTAGGAAAATTGGGGTTCTTGTTTTTTAAAAGGCTGAGAATTAAACAGCTACATTTGCAATTTTCAGAATATAGTAGTTTTCCAGAAGTAGAGCTTCTGACTTAATTGATCTCCCAATATCATAAAGCTTTAGTTAGCTAGAATTCAAGACATGCGTTTGTAGTGTATTGGTTGTGATCATGATTGTGGCACGTGTCACGGTATCCAATTATTGGATGAGCACTAGACCAATGACAATGTAACCCATGCCAAATAATTGGGGCCAGGGAGTAAATATTAGTCTTCACCAGCAACTTCAAATGACATACTTGGTATTTCCCATTCTAAAGGCCAGAAATCAGTGGAAATGTGTTTTATTTCATACAGATGAAGCTATTTATAGATGCAATATTAAAGCATCTTCAACTTGCAGAACTTGTTTTCTAGTGTCAAAAATACTGCAAAGAAATGGACACCTAAAAAGTGACAAGTCAGCATTTCATGCAGTGTGAAAGTAGTTCTCAGGACTTTATCATGGATTTTCCAAGGCTAACAATTTAATTTTTAGTTTGCTGGCAATCTTGTAATTAAAGTAATCCAGTCAAAAACTGATAATTCACAGGAGTTTTGTTTCAATAACACCCTGAGTAGCATTCCCTCCAAGGAAAGGGGAAAATTAAACTTTATTTCCCAATCTTTGGACAAGCAGGGGTCCCTTACTGCTTCTGTGCCCTTCAGGCACTAATATGCTCATACTTTAAAACATGTCAATTGTCATTTGATACTGAAAATATTGTGGTAACATTTCTGTCTATTTCTCAGCAGAAGGAATAACCAAGTATACTATAAATATACTGTAAACAACTGATACACTGTAAACAACTGAGTTGCAGTGCTGGCAAAATTAAGTGGTACCCCTTTTCATATAAGCAGTTAGCTAGGGTTCTGCAGATTGTTTCTGTTAGGATTTGGTATGCTCTTTGTAAATACATGAGACTGCCTCAAAGATACCTGGGTCGATCAACAATTTTGAACACAGGAAGAATGAAACAGGAAAGAATTTCTTTGCTCACCGCTCCAAGCATCTCTGTACTTTTTTTCACATGATCTCAATGCTTGTACAAGCTGTCTTCTTCTTTTAGTGGTTTTTTTCTCCTGCCCTTCCTCCCTACCCACCCACACAAACACCCCTTCCTCAGTAAAAACAATACCCAGACAAGTCCCTCTCCCACATAGCTCATTCCTCAATAGTCTTCTGTGTCTTTTTGGGAGGTGGTGTGCCTGTTTCAGGTAGAGGCTACCTTTATTATATAAAGGGATATAATTTATTTTAAATGAAGGGTGGTGGTCATACACCTCCCAGCTCCCTTGACATTTCACTGAGCCCTCAAGTGCAGCATAGTACTTTCCTTCCTGAAGATTTAAACAGGTATGAAACAGTATGCAGACTGTTTGTGTGTGTGTGTGTGTGTAGATCTAGAGATCTAGATCTTGAGATTGAGATCTAGCTAGCTAGATAAATAGTGCACATAAATACACATTAATTTTCATATATCATCCTTGGGAACAGAAGATAAACTAACAATTTTCTGAAGCTTCAGGAGGTAACCAAGTTAGTCTGTACAGGATAAACTTAAAAAAACAACAAATGGTCTGGTAGCACTTTATAGACTAACAAAACATGTAGATGGTATCATGAGCTTTTGTGGGCACAGTGGTCATCTGAAGGAGTGGGCTGTGTCCACAAAAGCTCATGATACCATCTACATGTTTTGTTGTTTTTTTTAAGTTTATGACAATTTTCTAATAGTCTTCATTTTGTGTGTCAGCCAGAAATTCACAGCAGAGTGCATTCCCTCCCCCCCTCCACACACCTCCCAATCTGTCCCCCCATCAATCCACCCTGCATCTATTACCTCTTTCACAGCATGTAATTTTGCTAAAAAGAGCCTTTTAATTGTTCATCATTGCAAATGTCATATATTGTTAAGTGATTCCTGGGTTGCAGACAAGTCAGAGGGACTACTGGGTTCTACAGTTTCTATTCTGCTGACAGACTCCAACAACAGATGTTAGTAATCTCTTTGCAGTCAGCCAGAATGTTTTCCTTTCTGGATTTCTGGTCACAAATCAACCAACATCAAACAACTTATTTTTATTGTTTGTAAGGTGGAAACTTAATACTGCGTGCATACAAATGTAATGTACAGTGGCCCCTTTTGGGATCTTATTGTGATTTTTGCTTTTGTTGCTGTTATGACATTTTGCTCTATTTAGACATCAGCAAGAATGCCATACTAATAATGTGGAATAAGGGTTTATCTTTAGCAAACTTAATTTGAAAAAAATTAACTTATTATATTATGTGTTTTGAGCTACTTGTTTAATTTAAATCTTCACTTGTTTCTGCCTTAAAGACCCACACTTGGCTCCAAAGGAAGGAATCAAATGGCAGTACCCAGCCTGTTCTCACCCACGAACTCTACTCATTGGCTTGTGGGAGATTCTGGCACATTAAGGGGTAAGTTTGCAAAGAACAACTAAGGAAGCTGAGATTGGCCTTGGGTACTTCCCTCTTTTCTCTCTTTGTCACAATTGCTAATTCTTTTTCCATGTACCTGCACCAGAACCATAGTGGCCACAGTGCTGTACTGATAGGAGAGGGGAGGCCTTTGTCAGTAAGCAAGCAAACTCATGCACAGCTGGCACAAGATGGTTCTCTTTTGCCTCTTCCATACCTATTCAGGTTCATTGCCTATTTCATAATTATTTTCCATTACTGAGGGGAAATAAGGGGTTGGTACATTATGAAGACGTATTCTAACAGCCTGCATGTTTTGATTAACACATTGAACAATGGGTCTAAGGTTGAATAAAAATGTAATATTAGGTCGGATTATGATCTCCCAGGAGAATCGCTGGTTGCCTTAGGTAGCAAGATGTTGTTTGATGAATTGTTGGTATGGGGTGGTGATGGGTGTGTAAGGACAGACACTGCTGGTTTGCCTATACAAGCTCTCTGATATTTGTATAAAGAAGCAAGTGTTAAGTGTTATTTCAAAGCTAATTAAATATTTGTGAGAGGATTTGTGCATGCAACAACATGTGTGATTTCTTAACTTACTATGCAATCAAATGGTGCAATTCCACAACAAATCAGATGAGATAACTATATACAAAAGATCAGTAAGTCACATCACTGTTCCTTTATTCATGCAAAGAAGATGGTAAGATTGTGTGTGATAAATGCCTAGATAGACTTGCATGTGCAGTCATAGTATCTGCGCAAGTAAATTAAGCATATGATTTCCAGGGCATATCTTTTCAATTTTGAAATGCAGATCTTCAGTGTGTGTTATGTTTTCAATGTGCCTTGATAGTAATGTAGTGCTCTGTTGCTTGAAAGCAGAGGTTGGGATGTTTCTGCACTGACAATAATGGTGCTTTCTTCCCTCCGCCCCCTTCCCCCCCCCGAATTCATGTCGGCAACTCAAATTTAAAAAAGCC
Organism: Rafetus swinhoei; assembly: GCA_019425775.1. Lineage (NCBI taxonomy): Eukaryota > Metazoa > Chordata > Testudines > Trionychidae > Rafetus > Rafetus swinhoei. The sequence goes on along the minus strand of CM033439.1, from coordinate 31,311,573 downwards.
ACAGTGGGAAAATGTATGGTAAGTACTTCTAGGTTATCAAACTCTGTGCTCATTCATTGCTTCAGTAATACTTTATCTTTTGAATCTATTATTTTGCTATGTAATATACTCTAGTACAGAAACATGAACTTACTGAAATACATTCTGAGATACCAACAGAGAGACTGAACTCACTGCAGAACCCAACACAATAAATACGAAATGGGAAATACTGAGACACCCTGATTGGAAAAAGTTTGTTTTTATTGCATAGATCTCATTGTAGATTCAAATGTTTTATCTGCTTTCTGTGACATTCATTCTTGATATTTTATCTCTAGCTACTATGTGCAAAATTCTTGCTGCCCTTTGACTGGGAAGTGGGGGGGAAAGGCACTTGGCTTGACTAATGTAGTCAACCTAAGTATTGGTTCCAGTACAGGATTAGCATCTTCTCATGCATTAGGATGTGGTGCCACTGAGCGTATACAATAGTATTCCCTGCTTGAGTTGGAAGTGCATCCAGATCACTGCAACTCTTGTGCTTTTGCTAGAATGTTGCTGGGCTCTCCAATATTCCTTTAAAATATTTTATAACTTGCACTAGAGTGATCTGTTTCCTAGTACTACCAAAGGTATTCTCTCTGCAGGTAGCCAGCTCTGCTTACCTCCTTCAGCTCCATGCCCCTCACCAACCGCCTAGTGCCCCAGAGCAGATAGAAGCTACAACTTCTGTTTAAATGAATCTGCATTTCAGCAATGCAATTAAGGTGCTGTAATAGAGAATTTAGTTTCTTCCACTGTAGCAAATCATTTTGACAGCCTTTATGGTATTGCCATTACATTCGCAGAATTTGATTCTTCACTTTTTTCCCCCCCAAGAAACTCCCTCATTGGTTTCAATGGGTGATTTACTTTTAAATGTCAACACTAGGTCTTTCTGAGGGAAAATGTTCATTAGCACCTTCCCTTAAAACATGGCAATATTAACATACAGCCATTTTTAGATTGTAGTGGAAAGTTGCATTTTCCTTACTTGTATCACAAACACTGTACGAAAGCAGTGAAACTCACTTGTATGTTGCCCACTTGAATGACCATAGTAAAAGTGGACACAAACTTTCATTTAATTTAAGAAAAAATCATTATTGATGAGAGGTGGACCCCAGTGAAGATGCCAAGAAAAATAGCTTTGCATTGGGGAACTAAGAGGATGTTGGGAAGGAAGCAAGAATAAAGTCCTCATCCTGGAGGACAGCGAAAGGAGCCATTGTATAGCTTGCCTGCTTAAACTACATCTTCCAGCTCATCTAATTGGTTTGGATCAAAGAGAAACTCTGTTCTTTGTCCGGCTGAACCTGGTTTTCCTCTGAGAATCATAGGGAGTCTTTTGGTTTTATTATTTCACATTTTTACTTGTCCCAGCATTTCCATGTGTTGCTACATGCAGGAAGTAGAAGAATAGAAATAAAACAAAACAAAACACTTCAAATGCAGTTCTGGTGTAAGGAGTCTATCATCATCAGTACCCACTAATCTGAGTTTGGCCCAAAGTGGAGATAATAAATAGCCATTGGTATGAAAGGAGACAAGGGTATAATCTGAGGTTTTATAGAGGCTCCCTATGAAAAGTTAAATTTTCAAAGACTAGAAGGCTAGAAAGATATGGTGGAATTATTAACAAGAATAATTGCCCTGTCTCTTGGGTAAAAAAGTGTATGCATTTTGCCTTATGTGTAATTATTATAAGTGACTTAGGTTTGGTCCAAAGCCATTGACTTGGAAAGGCAATGGATCAGGTCCTTAACAAATTTTATTGTCATAAAAATTACACCATTTTATGACACTCATCTCTTTCCTCTGGGTCCAATTCTATGTTCTGATTTACACTGGTGCAGTGGGCATTGCCATCAATGGTAGTTGCACCAGTGTAATTAAATAGAGTTTGACACTATTTCTACCCTGAGTCATATCTGCTTGCAATGGCCCCAGTCCTATAACTGACAGTATTGGAACAGTTTGTTGCATCTCTGTGTTACTGATTCCTGAATTTACAATTGTTTGGGAAGTTTCTGTCAGGAAATTGTTTCCTGTGGAAAATTGTCCTTCCTCTAGAATCAATACTTTCTGTGGGAATTTTTTTTTTAATAAAATTTATAGAAAAATCATTCTCACCAGCTGCCTGCCTGTAAAACTCTCCTGGAGAAGGAAGTTAGGTAGTTGGAAAGCCAACACATTCTATTTTGATTCTACCCACCAAAATGTCAGAGTTTTATGGGGGGTTTTTCCTGAATTGGGACACATATTTTTCCAAAATCTTCAAATGTTCTTCAAACTGGAAACTTTATTTTCTAATCAGCCCTAGTTGAATTGGTATCTGTTATGGCAAATATATATTTTAATCACAATGGTAGTGTTAATACAATAAAGTAGAGGGAGCTAGATTTTATTCTAGTTCTCAATCAAAAGTGTTATCAGATCAAATCACACATCTTTATTACTGAAGATGTCATCCAAAAAGAACTCTGCTTTATTTTCAAATGCCAGGATTAGTTTGCAAGGCTGGCAATTGAATAGTTTTACTTATGAGCTAACCTGAAATTGAACAAATGATGGATAGTCAATGTCTAAATCTACGGTGCCAGTTTCAGAGTCACTTTTCAAAGTTTAACCATGTTTTCAGCATTTTTAGAGTAAGTTGATTTGATTTTTTTCATGACTCTCTTAAAATCTGTTAGTTGATATTTTCCAGTGGAGCTGCAAACTCTGTTGGATTTAATTAGACAATATTTTCAAAATGATATGAAGATTATAGGAGGACTAAGCCATATTAAATGAGTATTGACCTCAAATACACTAATTGCTTCTAAAAAACTGTTAATATCCATTCCAATTTTGATGCATCAATGAAGTTTTAAATTATAACTGTTCTCTATTCTTTTTTATTCTTGTAATTTAGGAATGGGTAGAGAAATCCAAGGGAGCTGTTCATATTTCTAAAGCAACGCAAATCTACTATATATTTGAGAGAGTTTGTCTGTGTGTGTCTGTTCAAGATCTCCTCCTCAATAGTAAGAGCTGGGACCACCAAACTTGGTATACACCATTCTCTTATAACTTAAAGCAAGGTAAGGGTCTGGTTGTGCCAGGAAAATGGGATGTGCCTGGGATGAGATTGCTTCTCATAAAACCATACACAAAAGAGACAGAATTGTGAGATAGGTGAAAGGGTCTGCCTGCATACACCCCTTCTTTGAGACTGCCCCAGCTCTGAGCCTCCCTTCCTACACCCTTTAGAGAAGGCCAGGTGGCGCTGAAGCTCATCTCCCTTCCCCTCAATTCATACAAAAATACTGATGGCTGTTCGCCTTCATTGGGGAGCAAGAGGAAAGTGCACAGTTTGCTCCATTCCTCACTGAGGCTGGGGAGCACAGGGGGCAGATGAATCTGGACCTGTCCTAGATGGGGGACATGTACCCCTTTCCCCCAGGCTGTGCCTGCTGGAGCTGCAATGGCCATGGAGAGGCACTTTTCACCTGGCCCCAAGTTTCTGTGATGAGAGAGGGCTGCGGTAGTCCTCTCTCCCCGGGACAACCTGCATACTGAACCCTCATTCCCAGCCCACATCAGAGCAATGATTTCAATGAAGCATGTACATTTTCCTTTTATTTCCCAACAAAACCTCCAAAAATTAATTGAGTTAAGGATCTGAGCCATGCCAGATCATTTTCTAGTAATGTAATAATTCAAAAAGATTAATGCCAGTAAATGTAGTGAATAAACTCTCTTTAAGCCAGTCTTGAAAATGAAGTTACAAATTTATCTCCATTAATTTATTGATATCAAATATGTTGCTACACCTAAAGTCATATAACACCATTTTGTAATGGCTATGTTTCCAGATTTATTTTTTTAAGTAAAGTATGTAGACATCAGGGCTTTCAAAAACCTTTCCTAATATCATGTAATATGATGTATAGTATACTGAGGACAAAGAGAAAGCTGTCTGAATCTTTTTGCTTAACAAGAACATTTTGTTTTTTTCACTGAATGAAAGAATATCAGTAAGCATGCTTGTGAAGTGTGTTAGAAAGATGGGAGCTTATTAGTGCTTAAAATGGTGACAAAATTGTAATGATTTGATGTAGTTCAGACAGTGATGATTTGTATTGCTAAAGCTCTTGAATGAAGGCTTTTTCAGTTCCTGAGAACAACAGGGAGCAAGCTCTATAGAAATGAACCCGTGGGATAAAATGGGCAATTAATTGATTGGAATCTGAGTTTTATAGTCTACATTCTAATTGTTGAGACAGAGCATGCTTTAAGACTATGGCTAATGTGGGTTATATAAATTCTAGTACCATCAATATCCACCCTACAAAAGTTGGAGCTCATCCTCAGAAAAAAATGACTGTTTTCATTTAACTGGACGTGAATATGATTTAACATATTCTTTCAGATCTGCTTTATTGCATTCTGGGGGCATCTGTCTATTTTTTTGCCAGTATCAAATTATCCTGCAAGGACTTCTAAATATATGAAATGAATAATTTAAAATCCATTATTCTTCACTATATGAAGTGCTAGCTCACAGGGGAAAGGAATGCAAAGCTGGAAATCCTGTTCATATACAAAATGCATACAGAGATTAACCTGTTACATCATGTGATTTCTCCCAAGAGTTTGGGACAGCTTCTGTTATCAAGATCTATTAGTGTCATGAAACCTAATAGCGTTAACTCACACAAACTTGTGGTAAGATGTCTTAATAGCACTACATTTATCTAGTTGAAAATTCATTAAAGATTTAATAGTAGTTATGCACTGGTAATCTGGTGTAGCTCACTCTTAGCCACTGAAGGGCTAAAAGGAGATTATTTCATCCATTTACTCAGGCCCATACCTGTAAATGGTGATGTAAGTCACTTTATGCAGATGAGCACAATGGGACTGCCCATGTATGTAAAGTGACTTCCAGGCAGGACTGAGCCCTTAGATTAATCTTTGAGTTTTGTCCAATGTCTTTACCTCAGGGATTTATGTGTACCAATAGATCTAGCCTTAGTGTATAAAAAAATCTGCTGCAGTTTTATGTTGGCTGCCTGTTCCAACCCTGGATAAAGTGGTGAGAATTGAATGCAAGGCTAATGAGCTAACCTTTTAAAAAAAAAAATTATCCTTGGTAGTTTTTCTATAACCAATAAACATGAAATTGTGCATTCCTCATGCTATGTGCAGGCGTATGGTGAAAGCCAATCTGTAGAAGTCTCAGACTGTAGAATCATGGAGGCCATGAAAGCACTTGAGTTATGCAAATTGCAAATGCCACCAGCGTTCGATCCTCTGGACAGATTATAATGCCAATTCTGGTACCATGAGATAAGCACAGACTGGTGGGGACCGTGCTGAGATGCAGGTATGGGATGATCAACAGTGGCTACAAAACTTTTGCATGCATAAGGCCACTTTCATGGAACTTTGCAAATTGCTTTTTCCCACTCTGAAGTGCAAAAAAACCAGAATGATACTCACTCTGACAATGGAGGAGTGAGTGGCAATCGCCTCATGGAAGCTTGCAATACCAGACAACTACCGGTCAGTTGGGAATCAATTTGGAATGGGGAAATCTACGGTGGGTGCTGTTGTGATACAAGTAGCCAAGGCCATCAAAACAGTATTGCTATGGAGGGTAGTGACTCAGGGAAACATGAAGGACACAGTGGAGGGCTTTGCCGAGCTGGGGTTCCCTTACTGTAGTGGGGCAATAGATGGAACACACATACCCATCTTGGCACCTGGTCACCTTGCCGCAAGGCGTACTTCTCAGTGCAGGGGCTGGTGGATCACAAAGGCTATTTCACTGACGTCAACGCAGGCTAGTTGGGAAAGGTTCATGATGATCTCATCTTTAGGAACTCTTGCCTGTTCAGCAAGCTACAAGCTGAAACTTTTTTACCTGACTGGAAAATTACAATCAGAGACATTGTAATGCCAATGTTGGTCCTTGGAGACCCAGCCTACCCTTTGCTCCAGTCGCTCATTGAATTTTGAGGAAAAGAGACCCCTCGCAACCAGTAGAAACATGGAATAATTTTCAGAATATTCAGTTGATACTAATGATCAATGTAACAACTGGAGTGAGATTTTGGTAGTCTCTGTTGTAAGGAAAGCCTTCTGCATTGTTCTACTACACAGAAAGAAAGATAGTGGTTGCAAAGCTTAGAGAAGAGGAGCCTGGATTCATACCTAGGGGATCCTGTGTAAACCAGATGGTCACACTAAGAGCCATCAGAGAAGAATGTATAGAACAGAGGTTGTCAACTTATGGCACATGTGCATGCACATGGCATACAGATCCATAAATAGAAGTGAATAAGTTAAATCTTGGCACACCACTTCTGAAAGGTCACTGACCCCTGGTATAGAATGGTAAGCTCCCCTCTTAATAAATCACGCTGATAGCTTGTACATACATATATTGTGGAATATTCTTCCATTTTGTGGAATTCTAACTAAAATCATCAGCAGCATCAAGGCCAGACATCGGTACAGGGATCTGAAGTGTGAACAACCATATAGTAGACTGATGTGATGCTAGTGTGACACACGGCTGCAAACTGGCAAATATAGCAGGCCAAGTGGGGCTCAAAATTAGTTATACTAAACAAAGCATTGTTGAAACCCAGACATCAAGCGGTAACACTACATTAGAAACAAAAATATCAAGAAAGGAGACTAGCTCCTCTATCTGAGCAGCAGATGATTAGCCAATAGAGATCCCCAGAAGGAAGTGACATCAAGGATAAGAAAGGCATCATAACATTTACTAAGCTTAGCAATATCTGGAAATGAAAGTTATGCAGCACCAGAGCAAAACTGAGAATGTTCAGTTCAAATGTAATTTTGGTGCTAACACGTGGCCACTATAGTTGGCAATCTACTGAAATGCTAGACTGAAAATTAAATGCCTTCATAAATAAATTCCTACAAAGGATTCTGGGCTTTGGATGGAAAGTCGTCTTCACTGATGAAAAGACCCAAGAAATTAACCAGCAGCTCAATTCCACCAGAATTAGAAGGCAATTCAAAATGTGTTTGGGGCAAGTACTCCAGTTGCCAACACAAATTCCCACATGAAGCTGTCAAGCAGAAACGAATGGGCATCTGGAAAACAGGGTGCCAGTGAGAAACCTTCAGAATAACAATTAGTATTGAGAGCAAAATAACTGCTCTTAACCCATAGCACAAAATGGAAGCAGCAGCAAATGAGAAACTGTTTTTGATCCTCTGCACCAGCATTGGCACAAGAAGGATGCAGTATCTGTATCAAAGTAAAAACTTCACTCCATCTAAATGTTATTTCTCCCCCTATTCCTTCTCTCCCTACCCCAAAGAGAGTTCAAATGTTGGGCTGAATTCAAGGAGTTACCCCGAGGGAGCTAAACTTGAATATTGGTTATTTGACATTCAGGCCATTTAAGACTGCACTTGACCAAAATCAATGCCTGATTTTGGAGGGGGGAGGAACGGGAAGGAAGAACTAGTTCTCCCATTAAAGTGAGGTTAATAAAGCTGCTGCTTTCTGCTTTGAAATCCGTCTCTGCATGTGTCCAATTCTCATGCATGTCCTGATTAATAGATGGCTAATGTGAAAGCCCAACATCTGTTTCACCGATTGGATTACCCCAAAATGTACAGCTAATAGACCTAGCCAGCCTGAGTGCAGATGCTTGCTTTTTTGTTCTGACAATATATAGAGATAAGGCCATTTGGTCTCAATACCGAGAAGTGGTAAAATATTTTTATTCCTTTTATCATAGAGATGTTTGAACCTAAATAGTAGGGTAAACCTATTTATATCTTTTAAAATTATTTTGTGATGTTTGAGATTGTGGATTTGCTAAAATATCTTTGGTCTAGTCCATTTTATTAAAAAAATTAATGTTGAATGAGCCTTTCTGTCCCACTGATGTCAGATATTTATGTAAGAACAGAATCAAATAAAAGACAGAAATATAAACTTTACACACAACTTCTTAGATTTCCATTTTTTCTGCATATCAATTATAAATGACTAAGCTGTATTTAAAGTCTTTAACTTACAGTAACCATTAGGGTGACTCTTCCTATGGCTCTTGCTGCATAAATTAGTCCTCGCAAAGACCTGAAGATTATCCTGACCAGATCCTGCATTGAAATTGATGTCTCACTATCCTTTTAAAAGAAAGAATTCCTGCTTCCTTATGGCCACCTTGTCAGTGGGGGTCAGGGACGGGGTAACTTGGTTGGTTTGTTTGCAAGATGGATGATGCCTTTGCAAAGATAGATCTGCCTTCACTTTCCTTATCCTCTGGGACCCAGAGTGAGTTCCAGACTCTCTTTCATACCAGTATGGAAATCTCAGCAGTTGTGAGTTCATCACTTCCAAAATATGAGCTGGATTTCCTTGATGTGATACTGTTGAAAGTCTGATTGAAACTGCTGGCATCTAGCAAGACACGTAACTTGTTTGTAGGATTCTTGGTGGATTCTCTCTTCTGAGATCTTCAGACATCTCCAAGACTGAAGCAGAGAACTAGCAGGGATGTGGCTCTCAGTTGACAAATGCTCATATCATCAAATCCTCCCATCTTCATAGCTGGCAGACAATGTTAGGTAGGATAGAGCATTCCCAGGAAAATGGCCTTTTTATCTGTAGATAATAGAAATGGCTGCTTTCCCTTACAAGATTACATTCCACACCTCATGGCAGATCAGCTCATCAGTCTGTGTTCTTCAGAAAGCAAATGGAATTAGATTGTAAATGCACAGGGTAAATCCCAGATATGCTCTCTGCAGCAACTAGCATAACAAGAACATATAACACATTAGGTCATGTGGCTAATAAACTTGCCCCCCCCCTTTCATTTCATGGAGGGCTCTTAATCATACTGTTGATATTTTAATAACAGGTAAAATATCTCTGGGATCTTCCTACTCATCTTAAAAGTGAATAACCAGAAAGATAAGTAATCTATGTCCCGCTATCACTGAGGAATGATAAATATCCTTTGTACTATTTTACTTAAAAACGTTCCCAAGATCCTAGCAAAGAACTGAGAGTCAGCAATACAGCCCAAATTTCCCTGGTTTAACCACTGGTCCATGATACTACTCCTGCATGCCCTCTCCTCCAAACAATATGAGCTCAGGCATGTTACCCTAGCAACATGTATTCCCTTCATCTCTCTGCAGAGGATGTTCAGTACCCAAAATGCCTTATAGTATATTTCCAAAACAAAACACAGCATTAAGTTGTAGTTACAATTGAATGCATACTGATAATAGACATTACAACCTTCAAAAAATCTTAAATATGGAAATGCAGTGTTCATTGTCAGTAGTATAGCAAATACAAACTATAAATCATTTTCACATTTCTTTCAGGCGGCGGTAAAATAATTCTGCTTTTCCACACAGACCAGCCTGTTGCATTGGAGCTCAGTGCAATAGGATATACAAGGGTTAAATTACATTTAATGGCAAATCCTGTCTCCAGTATGCAGCATGAACAAGTGGCTTCACTCTTAACATATAGAGTAGTTGGATCGGTTTTAGGGTTGTCCAAGTGTTGTGTATGAATTTCCCTTCCCATGACTTTTACCACCTCACCCCCTGTTATGGGAAAGTGATCTACTGGATTCCCGTAGCTGCTGAGCCACTTACCCCCACCCACCAGACATCTTTAACTCTCTCCTATGTATTGGGGCGTAGAAAGTCCCTAGACACACAGCTCTATGGTATGCACAGAGCCTGGACACCTCTGCATACTCCCAGAATCCCACTCTACTCCTCGGAATCACAGCAGTTCTATTGTGCCCGGGTCTGTATGCACCTGCAGAATGATGATCAGGATTTGGCTCTTACTGAGAAACAATATGCAAAAATCTTGAATTTTAATTGTTGATGAGAACTCTTCAGGTTTATGTTGCTTGTTGTTTGTTCTGCATTTTCCTATCTCATGAGGCTACATCTAAACTGCAAACTTCTTTCGGAAGAAGCTTTTCTGGAAGAGATCTTCCGGAAAAACTTTTTTTGAAAGAGAGCATCTACACAGCAAAATCACAATGAAAAAGTTATCTGCTTTTTCGAAAGATAGCGTCCACATTGATTGGACGCTATCTTGCATTTCATTTGTGATTACTGTGGATGGAGTGGCCATCAGGGCACCTGTGCTTTTTCCTGGAGGCCTCTTATTTCGAAAAAACACTCTCTTCTGCATCCCCACACGCCTTTTTTTGGAAAAAGTCTTCTTCCTGGTAGAAAGAGGTTTACCGCTGTCAGAAAAACCCCTCTTTTCTTTCAACTTTCTGTCAAAAGAATGCAACAGCTTTGTGGACATAAGTGTAGTTTTTCTGGAAAATGGCCGTTTTTCTGGGAAAACTCTGCATTGTAGACATATCCTCAGATATACTGTAAATATCAGAGGCCAGATAATGTGAAATATATTCCCCATGCTATACAAAAACTACAACTGATAACTATTTTAAACTGTGCATTACAGTGTTTATAATGAGATTTTAAGTAGTAGGTGTCAATATTGCTAAAATGTATGTGCTGATATCCAATTATGGAAAATACAGAACTATAATGATGCCTAAAATAATTTCACAGCTCTCTGAAAATCTACATTTGGCCACATTTCCAAATCACAGAATGATTAATTACCAAAACAAAGACAAATTGAAGTGGCTCTATAATTGCACTGTTCGTGAAATACTGAAGAAGTACACATGCAAACCTTGCTGCTTCTTTTTTTTAGACAGTGCAAGCTTCCCTGTTAATAATCTTTGTGGTTCACTGAGCTGAATATTTAATTACCTGAACTTGCATTAGCACCTCCACTTTACTCTGCCAATAGAATATATTCCATTTTGCACAGAATATTTTTAAGAGCATGCTCTTACAGATACAAAAACAACGAGAAGTCCTATGGCACCTTATAGACTAACAGATTTATTAGAGCATGAGCTCCAATAAATCACTTAGTCTATAAGGTGTCACAGGACTTCTCGTTGTTTTTGCAGATTCAGACTAACACGGCTACCCCTCTGATACTGATCTTACAGATGGCATTATAGGAATAAGCCACCACTCCATAATCAGGGATTAAGTTAATGAGCAGTAGTGTTCAGTCTTTATTTGGGCCTAATCCACTTCCTTCAGAGTTCAGTAATTTGGACTAGGCCTTTCATTATTACATTTAAGGGCAAATCCTGCCATGCTACTCTGTGAGTACTTATATGGATTTGAGGACGTAAGTGTTTGTAAGGCTCTCTGCATATGGGTGAATTTTGTATTCTGTAAATAATCAAAGTAAAATCTTTCCCAGCAGTGTGTTATTTGACCACCATGCATCTTTAAACAGTGTTTCATAAAGGTTGATGTGGGCAAAAGGTTTCCAACTGCATGATTAGATGCACGTTCCACATAAGGAAATGAGGCTATTTTGTTGCCATTTCAGGATGAGCTTAAGATAGTTACCAATTTTCTGCAAATTCCATGCAGTCACATCAACAGAAGGAGTCACTAACAGGACATTTTAAACAGAATCTATAGGGGAACAGCCACTGGTAAGATCTGGGACAAATACTCTTTAGAGTAACTCTTTTGTGCAAATGAAAGAAATGAAGAGCTTTTGGATAAGACTGACTTAGAAAATGAGAGACGGCCTATGACCTTAAACAGTTGCTTGGTTTTGGCTCCAGGGCAGTCACTAGCAGAGAAATGTTCAAGCCTAGTGCCTAGGGTGCACTTTCCAGTCCAGTCTCTAATCAAGCAAGTACACACTTAAGGGTTTCCAAGGCAGATTCAGTTCATCTCTCTCACAGGTGTCCATATGCACTAGCTCCCTCCTCAGCTTCTGTAGTTCTCCCTTAAGTCCCCACAGACCTGCACGCAACTGTAACATCTGGCAGTCACAGCCACTTCAACATGCAGCTCCATACAGAGTTCCTAGGGATTTCTCCTTGTATCTGTCTTCTTTAAAGTTTATGGCTCACCAGGCAGCTGCTACTTTTCAAACAGAGCCTGATCACTTCCTGATCACTCAGGATCATTTCTGTCACCTAGAAAAGGAAGTGGAGTGGGCTAATGGTCATTGTCCCTGATTAGGCAAGAGGAAAGGAATGTGCAGGTAGGAAGAGGCTGATGCAATTTCAGTCCCCCTACTTAGCAGATTTGTCATAATAATAATTATTCCATGGTCTCCTTCATGGTTGTGGGGAGAGGGGAAGTGGGGAGAGGTTTCCTGTATAACCTGATCTACAAAGGTGCTTCTGAGTGGATGCATCTATAGCAGGGGTCAGCGGGAGATGCAAGTACTCAGTATTTCTGAAAATCAGGCTTATAGGATTTAGACTACTGCAGTGTCAACAAGGTTCAAAAGATACCATTGGTCATTTCAGATCCTTAGTTACTGTTCTACAAAACTGACTAAATTATGCTTTGCTATTAACTATAGATGGAAAATTGATGGCGAAATTGCTGGGAATAGTATCAGCAAAAAGAAACTTACTGGTCCCAAATATTCTTGAGAGAAATAGCTATATGCAGGGTATTTAAAATCCAATGCAAGTCATTCAGCCAAGTACTTTGCTTTCCAAAGTGGCTTAAACTTTCTTGTCGATTTGCCATATGAGCTGATCCATGGAATTGCATTATCTTCATTTTAGCAATTCCTTATCGTTGAATACCATGAAATGACACAGTTCAGATGTAGGCAGCCTAACACTCACATATAAAAGTGTTTAAATTATTCCTCATTTCCTGTTCAAGTGTGCCTGAGAGCAACGTTCACATTGGTCGAGTCAATAAGATTTAGAAGGGACGTTTTCTAACTTGGTGTTGCAACCCACAGGAAGGAATTCTTTAATATGTCTTAACAGATAAAGAGGAACTGATCACAAAATTAAATAATGGCTGCTTAGATACAAGCAATCCATGATTTCATCTGATTTATCATATGTAATCAGAATAACATCCAAACCAGTACTATATCTGCTTGATATCTAATAGAGACAGTTTCACAATGCTGAAAACAATTATTAGCCAAATCTCCTGGGAGGGAAAAAATCTAAAAAACGAAAATGATGATTGCCAGATGTTTAAGAACAATTTATTAGATGCCCCAAAAGCCACAATCAATGAAAAAGGCCATGCTGATTTTAAGACAACCTAATTTGGAGATGAAATAAATATAGATAAAAAGAAATGGAACAAGTGGAATTTGATAATTAATATTGATCAGAAATTGCTAACAATTGATAAGGGAAGCAGAAGGGCATAAGGTGAAACCTATGGCTAGAAAAAGACAGTAAGGAGTTTTAAAAATACATTCAGAGCAAAAATAACTCAAACAATGATCTTAGTCCATTACTACATGGAAATGGCAGAATTATGAGTAATAAAACAAAGTAGAAATGTTCAGTAAATACTTATAATGAATTTTGGGGAAACAAATAGTATCATTGTATTACCCTTTCTATTGCACTACTGTCTGAAGATGTTTGAAATGTCTAACTTTAGTAGCTTCTGTTTAAACCAGCAAGTCCAGATAATTTTAATCCAAACATTTTCTTTTAAAAAAATGCTGGAGCATTAATGTTGATTTTCAACTTGTCTTGGAGCACCAGGGAAGTTTCAGGAGACTACAAGAAAGTTAATGTACCATTTAAAAAAAAAAAGTAAACAGGATGACATTGATAATTAGGCTTGTTGTCTTGACATTGATCATGGCTTATATGGAACTTGCTTAATAAAGATGGGTAATGTATTTAGTGCAAACAAATTCTGTCAGACTTATAATTTCTTCCAGAAACACATCAAGTTTGGTTCAGAAAAGTAAGTGTTGACATAATATACTTAGATTTCTATGGTCTTGGAGTTGGCACCACACTGTATTTTGGTTTAAAAACACACCCCTAAATATAGAATTGCCATAGAAATCTACTGCTCCCCTCAAGCACACTATAATAAATGGTACTTAGGATACTCTTGCTTGATGCAACTGGCCTGTTTAACTACCAGTAAGTATCTCACTTAACTTAGGCATTTGCAAGGGATTCCCATAACACCTGGGTAATGCCAATTGCCTTCTCAGTCAGGACTGAGTTCCCACTGATGGATGATCTCCTCTAAGCCTGGCCAAATGGGACATATATCTGTACTTAGGTTTCTGGGCTTCCCTCAGTTTGGATAGAATGACCTTGGAATCCTATTATCACACTTCTGAGTCATAGAAAATAGTAGTAGTATCATACTAAGATATTTTCAGTCATTCATACAATGTCGATTAATTATATAAAAGTTAACTGAAGATCTACTATGTGACTTTATATTGACCAGTGACCAGTTTTAATTGCTTGTGAGCAACCTCTAGAGCAGGGTGGGCAATAATTTTTTACGTGGGGCTCACACTAGGAATTCGAAAAGTGGTCAAGGGCCACACTCTTCCATGCTATTAATGGAAGAATGATTAGCACAGAAAGGAGCTTGTGGGGTGCAGGAGAGAGTGTGGAGTCTGAGAGGGAGTTTGGATGAAGGAGGTAGTGGTGACTTGGAACAGAGGGCTGGGGTGCAGGAGGGGCTGCAGCGGTTTGGGTTATGATCTGGGACAGGGAATTGGGGTTCAGAATCTGGGAAGGGAATATGAGTGCAGGGGGCAGAGGGTTTGGGTTATGTGAGGTGGGGGGCAGAGCATTGAGGTACCAGAGGCAGCCTCTGGCCAGGAGACTTACCTGCTTGACTCTCAGACAGTAGCTTTCTCAGGCAGACTCCCTGCCTACCTGTGGTCTTTGATTAGCTATGAGCTTAAGGAGGGGTGTGGGAGAGGGTGCTTCACAAGCTGCCTGGCCAATGGGATTGGGATGGGGGCAGAGGCAACATGTGAAGTCTCTCTCTCCTCCCCCAAAACTCGTAAATGTTCAGCTGTTCAAACAGTGCCCCGCCACAGTCGCTTTTCAGAAGCCTGAGGAGGGAAGGCATGGAGCCTGCCTGAGGTTCCCAACTGCAGATCCAGTGGTTTGGCGGGCTGTATTTGGTCCACAGTTCATATTTTGCCCAGCCCTGCTCTAGAGCAAGACTTGTTCACCGGTTACATTTACATATAATTCAGAGTAATGAATCCACATTTAAAAAAAAATCTGTTAATAAATAATTTACAAAATATATAAAGTGAAAATTGATCAGATTAAATATTCACTGTGAATTTTCTGCTCAGTCCTAGTGATTAGGTCCCAGTGTAAACAATTTTATTTATTTATTTATTTATTTTATTTCTTCTTAATTAAAACTGACTTTAAAGTATTAGCTTTTAATCTCCAGGCATTCAAACATGGAAATTCTATTTAAGGATATATTTACTTAAATAAGCCTTCCTACAAATCCTGAAAATTTAAATTTCATGTAATATTATCAGCCTTATTAAAACACAGCTATGGTATCAGTAATGCTGAAGGCTATAAAGCAATGTAAGATTCATCATTTTCATGTCTGAACATTATGAAGACATTTTTGTTTTTTACTGAATATTATGTCGTTTATTATCTCATCTGTCTCTTCTGCTCTACAATATAGACAACTGTGACAACCTTTTGAACTTCAATAAATGTATAATGATCAGGGTTTTATAGCAATAGGAAATTATAATTTTTGCACCAGTCATATTTGTAGCCTTTTAAGATCTAGGCCTTTTAGCAATTACTTATCATAGAATCATTATACTAAAAAATCCTTACCTCTAAATCTTTGAAGTGTAGAAGAGATTTTATTGCTTTTTTTGGTATGTCATTAACACTTTCACAGTACATATGGTTTGAAGATAGCTGTCCTATGTAACATAGATGTCTGGATATTCCATTTTAAAATGTTATATATATTTAGCAAATTCAGGAAACCCATTCTGTTGTTGTTATTATTTAATTATTATTTAACTAAGATTAATAGTGCAATATTATTAATGAAGAAGCCTTATGGTTAAGGTATTGGACTTTGACTCAGGATCGGGTTCAATTCCTTGCTGTGCCATAGACTTTGTGCAATACTGGATGGACAAGTGACTTTGACATCCTCAGTTCACCATCTGAGGTAGGGCATAATTTCTTTCTCCCACCCTTTGTCTATTTTTTCTCTTTAGACTAGAAGCAGGGACTATCTCTGTGTCTGGGGTCAGGTCTACCATGAAAAGTTACATCAGTATAGATGTGTCTCAGGGGCATGACAAATCCACGCTCCTGAGAAGAGGTTTTAAACCAACTGAATTTCCAGTGTAGACAGTGCTAGATCCATGGAGGAATTCTTCCATCAAAGCAGCTACTGTCTCTCTTCCCATCATGGTAATAAGTATCTACATGGAAATAGCACATCTATAGCTGGGCTACTGTGACTTTTATGTGTAGACCTTGCACTGTGCAAACAGTCTATGCTAGGACCTTTTCTCAGAGGTCTTCTCTGGAGGGTTCCTATAGACAACAGCTTATTCACTATACAACCCTGATTCATCCTGAATAAGAGAGGGTCTTGTGAGAAAATTAGTATAGGTTATACCTCCCTGCTCTGGTATCATCAGGGCCTGACGGGTCCCAAATGACGGACTTTGCTGGACCAGAGGAGGGCAATTCTGCCCCTCTGCTGACAGACTCCTGGGGTCCCTCAGCAGACTAGGCAGCACAGACCACCTCCTCCTTGCCACAGGGCTGTCCACTGTGTCTTCAGGCTGCTGAAGTGGAGGGACTCCACAGTTCCAGGGCTGCCACCCTAGGTCTGGCAGGGTTCTTGGGCTGGCAGGTCTCTGTTGGTCCAGGGGCTCTCTGGTCCAGTAACATCTATGGTCCTGCCAAATCATGGATGTTGCTGGACCAGAGAGTCCTGTACCAGTGAGATTTAACCTGTATGTAATCATGAAATTGAAGACTGTTTCATAATGCTGCACAAGGGGGTTGAATTGCACAAGCAACCTTAATACTGGCTGTGATGGACCCCCCCCCCCCCATGATTTATGAAATGGACTTATGAACTCAGATATACGTAACTCAAAGATGCTTGGGACAAATTGCTTCATCTAGCCTATCAATCTTCATGACATAATCCGCTGGATCTGTTTATCTCATTTTGGTATATGTATCATTCTTGTGTGTGAAATTAGACATATGGAGTATGGAATGCTTTCTGGTTTTACATGTGCAAAGGAAAGCCATCCAGGGTGTTTCCAGTGCTGGGAAGTCTCAATGTCTGGGCAATCATATGTAAATTGCATTTTGTCCTTAAGTCATAGCAGTGATTGGTCTTAGGAAGTCACATGACCTCCCTAACTGGTAGGGACTGGCCAGGTAACTTCCCGTGCAAAAGTGGGAATCTTTAAAACAATAGGAAACTAGCAGGTCTTTGTCTTTGTCTGTCTGGCATGCAACACCCGAGGGAATGAACCAAAGACCCCAGAAAGAGGGAGTCCCTGGAAAAGGAACAGTTTTAGGGTGAGTTTGTGATGAATTTGTAATAAGTTTGTAATGAGGTTTTAGTGTTAGAATTAGCTAAGCATTTTCTATTATTTTAAGTTTGTAATTTAGTTTGCTCTGCCTGTTCTCACTTATTACCATTTAAATCCTACTGCTTGTACTTAATAAAATCACTTTTAATTACTATCAAGCCCATTGCAAATAATTGTTACCTGGGGAAGCAATCAGTGTGTATATTCCCCCCTTTCATTGTTAAAGGGGGGTTACCTAAATAATTCATTTAGGGTTCTGATCCCATTTGGGGAGTGGTATCCTGGGAAACTGAGTCCTAAACAACATTTTTCTTGGAGCTGAAGAGTTTCCGTGTCCATGCTGCTTCTCATGGGGTGAGGGATGGTAGTGATCTCAGCTCTGGTCCTTAGCTGCGGGAGACCAAGGATCTGGCCCAGCAGGACAGAGCAGTGAGATGCTCCAGAGAACAGGAAGGCAAGTGGCAGTGGTCTTGTCAGCACCTCAAGAAACATCCCCACAGGGGGTCTTCTGTGACTGCATCCCATCACACCGACATTGTCTAACTTTTGAGTGCTTGAATGCTTGGAAGCTGAACATTCTTTTAATGTAGTTTTGTGTAGGACTAATGAGAAGATTCTTTTATAGCAGCTGATCATTAAATGAAAATTATTGTGGTCCTCTTTTCTATTCTCATCTCTTAATTGAATATTCACTTTTATGACACTGCTAGACACCATCCTATCCCATCCATTACTTGGATCTTCCAAAACAATTATAAGAATCTCATCAGAATAAGATAAAATTTTCACCTAACCAAAATGGGCATTTGAGCAGGAGCTATTTTTTTTCAGACAATGGAAAAAAATAATGTATTGGAAGAAAACCTGTTTCCTTATCAATTTTGGAATTATGAAAGGTGAGCAGACAACAGCATAGCCATATAATGTGTCTTTATAAAGGAACATAGTTCATTTCAGTACCTGATATTAGAAGCATATTAAAACATTGTCCTTTTTATCTAAGGTTGTTTCTATAGCAACTGGAAATGATTGTCTGGATCAGACACATATATCCATGCTATATGTTGTACAAACACTTTCAAAGTATCTATTTTTCCTATTTAGTAAGAGATCTTTAAACAATCATTCTATTGGGTGTAACATGATAAATCACTAAGTATAAGAAATGTGTGTATGTGTGTGTGTGTGTGTGTGTGTGTATAAGTAAAATACATGAATACTCTTGCCTGCACACATGCACACAAGACTAATAACCTGATGGGGAACACACAGCCTTTTTTACAACTTATTCCCCATGTTTGGGCTGCACAAACTAATTCATGACTTGACCTTATTGAAGCTAAAACTCTAGTTCTTAACCCTGGAGGAGATGGTCATAGGCCTAGATTCCCAACTATAATTGGGCATTGATGTACTCAGCAATGCAATACCTAATAGTTCCCATATTTAGGCTCCTTGGTGCCTAAATCCTTCTAAAAATGAGATTTAAACTCCTAAATCTGTGAGGCGTTGGAATGCTGAGTACAGTGATGCTGAAATACCTTTGAAAATCTAGCCCCTAGTCCTTTCCCTTGTGGAGGTCTGAATATTGCCCAGTCTATCCTCAGAGAAAGGGAGAAGGAGGGCAAAATTATCTATTTCAATTGAATGTTTTGTGACTGGTGCTGCTCAGAGGCTACGTTGTGGTGAGACAGATTTGAAAGAAGGGCATAGGTGGTCAAGGGCAAAGCTGAGCATGTGCATAAATATCTATAGGATTGAGGGTATAAATATTAGCACCATAGAGGTTATATGGATATGTGAAAATACATGATGGTTTGAGGTGGTATAAAATTTTTATTGGCTTGAGCATAGGATAGTTACATCACTCACAAGTGGCATTTTTAGAGGTTTGTATTGGTGTTATTTTATCTATCTTTTAAAGATCGGTTTCCTTAAGTACTACAAGTTTACAGAGAAATTATTGCTGATTTTGGAAACCTATAAAATCTGAAACATTTCTATAAATCAGGGTATTGCAATTTTAAGGTCTACAGACTTGTAACTTGCCATAGTTAAAAATGGATGCCCAATGCATCTTGAATGGGTGACTTGCTCCAGTAGAAACAAGGCAGGTGATTTCTAGACTGTATGGTCCATAAGATATTTTTTGATTGAAATTGGTCTGTACTGGACTTTGAACCTGTGGTGGGATATTTCATGTTTGGGAGAAAAGTTGAAACATTATTTCTTTTTTTTTTTTTTTTTTTTTAGAAAGGGAACAGCAGATTTTTGCAACATAAAGTCATTTATCACAACCATTATGGTAACTTTGCTATATATGCATGTTCTCCTCATAAGTAGGTATTTATCCTGCAATGAGGAAAACTCAGGCTACGTCTATACTGCTTCCTTCTTGCACAAAGCCTATGCAAATGAAGCGCAGATTAGCATATTGCCACGCTACATTTGTATAATTAATTAGGGTCCGTTTTTGAGCAAGAGGCTTTTGTGCAAAAAGGAGCTGTGTAGATGGCTCCTTTTTGCACAAACCCCCCCCCCTTTGTGCAAGTGTCGTTCTTCCTCATGAGGGGTTTTTGCACAAAAAGGAGCTGTCTACACAGCTCCTTTTTGCACAAAAGACTCTTGCGCAAAAAGGCCCCTAATTAATTATGCTAATGAAGCACCGCGATATGCTAATCCGCGCTTCATTCACATAGGCTTTTGCGTAAGAAGGAAGCAGTATAGACGTAACCTCCGTGTTCTAATGGGTCCTTCATTAGTGTTCTTTGCCATTTCATCTGCTTAACAGAAAACTATAGGAAATAGATGGAGAAATTATTCCTAATTTCAAAATGTATAAAAGCATCCATTTTTATTTTAACGTTACTCTTTTTTGTCAAGATGAATGAAGCCTATTATTATATATAAATATGAATTTAAACAAAGTCCATAAATGTGCCATAGGGCATTTTAAACCAACTCAACGTGCTCCATTTCCACAGCATATTTTATAACTAACTGCCTTCTCTAAAAATGGTGTATAACCTAACAAAAGAATGGAGTTTTATCTTTGTCATCTCTATACTCTTAGCTGATGTCCTTGTCACTTTTTAAGGGTTAGTATATATCCTTGTAATGTGTTTCTTAGTGAAATCTTTATCCTTTTACCAATATTCCAGAGCTCCCTCCCATCTCCCAGATCTAGTGAGATATGACATCATGGCTAAAATAATATCACAGAAAAGAAAGGTGCATGTATAACTGCATTTATCATGGATTTATGGTTACGTTTAGACTATCTTTTCAGAAAAGGATGCAAATTAGACGTGACGCAATGAATGAAGCGGATGAAATGCCCCCGCTTCATTTGCATAAACATATGCTGCCGGCTCGAGCTTTGACGAAAGCGCCAGTTTAGACGCGATCTTGCGAAAATAAAGCCTTTTCCAAAGATCCCTTATTCCTCTTAAAATCCCTTTAAAAGAAGGAATAAGGGATCTTTCGAAAAGGCTTTATTTTCCGCAAGATCCGCTGTTTGACTGGCGCTTTTTCCGTCAAAGCCCGAGCCGGAAAAAGCGGCAGTTTATGCAAATGAAGCGGGGGCATTTAAATCCCCGCTTCATTTGCAATTGTGATACGTCTAATTTGCATCCCTTTTACGGAAAAGGGATGCAGTCTAGACGTAGCCTATATCTTCTACCCTTTCGCCTAGTATCGGCAAGCTAGTCCTGCTGTTTCTCGAAACAACTCAGCTATTGTTGGCATTGGTGATCCACGTGGGGCAAAATAAGAGCTGTTCTAGATGTCTGCACATTCTCTGGCTGGAATCCAAACTTGTTTATAGGTTTACATTGGTCTCAATATGCCAAAATGAAAGGGCCCTTGACCCTTACACCAAACCTTTCCCTATCTATGGGTCTATTACTTTCTAGGATGCTGTGGCAGGGCAAGTAAGTTCCTTGCCTGGCCATGCAAATCTTCCTTTCAGATTTGCTTCCTCTTGAGCTGCAATTAATAGGTTTTTTAGAAACCTATAAAATTTAAAACATTTCTATAAAACAGTTCTGATGTGCTGCAGCACAATTCAAGGGGAAACCCTGAAAACCAGTAATTTTAAATACAGCAGAAGCTCACTTGGTACAGTAAAACTGCAATAGTCCGGCATGCAATTGTACAGCACTCCTGATAGTCCGGCATCAAAATGGCAAGAGACTAATGAGTGAGCTTCGGCAAAGGAGATTTTCAAACACTGAAGCAGGTTTGGTGCCTAACCTGCTTGTGCAGGTTTGAAAATACCAGTAGGGTACTTATCAGCATTGTTAGGCACTTAAGTACCTTTGAAAATCTGACTCTGTGTAGTTCAACTGAGGCCTAATCAGCACAGAGTAGAGTGGAAGAATGCCTCATGTCTTGTTCACAAAACTCCTGTTAATGTATCCTGGAATCATGGTCATGTTTTCTAGACCTTTAATCATATTTGTTGCGCTTCTCTAGACCTTCGCCAATTTCTCCACATCTTTGTTGAAATGTGGTGCCCAGGACTAGACACAATACTCCAACTGAGGCCTAATCAGCACAGAGTAGAATGTAAGAATGACTTCTTGTGTCTTGCTCATAACACTCCTGTTAATGCATGCAGAATTATGTTTGCTTTTTGTGCAATAGTGTCACACTGTTGACTCATGTTTAACTTGTGGTCCACTATGACCCCTAAATACCTTTCAGGAGTACATCTAAACAATCACTTCCCATTCTGTATGTGCGAAACTGATTGTTCCTTCCCGGGAGAGGCATAAGGATCTTGCACAGAAGGGGTTTTTTGCGCAAAACGGAAGCAGCTACACTGCTTCTTTTTGCGCAAAAACCCCTTGCACAAAAAGCAGCGGCCAAAAATATGCTAATAGCATCGCGACTCATACTAATGAGTCCCTCATTAGCATACTCTCTGCCACAAAAATTCTTGTAGTGTAGACAAATCCTTGTAGAACATCTTTTTGTTACCCTTTATGCCTCTAGCTAGATTGAGCTTGTTTTGTGCCTTTGCCTTTCTAATCTTACCCCTGCATACCTATGTTGTTTGCTTATATGTGTATTCATTGTTTGAAATCCTTTGACTTAGTTTCCACCTTTTACATGACTACTTTTTTATTTTTAGATGATATAAGATCTCCCGGTTAATCCAAGGTGTTCTCCTGATTGCTTTCTATCTTTCCTATGTAGTGGAATAGTTTGCTTTTGTCCCTTTAAAAACTGCCAGATCTCTTCAGTTGTTTTTCTTCTTAGTCTCTCTTCCCATGGGACATTACCTACCAGCTCTCTGAGTTTCCTGAAATCTGCCTTCCTGAAATCCATTGACTCTATTTTGCTGTTCTCCTTTCTACCATTCCTTAGAATCATGAACTCTATGATTTCATGATCACTTTCACCCAAACTGCCTTCCACTTTCAAATTTTCAGCCAGTTCCTCCCTATTTGTTGAAACCAAATCTAGAACAGTTTCCTCCCTAATAGCTTTCTCAATCTTCTGAAATAAAAAATTATCTGCAATGCAGTCTAAGAACCTATTGAATTATCTGTGCCCTGCTGTGTTAGTTTCCCAACATATGTCTGGATAGTTGAATTCCCCCATCACCACCAAATCCTGCACTTTGGATGATTTTGTTAGTTGTTTAAAAAAAGCCTCATCCACCTCTTGTGCCTGGGTAGGTGGTCTGTAGCAGACCCCTTAGCATGACCTCTCCTTTATTTTTTACCATTTTTAACCTAACCCGGAGACTCTCAACAAGTCTGTCTCCTATGTCCATCTCCACCTCAGTCCAAGTGTATTCATTTTTAATATATAAGGCAACATCTCCTCCCTTTTTTCACTGCTTAGCCTTCCTGAGCAAGCTGTGCCCTTTTATACCAATATTCCAATTTTGCGTATTATCCCACTAAGTCTCTGATACCAACTATGCCATAGTAGTGTTTTTTAGCACTTCAAGTTCTTCCTGCTTGTTCCCCATACTTCTTGCATTTGTATGTAGGCATCTAAGATACTGATTTGATATTGCCCCCCAGTTCTGCCTTGTCCCTCCTTCATCTCTGTTTTTATAGCCCAGGCTCCCTTCCATTTCTGAGCCATCTCCCAGGTCTCCATGTTTTTTGCTTACCTGTGGGCTTTGGTCACCTACCCCTGCCATCCAAGTTGAAAGCCCTCCTCACTAGGTTAGCCAGTCTGAATTCAAATTCTCTCTTCCCTTTCCTTGAAAGATGAACCCCTTCCCTGCTTAGCAGTCTTTCTTCTTGGAACAGCATCACGTGGTCAAGGAAGTTTCAAAGCCCTCCTGGTGACACCATCTTCTCAGTAATACTAATCTCTCAGAATGCTGAAATGCATAATCTCTGCAGTTCTTGGATTCATCCTTGCTATGCCTTACTGCAGGACCTTAAAGGTTTGGGGGCAAACATGACTTTGACATTTTGGTAGTTTGGCCAGAATGGTAAATAAGAGCAGTCTCAGGGCTGCTTAAATCTATGCCTTACTGCATGTAGTTGAAGGGGCCATTACAGCAGCCAGGAACAGACAGAATACTGGCATGCTCTGACTGTACCCCTGTTTCCATAGCCACTCTTAGGGTGTGTCTAGACTACAGGGTTTTGTCGACAAAAGTGGACTTTTGTGGACAAAACTATACCTGCGTCTACACTACCACTGAGTTCTGTCGACGTAACGTCGACAGAACTTGGCAGTTTTGTCAATGGCAGTAAACCTCATTCTAGGAGGAATAATGCCTTTTGTCGACAGAGTTCTGTCAACAGAAGGCGTTATTGCATCTACACTGTCCTTTGCGTCTACACTCTCATGTTGACAAAGTGGCTTGCTTTGTCGACAGAACTGGATGTAGTCTAGATGCTCTTTGTCGACAGAAGCTTTGTTGACAGTATCTGTTGACAAAGCCTTTGTCAACAAAAGCCTGTAGTCTAGACGTACCCTTACATTTAGACTGTGATATGATTGGTATGGAATCATTATAGTGGCTCTACGCTACCCAACATTTTCCCCTTCATTATTCAGGTAGCTGGCTAAGCGGGCTTCACATCTTTTTGGGCCACTGAAGTGGTCCTGCAAAGACATTTTGTAACAGAAAATCCTGCCCAATTTTCATAATGATCTTTGATCTGTGATCTCTTGAAAATTCAAAGAAATGGTTGTAATAACTAATGTTTTCAAAAAAGGCATGACTTGATGCAGCAATAAACTTTTTGCAAAACATATTGGAAAGGTAAAAACACACCTTTAAACTCACCCCCTCCATTTTTTGAAAAAATTACAACTCCTATTTTGCTACAATTAAAAGTATGGATAAATTATTTTAGGCAAAGATAGAACTATGTGTGAGATGCGTTTTTAATTCTAGTTATAGAAGTTCTTTGTAAAAGTGTTTCAATTAGTGATCACAGCTAGTGCAGCTCTTTGAGACTAAAATTGGGCATATTATATCACTTGGAATATTAATGGGGAAGCTAGCATTTTACCTTTAAATGAAACTCACTGTTACATTCCATGACAAAAAGAAACAGCAGGATGCATTTATGATTAAACACACTACTCTTTACTGAAAATGTAAGACTTGATCTTTTTCAGGTGGGAAAGCTACTTAAATTATGTACTCTTCCTAAAAACACTTATTCTTCAATAATTAGGCTACTCTAAATGTGAAAACTTTGAATTAAAGGTACCTTGAATATTTAATGCTGATGATCATCCTGCTGATTTGTCCTTTATTTGTTTCAGGAATAGTTCAGTGAAACATTACTGACTCCTGTTTTTGTCAATAGTGGGGGTGTTTTTAAATTCCTGTCAAGACATTTAAAAGGTGAATTAATAAACAACAAAATCAGGGCTAATTGGCACCTGGCCAACTGTGAGTGCACAAGGTATGGAAAATAGGTTCTGAGCAGTTATGTGTTTATGGACTGTCCCCACCCCTAAAACAAGAATGTAGGGAGAATTCTATCAGTTGAAATTAGAGCTAGTGAGCCTTTTTTGTATTCTTTTCAAAAATTTTCATCCTTTCAATTTTGATGGAAAAACAGGATGTATTCTTTGCATTTTTCAATCAGCTAGAGAGAGGTTTGAAAATTTTAATAGGAATTTCTGTGTGTGTGTGGGATTCTGATGTTTTGACCTGCTCTAATTGAAACTGTATTTCGTCTCCCCTCTGGCTATTTCTGAAGATGAACTGAATAGTGCCCAATGCTTCCTTCCTTCAGTTAATTACTCTTTATTTTCATATAATTTAAGTTGCTTTAAGCAACCTTCAACCGGCAAATTTCTGTGGATCCCCATTAAGTGCCATGCTTGGATTCATTTCTAATTAGTATGTCTAAAAGGAAAAGATGAAAGTTAATTGTATTTAATATTTCAGAGCTATTTTAGCTACCCAAAAATTTTACACTTGATCATTTACACAAATGTGTTGCAGTTGAATGTTTTTAGTATTTCTTTGCCTTTTGTATAACATTCCTGGGTAGTGTGTCAACAATGTGTGCTATAAACAGCTTAAAAAGAAAAATGTCCTTATTTTACTAAAGTAGTATGTGTATTTGGGAAGAGGGGAGTGTTTGTTTTTACAAATGCATGGAAATGGATATCAAATGTGTATTACTGAATGGAATTTAAACCTGCATCTAACAAATAAAAAATAAAAACTTAGACATTATCTACATTACTTTTAGCAACATGGCCATGTCAACATGACGGCAGCGCTAGAAGTTGGTCAGTGTAAACACTGTTTGTCGGCACTTTGGCTGACAAAATACTCCCACCTCCTATAAGCAGAGCTCACATTGTTGACAGGAGAATACTCCTGCCCACAATGCATCATTTACACTTGCCGCAGCAAGTGTGGGAGGAGAAGGATTTAAAGAACCTGTTAATGACAAAAAATTTTATTGTTCAATAGCAAGGGTAGACATAGCCTTAGACATACTGCCTGAGACATACTGCCTGATATGAACAGTCAAAGACAGACAATGGATGGGTGGAAAACTCACTTTGACTTGAAGGCTACAGGTTTTCTACTGCATCATTCTCCCCTCAGGTAGCCAGGATTGGGTTAGTCATTGAGCATTAAATATATGTCTGTACAAAGGGTGAACTTGAAGCCTCAGTACCAGTTCAATTGCACACAGGCACTAGCTCAAGACTTAAGAGGGACATAAGCCATGGACAAGCCTGTGCTGCTCCTCTACATCAGGTGAATTTCACCCTGCTGAAGCAGAGCATGGTCTGTTAACCCTGCCAATAGCCTAAGTTGTCAGTTTTAGCTTTTCTGTGGTGACATAATAAATAAGCAAAGGCCATCGTGCAGAGGTCCTGGTGAGAAACTCTGCAGCACTCCTCTGGTTTCCTATGTCCATGGTAAAAATGTTGCACCTGGCTACTAGCTGCCATTGCTCTAATCCCTGTACCAGTGCTAGAACTAACCCTACCCAGAAAGCAGGTGCATAGTTGGTCTCTGTAGGACTGAATGCTGATATTAGAGTGGGGGATGTGTTGCCACTTTGATTCATCACTCTTCTCTTCAATAGACTTGTCAACTGAGCAACTTTTCTGCTTAACTCATCTCTTTTATGGCAAAAAATGGAAAGGCTGGCCTGGCCCTCTGTTTCCAGTTAACTGTAATTTCATGAAAGCTTTTAGCTAACCCAACAGAAGCTGATAACACTTATAGGACCTTTTTGGTCAGATGATATGAGGATATACATTTGTTTTTCATCCAAGTTACTAGAGAATTCTTGAAAAGACCAACTTAGCTAAATTTAGGTTTAATCAATTCCAGAACATACCTTCAATACCAAATATTATTTCTAATAAGTGCTTGTAGTGCCTAACATTTTGAAAATGCCATGACTAAATAATTTTATGCACCCTGCAAGTTATTAAAGTGGCAGGTGTTGCATGGGCAGTTGGTTTACAGAAGGAGCAGCAGTAACTGTAACAGCATGATAAGAAGTGAAATTAAAAATAAGCCATTTTTTTTACTGCAAAGAGATGACTAACTTTGTTATAAATATATCTCCCTATTCAATGGATTATCATTTAATCAGAAAACAAGAGTGGATCTTTTAGATCTGCTTTTAAAATTAATTAACGATAGAAGTTAAAATTGCAAGTGAGAAATACTTTCTGCAATTATACAGAAGTCATTTTGCAATCTGGGTTTATTTTTCACCTTGGCGTTGTGTAGTCTGGTCTATTTTAATTGGCACATTAAAAGCAATCAGTTCTGTTTGATGCTACAGCAGCTGCACTAAATAAATAGGGCCCAGATTCATAGAAATGAAGCCCTTACAATTAATCTTCTTCCATAGAATCCTTTTTTCATCCATGTCTACACTAGGAGATTATTTCAAATTTACTAAATTTTATGTCTGAGCACTTGATTTTACAAATTCGAAATTCCATGTCCTCTCTACAAGGAAGAATCGAATGTAGTCTGAGGCAGGCTCTAATAATATGGACGTGCTACCTCAGAATCAGAGCCCCAGGAAGCACTCTCTAGGGAGTTGCAGGAGGTCTCCCGGAGGCCAATTAGTTTGAATTAGCGGCACTGGAACATCCACACTAACATTGTCTCTCACTCACAAGTTCAGGAATAACATTATTCCTTCTGAAAAGTAGGACTACAGAGTTTGAATTCTGTGGCCCCTTATTCCGGAATAACTGGTTTAGTAGTGTGGACTCATTGCTTACACATTCAACCTTGGGGGGCTAATTTCAGACCAAGGTCCTAATGGAGACCAGGCCTTAGAAAGGGAATCCACAACTGTCCTAAAATATAGAACAAATCTTTGATATTATATACTGCATATATAGAAGCAAAATAGATGATGAGTAAAATAGTGTTCATAGGCTTTGAAAAGCATCTCTGGCTAAGATTTTCAAAAGTCAGTGATTTTTGGGTACTGAACTAGAGACACTGTAAAGGAGATGAATTTTCAGAAAGCATTGAGCTCTGACCCTCTGAAAATCATGCACAATTAATAGGGCTGTCCTTAGGATCTATGGAGCACTACTATGCACAATAGCAGCTTGTGGCTGGGAAATGTGATTTTTATAATCTACAGCACACACTAAGAAATATTTTAAACTAAGGTCCTGTAGATTAACACAGTAAATTCAGAAACTGACCGTATATATTTGGGGCTGGCAAATGTCGGTTACATGGCTTCATTACCACCTGAATGGCCCTTTCACAGATCGGATGTTCTGCTAATAGGTATGGCAGACTTTTTTCCTTTTATGTTAACTGGATCCTTTCCAGAGGAAGCAGAGCCACAGAGCAGAGGTAGGAAAATGCATTTGGGTGGATAGTAAGACACAGTGGTGGCCCAATTTTGGGGGGGGCCTTACCCAACTATATATTCTCCATATGAATAAGAATGGCTCTGCATTTAAGATCTCTTAAGTTAGGTCTCCACAACATTGGAGGATTCAATCACTAGTCACTTTGGAAAGCTTTTATGGTGCTTGTTGAATAGCACTTAACTTTTCTTGCTCACTTCAAAAGCTTTTGAGCTCTTGAAGTTCTTCTGACTGATGGAATCATAGAATACCAGAACTAGAAGGGACCTCAAGAGGTTATCAAGTCCAGTCCCCAGCCTTCACGGCAAGGACCAAGTACCATCTAGATCATCCCTGATAGATATTTATCTAACCTGCTCTTAAATATCTCCAGTGATGGAGATTCTACAACCTCCCTAGGCAATTTATTCTAGTGCTTAACCACCTTGATAGTTAGGAAGTTTTTCTTAACACCCAACCTAAACCTCTCTTGATGCAATTTAATCCCATTACTTCATCAGATGTAAGAAAAATAATTTTTCTCCCTTCTCTTTGTACCACCCTTTTAGGTCCTTGAAAACTGCTATCATGTCCCCTCTCAGTCTTCTCTTTTCCAAATTAAACAAACCTAATTCTTTGTCTTCCCTCATAGGTCATGTTTTCTAGACCTTTAATGATTTTTGTTGCTGTTCTGAGGACTCTCTCCAATTTCTTCACAACTTTCCTGGAATGTGGCACCCAGAATTGGACGCAATACTCTAGTTGAGGGCTAATCAGCGCAGAGTAAAATGGAAGAATTACTTCTTGTGTCTTGCTCACAACACTCCTGCTAATGCATCCCAGAATCATGTTTCTTTTTTTGCTACAGTGTCACGCTGACTCATATTTACCTTGTGGTCCACTATGATCCCCTAGATCATTTTCTGCAGTATTCCTTCCTAGGCAGTCATTTCCCATTCTGTATATTTGAAAAGGATTGTTCCTCCCTAAATAGAGTAGCTTGTATTTGTGCTTATTAAACTTCATCCTGTTTACCTCAGACCATTTCTCTAGTTTGTCCAGATCATGTTGAATTTTGACCCTCTCCTCCAAAGCACTTCCAATCCCTCCCAACTTGGTGTCATCTGCAAACTTAATAAGCATACTCTTTATGCCATCATCTCATATGGAGATGATGGAGGTGAAGGTGAATGCAAGGATGGTGTCGCCAGGAGGGCTTTGGCTTCCTCGACCATGGGATGCTAGTCCAGAAAGGACTGCTAAGCAGGGATGGCATCCACCTTACAAGGAGGGGGAAGACCCTGTTTGCATACAGAATGGCTAACCTACTGAGGAGGGCTTTAAACTAGGTTCGACGGGGACAGGTGAGCAAAGCCCACAGGTAAGTGGAGAACATGGAGACCTGGGAGATGGGTCGGAAATGGGAGGGAGCGTGGGCTACAATGGCAGAGAGAAAGGAGGGTCAGGGCAAAACTGGGAGGCAAGGTCAAATCAGGATCTTAGATGCCTATATACAAATGCGAGAAGTATGGGAAATAAGCAGGAAGAACTGGAAGTGCTAATAAATAAGTACAATTATGACATTGTTGGCATCACAGAAACTTGGTGGGATAATACACATGATTGGAATGTTTGTATGGAAGGGTACAGCTTACTCAGGAAACATAGGGAAAAAAGGGAGGAGGTGTTGCCTTATTCATTAAAAATGAACACACTTGGAGTGAGGTGGAGATGGACATAGGAGACGGAAGTGTTGAGAGTCTCTGGGTTAGGCTAAAAGGGATTAAAAACAAAGGTGATGTCATGCTAGAGTCTACTACAGGCCACCTACCCAGGTGGAAGAAGTGGATGAGGCTTTTTCAAACAACTAACAAAATCATCCAAAGCCCAAGATTTGGTGGTGGGGGACTTCAACTATCCAGATATATGTTGGGAAAATAACACTGCATGGGCACAGACTATCCAATAAGTTCTTGGACTGCATTGAGACAACTTTTATTTCAGAAGGTTGAAAAGCTACCAGGGGAAGCTGTTCTAGATTTGATCCTAACAAATAGGGAGGAACTGGTTGAGAATTTGAAAGTGGAAGGCAGCTTGTGAAAGTGATCATGAAATCATAGAGTTCACAATTCTAAGGAAGGGTAGAAGGGAGAACAGCAAAATAGAGACAATGGATTTCGGAAGGCGGATTTTGGTAAGCTCAGAGAGCTGATAGGTAAGGTCCCATGGGAATCGAGACTGAGGGGAAAAACAACTGAGGAGAGTTGGCAGTTTTTCAAAGGGACATTGTTAAGGGCCCAAAAGCAAGCTATTCCGATGTGTCGGAAAGATAGAAAATACGGCAAAAGACCACCTTGGCTTAACCATGAGATCTTGCATGACCTAAAAATAAAAAAGGAGTCCTATAAAAAATGGAAAGTAGGACAAATTACAAAGGATGAATATAGGCAAACAGCACAGGAATGCAGGGACAAGATTAGAAAGGCAAAGGCACAGAATGAGCTCAAACTAGCTACAGAAATAAAGGGAAACAAGAAGACTTTTTATAAATACATTAGAAGCAAGAGGAAGACCAAGGAGAGGGTAGGCCCACTGGTCAGTGAGGAGGGAGAAACAGTAACAGGAAACTTAGAAATGGCAGAGATGCTCAATGACTTCTGTGTTTCGGTCTTCACCGAGAAGTCTGTAGGAATGCCTAACATAGTAAATGCTAGTGGGAAGGGGGTAGTTTTAGAAGGTAAAATAAAAAAAGAACAAGTCAAAAATCACCTAGAAAAGTTAGATGCCTGCAAGTCACCAGGGCCTGATGAAATGCATCCTAGAATACTCAAGGAGCTGATAGAGGAGGTATCTGAGCCTCTAGCTATCATCTTTGGAAAATCGTGGAGACAGGAGAGATTCCAGAAGACTGGAAAAGGGCAAATATAGTGCCCATTTATAAAAAGGGAAATAAGAACAACCCAGGAAACTACAGACCAGTTAGTTTAACTTCTGTGCCAGGAAGATAATGGAGCAAGTAATTAAGGAAATCATCTGTAAACACTTGGAATGTGGCAAGGTGATAGGGAATAGCCAGCATGGATTTGTAAAGAACAAATCGTGTCAAACCAATCTGATAGCTTTCTTTAATAGGATAACGAGTCTTGTGGATAAGGGAGAAGCGGTGGATGTGGTATACCTAGACTTTAGTAAGGCGTTTGATACGGTCTCGCATGATATTCTTATCAATAAACTAGGTAAATACAACTTAGATGGGGCTACTATAAGGTGGGTGCATAACTGGCTGGATAACCGTACTCAGAGAGTAGTTATTAATTGTTCACAATCCTGCTGGAAAGGCATAACAAGTGGGGTTCCGCAGGGGTCTGTTTTGGGACTGCTCTGTTCAATATCTTCATCAACGATTTAGATATTGGTGTAGAAAGTACGCTTATTAAGTTTGCAGATGATACCAAGCTGGGAGGGGTTGCGACTAATCTGGAGGATAGGGTAATAATTCAAAATGACCTGGACAAATTGGAGAAATGGTCTGAGGTAAATAGGATGAAGTTTAATAAAGACAAATGCACAGTGCTCCACTTAGGAAGGAACAATCAGTTTCATACATACAGAATGGGAAGCGACTGTCTAGGAAGGAGTACGGCAGAGAGGGATCTAGGGGTTATAGTGGACCACAAGTTGAATATGAATCAGCAGTGTGATGCTGTTGCAAAGAAAGCAAACATGATTCTGGGATGCTGTCACGGGACGGGGAACCCCTCAGATTTACAGCCCCTTCATCATCGGGGTTGTCCGTCAAACACCGCCCCTTTCCATGCTGCCCATCACCCAGTCTCACCTCATGACCCAGGCTCACCGCTCCGCGTAGTCCTGACCCTAGCTTTAGCCCTGTTCGTGGGGGTGTCCCCACTTGAGGGGAATGGAGGGGGACTCGGGCCCTCCCTCGCCCTGAGTCCCGACCCCGGACCCTTTGAACGGCCGCGGCACCCTGGTTCCGTCCGGTTGGTGGGGATCTACCCCGAAACTCACCACCCCCCCAGGAGTGTCCGTCCCCTGTCCTGGGTCACTTCCTCCTTCGCCCCCGGCTCTCTCCACGCTCCTTCCTTTTCCTTTTCCTTTCCTCCTCTCTCCCTCTCCTTCCGCCTACTCGGCGCTTCTTTTAAACCTCCCCCGGATGCTAGCCCCGCCCCCTTCCCAGGGCGCGGGGTGATGACGTCAGCCGCGGGGACACCTGCCTCCGTCCAGCCCCGGCCCCCTGCGGCCCCCGTGCATGTGGGGCATGCGCGTCCCGCGCCTGCCTGCCCCCGGCAATATTCTTGTCGCCAGGCCGCCCCTGCTACCGCGGTCGGGCTGGTCTCCTCCTCCCCGGCGTCTCCCTCACCCCCGGGCTGCCGGAGAGTGCGGGGGGTTGGGCACTTTTCCCTGCGGGTGCCCGACGCCCCGTCACAGATGCATTAACAGGTGTGTTGTGAGCAAGACACGAGAAGTCATTCTTCCGCTCTACTCTGCACTGGTTAGGCCTCAGTTGGAGTATTGTGTCCAGTTCTGGGCACCGCATTTCAAGAAAGATGTGGAGAAATTGGAGAGGGTCCAGAGAAGAGCAACGAGAATGATTAAAGGTCTAGAGAACATGACCTATGAGGGAAGGAATTGGGTTTGTTTAGTTTAGAAAAGAGAAGATTGAGGGGGGACATGATAGCAGTTTTTAGATATCTAAAAGGGTATCATAAGGAGGAGGGAGAAAACTTGTTCATCTTGGCCTCTGAGGATAGAACAAGAAGCAATGGGCTTAAACTGCAGCAAGGGAGGTTTAGGTTGGACATTAGGAAAAAGTTCCTAACTGTAAGGGTAGTCAGACACTGGAATAAATTGCCCAGGGAGGTTGTGGAATCTCCATCTCTGGAGATATTTAAGAGTAGGTTAGATAAATGTCTATCAGGGATGGTCTAGACAGTATTTGGTCCTGCCATGAGGGCAGGGGACTGGACTCGATGACCTCTCGAGGTCCCTTCCAGTCCTAGTATTCTATGATTCTATGATCTCAATTGTTGATGAAGATTTTGAACAGAATCAGTCCCAAAACTCAACTATGCAGAATCCCGCTTTATGCCCTTCCAGCATGACTGTGAACCATTGATAACTACTGAGAATGGTTATCCAGCCAATTATGCATCCACTTTATAGTAGCCTCATCTAGGTTGTATTTTCCTAGTTTATTGATAAGATGGTCATGCAAGACTGTATCAGATGCTTTACTAAAATCTAGGTATACCAAGTCTACCATTTCCCCCTTATATCCAAAAGGCTCATTATCCTATCAAAGAAAGCTATCAGTTTGGTTTGACATGATTTGTTCTCTACAAATCCATGCTGACTGTTACTTATCACCTTATTATCTTCCAGATTTGTTAATTCGCTCCATTATCTTTCCTGAGACAGAAATTAAGATAACTGGCCTATATTTTCCTGGGTTGTCCTTATTTCCCTTTTTATAGATGGGCATAATATTTGCCCCTTTCCAGTATTTCATGACTTTTCAAAGATGATAGCTAATGGCTCAGATATCTTCTCAATCAGCTCCTTGAGTATTATAGGATGCATTTCATCAGGCCCTGGTGACTTGAAGACATCTAACATTTTAAAGTAATTTTTAACAGGTTGTTTGCCTATTTTAACTTCTGAATCTATGCCCATTCTTACTAGCATTCACTGATAGCAGGTTAAGTCAGCCAGGGATCTGATAGTCAAGCTGAGTTCTTTCAGCTCCTGGGTTTTCGTTTTTTCCTTTTTCTTTCTTTGTATTTATTTTTTAATTCCCTGGGCCTAATTCTGCTCTGAGTGACCTCTGTTCAATCCAGTTTTCTTCAAATGATGCTTTCAGTTGCCTCTGGGCAACCACATAAGTCTTCTGTGGATTAACCAGGTGTAACTACAGGTATTCTTATGTAAATTACAAGTAAAAGCGATGACTTGCTAGAGCTCTATATGGTCAGATCTTCATGGGATTTTGAGAGGGGGACCACAAGAAGCCAAGTTGTCTCATGCTGATCTTGTGAACAGAACTGGTTGTAAAAGATAGGGAGTGATTACCGAAGGATTTTTCATATTGAAATCTTTTTTTTTTTTTCAGAAATGTTGGGTGTGGAGATGAATGCCATACATTTGGGAATATTTACTTCTTTTGTTTTTTAAAAATATTTGTTCTCCAATTTTACTGGGGGAGTTGGGACAATTCAATCACATATTGTGCAAAACATTAAATGTGTAATTATCTCATTTTTCACTGGATGAATTATTTTGGTTGAAAATTTTTGAGCACTACTTGGGGATATCCCTGCAAATTAGAGCCCTGCAACCCAATGGATATGTAGCAGGTCCAGGGGGGGTCAGATGGGAAAACCTCTGGACCCCGTTGGGATCAGATTAGGTCAGCTCACCTCCTGCTGCTTGTGGGGTTGATACTACAATGGTTTCATGCCCTGCACTTGTTGGCTGCCAGCACTTCTGTGTGCTGTGTGTGCTCTGGAATGTATGTGCAATGTATGTGCACAAGAGTCAGTGCCTCGTGCTCTACAGGGCAGCAGGAGAAAGGCACACACATGCTGGTCATAACCAGTGTTCCCTCTAAGCTGTGGGGCAGCATAGCTTCATAGATGATTAATCAGTCCCACCCAATCAGAGGTTCAGGGCACAGAGCTGACTGACTGGGCGGCGCTGATTAATCACCTGTGAAGTTGTGCTGTCACACAGCTTAGAAGGAACGCTGGTCATAACCCTGGCAGAGACCTGTGTCCAAAGCAGCTAAGGAAAGCTTAGGAATGGGCTATGAAAACCCTGGTTGTAAGGGGTGTAAATTGCAGATCTTACGGAAGGGGCTGTGTCCCAGAGAGGTGAAGAATCATTGGAAATTGAAGCCCAGCTGGGGTGAAGAACCATACCAAGCGTCCGTTACTCTAAGATGAGGTAAGATGTCTGAGGTGGGAGGCTCAGCCAGTGACTGAACACATAACTGGAATCCATGTTGCCACAGAGGTGGGGACAATGCTGTCCCTATAGATATGCAGAATATACAGCTGTGCAGGGCACACAAAACTGTGGGGCACCACAAGACAGCAGGTAAGAGCAGAGAGTGGGTTGGTTCCTGCATGCGTGGGAGCCAGTTCACTCTCACCTGTTGCCATTGCCCCAATTTATGGTGATGTTAAGATGCAAAGTCTGGGTGGAGGGTGGGGTGATTACCTGATTACTGCCACCACTAGTTCCTCCTGGCCACAGACAGCCTGATCTGGGCTCTCTGCTCACTGAGGCTGGAGTGGCTCTGACTCTCTGAGCAAGCCACAGAGCTGAGTGGCAATCTACGCCTCAGCCAGGCATTTACTCCCTCCCTGCTGGACACTCCCAGGTAAGGTGCCAGGGGAAAGGGAATGGAGAGAGTATAGGGGCCATAGGCAATTTCCAGATGTAGAGTTTTGTCCACTGAACTGGGTGTATGCATGGGCAGTGGCTCAAAAATATACTGGGCAAGGTAGTCTCCCACTTACTCTTTAGATCCAGTACTGATTGATGTGGGAGGTTAGGCCTCAACTTCCTTTTAAATGTCCAAGAGAAGGTGAGAATGCTAGTTTCCTGGCTGCTGTGGTTCTTCTGTGAGCTTTTTGTTGGTAGAAGACTACTTTGCCTGTCATAGTTCCTGAAAAATGCAAATAGTTCTTTAAACATAAGTTTTAAAAATGTGATGTAATTTGGATAGCCACAGATAAATCACCTTGAAAAATATGTACCAACTTGAGATCAGGCAAATGTAATTTAGGCATTCACCGAAAACAAGTGCATAGCTTGTGCCTGATTAAAATATGCATAGGTGTCAGAGGTCGGATGGACAGCAATTCATCGGAAATTCTGGTGAAGAACAAAGGAAAATATTTATATTGTAGTTTATCATCTCATTATGTATTATTTTTATAACATGTCTGAAAAAATCTATGATGTAATTTAAAACATGACTGCAACAAGGGTTGTAATTTTGACCTCTGAGTAGGATGAGAGGATGGCAGAGGCTCATAATTGCTTCCAATCTGGTGTTCATTCATCACCTTTTATATTAAATAAGAAAAACGTAGTCAGGAAACTAGGTTCAAATTTATCACCCTCTAAGGAGGGAATAATATGTGGGTTGGCATTACAGACTGGAGGGACATTTAGGTCTCCTAAATGCATGTAGCTTTAGGAACCAGAAGGAATTTTGTATGCACCTTTGTGTTGCTCAGGGGGAGCTGTACAATCACCTTCTTTTCTACTTTTCCCTGGTGCACATTTCCCATCAGCTATATGGGTCATTCACCTTCTTCTTCTGCATCCCTTTTATGAGAAGGGGCAGAGCTATTAATTAATTATTTAATTAATTAATTAATTTAAAAAACCTTGCTGGAAATTCTAGAAGCTCAGCAACAAAATGCCATGTTGTTCATTGGTTCTGCCTACCTGCGACTATGTGGGCCTTCAAAAAATACCCTGCAGAATTCCAAATATGCAACACTTGCTCATATAGACTATTACAAAATCAGAAAGTATGAGAACATCAGTTTCTTTCTCCTTAAGTTTGGGGACTATTCAGTCAATTTCTCCCCACAAAGGAGAAAGAATAATGTGGCCTTCAGATGTCAGAGCACAAGAAGCGTGGGTATGTCTTTCTGTTCCATATCTTATTTTCCTGTAATCTCACATAGCCTGGGTTTTTTCAAAGGAAACTAATAGTCATCTGATTCCTATTGGATTTCAGAGGGGATTGAGCATCTAATCTCTCAAATTTCTTTGGAAATGCTGGTTTTCAGCAATAATGGAGTAAGGACAGAGCTGCTCATGGGGAGAGTTGCCCCAGAACCCAGCAGTTTAAAAGGGTTTGGGGCTCTAGGCCCTTTCAAATGACCACCAGTGTTCTGCATGGCGCTGTCTGGGCAGTGATGAGGACTGGAGGCAAGGAGGCGCAGTGTAGTCTAAGTGGTGCTGAGGGCTGGTTGCCCCTAGCCTGCCGCTTCTGCCTGAGGCCACATCCCTTCTGGGAGCCCAGAGCTAAACCTTCTCCATGTTTCCCAGGGCCTGGTGAAGTCTATTGCCAGCCCTGAGTAAGGAAAATGTTCCTAGCAAGTTATGACATATGTTTAGGCATGTACCACTTAGAAAGTTCAGAAAAGGAAGTCCAGTTGTTAGGAATTAGCTTAGCACTTGTGGGAGCCAGTTTTGGTTCAGCACAGCTTTTACTCAGTGAGCTGAATAAAGAGGGGATTAATTCTACTAAGGCTATGTCTAGACTACAAGCCTCTTTTGAAAGAGAGCGTCTAGACTACAACCAGTACTTTCAAAAAAAGCGAGCTGCTTTTTTGAAAGAGAGTCTAGACCAGTGGTCCCCAACCTTTTAGAGTTGCTGGGCCAGCCTTTGGAGCATGCGCCGTGTGCCCGGGGGCGACGACCCCATGTGCCGAGCGACCGGGAGCAGGGCCTCCAATTCACCGCGCACCCAGGGCTAGCGCCCCCCATAGCCGCACGCCCGGAGCCGGCGCCCCCCATGTGCCGCGCATCCGGGCACGGGGCCACACATTCGCCGTGTGCCCGAGGCTGGCGCCTCCCATAGCTACGTGCCCGGGGGCCGGTGCTCCCCATGCGCCCGGGCACAGGGCCACCCATTTGCCGCACGCCCAGGGCTGGCGCTCCCCATGTGACATGCGCCCGGGGCCGGCGCTCCCCATGCTCTGCGTGCCCGGGGGTGGGGCCACCCATGCGCCCGGGGCTGGCGCCACGCATGTGCAGCGAGCCCGGGACCAGCACCATGCAAGCACCGCACGCCTGGGGCGGGGCTGGCCCCGAACACTTGGCGGGTGCACGTAAACGCCCCGGCAGGCGTTATGGCGCCCGAGGGCACCGTATTGGGTACCACTGGTCTAGACGCTCTCTTTCGAAAAAGCACAGTTTGCATTCAATAGCACCTTTTTTCAAAAGAGTACTTTTGAAAAAAGGCATTATTCCTCGTAAAATGAGGTTTACCGTGATCGAAAAAACTGCCGCATTCTTTCGATTTACTTTCGAAAGAACGTGGCTGCAGTCTAGACGCAGGTGAAGTTTTTTCCAAAAAAGGCTACTTTAAAAAAAAAAACCTGTAGTCTAGACACACCCTAAGGTTCTTTGAGATGAGTATCCCTGTAGATGCTCCACTGCCCACCCTCCTCCCTTCTGTTTGCGTGTTATTCTCGCTCTGTGGTGAAAGGGACTGAGGGTTCTGGTTCACTCATGGAGGTAGTTTAAACACTAGCAGGGCACAAGGCAGGCGCTGAAACCTGAAAGGACACTGTTGCAAAAATCTCCAAGCAAAGGTGCAGGGACACACCAGAACCTGGAGTGGAGCAGCTATAGAAACACTCATCTCAAAGAAACTCTGTGCATAGGTGAGTAGCCTTCTCTTCTTCCTCAGGAGGGGTCCCTGTGGGTGCTCCACTCCAGAGACATTGTTTTACTGTTCTCATGTCCTCCTTTAAATAGGATCTTGAATTCTATCATATCATAGAACTGGAAGGAATCTCGAGAGGTCTTTAAATACAGTCCCCTGCACACGTGGAAGACTAAGCACTATCTAGACTGGGGGCGGGGGGAGAATACTATGGCCTGTGGGCCACATCCAGCTCATTAGAACCTTCAGCCTGGGCACCAAACTCCCAGGCTATGTCTACACTGCAAGTTATTTTCAGAAATGTGCGTAATTTTTTCCGTTTTTTTTTTTTTTTTTGGAAGAGGCTTTTCCGAAATTTGGCCTGTCTACACAGAGCCAAATGTGGGAAAAACCTCCTCTTTTGGAAGAGCCCTTATTCCTCATAAAATGAGGAATACAGGGTTTCCGAAAGAGAGCGCCCACTTTTTTGGAAACTGATCTGAAAAAGCGGACGTGTTCCTTGGACGCAGCAGAGTTTTTCTGGGATACCGGTATCCTGGAAAAATTCTGTCATGTAGACATAGCCCTGGTGGGGAGCAGGGTTGGAACATCCTTCCTGGTAGGAGCCAGCCCAATTCCTGGGCAGTGCAGTAAGCAGGGATGGCTGTGAATGTAGAGATGCAATTATTAATTTTTGGCAAGAAAGACAAAATAAATGAAAAGTTTTTCTAAGAACAACTGTAAACCTATTACAAATATCAGGATTCAGAGTTCCTGCTTGAAAAATTAGCATGTGTGGACGGGGAAGAGGGAGTTCTTTTGAAAGAAGGGAAAGAGGAAAAAGTACAGACGCCCTGGTGGCTACTCCATCCATAGTAATCACAGCTTAAATGAGAGAGAGCATCCATTCAGTGTGGAACGCTACCTTTCAAAAAACCAGATTGCTTTTTCGATGCACTTTTGCTGTGTAGATGCTCTCTTTTGGAAGAAGTTTTTTCTGAAGATCTCTTCCGGAAAAGCTTCTTCCGAAAGAAGCCTGCAGTCTAGATGTAGCCCCAGCTATTGGGTCTCATGGCTTTGTTAATAGGCTGAAGAGCCCTCCACTATCAGAAATCTTTTCCCCATGGAGGTATTTATAGATCGTGGTCAAATTATTAGCTTTCTCTTGGATAAACTGAATATATTGAGCTTCTTAAATTTCTTCCTGCAAGGAAGGTTTCCTCAAACTCTCTTCTGAATATTTTCTGATTTTTCTACATCCTTTTGTAAGTTTTTTATATTTTCTTGTTAGACTGTGTCTCTATAAGATACTGACAGTTAGAAATCCTGGTTCTTGCTGTCTGTATCCCACTCCAATAACCACTCAATACTCAACTTTAAAAAGTTAATTTCTTCTTCCATTGATGAATAAAATAGCTCTTGATTCCTTCTGTGGCTAATTTGAGAGATGCATGTACAGCAAATAAAGTTCCTAATGCATGAAAACTGGGCATGTCTGGATAAGAAAAAATAAGATGAAAATTTATTCTTTTCTTCTCCAGACATGCCCAATTTTTCTATATTTTGTCTTGTGTTTTTAATTATTTTAATTTTAATGCATATCTTAAATTATAAAATTGGCATACATATGATTAAAAATCCCAGCTCCATGCATAAAACCTTTAGATTGCTGGGAAATACAATGGGCCAGATCTATCCCTGTTATTAACTTCATTTAAGTCAATAAAGTTTTTGCAAGGATGAATTTGTCCCAGTAGGTCTGGTCTCACAGGCAGCTATAACTCAACAGGTCAATAATGTAGTGAGTAACTGCTACTGTAGCTCAGTATCATCTATCTAATACCATGATTAAATTTACATCACTCATTTGGTAAAATAGTAATTTCATTGTCACAATTTTCATAAACATATGCATTTATGTAGCAGCAGGAGATCATTATCCTGTGTCTCTGTTTTATGCTACTAACAAACCTCTCAATTATATTTGCTAAGTCATGTTAGTACAGACCATGGACCAGATCGCACTTACTCACAAAAATTCCTGTCGGAAGAATTAAAGTCTCTCAAAGGGACTTCTATAGAGTTCCTCAAACTTCTTTCCTTGTGGGGCTGGTTTCCCTCCTTCACTTTTCCCATGGAAGAATCATGTCTGGACCCCAGGGTTCACAGATTCCTCAAGATCATGGATCTTAGGTTTACATTCAAGACACAAGATCATCCACATCTTTATGCTGCCAAACAAACCTACTAAGGTGACAGCCCACAGGACTCCCATGAAGGTGGATTCCACAGAATTCAAAGATTCCCTCTTTATAGTACCATTTGGGTGTGTTCTCCATGGTGTTTTGAGGCAGGAACTATTCCTTCATGCCCGGGAACTATCCCTTTCTATGTTGAGATGCCTGAATGTAGGGATAGCCCTCTCCTATAACAAGTTGAAAAATTGCCGTGCTAAGTGTTGCCAGATTCCTGGAATTTGGTTCCAGCTATGGGACTGGACAGGATCCCAAATGAACAAGTGTTTAGAAGCAAAAAATACAAAATGTCAGCTGTACAAAGT
Source organism: Rafetus swinhoei (assembly GCA_019425775.1). Lineage (NCBI taxonomy): Eukaryota > Metazoa > Chordata > Testudines > Trionychidae > Rafetus > Rafetus swinhoei. Next base: position 31,269,780 of record CM033439.1, on the reverse strand, counting down.
ATGTGAAATATACTGTTTAGAATGTTAAATATTGAGCCTGACATCTTGAACAGAGTATATAGAGGAGTCAACAGAGCAAATGCGCACACACACACACAAAAATACTGAGGATTAATTTGGCTTTTCAGCAGTGACACATGCTGCCTTCTTTGGCCCTAGAGTTTGACATCCAAGTTTTATTACATGTTTTGGTGGTTCACTGTATCTGAAGTTCCTGTTTTACCTAGGTAATGTCCCCTTGCTATTTCTAGCTTGTCAACAGGAAAAATTAACCATGGGATCTTAAGTCTATTTCATTGAAATGATGATATGATAGAATATAATGGGGACTAATTTGGCTACAACTATTCAAGAAAGAGATCTTGGAGTCATTGTGGATAGTTCTCTGAACCACTTCTTCAGGGTTATGCCCATGAAAGCTCATGATACCATCTACATGTTTTATTAGTCTTTAAGGTGCTACTAGACCAGTGGTCATCAACCAGTAGATCGGGATCTACTGGTAGATCTTGGAGCCTCTGACAGGTGATCCTGACTAGTTTGGCCAATACGCTATCAAGTGCCAGCTCTTCAGCTGCCCCTCTCCCCACTGCTGCTCATCTCCAGTCCTTAGCCTTGGAACGGCCTGGGGAAGCTCCCCCCTGGGGAGCTTCCTGCTTTCTGTGCAGGGGACGGGAGGGGAGAAGGGGTGCTGATGTCAAGGTGCCTCCTCTCCCATTTTGTATCCTTTCTTCACATTGCAGAGAGGGGACACAATAGGACTTGGGAGGGAGTTCGCTGGGTGCTTTAGGGAGTGGAGTGGGGCCAGGGCAGGGGTGACCCCACTGCACCACCACCCAGAAGCCACCAGCAGTGCCCAGCTGCAGCCCACATCCCAAACTCCTACCCTAGTCAGGAACCCCCTTCTACACCTTAAGTCCCTGCCCTAGCCCTGAGCACCACTGCATCCAAACACCGTCCTAGAAGCCTGCACCTAGAACCCACTCCGGCACCCCAACTGCCTGCCCTAAGCTCAGCTCAGAGTCCCTCTCACACGCCAGATCCCCTAATCTAACACCAGAGCCTGCATCCCAACCCTCTGCCCCAGCTTGATGAGAGTGAGTGAGGATGGGAACGAGAGGGAGGATGGAGTGAGCAGGGGAGGGGCCTCGGAGAAGGGGCAGGAAGGAGGTGGGGCAAGGGTATTTATATTTGAGGTAGATCTTGGATTGCACTTAAATTCAAAAAGTGATCTCATGCTCAAAAAGATTGGAGACTGCTGTATTAGACTATTAGTTGTTTTTTAAGTTTTTCCTGTTACAGAGGCTATGTCTAGACTACAGGGTTTTTTCGCAAAAAGTGGCCTTTTTTAGAAAAAACGTCATCTGCGTCTAGACTGACACCACATTCTTTTGAAATTAAATCGCAAGAACACAGCATTTTTTTTGACAGTGGTAAACCTCATTTTATGAGGAAGAATGCCTTTTTTTTTTTTAAAAAGAGCTCTTTGGAAAAAAGGCATTCTTGACCGCAAACAGGGCTTTTTTGAAAGAGAGCAGCCAGATTGCCTGGGTGCTCTCTTTCAAAAAATCGGATCGCTTTTTTGAAAAACTTGTGGCTGTCTAGACAATCTCTTTCGAAAGAAGCTTTTTCAAAAGATTCTTTTGAAAAAGCTTCTTTTGAAACAAGTGTGTAGTCTAGACGTACCCAGATTAACTCAGCTACCCCTCTGAAGCAATTGTCAGTATAGTTCTGTAAATTGCCCTATCTCTTCTATGAAGTGAGGAGACTGGCTCTTCAAAATATCTACTGCAGCATCCATCATAGGCAGTGCCTGTGCTAGAGACTTCAGATTCTATTTGCTGCTCTGCACAGACTTCCTGTTAATTTGCTCTGCCTCAGTTTCTTATCTGTAAAATCGAGCTAACAATACATCCCCTACCTCATAGCAGTGTTGTGAGGATAAAAATATTAAAGACTTTGGATCTACTGATAAGTAAGACAAAGGTGGTGGCAGTGATATTGTTACACTGAATCTGGAAGAGGTAGCATTCAGGTCAAGATCACATACCTGCACTTGCTCTGATTGAACCAGTATGCTTAAAAATAGAAGTGTAGTTACTACAGCATGAGTGACAGTGGAACTAGCCACTACAAGTATGATCCTGTCTGGTACACTAGATACATACTCTGGTAGCTTGCCCCTCCGACTGCTTGCACTGCCACAGTTATGCTTCTATATTTAGCGTGCTAGCTCTAAATATAACACGGAAGTAATAAGTCCCTGTGGGTTCTCCAGTCAGATGTGCACATTCCAGGAGATCTCAACCAGACATTTGAGCTAGCAGTAGCCACGGGTTGATGCCTGCCCACTATGCTTCAGAATGAGGACATATAAGGAAGAATAGACCTGAGGCTAGAGACAGAACAACTACATTTCTGCTACTTCCCAGGAGTTATTATCGGTCATTCCTTTTACTCTTTCCTTGCTTTATTATTTAATGTCTTTAGTATTTAGTGCAAATATTTTCCCCTGCAGTTTAGGATAAGGGTTCTGGAGTTGTGGGTATTCAAGCACATATAACTGCAAGGCTCTCAGGTAACAGCTTTGAAGGGACCAAGAAAGATCCACCCTCCATGGTCCTGGGGATAAATTAAAGCCTTAGAAGTACTTTTTATGGAGTGAAATAATGTAGTGGCGGAGACGTGATGAACATGGCACCTATAGCTCATGAGGCTTGCTCAGCATGTTCAGTGTGCTAAGCCTGAAGTTTGTGTAAATCCTACAATACAAGACTGGATATGTATCATGTAATGTAAAATGGTTAAATTATCGTGATAAAAATACTTCTGATATTTGTTCATAAAACACAGCCTATTTCCATTAGCCACATTTTCTGGAAACCTAATGCAACATTCAGGTGTTTTAGCATAACATTTAATTATACTAATCCAATAAAGATTGGATAAGTGTGAAATGCACTTTATGTGGCATTTACAGTATTCAATTTATAGCATCTTCTGAATGCTTGGCAGCTCTGAAAAATCAAGTCTTTTGTCAATTTCCCATTAAGGTCTTGGTGAATGATCCAATTACAGATTTGCTCCTGTAAAGCACTTTTAGTTATAAAGGACTTTACAAACATTAACTAATCCCCAAAATATTATTAAAATGGAAAATAATTACTGTTATAGTGCCTTGTAACAGAAAAACTGAGGCACAGTAGGATTAAGCTTAACATCTTCAACTCTGAGGCCTACGTCTGGCTTTTAAGACAGAATCTAGACATCCATTAAAAATTGACTAGTTTCAGAGCTGCTGGGCACCCACAACTAATATTTTCATTAAGGCCACTGGCTATGAACCAGATCCTGCAACTGGGAAGCCAAGGGTAGTTTTGCCCTCTGTGTGAGTAGTTTCAGGATTAAATTTATGATTAAATATCAATTTAAATGCCAATGTTAGATACCCAAATATGAAAATCTTGGACAAAGTTCCTTGCCAGATGCTGTAGGAATTCTGGCTCTGACACTATTCAAGCTCTGGATTTCTGGGCCCCTGACTGTGCTCAGACCATTAGACTGCAGTAGAGCTTTGCCACACATTTGTCACATAAGTAGCAGAAGAAATTAATTGAGCCTGATTTTTTTTTCCTCTTAACATAATGGAGAACTGGGGGTGGGGCTCTCAGGAGCTCTGGTAATTAATATGTAGACTATTCAGAATCTAAAAAAGCAGGAATGGTTTGAATGTCATAAAAAGGCTGGAGTGGGTGGTAAGGTATTGTCATTAAAAGTAATAAGCATTTTATGAGAAATTATGGGTTGTTCAGTGTGAAATTGTTGGTCTGATTTTTACGAATACTTGAGTGACCATAGGTTTGTTTTCATAGTGCTTTGTTACTTTGAACTATCTTTTCCTTCTTAGACACAGTCTGTGGGAGGAGGACCTGTGTCACTGAGGCTTTGTCTACACTGCCGGCTTTTGCCGGCAGAGAATATACAAATGAAGCACCGATTAGCGTTTTATCTCACTTCATTTGCATAATCTATTTGAGCTGTTTTTGCGCAAAAACAAGCAGTGTGTCCGTTTCCTTTTTTGCGCAAAAAAACCCTTTTTGTGCAAGATCCTTATGTCTGCCCCAGGCAAAAACCCCTTGCGCAAAAACAGCTCAAATAGATTATGCAAATGAAATGTGACAATGCTAATCAGCACTTTATTTGCATATTCTCTACCAGCAAAAAGCCAGCAGTGTAGACATAGCCTGACAGTGCATCTACACAGCAAAGTTTAACTCAGAATAAGCTACACAAACTGAGCTACGTCAATTGAGTAGCTTATTTCAAAATAGTTTATTTCAAAATTGGGAGCGTCTATACAGCACTTATTTAGAAATAGAGCACTCTTCCTCCGACTTCCCTTACTCCTTGTACAATTAGGGTTACAGGAGTGGGAGTAGGAAGTCCTCCAGCTTGACTGTATTTCAACATTATTTCAATAACTGCCTGCTGTGTAGATGCGGACTAAGTTATTTTGAAATAATGCTGGTGTGTAGACATACTCTGAAGCAGCTAGGAGGAAAAGGGAGTAGGAAACAGATGCTTACAGTATCCATGGCCCCTTGCAATGTGGATAATAGTTGGACACTGAACAAAGGACCAAATCATGAGGAGTTTATTCAGGTCTCCATTTCTCCCGTGTAAGAATAACCTATGGAGAGGATAGAAAACTCCATGAGTCTTAACTTGCAGGGCTCTTCCCCTATAGGGATGGTAGGGATGTAGTTATACTTCCTCAAATTCATAGATTACCAAGGGTGGGAGAAAGAGACTTTGATACAAAAGCCTCCTTCTTCCAGGTGGCAGCCCATGGACAGTGACTGCCTAACCTTCTTCTTGCCCCTTGAACTCCTTCTGGGAGAAGGGGGAGGAGGAAGAGCATTTTTAAATCAGGAATTCTATGATTGTATGTTGTTTCTACTCAGGCAGAAGTGCTAGATTCACAGATTTCCCCCTTAAATTGTCATATGGATAAGATTTTCAAAACCGATTGTGATTTTAAGAGCCCAACTTGGGATGCCTTAAATTGGTAGACAGAACACTTTCTGAAAATCAAGTCCCTTAGAGTTTCCTCAAGGTGTGTACCCAAAAAACTGAGGTATTATCATTAGAGTCACTTCTGAAAATCTTGGCTTATGTCCTAAGTAATGTTCCTATTACAGCAGTAGCAATCTTGATTCAAAGCACTTCCCATGGTTAACTAGCCCAAGGAGCAGCTGAGAGTCATCAACCCCTCCCAACTGATCAGACAATGAGATCATCTTGTCTGACCTCCCATATATCACAGAACACTAGCTTTCATTTACTCCTGCACTGAGCCCAATAATGTGTGTTTGTTTGGCTAAATGATATCTTCCAGAAGGGCATCCAGTCTTGATTGGAATCACCAAGGGTATGTCTAGAATACATCCTTCTGTAGACATGCCCAGAGGGACGCAGATTAGGCAGGTCAACATTGCAAATGAGGCAGGGATTGAAATATCCCATCCCTAACTTGCATAAAAATGGCTGCCACGTTTTTGCCGACTCAGCACTTTGTTGGCAAAAAGTGGCAGTCTAGAGGGGGATCTGTTGAGGAAGAAAGCCTTTTTCAACAGATCCCTTATGCCTCCTGCAAGGAGGTTTACAGGATCTGTCTAAAAGGCTTTCTTTCTCAACAGATCCCACTCTAGACTGCCGCTTTTTGCGGACAAAGTGCTGAGTCGGCAAAATGTGGTGGCCATTTTTATGCAAATTAGGCATGGGATATTTCAATCCCTGCTTCATTTGCAATGTCGACCTGCCTAATCTGGATCCCTCTGCCGACAGAGGGATGCAGTCTAGACATATCCCAAGAGATCGGGAATTCACCTCTCTTCCCTTGGAATTTGCTCCAGTGGTTAGTCATTCACGCTATTAAAAATTATGCCTTATTTCTAGTTTGAATTTGTCTGCCTTCAGTTTTCAGCCATTAGTTCCTGTTATTCCTTTCTCCATAAGATTAAAGAGCCCTTTAATACCTGGTATTTTTCCCCATAAAGGTACTTATACAGTATAATTAAGGCTGTGAGTCTTTTGTGGAGCTCATAGAAGTCATGGATTCTGTGACTTTCTGGGACTTCCATGTCTTCTACAGCAGCTTGTACAGTTGAACCCAGGTCCACTCAACCAGCTGGGGTGACTCCAGGGTGGCCTAGGAGCAGCAGCAGTTGGGCCCCTGTCCCCCTCAACAGCAACACCATCAGAGCAGCAGCATCCATTTGAACACACACACACACATCCCTTCCCTTTCTTTCAAGCACCTAAGATTTAGACAGGGATATTTTTAGTAAAAATCATGGTTGTGACTTTTCGTTTATTGACCTGTCCATGATTTTTACTAAAAATACCTAAGACTTAATCATAGTGTTAACTATAATTAAATCAGTCTTCTATTTGATAAGCCAAACAGATTTAGTCCCTTTCTGAAAGGAATTTTTTCCAGTTCTCTAATCATTTTTTGTGGCTCTCCTCTTCACCCTCTAATTTTTTTCAACATCATTTTAAAAATATAGACACCAAAATTGTACACAATATACCAGAATCAGTCTCACCAATACCATATATACCTCTACTACTCAATACTCCATTGTATACATCCAAGTGTTGCCTGATTCACTGAGTGATTGCTAATTATTAATTTTTCAGAATTTCCAATTGGTCACAAACTAAAATTCTGAGGTTTAAAAGGTTCTGGACCCAGAATCATGCACTACAGAATTAAATTTTGTATCTATCTGGTATGCACAGTAATGACATTCACACTGAGGGCAAAGCAAAGTTTTAAATTCTTTCATTGGCATAATTAATAAAATACAGATGTCCCAAACCAAATCAGAATATAGCTGTAAGAGAAAATTAACACCATGTCCTGCACCACACTTTATGCAAACTTCTCATAGAGACTTAAGGTATGTCTAAACTACATCCCTTTTTCGATAAAGGGATGTAAATTAGACATATCAAAATTGCAAATGAAGCCGAGATTTGAATTTCCTGTGCTTCATATGTATAATGGTGGCCGCGGCTTTTTCAAAAAGGGGCTTTTTGAAAGAAAAATGGCTGTTTAGATGGGGATCATTCGAAAATAAAACCCTTTTTTGAAAGATCCTGTACTCCTGAAAAAATGAGGAGTACAGGATCTTTCGAAAAAGGGTTTTATTTTCAATTGATCCCCATCTAAACGGCTGTTTTTCTTTTTGAAAAGCCCCATTTAGAAAAAAAGCTGCAGCTGCCATTATGCAAATGAAGCATGGGAAATTCAAATCCCAGCTTCATTTGCAATTTTGATATGTCTAATTTACATCCCTATATCGAAAAAGGGATTTAGTTTATGGTCAGAGATGGGTGGTATTCCATAATTTACGTTTTTTTACTAATCTAAATTGCATCTGAACACAGGCTGGCATTTGTAAAAATGAATAAACAAAATGCTCAACATAACCTCCTAAACGTAATAATTTCAAACTAGATTCTTAGTTGTGATCTTTTCAGCAAATAGGTGACATGTAGTATGCCACAGTACTATTGAAGTGATTACCAAGGTGTGTATATATTGGCAAAACATGCATATTTTTATCCAGGACTGTTAAATGTGAAATTTACAAAATGTCTCTTATACCCATAAGATTGATTACTGCAAGATTAGCTGGTCTTCAAAGATATTATTTATCCTTAAGATATTTTACTATCATTGTTACTGTTTGATACATTGTGAAGACTACAAATATTTGTTTCCGTCCTGCACACTCATAGTGAGGTAAAATGTCAGCAGGGACCTCCATAGTAGATCAGCATCAAAGAATGTGGTAATCTATCCTTTGCAAACCCATATTTTTCTGGAGTAACATACTGACCTCAGAAATACAGGTAGGCTGAATGAGTTGATATATAAGACTTCAGTATAGAAGCAATCTATTTTTAAATTCAGAAAAATAAATGCATGGAATATCTTTGAATTATTGTCTTGCACTGTAAATTGCTATTTTCTAGTACAAGCTAATAATTCACAAATATGTTGCTCCTTATATGGTGTTTGCTATCTATTTCAATGAGAGGAGCATATGATTTTAAATCTAAGCATTTAAGTATGCTAATATAATTTAAACCCCTCCTGTTTTTCTTAAACTAATGTAATTGTTAATGCGTAAAGTGAATTATAGTAGGTTTTCTCACCCCATGTACAAGTTGGACTTTCCCCTTCTTTGTTGAACATCATTCCATTTATACAGTTTCAAGGGCACTGTCAAGTTTTACTCTCCCTTATTTGCAGGCTCTGTTAGAATTTGTGAAATAACATTTCTTTCCCTGAAGCAAATACAGAATTCTTTCCACTTGTGTTTCTAATAGAGCTTGAAATTAGAATAGAAAGAATAGAATAGAAATTTGGTTTCATATAAGTTATAGTCAAGGTATATGAAAATACTTTACAAAGCTATTACTTGCAGTTAGTACTGCTCATAAGTCAGAACAAATGGAGAATAGTAGGAAAGGGAAGGAATGAGTTATGGGATCTTTTAGTGATACCAGATTCAATGTTTTCTGACTATGTCAACAAATTCACTATTTGTCAAAAGACTAATTATTGCCAACTTAACTTCCTGGGAGCCTTTAGGATGGATAGACTTAAAATCTCCTCCCTTAATAGCTCTGTCAGTTAAATGGATACATGCATTTTGTTAATAGTAGTAATGGTATTATTAGTTTTATTTCTAATGCATAGACCAGTCCTCCATAAGGGATCAGGGCCCCATTGTATTGGGCAGTGTACAAACAAATAACAGCCAGGGCTCCAGGGATCTAAGTAAAAATAGTAAATCATAATGTTAATATGTACAGCAAACTGTAAATGGAGGAAGACAGTCAATTACTAGTAGTTGTAGCTACCAATCCCACCTGTTTGTGATTCTATTTACACTCTCAGCTATGGTACAGAGATTTGTACATAAAACCATTGTTATACTCCGGTTCTGAACACTTGACACAACACAATTCAAACCTTCCTAGTCAAAAGTAGGAGAGGAACATACTTCATACCCTGTCTTACTTGGAATTTGATTTTTCCCCTCTTCTAGAGCCTCATGTGATATGTAATTTCTTCTTATAAAATGCTAGAAGGAAGAGTTTTCTCTTAGCAATGATCTGTATCTTATCAATAGTCCTTATTCTTACTTAATGAGGGTTCAGCTATTGAAGGAGGTACAACTGAAATCCAAACTATGGTGAAAGGATGAGAACATTCTTCCATCCAACTCTGAAATAACTATTCCAAGCCAAAACATTAAGGGCATTACATTTCAAAATCTACATTCTGATGCTTTTTGCAGAAAGGTTATTTCAAAAAGCAGGCGTAGATGTGGATGCTCTAATTTGTCCCCAAGAAACCCTTTTGCACAAGAACCTGTAAGCCTCATATTTTGAGGAATTAGTTCTTGCACAAAGGGGCTTTTTATGGATGCATCTACACTGCAGCATCAGAAGATAACTATTTCAACATTAGCTTTATTCCCCGAGGAAAGCGGGAGTACAGATTTTGAAAGAAGCAGCCCATCATTTTGAAATAATTGTCTTGGTAGTGTGGATTATCCGCTTATAAATTTGATGTAAGGAGGGTTATTTCAAAATAATGCCCTAGTTTAGACGAGGGCTAATATAAAACAGCATTCCTCCCTATTGTTGCTGGCAGTTCCACCCTCTAAATAGTCCATTATGGAAAGAAAATAAAATAATCCCTGCACTGGGGCTGGGGGGGAGTGGGAAAGGGAGAGGAACAGGGATGGACAGATGTGTTGGCAGTTAAGACCCTGGCCTGAGATGTAAGAGACCCTCCTTTGCCCAATTGCCAGTGATCTGGAGGTGAAAAATCATGCTCTGAATATGACAGATTAGGGGTTTCAACCTCATGTTCCCACATCACAAACCAGTGGCTTAACCACCAAGTTTCTCTCTTTCTGAATTGAAAAGCTCAGGTTTTGATCTGAAAATGAATATTTTGAAAAAATTCTGTTTTTTCAAAAACATTTGAAAGGTTTTTGGTTTCATTCCAGTATGGAAGGAATATTGAATATTGCTGTGAAACAGAAATATTATTGTGCTAAGTTCAGCTCAATTAATAATAAAAGTAAGCTATTCTCCCCAAAACACATGAATGCAGACACTCACCTTGCTGAAACTACAATGTGAAATTCCTGACCATCCAATTAATCTACTAATGTGCTGTGTGCATGATTAGAAATGAAATGTGCCATAATCCTCCACTGGAGAGAGACACCTCTCAAACATTCTGCATAATGAAAAAGTAGACCATAATGTAAAATGGGATAATTAAAAGCATATACCATAGAAGGGCTATCAATATTAATTTGATAACTTAAAAAGCTACACTAACACATTAGCCATAATACCCATGTACAGAGTGGTCTTCTATACAGTTAACAAGGACCCCAGAATATGATAATTTGAAGAGAAAAATCAGGGTTCCAACCCTTAAATGTGTTCGCCAACAGTCACAAACTTTACAATCCAAAGAACTTCTGTATCCTTTAAATACTGCCTTTTGATATGGTCTACTATGAAGCCTGTGCACAAATTCTTCCCATAAAATCAGATGCTAGTGCTACTGAGTCTGATATTCCTGAACAGCATTAAACAGAATTAATTACATTAGGCAAGGAAATGCTAGGGAACCCTGTAATTAGAAGAAAGAATGAATATATATATATAGAATGAATATATATATATATATATATATATATCATAGATGTATCAAATAGATTGAATTTCAGTCAACAGAATCCAACTCTAATTTATATCTTCTGATCTTGGATGTGACTCACAAAAAAATCAGTGTTCCTATTCCACTGTATCCGTGTACTAAAGCCCCCAGGTCAAAAACTGTTAAATGGAGAGGGAAAATTCTAAAGGAAGTATGAAGAAAGTTAGCAGTAGCTGGATCTATAATGTGTCAGGGTATGTCTAGACTACATCCCTCTGTCATCAGAGAGATGTAAATTAGACATACCGAAATTGCTAATGAAGCGGGATTTAAATGGGATGCGTTAAATATAAATCGCTGTAACAGAATCCGGAAAAGGCCCTTCATCTCATCTAGACTGCTGCTGCTGCCTAAATTGAATAGACTGCTGCTTTTTGCCGCAAATTGAACAAAAGAAATAGCTTATTATGTCTTTCCTCACAAATGTAGGAATGTTCATTATACACACATTTTATAGCTGGGTAAACTGAAGTATATGGAAGGAAACAACTTGCCCATCATCACCCTGGAGATCAGTGGCAGATCTAGGGATTGAACCCAGGCTCCCCTCCACATGCTTGTGTATAATATTAGTCATTTAAAAGTTACCTGGGTAAGCATAGGTAAAAGTTACCTTTCCTTCTAAATATGGGTTAACTATGGTATCACTGATTCCACTGTGTTGAATTGTTGATGGCACTTTTAATAACTGTATTACTGAGGAGCAGACTACTATTTTCTGTGTGCACCCTAAGTAGTGGAATTTTATAATTAAAACCTTTATCTTAAGGCAGGGAAGAAAAGAGAGAGATGAGTGTCTTCGTGGATAACCAAAACCCATTAGCAGCAATGCATGGTATGATGGGTTCCCCTCACAGTGACACATAGATCCAGGGTAACACTGAACCCTTTCCCCTTACACTTTTAAGTACTTTCCCCTTGCTCCTTTATAGTCAGGGGAACAGAAAGAAAAGCAAGCCACGTCCCACTATGCTGTTGGCTTCCTTGATCTTGAGACAACTTAAAGGGACTTGATTTTCTGAAAGTGTTTCATCTACCCTTTTTAGGCATCTCAAGTTGGACACTTAAAATCACAATCAGTTTTGATACCACTGTATAAATACTTACTCACTGATTTCTCATATCTGTAACATAAGCTGCTATCCCCATTTTTAGGAGGAAAAAGAAAGAGAAATTAATGTATTTGCACAAAGACTGTATACAATCTCAAAGTCAGGATTACTGAACTCTTTAGTTCCCAGTCCTGTGTTCAGATAACTAGATCAAATGTATTATAAGGAGAAAACTTATCTGTTTACATCATATTATCATCTTAACTTCTTTTTCCATTCTGGCTATTTTTCACTCTATATTTTAAAATTTGAACAATTTTTAAAAACTAACTTGGTCAGTTTTCCTCTGTTCCATTTTTTTCTTTCTTTTTAAAGAGTTCCTTTCACATGAGTTGGTAAGAATTGCCCCCAGGCCTCCAATCTGGGGCCACCTGGATATTGCCTTGAGATAGTGCAGCCAAGGGCCAATGGGAGCTAATAAGCCCAAGTACTAGATGTGAGATTCGGAAGCCTCCCAGCTACCACATTAGGAATGAATGACAGATTCAGTACAGAAGCCAAGGATTAGACAGGTGCTGAGTCTGAGCTGCCCCTCTCCATTCTTCACAGTAGTTATCCTAGTTCAGGCTTGCGGCACATTGGCCAGGCATCATGAGGGAATTAGACTTACCAGTGCCTGAATCTTTGCCTTCGAGTTGATAGTGTAAGCAACTTTCATTTTAAAAGTTGTCAACCTAGAAATGTCAATAGCATGCTGAAAATAATAAAAATTGAAAAAGGATTTGTAAAAAAACCATTTCCTATAAATACAAGACTCAAACAACATCTTAGGGTTTTATTTACAAAGAGCAGCAAGGAAAGAATTAGTGAAGAAATGCTTTGCTTAAACTACTACTTACAGCATATAGCAATAGTTAGAGCACAGGACACAAGGCCTGCATCTACACTTGGGGGTTGAAATGGAAAGGCATTGCTCTAGTTAGAAACTCAAGTGCTAGAATTCTCTCCAAATATCTTCCGGAGGATGAGGTCTCTCAGGGCGCCGACTCACAGCTAACCTTATAGTACCAAACTCTAAACAAGCCACTATTATTGTAGTTCTCTCTCTCAGAATTTATTACCTTAATTATGCAGCTCAGCTTTCCTTGCCATAATTCACTTCATAATAAGGCACCATCTGGTTGTCGTTAATGGTAGCTCACAAGAAACAGGAGCAGAAATATTCAGATTATTACTTTACTAAGAATAAGAATTGGTTAATAAATCTGTGATATTGTCAAATATATTTACCTACAAGCTGCTTTAAACCAGCACAAATGTCCCTGGATAAAATATAATAATCTAGTCTTACCTAGTTTTCAACTATCTGGTTCTGAGTGCTCTCTAAGTGCTCCAATTGTGCTCCTGTCAAACGCCTCAGTTCAGGAAAGCATCCTTATTCAGAATAGCAATTAAGTGTGTGCCTGCAGTGCCATTCTCTTCAGAGACTTGAATGCATTTGTAAGTCATGTACAGAATTGGGTTGTGTGTATAAGCGCTCTCATGATGTGGGACCAAAACTTCCACTGACCAATGTTGCAGACTCAGGTTCTGAGTGAATGGAAATTGTGAGTATTCAGCATCTTGTAGGAAGTACTGTGCACCTCTGAGGATCAGTTCTACATTTTGGAAGCTCACATCTACATCTAAAGTTTGATTTGGGAATGAATGCATTCTGGGTGCACACGCCTCAACAAAAAAGTCAGCTTCCACCAGAAATACCTAAGCACCTTTGTTGCACAGCTTTGCTCCTACCTAGATTAAATATTAATGCTCAGTTCATTTTCAAGAAGCTACTTAGTGTTTAGTTGCAATCCCACTGTTTGTATTTGTATTTAGTTTTAAATAGAAGAAAATGTGCCTACCATAACTGGCTTAAACTAGTCTGCAGTATTTTAAGCAGATAGGAATACCCAAAAAATCATGACTAAAAATAAATATACAATCTAAAGTATCATTTTACATTTTGTCATTTAAGTAGAGTGATACTCTAGATTTTGCACTACGTATTCAGAGTTTTGCAAGATAATGATATATGGAAATGACAAAGCATCATCTCCCTCCTGGTGTGCTCATTAGTTTTCAATAAAGCTGTGAACATAATACAAAACCTGTCCTGGTAAGCAAAATCATTTCTATAAAAACAAAAACAAAATTAGAGCAATCTAAGATTGCAAACTTCTCATGTATAGTATTATTTTATTAACAGATAGCAAAATTCATCTCCTGAACACTTAGCAGTTGGGCATAGGGTCCCCTTACACAAATTCTACTGTTACACTGGTGTACATCCATAATTAATCTACAATCACTCTAGTTCATTAGATTTTTGGGAAGGGACTCTTATGGAGAATTTTCTGTTTACAATTATTCTCTGGAATATGGTATTAATTTCCTCGATCGGTCATAAATCTTCCAATACTCTTAACTCTTGTACCTGTAAACTCAAGTAATAAATTCTCACACCTGCAATCGTTCTTGATTCATAAGCTCCCTTTTGAGGGCTCTTTAGTAATCATGTTAAATTATAATAGCTGAGGCAATTTCTCTATTTTATAGGCTTGCTAAGTCAAAACGCCAGAAGAAATATATGTCATTTGAAGTCTATGCTTTCAGTGGCCTGATATAGTACTACTGTAAGGCCAACAACTCTTAGAGAGGGTGGGATGGAGAGGATGAGATTTTTCACGGAATTTGTTCATTTTTCAGGGTTTGACTCTCCAGCTGAAATGGCAGTTAATGACTAGGTAGGGATTCCACTCTGTACAGTAGTGTTTGAGAGGCAAGGTGGGTAAAGTAATAACTTCTATCCAACCAAATTCTGTTGGTGAGAGAGACAAGCTTTGGAGCTTACACACAACTCTTCTTTGGGTGGCCTTGTCTCTCTTGCCAACTGAAACTGGTCAAATAAAATATATTACTCTCCCACCTTGTGTCTCAAATATTTATAGTACAGGGTGGAATGACTACATAGTCATTAATTACTGTTTCAGCTAGAGAATCAAACCCTGGACATCAAGGGCACATCTATACAACAGGGCTAATGTTGGAATAAACTATGCAACTTGAGCTACATCAATTGTGTAGCTTAATTTGAAACAGCTTAACTCACCTTTTGGCACTGTCTACACAGCAGGAAGTCAAAGGAAGAACACTCTTCCTTCAACTTCTCTTACTCCTGATAAAATATGGGTTACCAGGAATTGGAGTAAAAAGTCCTCCAGCTTGCCATTATTTTGAAATAATGGCTTGCAGTGTAGACATGCTCTTTGTTATTTTGGAATAACGATAATTATTCTGAAATATCGCTGCTGTTTAGATATACCCTTATATATCTCTATTATCCCGGGACTAAAAGGGCTACAACAATGATACATAGAACTGTAGACGTTCGAACAGTTTTATGACCAAAACAAAAGTGAAGGAAAGTTATAGCACAACAGAGACAATTGCTTCTTCTCTTGCATCTTTTCCCAATCTAAAGTTTCAGTAAAGTCTTTGGAGAAGACACGATCACTTTAGAAAGCTGTAGCTTTTTCTTGAGGAAAAATATGAGCTGCATAAAGTACACTTTAAAGTAGTTTTTAATGTACCGGTTGGTATGCTCATGTAACATCCTTTTATTTAATGGAATCAGACTTGCTCAAGCATCTGTATACAAGGAAGTGTTCTGTTTTCATTTATAGAAGGACAGTTATTTGGAGCTGGACTGGTAAAGCTAAAAGGAATATTTGATCTGAAATCCCCAGCATAACTAAGATTCTCTCTCATCAAATACTTCTGGAGGATGTTATGGAGCATAAGTTTATGCAGCACATGCTTTATTTGCACAGTTACTCTCTGTAAGTGTAAGTAACCACACTTTGTGACAAACAGATCAATATATTGCATTAAATATTGGTGCCATTGAAGTCAATAGCAAAAACCCCAAAATCAAAACCAAACCAAAACAAAAACCCATGCACTGACTTCAGTAGGATCAGGAACTGACTGACTGTAATTTAGTCAGCATTCTGAATGTTAGAGACCATGGACTACAGATTTATTATTTTTAAATAGAAACACTAGTAACCAGCAGGAGCAGCAAATATCTCTGCTAAACCCTGAGACAAAACCATAAATGACTGAGCATACATATTACGCTGTTGCAGTAGTGGGGAGAAATTCCTCATGCTCATCTGGGTTAGTTTTTACTATATGATTTCACTTAAAATTATGAACTTCAAGAATGTTATTAGTCTTTCTGAGTACTTTAAAAATATATACTCATTTTGCCTCTATTTAACTTCTCTCCAAGGCTGTAGGAAAATCTGCTTCTGTCCTGTTTATGACATCTCTCACTTTATTCTAAAGCAAGTGCTCTGATAGGAAGGGAGCAACATTTATTACAAAGATGCTCCCTTCCTCACAGAGCTAAAAGGTAGACCGAGAAATAATACCTACTACAAAATGAACAAACAAGTTTGGAACAGATATTTTGTTTTGTGTTTTGGTATAATTTGTTTTCTTCAATACATTGCTGCATTTTATGATCGGGGCACTCGTATTCTCACTGGTTAATAATTTATTCTGAAAAATCTCATGGAATTGTATGGTACCAACTCCACAAGCAGTCTCATTCTTTCAAATGTGGTGAGTGTCCCACTGAGACTCCAAATGGCTTGGAACATACACCAAAAGTAAAAGGAAGAATGCCATTTTTCTAGAGATTGATCTGAACTACAGCAATCTAACCCTGATACAGGAGTGAACTTTCCCAAAGTTTGTAGTGTTCAGACCTAGCTTGGGATTGACCATTAATACGTGAATTGCAGTGAGTGCACAGTTAAGATCTGGATCTGAGCTTCACCAAAGCCTTGGATTCAGGGTTTGGGTTTAGGACCTAAGTCTAGTCTTTTAGGGATATCTCTACAGGTGCATTTAAAATCAACCGTGGAAACAGAGACATGGAGATGGAATAGCTTTCATTTTCTTACCTGGAGATTAAAACCTAGCAGGGCTCGTGAATGGTGGTTCTATACCAAGTGAATCTGTGAATTAAGTCAAAGTGAACTTATGTAAGTGCAGGAGACAGTTTTGCTGGGCGTTCTCCCTGGCAGGTGGGCAGCAGGCAGCTGCACTGTCACCACCTTTCCTGGCTGAGGACCACACTGGACCCCAATGGCCATTGAGAGGACAACCATACACACACCTCAGCATGAAGCTGCAGAGTCGAGAGGGTGCTTAGGAGCCCGGAGCCAAGTATCAGGGTTTCTAGGGGGCCCCACGCAGAGAGTCACAGCACCACTGACAGCTGGAGACTCAGGGGTGGGCAAGCCAGGCGTCCTACCTGTACCTCATTGAGCAAGGCAGCTTGGCAGGATAAGCATCCCAGCATCAGGAACCCTCTCCTTGTCATTTTCTTTTTTTTGGTGCGGGGGTTGGGGGTGTCTCTGCTATTGCCCACTTCAACTGGGGCAGCTCACAGCATGGTGCAGGGCATTCTGTGATTACTAGTATAGCTGGCAGCAGTGCAGGTCCAAAGGTCCCAGTGAAAGACAGTGGTGTGGGAACTACAACTCCCAGCACACGTTACAGCATATAGCTTGGCAGTGGCCTGGGCTGGATTAATTCCCTGGGGGGAAGCGGGGGAGGCGGAGATGGAGATTATAACCAAACATTGAATAACTTTAAACAAATATATTTTCTAATAGAACAGCAGCATAACAATGAAACAATGTTAACTGGGATAACTTTAAGTGAGGAGTTACTGTCTGTGTCTGCACCACAGACAGTAGGGCAATATTCTCATCCTTCAGCTCATCTGCCTGCTTTCGCAGAATTTGGTTATCTATAGCATGGCTCACAGTGCCACATTTTCATCATAATGCTGGGCAGATGCCTGCACTGAACTTGGTTCTGTCTTGCCAGCTGCAATAACTGGGGTTGAAGCATGGGGAGTTCCTCCTGGAAGTGGTCAACCCATTCAGACATTTCTAGTAGCCTACGGGGCATGCTGGGCAGGGAATGATCTGCAGCCTCCGTGTTCCCCCAGTAGAGGTCTTCACCACAGGCTGGGGTGATCCAGTCAGGATCATCGAAGACAGTCAGAAACAAGGAGCAAACATAAGCCTGAGGAGTTCATAGTCAGGTTCCAGGCCAGGATCAATACCAAACTTCAGAGTCTGCCAAGTTTCAAAGTCCAGATTAGGAGGCAAATTCCAAATCAAGCTGGGGTCAAAGCGTGGAGTTAAGGAGCCAGGGATGGTCACTGGAGGTACAGAAGTTCCACACAATTGCTTCCACTATTTATATTCTTAGGAAGGGTTGATATGGCTTGTCAACTTTTAACTAGTCATTTCACTTATGAATCTCTATAGATCAATGCCCTACTTTCCACTGCATATATCTATATACCTAATTTCTTATTATTTAGTTAGAAGTAAAACTATAACCGATCCTGTCCACGAAGGAAATAGAGTGTAAGTAGTGCCCAACACAGTTTGGTAAATAGTCTGTAAAGTTCAGGCATGTCTCAATCTCATTAATTCTCACAACCTGTAAGAAATATACAGCCAAGTCCTGCTCTCATTGTACTCCATGACCAAACTCTTTGGCTATGTCTACGTTACAAGGTTTTTGTGCAAAAGTGTTCATTTTTGCGCAAAAAGCCCACGAAGTGTCCACACCTCAAGCACGTTTTTGCACAAGAAAATCTATAGTCCATCGACAGAACAGAGGGCTTTTTGCGGTGTAGGTAAGCCTCCTTTTACGAGGCATAACTCCTTTTTGCTCCACAGCCCTTTCACAAAAAGGCATGTATGGACACTCCACAGGGGTTTTTTACACAAAAAGAGCCTATCCAAAAAAGCAGAGTTGCTCTGATGTCTATGCAGTGTGGACACTCTCTTGCGCAAAAGCGCATTGCAGGTGTGGATGCGCTTTTGCACAAGAAGTTTTTGCCCAAGAACTCTTCCACAAAAGACTTGCGCAAGAACCCTTTAGTGTAGACATAGCCTTACTGACTTCACTTGGAGCATAATTGTGTCCATAGACTTCTAACCCATTCCATAATGATATCTCAAGCACGGTCACTCATGCATGATGGAATAAATTTAAAAGGTAATTGGCATTGTCTGTGTCCTGTATCATTAGGACTATTATAGCCTGTTTTTTTTAATATGTGAGGTTAGCCCAATATATAATCCAATTAGGGAACACAATACATTTATCACCCAGGAAAGATCAAAGCATACAGCTGTAAAGAAACCAATTAAACTTCAGTGATGAATTGATCTGACTTCATCTGTTTCATCTAAAAGTTGTGTTCTTATTTAAAATTGGGTCCCATATCTCACCTCAGCACTTCCTGTTTTAGAAGTATGGGGCTGAGTTGTGAAATCATTTGACAGTGTATCTTTCCCATGCCTTTTTTTAAAGGAATTTGGAGTCTTTATAAGGAATTTAAGTACTGCTAGTATAGTCAATTATAAACTGATCTACAAACATGATTTGAGAAACATCTAATAAAGCTATAAATGTGTTCTGAAGGGGAGCTCCAGTTGTCAGCTGGTGACATGCACACTCCTGAGAATTTCTCTTAAAACTCAGTGATCTATTGTTTTGGGGGGTTTTTTGCATTTTGCTCTTTAGCATTTTGACTACTTGACTTTTCCTCATTATGGTTGTATACTGAATTTTCTTTCTGCCTTACCTTCATGCAGTACTCTTGTGACATGTATTTTGATTTATAGTATGATGCTGTTGCTCCTCACCCGTTCTCACTCTTCTCTTCCCCACCACCCATGTGTCTAATGGGTAGATGGAAAGATGTATAGCATAATTAATTGTTTGCAAAATCAATTATGAGAAACATGCTGAAACATCACAGTTTGGAGATGCAAAAAAACTCACAACAACAAAAAACTGATTTCATGCTGGAGATGGTCATATACTATAAAACCCTGTTTGCAAAGTTTGCCATATTAGAAACTGAGTCAGATTCTGGGATCTGGCTGAGTTGCACATATATAACAAGAAGGAATGGAGTAGAGTAAGGCTACATCATTGGGGGAGGGAACTTGATGGGACCAGCAGTGATTCCAGAAGACTAGAACAGAGAAAATATAGTGCCCTTCTATAAAAAGGGAAATAAGAACAACCAAGAAAACTACAGACAAGTCAATTTAACTTCTGTGCCCCAGAAAATAATGGAGCAAGTAATTAAGGAATTCATCTGCAAACATCTGGAAGATAAGGTGATAGGAAACAGCCAGCATGGATTTATAAAGAACAAATCATGTCAAACCAATCTGATAGCTTTCTTTGCTAGGATATCAAGCCTTGTGGATAAGGGAGAAGCGATGGGCATGGTATACCTAGATTTTAGTAAGCCATTTGACAAGGTCTCACGTGACCTTCTTATCAATAAACTAGGGAAATTCAAACTGGACGGGGCTACTATAAGGTGGGTATATAATTGGCTGGATAACCATTCTCAGAGAGTAGTTATTAATGGTTCACAATCATACTGGAAAGGCATAACAAGTGGAGTTGTGCAGGGGGTCTGTTTTGGGACCACTTCTGTTCAATATCTTCATCAACTATTTAAATGATGGAATAGAGAGTATGCTTATTAAGTTTGCAGATGATACCAAGCTGGGAGGGATTACAATTGCTTTGGAGGATAGGGTCAAAATTCAAAATGATCTGGACAAACTAGAGAAACTGTCTGGAGTAAATATTATGAAGTTTTATAAGGACAAATGCAAAGTACTCCGCTTAGGAAGGAACAATCAGTTTCCCACATACAGAATGGGAAGTGACTGTCTAGGAAGGAGTACTGCTGAAAGGATTTAGGGGTCATTGTGGACCACAAATAGGAGTCAACAATGTGACACTGTGGCAACCCTATCTCCTGCCCCAGATCACAATCCCCTCCTACCCTAGGTCATATCTCAAACCCCTGCACTCCTGTGCCCTGCCCTAGGTCACAACCACCTGCTTCATCCCAACTCCCTCCCAGAATTCAGTCTCCCTCCTGCACCCCAGTCCCTTACCCCAAACTCCCTTCTGCACCCAACCTTCATCCCAGACCCCACATCTCTGTTAATATCATGGAGTGCAGCCCTCAACCACTTCCCTGACACTGGCAAGCTAGGGAAAAGGGTTAGGGTTAGCCAGCATTCCCCAGTCAACCAAGGATTTAGCCCAGCACAGAGGCCATGTTAAGCTCTTTTACACTACATTCCAGCAACCCATCCTACACACCCACACTAGCAATGGGAACCCAGCCTGACAAATGCTATAGGGGTCTAGCCAATCATTTGTTTAGGGGGACAGGAAATAATGTTTTCTCCAGTGGACAAACTGAAGAGAACCAGGGAGTTTTTTGCCTTCCTGGCCATGCCTGCATGTCATAGTGGGTTAAGAAGGAATACACTTGGTACCCAGCTGAGTTAATGGAGTGGAATTATTTGTTGCAACTTGTGGCTGGTTTCCAGTGCAGTTAAAAGACAAAAGTGAATGGTTCCCAAAGGACCAGGGAGGTGGGTTTTTTTTAATGGGCCTTGAGCTCATGTGATAATGAGATCTTGTAGCTCTCATGGGGAAAGTTTGAGGGTAGCAGGACTCAGAGAAAGCTGAGTCCTGGGGCTCAGTCTGAGGAGAGCCATTATGGTTATAAGGAACCCTGTAATCCCCAGATTATAACCAATTACATGCCTGATATTGGAGTATAGTCTATGTGGGGGCAGTGCCCCTTCCCTGTGTGAAATGTAATAAAAGTTGCAGCCTGCTACTTAATTCCACACATGTCTCTTCTCACTTTGCTGCTGTGTCCACAGCAAGGTATGTAGATTTCACATTTTCACTCCCCGAGTTATGGGGATCTTTTGCACAGGGCTAGTGCCTAGGAATAACTGCTGAAAAGCAAAAGTCATCATATATATAGTAGCCCAATGTCTGTGACTCTGTAACGCTGAAACACTGGCTGTTCCCTCTGGGTGGCGCTGTTGCCTCCCGCCGTGGCGCTCGGCTGACTTCTGCGCCACTCAGCTGGGCCACCGCGTGGGAGCAAGCAGCGCAAGTGGCCATTTGGGCTCTGCTCTCCCCATGCAGGAGGAGGAGGAGGAGAAGAGAAAGAGAGAGTGAGAGAGAGGCAGGAGGGGGAGGAGAAGAGAAAGAGAGAGTGAGAGGCAGGAGGGGAGGAGAAGAGAAAGAGAGAGTGAGAGGCAGGAGGGGAGAAGAGAGAGAGAGAGAGAGAGGCAGGAGACGGAGGAGAGCTGAGAGAGAGAGGGGGGAGGCAATAGGAGGAGGGGAGAGAGAGAGAGACGGAGCGAGAGACTGGAGGCTCAGGAGAGAAGACCGAGATAGAAAGGGAATAGGACGTGGAGGAGAGACCTGAAAATCCCGTTTTATGACGGGCTAATTGGCTAGTTAGTAAGGTTTCCCAATCAGCTAACAGAAAAAAATTTCCACAGAAGAGCCATACTATTTCCACTCAACCAGGCTTCTCTGCTGCAGTGGAAGCTGCAGAGATCTTACCCCCTTAGAAGATAAAGACTATTTATTTCTGCTAAAAAAATATTTTTTAATTATCTAACTGTAATAAGCCATGCACGAATTTTATCAAGTCTATTGTTTGAATGCAGCCCCACTACTCGCAGAGCAGAAGAGGCAGTGTTGGTGAAATTGTAGTAGTTCCTCATAAATTGCTTGAGAACATGGAAATCCCAGTGGAAACAAAGGTATAAAAATGCACAGTCATATTTGCTGTGATTCAAAATATTTATTTTTATATTTTGTTTTCTCTGTTTTTCATCTACTACATCTCGGCTGCTCGTGTGTATGAACTGAAATCTGAATTAGACTTTACTGAAAATAGAAAGGGGCACTGTACATCAATTCCTATCCAGTGAGAGGCTTCTCCTGCTGGCATTTAGCTATTGCGTCCATAAAGGATCTGTTGAGGGGAGTGAGGGTAAGGAAGGAATACACAAATAAGATGGAGAATTGGCCATGTCATGGAGGAAACTGTGGGTTTGAAGAGGAAGTGCGTGCTGGCTGACACAGTAAAAGGGTTACCACTGCTCATGAGTTCAGTCACAATCATGTAAAGGTTTAGACTTGGTCACCCTTCCTTTAATTGTAACTTAGTGGCTCTTTATTTTGTCATTATTGCTGCTGCTCTCTGCCAGAGTACACAAATCCTGAGAGTACCAGTAGCATGCCAGGTGCATCAAGACTCTAAGAGAAGCACTGTAGGTGCTTAAGTGTATAAACCATGTAGGCACTAGCTCTGTTAGGTCACAATAACCATTCAAATATGGCTAAGGGAAAGGCTATTTTACTAAGGCTGACACGGAAAGGGAAAGGTTGCAAAATACCGTAGGTACAAAGGACTCAATAGTTAGTTCAAGGTGAACAATAGAGATAAATGTTTGGATCCTTGGGGCAGTGCAACTGAGAATCTGAGCTCTTTACCCCTAGTGCCTTCGGTGCCCTCTCCAGTTCAGTCTCTATCCAAGCAGGCTGCGTGTCTTGCGTTGGGATCCCTCCATCCTTGCTTTCTGCCAGCCATTGGTGCTTCCTCATGAATGCCCCCCACAGTTGCATCCAACAGTGATGTCTGGCAGTCACATCATGTTCTTCCCTCCATATTCCCTTTACTTTGCCAGGGGAAAAGAAGGACACAGTTGTAGTCCCCGCTTTGCAATTCCATCATGAAGGTTGTGGTAGCTTCTTCCCCAGGCTTCCAATATGTTCATTCAGTGTGCACTGTAATAACCTGCAGAAAAAAACAGATCTTTTTCTAGCTTTCTTACTGTTTCAAAAATTCAAGCATCCATGTCCTCATTAAAACAGCAGACCTTGTAAGTTTTACCTTTAATTATGCCGAGGCAACTCCAGTGAAGCCACTGGGAACTGTAAATCAAGGAGACATAACTGATTTCTGGTTTAAAAAATAATAATAGAAAGGCAAAACAAGACCCTGCAAGTTATATGTGTGTAGCTTAAGGATTTTTAAAATTTATCTTGCAACTACCTTTATTTGTTAGTAGAGAGGGTCAGCACACTGAGATTACAGCTGGCTTCTCCCTCATTTAGAGCTGTGCAAAGTGTCATCCTGCAGATCCCCTCTTGGAATACTGAGCTAGCTATATCAACACTGGACGATGCATGATGGAAATGATGATCTTCACAAGTTGTATGTTCTTGAAGACGAGGGGAGCTCCAATTTTTTGCATATCAATTAGTTGGGTTATCGTCTGGTAAACTGCCAACACAAGGTACACATAGGAAATGTTTAGCCTTCCTATGATCCAGAGGGACATTTATAAACTAAAATCAGTGAAAAGATTTGACCCTGCAAATCCTTTCTGATAGAAGGAGTCCTTGCTTTTTAGCTTGGTAGAAGAAGAAATTACAAGCTATTTGACCATGTGATTTTTCAACTCTTTTTGTGATTTGTTGGTTTATTGTCTGTGAAAACTGTATGCTATGGCAAAGCTCCAGTCATGCCCCATAGGTCTCACACTGCTGGCAGATAGTATTCGCCTCAGAGGCTCGCTGTGGCCCTTCATGCAGCCTCTTTCTTTTTACAAGAGGCAGGGGTCACAACTTACTGAGTCATACTCATCACAGGCTAGTTCAGGGTTTCAGGGTGAAAACCCCTCTATAGTCCTGGCCTCCCTTCTCAGGGAAGTCTCTGTGTTGGCATGGGGGAGGTTTGGAGGAAACCCAGGCCCAGCCGCTACTTCAGGTTCCAGAACATTCTCTTTAATTGTGGGAAACCTTAAGCAGCCCTGCCAGCTTTAACGGATTTAATTAGTTGTCTGCCTGTCTTCATTTTTTGTTAGCAGTCTCTAGGAGTTTACTTGGGGAAGAGAGCCATTTATCCAGTGCACTGTATACCTGCACTCCGTTAGAGTGCGGCAGGCTACTGGTTTGAATCTGTCACAATGCATTTAAAATAATTTTCTGAAGGCAGGCTTTCTCTAGCATTGCTAATACAAACAATATATATGTATACTTAGTGTATTCTGATTTCATTTATGTTGTTATAAAACCTCCACTGAAATTAATGGGGTTACTTCAAATTTACATCACTGAGATCAGAATTTTGCCTGTTGTTCCTGTTTTGTTAATATGGTTTTAAAATACTTTTAGTTCCATTGTTTCTGTGTGTTAGTGCAGAACATGTGTTTTTATTAAACCATTTTAGAATGAAGTTTGTTTCAGTATCTCTTCAGACTGTGTAAAATTTCTAAAAAATCAGATGTCACTAAATATAATGAGTGAATGGTAATTTCCTGTGGTTCCTGGTTTACTGTTATGAGTTCTTTTCTGTGGTAACTGGAAGCCTAATGGGGCTGTCATTTTTGATAAGCTGTCCTGTTAATTGATTCTGCTAAGAGGACAGCTTCATACTGTGTGTCAATCCAACACATTCTATTTGTGTGTATCACCTTTATTGTGGCTATTTGTGCAATAATGTTAGCTATTTAAACAGGTACAAGAAAAAGAACAAGACCCAAAAAGAAAGGTTAAAAGCATTTTCAGGAAATTATTCATCCTATAGGCTAGTTTAGTTCTTTCTAGATTCCTATTTCCATAACTTTTTTTAAAAAAGATGCAAATTATATATACATTGAATTCTTTGTTTTGCTGTTTCAAAAGAGCTAAGATTTTTATTGTGTACAAAAATGATCTTTATAAAAATAGAATATTTAAAATCACATAAACCAAAAATGATGATAATGTCTGTAGGAAAAGGCTCATGGAGCCAGTGTAATTACAATAATATATTCTGTAAGTTTAAAGGCTGCAACTTATTCTGGGGGAATTTTAAGGCAAACATTGAATGAAAATCATACACTTTGTTTGAAATTATAGTTCTCTGCACTTGTTTCCTGCAGGGTATGAATAATTCATCTTATTCTGTTTTTTAATTACAAAATGTATTTTATTTCAGAGTAAGAAAAAGGGAGTTAGGGAAAGGGCACATAAGAGATATATTGTACACGCATATATGTATGCAAGCAAAACACATGCAAACAATATATATGAATATACATCAGCTGGTATTCATCAGCACATCTGAGTATCAGGCTCTAAGGATTCATGGTAGTGCCATTACTCATACGAGTATATAGTTGGTGCCATGGTGACAAGAGTAAAGGAATAATGTACATTCAGGCTCAGTGTCACCTTCAAAAGTAACAATTTAGAAATATTTCTAAGAGTTTAGATAAAAATAATAGCTCAGTTTCCATCCTTGTGTTTAGTGTGAGAGTGGAATGAACGTAGGGAGGGAGCTAGTGCTTTTTGTATTCTTGTGCGATCTGGGCAGTTGTTAGGCCTCTGATGTAAGTTACAAAGAACCTCAGATCTTCTTTAATCTATGGTCTTCTTACAAGTGCACCCTGGGCCATGCACCAATTGAGAACAGCTGGAGAGCAGGGCATATGGCTTGTCCCTTCCTCTGCTTGATGCTCCTCCTTTGCTGCAAACTAGAAGAGAGACAGAGAGGCTTATGTGTTCTGGCTGGAGAATGCCCTGACTCTGATGGCATTCCCAAGGACATGTTTCTGTCCAGCAGAGAGCCCTTTTCTGCTGACAGGTAGTGCGAAGGGGCACAGGGAAATTGTGAATAGGATGATGTGTGTCCATGTGATACGAGTACTGGCAATGTGAAGAAGAGCAGCACAAACTCATCCTATAATAAAATCAAGATGTTTATAATGATATACGAAGCCATGCTCAGATTGAATTGTCAGATAATTTTGGAATGTTAATATGTGCAGACAGTTCTAGTCATAAGACTGGCAAACCCGTGTTGGAGACAGTCAGACACTGATGTCATTGCTATATGATGACAGATTTCTGGCTCATCACATAGCAACCGGAATAAAGATTGGGCTTCTTAATGATTAAGAAAGAAAACTCAGAACACTTTCCAAAAAGTCAAATATAAAAATTGGAGAAACTGAAAATGTGTATTCTAGCTCTTATGTTTAAATGCATTATGGATAAAATTTTCAAAAGCACCTAACATACTAGGGAGCCTCAGTGTCATTGGTCATAGCTTTTGGGAGTTATATATCTTTGAAATGTTTAGCCTTATTTGGGGCTGTTAAACAGCATAGGGACAGCCAGTAGCATGGGACTGTATAGGTTCGATAGCCAAGATGAAAAAGACTTATAAGAAAAGTAAGATTGTGACAGTGGCTGATTTTAACCTCCTAGATGTGAACTGATGGATACAGAAGTAAATAATATCTACCATATGATTTAATAAAGCTTGGAACTGAAAGTTAGATGCTGTCAACATTGAAGCTTATAACTCACACCAAATTGGATTGAAAGAAAATAGAGAAAAGGGATCACTGACTTGAAATTCATATTTTATTTGTTTCTGTTTACTATTTTCAAACATTTGATGAGAAATGGAAATAAATAGCTCTAAATGTCTCTATAGACTATATATCTTCAAATCTTACTATCTATATCTGACACGGGTAATCCCATTCAAGTCAGTGGGACTCCTCTCACGCACAAGATATGGCATACCCATTGTATAAATTCATGTAAATTTCTACAACAAAACTATATGCATAAAATACATTCAATCAGACTGGGCTTGTGGAAGGAAATTTGCACCCAAATACCATCATGCGTGATTCTCAGGGCATGACTTCACTACCTGCCAGATAGATGAGCAACAAGCAGTCCAGTTGGGGCAGGGGTCGTTTTATCACATCCAGTATAGAGGTGATAAATCAACCACTGAGTGCTCTTCTGTCGATTCTGATACTCCAAAAGAACGAGAAGTGTAGGTGGTGGACTCAACAGGAGAGCATCAGCTGTTGACTGACAGCGTTAAGTACATCTGAGTACAACAACTTCAGCTCCATTATTCATATAGCTAAAGTTGAATAACTTACATCAATGGCCCACGGTAATGTAGACTAGGCCTCAATGTATAGCTCTACCCTTTACATGTGGAAGGGAGGCTTATGCATTTCTACAGCTCAAATTTCCCCTTTTCTTTAGACACTAAGGCTTTGTCTACACTGCAGGGTTTTTGTACAAGAAGCCTTTTGCGGAAGAGATCTTCTGCAAAAACTTCATGCGCAAAAGTGAGTCCACACCTCAAAGTGCATCGCAAAAGCGATTTGCTTTTGCGCAAGAAAGCTGTGATCGCCATTCACAGAAAGGCCAACAGAGCACCTGTGTTTTTGCCGATAGGGGTTTCTTGCACAAAAATCCCTCCGGAGCATTCACACCTGCCTTTTTGCACAAGAGCTGTAGCACAAAAAGGAGTTATTCCCCTTGGGGAGAGGAATAACTCTACAAGCAAAAGCCCTCTGTTCTGCTGATTTACTTGTGCAAAAACGCGCTTGAGGTGTGGATGCTCCGACGGTTTTTGCGCAAAAGCCTTGTAGTGTAGACATAGCCTTATAGTATTCTCTATTGCTATGGTTGGAGCAGAACTGTTGTGACACTCCTCAGGGCAGCTCAGAAGCGTACACTCCTATGTTACTCTTTTGCCTTAGCAAGACCGAGTTTTGCTGGACCTTAGACTGTGTCAGCATGTTTCCACATCAACCTGTCTGCTTTGCCAGCACACTCCTCAAGACTCTTCCAGGCTTAACCTTGCCTTTCAGGTAAAAGTCACTTGAACCCAAGTTCCCCAGAGATATCTCTGGGTATGTCTACACTACAGGTTTTTTTCAGAAAAATGGGGGTTCAAAAACATCAATTACATTCACACTGCAATTGCATTCTTTAGAAAAATTTGAAAGAACTGAGGGTTTTTTTCTGACATTGGTAAACCTCTTTCTACCAAGAAGAAGCCTTTTTCCAAGAGAGTTCTTTTGGAAAAAAGCGTGTGTGGACGGGGAAGAGGGAGTTCTTTCGCAAGAAGAGGAAAGAGAAAAAGCACAGGTACCCTGGTGGCCATTTCATCAATAGTAATCACAGCTTACATGCGAGAGAGCATCCATTCAGTGCAGATGCTATCTTTCGAAATAGCAGATCGCTTTCACAATGTGGGCGCTCTCTTTCGGAAAAAGTTTTTTTCGGAAGATCTCTTCCGGAAAAGCTTCTTCTGAAAGAAGCCTGCAGTCTAGACATAGCCCCTCTGTAGCACCCAATACCTCTCATGGGACACTCACATAAATTATGAAGTTTGCTGCCTTCAGAGAGGCAGTGTACACATTAGTGTGTTATAAGTTACAGTATAGAGGGCCCTTTGGCAGTGGATATTGAATAGGGCCATCCCTATGCATACATCAACATATGTGGCTGTGTAGGGTACCTGAACATTTGGGGCACCACTGCAACAACAGATAATGCATCTGTGGGAGCTGACCTGCTCTTACCAGCTGTTCTGGTGGTGCTCCAAATTAGGGTGATGTGACCAGACCCTTCTTAAAATTCTGGGGGGGGAGGTGATTACCTGGTTACTGCTGTTGCTGGTGGAGTAGCTCTGACTCCAAGAGAGTTAAGGAGCCAAGTGGCAGTCTCTGCAGCAGCCAGCCATTTATCCCTCTCCCTGCTGGACTCTCCCAGGCAGCTGCTGTGTTGTACTGGGTCCAGGTGACATGCCATGAGGAGAAGATTAATGGGGAGAGCATGTTGGGTCCCTGAACATGTCACATTGAGGGAAAACGTGGGAGCAGAGTTTGTGTATGGTCACATTAATCTTAAGGATCTTATTTCGAAATAACGCGTCTACACACAAAATGCATTTCGAAATAGCGTTTTGCTATTTTGAAATAGTGCGTCCACACTGAGTGGATGCTGAATCGCATTTAAGGGTGGCTGGAACCAGGTCCGGCAGGGCATCAGGTCAGGAGTTACTTTGTGTGGCTGCTGCCTGAGGCTATCTGAGGCCTGTGCTTAAAGGACCCCCCAACCCCGGACAGCC
Source organism: Rafetus swinhoei (assembly GCA_019425775.1). Lineage (NCBI taxonomy): Eukaryota > Metazoa > Chordata > Testudines > Trionychidae > Rafetus > Rafetus swinhoei. Next base: position 31,239,944 of record CM033439.1, on the reverse strand, counting down.
AGTTTTCAGATTTCCCTGCTTGCTTGCCTACCTCGATGAGGGACAGCAAAGCATGTTGTCTCTGTGTGCTCTGATTGCCCTCACTCGGGACACCACAGCACTCTGCAACATGGAGCCAGAGCTGTCCCTGGGCACTCTGGTGCTTCTCGTGGATACATTGCTGCGAGCCTGGCTGCACTTTCTGCAGACTGCCATCCGGAAGGTCCATCAGGGGGCTGTCAGTATCCAGGAGGCACTGAGGGAGAGCTTCCACCCTGAGGAGCACTAAGAGCCTCCCTGGTTTGCCCCACTGGGGGCTTGTGCCTCATTCCTTCCTCACATCCTTCCACTTACCCCTTCCTAACCCCCCCTTCCTGATGTCAAATAAAATACATGTATTTTCATGAACACAAACTCACTTTATTTAACAAAACTGGGTGGGGGGAATGAAACTCTGGTGAGACTGGGGAAAGGAAGCAGGAGAGGGGAGAAGAGAGAGTGGGGGACGAGAGGGGGAAACCTGGGAGGAGGGAGCTGGAAGGGGAAGCAAGGGGAAGAAGGGGGAAGGGAAGCTCAGGGCTCAGGTTTGGGGGTCTCGCCGGACCAACTTGTTTTTCATGCAGACCTGCTCCTGGGATCGCATGTGGCCTTTGGTGGCCAGGCTGGCAGCTATCTTGCCATAGACGGACGCAGTCCTCCATCTAGTGCGGAGATCATGGACATTGGGGGCATCCCCCCCAAACCTGAATAAGGTCCATGATCTCCACCCTGGATCAGGAAGGCGCCTGCCTTCTCTGGCCCCTGCCTGGCTCCTGGGAGCTGGCAGACTGCTCTTGGGGAGTGGTGGAGGGCTGACTGACAGTGGCTTGCTGGCTCATGTTTTGTGGCCACTGGGTCAGGGGCAGTGACTGCTGGCTCTGGGCTTGCAGGTTTGGAGCTGGCACAGGCACTGTGGCCAGAGTCAACCCCTTTAAGGGCTCCGGGGAAGGAGAGGAGTGTTCTTGGTTGAAGCTGGAGTGGCCACCAGTGCACCCTGGGAAGGCTGGAGGCCCCCTATTTCTATGTAAGTATCTACGCAGCACTTTTTTTGAAATAGGTATTTCAAATTTGGCTTTATTCCTCGTGGAATGAGGTTTACCACATTCGAAATAAGCGGTTTGGCTGTGTAGACTCTAGTAAAGTTATTTTGAAATAACAGCTGTTATTTCTAAATAACTTTGAGGTGTAGACATACCCAGAGAGAGCACATGTTTGCATGTTCTGTCTTCTGTAGCCCCCTGGAAGGTACAGTGAACAAACAATATAACACCAGGTTGTGTCAGCATTATTGTAGAAGCCCCTATGCATTTGAGGAACCCTGACCCACTGACAGAAGGATGCAGTGGCATCTTTTCCAAATATTTCCCTTCTGCTGCTATTAGGATCTGAGAAAGCTGTTGAAATATTTTAGTCATTTGTGTAATTTCCCTAATGAATCCAATTCTGCAAACCTAAATCAGATATTCTCATGAAAGCCAATGGTAGTTGTGCCTGAGTCAAGTTTGTAGGGCTGTGAGAGACCAAGGTAAATATTGCAGGAGTCTTGCCATTGATTTCAATTGGAACAGTATCAGGCACTGGGATAACTAATGTTTAAAAACTCCCAGTCTACCAAAACTGGGTTACGGCTCCAGAATTTGCATTGCTAAGTCAGCTGGACAGCAAGGGTATGTCTACACTAGCCCCGTAGATCAATCTAGGGAGGCTAATGAGGGCGACCGAAATTGCAAATGATGCGCGGGATTTAAACCTCATTGCAGGAGAAATACCAGCTAATTGGAGTTAGGGCTTTATTTTGGAATCCCGTTTCACTGCCGCGTGTAGACACGGGCAGTTATTTTGGGCTAGTCAATTTCTAAAATGGCGTCCGGCTGGGAACATGCAAATCAAGCGTGGGATATTTAAATCCCGCGCTTCGTTTGCAATTTTGGTCACCCTCATTAGCTTCCCTAAATCGATCTAGAGGGCTAGTGTAGACATACCCCAAGGGATCATCTTTGCTGCATTCAGGGTACTAGAACCTAATTGCTAGGGATAGCTGGCCTTGGAGGAGGTGGCCAATGAAAGGTTGCCTTCACTGGTGATCCAGAGTGCAAGCTAAATAGAGCCTCTAAAATTGGGTTTGCTGGCAGACAGCTTTAAAATCTGTGTTTCCATATCCTGAGTTTCCAGAAATGCCAGAAACATTTGGCTTCTGCTACAGCAGCAGTGGTGACTATTTGATTAATTGTTCTCTTGAAATTAATAGGGTTACTGGCCAATCTGGCAGCACGGGAAATATGTCCTGCTGGACAGATTTGGCTCACTTCGCAGCAGCCGCAGCAAAGCAGTTTCAAAAAAAGCATTTGAAGATTTAAGCTCAGAATCATAACAACTCTCCAATAAGCTGTATTTGACATTACAACCCACTGATTCTTCCATAGATTTATGTCTAAAGATAACATTTCTTTGTGGCTTCTTGGACTGAACAATTTGACTTTAGAGAGGAAAGTCAGGGAGTTTATTATCTTTTATTTTTAATATAAATACTGTCGGGAAAAAATTAATACTTTATGTGGTAAGAACTGTCCTCATGTATATTATACTAGTTGTGTATAAACTATAGAGTTTTTTTTACTAGAAAGAAATACATCATTTTAAATAGCCCAATATTTTTGTTACCAATGCTTATTTTTTCTTTCTTTAAAGCAATCTATATTTTTTGTGTTAAATTTTGACACAATATATTCAGGTTACTAACAGAGAATGTTCATTTTTGTTTTAGTACACTTGTTGTGCATGGGACAATTAACAGCAAGAGATGACTATTTCAGATAGTTAGCTGCCTGACATTTAGCACCTACTGAGATTTTGAAAATTGCCTACAAAGAGCTAGGCATCTAAGCACTTTTGTAAGTCACAGTAGATGCACATTTACATTTTCAGGTGCCTGAAAACCTATACAAAATCTTGTCCCACATAATATCATATTTGATTTGCATTTCATTAAGCACTTAATTTGCTTTGGTTACTTGTTATGAATTGTGCAGTTATTGGTAACCCTGCCTAAAAGAATGAGTCCAATTTATCCCATCCACTTAATTCACTTGCGTAATATTAGTTTGATATTTCTATTTTTTTAAAATGTTACTTAAGTGGAAGATAAATTTCTAGTAAGCAGCAATTACTTTCATTGATTCATAGAGTTTAAAGCCAGACAAGGCCATTAGGTCACCTAGAGTGAGTCTACACTGCACCTTTAGCTCAAAATAAGCTACACAATTTGAGCTACGCAAATTGCGCAGCTTATTTTGAGTTAATTTTGAAATATCTTAGTTTGTAATTTGGCACTGTCTACACAGCACCAAATTTCAGAATAAAACACTATTCTGAAACATCCCTTAATACTCATGAAACAAGATTTATAGGGACATCAGAATAGCAAGCCCGTTATATTTCAAAATAACGGGCTTGTTTAAAAGATGTGGAATAGCAATTTCGAGATACCGGAAGTATCCTGAAATAGCACCACAGTGTAGATATACCCCTAGTCTGACCTCCTATGCTTCATAGGCTATTAAATTGTATCCAGTCAGCCCTGCATTGAGTCCAAAAGCTTATGTTTGGCTGAAGTATATCTTCCAAAAAGGTATCCAGTCTTGATTTGAAGACATCAAGAGATGGGTAATCTATCTCATTGAGTAGTTTGAGCAGTTTATCACGCACACTGTTACAAAATTGTGTCTCATTTCTAATTTGAATTGGTCTGGTTTCAGCCTCCAGTCAATGGTGCTGGTTATATATATTTCTCTGCTATATCAAAGAGTCTTCAGTACCTGGCATTTTTTCCCCTGTGAAGTACTTATAAATCTGCTGCTTCTTCATAAGCTGAACAGATGGAGCTAAGCATCTCACTTTAAGGCATTTACTCCTGCCTTCAAATCATTTTTGTGGTTCTTTTCTCCGCCTTCTCCAATTTTTCAACCTGCTCTTTAGAACATCAACACCATAACTGTACACACGATTCCCTGCTCCTGCTCATCACTCTTCTGGTAACATACCCAATGATTACATTAGCCCTTTTTGCCACAGCATTGCACTGGTACCTTCTGCTGAGTTGTTTGTCCACTGATGCCCCTTATAACCTCCCTAGAGTCTGTTGTTCAGAAAGTCCCCCATTCTGTGGCTGTGGCCTGCATTCCTTCTTCCTTGAGGTAGAACTTTCCATTTGGCTGTATTGAAACACATTTTGTGTCCACAATGGGCCCAGGTTCCCATGTGATGAAAGTCACTCTGTGTAACTGCCCTATCCTTAGCATTCTTACCACTCTGTCAGTCTAAGTGCAAATTTGATCTGTAGTGATTTTAAATTTACTTTCAGATTGCTGATGATGCTGAATAGCATCAAGCCTCATACCAATCCCTGTGGAACATCACTGTGATGTATAAATCCCCTCCTTCGGGGGTGATTCCCAGTGGACAACTACTTTTGGGGATCTGTCATCTACAGTTCTTACTCCCTTTAATGTCTGTTGATATTGGATAGTGCTGTTTTAATCATATTGTGTGGTACTAAGTCAAAGATACTAAGTCAAACACTTTATAAAAATCTAAATATGTTATATTTATGCAGTTACTTTTTTATCAACCAAATTTGTAATTTTATGAAGGACTGAAATAACATTTGTTTGACAGAACCATGTTGACTGACGTTATTTATATTTTTATCCTTTAATTCTTTATCCATTGACTCCTGTCTCAGCTTTTCCATTATTTTTTCAAGTTAAGTGACCTTTAGTTACCGATGTCATCTCATTTTATTAATATTGGCCTAACATTAGCACTTTCACAGTTTTCTGGAAAAACTAATGTTTATTAAAATTAAGCATCAGTAGGTCAGAGATGTCCTGAGCCAATGCTTTTAGGATTCTTGTGTCCTACGTTGATAATCCTAATTATTTTAGTGCTGTAATTTAATATTCTATGCTTCTGGATTTAAATAACTATACTATTTTGTTTTGATAGTACTGTATATACCTCTTGTAATCCCCAGTTCTTACGAGGTAGCTGAGCCAAATTCTGCAGTCCTTGCTTAGGCAAAATTCTTATTAAAGTTCTGAATTTTTCCTGAGCGGGAATTTGGGGTTTTGTATTAACATCATATTCATTCTCCAATCTTTATGCAGATTTTTAAAAGCAAAAATACCCTCTAGCCGGAATAGATGAAGTTTGCTTTCAGTAGAAATACTGTGGGATCTTTGGGAAATATTAAATTATAAGAAAATGTCTGTGAAATGCAGAGTACTGTAAGGTTGAAAGGCAAAATAGGTTTTTATTGGGTGGTAGTAATTCTGATTATCTCATGGTTCCACTGTCTTTGCCATGAGTTACAAAAAACACTTAGTAGTCATCAACCTACATAAAAGTAGGTAAAATGCAGGTAATCCATGACCAATACTGCTAAATTTTAAATGAAAGTTAAAGGTAAAATTGGATTGGTGAAGTAGGTTATACTTATGGCTTCTAAGTCTCAGAGAGGTAGCCGTGTTAATCTGTAACTTAAAAAGAAGCTTGAAAAACAAGGGGTCCTATAGCACCTTAGACCTACAGAGCACCTTAGAGATATAGCTAGTATCATAAGCTTTTGTGGGCACAACCCACTTTTTCAGATGACAAATATGGAGCAAGAGGCACAGAGGGTCAAATATAAAGCAGAGGGGACAGAGGGAGGAGGAAAAAACACCCTGTCAATTAAAGTGTCCATGCTAAACGAGGCTAATAGAATGGGCTGTAAGTGTCTGATACTGAGCTTCTGATGTCATTTGGGTGTAGAATAGAACAGCCCATCCAAGAGATGTGTTTGTTCAGCCCTTGGCTAAATGTGTCAAATTAGCATATGAAGGTCAGTTCCTCAGGTTCTCTCTCTCGTTGATTCCTGAAATTATTCTGTCAGAGGATGGTCACTTTTAGATCCATTAGTGAGTGTCTGGGCAAGTTAAAATGTTCCCCAATAGGTTTCTTCTCAGTGAGCCATATCAGATACTAAGATATTGACAGCCATCAAAGTAACTAAGGGTGTGTCTAGACTACAGGGTTTTGTCAACAAAAGTGGACTTTTTGTCGACAAAACTATACCTGCATCTACACTACCGCCGCGTTCTGTCGACATAACATCGACAGAACTCGGCAGTTTTGTCGTCCGTGGTAAACCTCATTCTACAAGGAATAACACCTTTTGTCGACAGAGTTCTGTCAACAGAAGGCATTATTGCATCTACACTGTCCTTTGTGTCTACACTGTCATGTCGACAAAGCGGCTTGCTTTGTCGACAGAACTGGATGTAGTCTAGACACTCTTTGTCGACAGAAGCTTTGTTGACGGTATCTGTCGACAAAGCCTCTGTCAACAAAAGCCTGTAGTCTAGACATACCCTAAAGGAATAGATAGAGAAATTATCCAGATTGGTAGTTTCTAATGAATTTTGCACATTGCATTTATTTTTATATGTAAACAATTTTATCAAACTTGTATTAGAAAATCCTGATAATGTTCTCGTTTGTCCACCTTCTGATGAGCCTTTCTCCATTTAGTACTTCCACTGCATTAGTAGAATAAGAAGGATTTGGCCGAAGTACCAGGAACAGCTCAGATTGTTAGGGTTTTTATTCTTTGCTCTAACACGCACTTTCTGAAGCAAAAGAAAACCATGAAACAGGAGATTCCACAGAAGAATGGTCCCATTTTAACTTCCATTGAAACCCAGGGGCTAAAGTCTCACTAACTTCAGTGGGCAGGTAGCCCTGTTTCTAAGGATGGCCAGTTGTTGTTCTGTGAACTGTGGTTTAAAATCAATTTACTTTTTTAATGTTATTCTTTCAATGGAAGAAAAAGTGAGATGTTGTACCCTCATTGTAGCTGAAAAGACTCAAAACACAATGGATCCCAGTATGTTTTCATTTTTCAATTGGATGAAGAAATTGCAGCTCATGGGAGGAGCAATCCTCAATAAGCTGGGGGACCACAATTGACAAATCTACAAGCTGACAAAACCAGGTATGTGAAGAGTCAGGATTCCTGTCTGAACACTTCAATAGAGTCCTTAGTGTGACACTGTTCCAATTAGCGCAGGATATGGCTGGGGATTCCATTCTTTTCCTTTCCCTGCCAGCCCATTTACTCAGGATGTCCTTTTATTTCCAAAGCAGCCCTCAGTGAACTCTCTGGAGAATAGTAGTTCGTATAAAATTCAGGTCACATGTGATTTTGAATTGCCCTGATAAAATGAGTTAAATTAACCTAATTTAATTAGGAGGAGTTGGGTACAGGGGTCACATTTACCTGCAGGCAGAAAATATCTGCTTCTTGCAGCAGTTTCTAAGCTCATGAGGAAATTGCTTTCCTGTGAATCACCTGTATGAAATGTATATCAGAAATAGAAAGAAACTGCTGCTTCCTCCTGTGAGTAGGAAAGGAGCAAATAACTTCTACAGCAGTTGTTCAAATAATAACTGTGGACATATCTACATTTCAAAATAACAAGGTAAGTGTCCACACTACCAAGCCTGTTATTTCAAAATAATAGGCTTTTTATTTCAAAATAATAACTCCTGCTAGTGAAGAGGGAATAAGCTTATTTTGAAATAGTTATTTTGGGAGTTATTATTTTGAAATAACTTATTTTGAAATAACCTAGCAGTGTAAACATAGCCTGTGTGGGCACAATTCTTTGACATATAAAATGCCTATATATCCTAGTGACTTCAATAGGAATTGGGGGCACTCAGTACCTCAGGATCTAGGGACCCTGGTAGGGCAGATTGAGATGATGGTGTTCTAGCACACCCCTCCTCTGTGCCTTTTCTTTTCCATTATGTGATTGGCTTGTTTTTTCAATTTAAAACTATGGGCCAAATTCATTCAAAGGAAACCTTGCAGGAAAAAGAGGGAGAGATTCATGCAACATCCTCTCCATGGAAGGTGCCTGCCCATCCAGAAGTGAATCTCCTATGAGCAATGGGTTAAATTGGTGTGGGGAAAGATGCTGCAACAGAGACCCTTTTTCCCCAGCTAAACTGAACCTGGCCTTGTGGCTAACATCTCCAAAATATACCCGGTGTGAAATAATGTACAGACAGGACAATAGAAAACAAATTTCCTCTAGTGCGGATGACCTATTTCATTTAGAATATAATCTTGTATACATCCCATTTGAATCCAAAACATTACTTGTAAACTCTGCATGGTATTGTGCCTTTCAGCAGAATATTATATATTGAATGAACCAGTTAAACGTTTATTTAAAATACCACAATGCTGCTTCTGTCCAAATGGATTGGTTTAATGGCCATTCAGTAGGAATAAATTTTATCTGGCACTATTGTCACAGCAGCAGGAGAATCCAAATATAGCAGCATCAGCAGCAGGCTGTGGTATATAAATTTTCTTCCAAATGCCATATTGTTTTTTAACACTGTCAGGGAGCTAGAAAGTGATGCTGTAATGATTCAAGGAAGTGTGTTACTTGTTATTTTTAGAGATTCTTTACTAGCGCAACAACTACGTGACTTTGTTTTCAGTGAATTTAACCCCCATGCTCAGACCTGCTATTATTTTTAGCTCTGTTTTAATGAGAATTAATAATTATTATTTGTATCGTGAAGCACCTAGGAGCCTATAGTAAACCCTATAGAAGCCCTGTTGTGTTAGGCACCTTACATAAACAGAACAAAAAGAGGCCACAGCTTGATGAAAAATGATTCATATGATTTTGCTAGTGCTCTCTCTTAACATTTACTGCAAGCTATGTTATACCATAAGCTGTTTAAAAATGAGGATTTCTACAAGGTGCTAAGCATCTCTAGCAACATTGTCTTTAATAGATTTTTGAATGCCCAGAACTTCTGAAAAGCAGGCTACATTTAGGCATTGCAAGTTACTGACAGAACTGATGGAAATGGGTGATTTTTGTTTTGTGGGAAATTTTGACATTTCAAAGTTTTTCATTTCTAACTTTAAAAAGGGCAAATATTTTTAAAAATTCCTATGACATGAAATGGAGATACTTTGATCCAGTCAATAAAATATGATCTTTCAACCAGTACTAAACAGCAATTGTCCCTATTCATTTTAAACAATATATTAAAATAAAATGTTTTCATTATATCATATGATTATCATATGACATATCCACTTATTCTACTGACATGCCATGAAATAATGTAAAATTTAAGTAATGTAAATATGAAAAAATTCAAAGCAAACATTTCATTTTGAAACGAAATTTGAAACATTTTGAACATTTTTCCAAAATGAACTTTATGTAAATTATTATTCTTTTTGAAATATATTGTGTGGGAATTTTTATGAAAATCTATAGTTTTGTGACAAATTTAGGTTTTGTCAAAATGGCTTTTTCGGATGAAAAACTGCTTTGACAAAATTCCCAGACAACTCAAATTGCATTTCTGCATTCAGATCAATGACGGTGTAGCTTTTTATCAATGAGAAATCCCTGTAAATCGTGAATGAGATACAAAGATCCACCGGCATGGATCAGTTTTTAGGACCAAATATGGTGCTAAATGTCTAATCTGAAGCATTAAATTCTAAAAATTTGGCCTAATAGCATTGTGGAGGGAGGGGGAGAAATCTTTTTACTGTAGCCAATTTAAGATCAATTAAAAACTTAATTAAAAGACAATAGTCTGATCTTTTTTACATTAAGACAGGAAACCTACTTTATGTCTTCCAATTTTACTGGAATATTTTTAACTCTGGAACAAATACACTTACTACTTAAGTTTCATTTCTCTCAATAATTAACTTACTGTGTATATTTAAAAATATTACACAACTTTCATAAGTTGAAATCAAAATGCATTATACAGAAAGCACTAAATAGAATGACAAACTGTGATTACAATAAACAGACAATTGAATCTGACTTGGTAAATTCATGTAAATGTCTATTGGGAATATGAAGGTAATACAAAAAGAAATCTACTTATTTGGTTGAATAAAGATCTTTCTAAAATGATCTCGCCTGGAGATTTTAAGTAGCATACTGTACAAATATCAGAGGGGTAGCCGTGTTAGTCTGGATCTGCAAAAGCGACAAGGAGTGCTGTAGCACCTTATAGACTAACAGATGTATTGGAGCATAAGCTTTCGTGCATCTGATGAAGTGGGTCTTTGCCCATGAAAGCTTATGCTCCAATACATCTGTTAGTCTATAAGGTGCTACAGGACTCCTTGTCACTTATACTGTACAAAATAATCTTGCAAGACATCTCCTGTTTGATCCCCTATCACTTGAAGTTGGTAAGCAGTTTACATTTTTAATCTTCAACTAAGCCTTTTCATAGAAGAATGTCAAAGCATGTCACAAACATCTTGAAGGGAAGTAGACTGTTATATCCCATTTGCAGGTGGGTAAATCAAGACACAGAAAGTTGCCATGACTTTTCTCTAATCAGACAGTGAACTGGTAATAAGGCAGGAATAGGAAAAACTAACTTTGGTTAGAAAACACTGTCATACTTTCCTGGCACAGGTAAATAGACATATACATCAAAAGCTGTTCTTTCCAGAGAGTAGGCCAAACTACCCCCAGGTCTATGCTAGTGGAAGTTGATACAGACCCCCATTGAGGATCGTGGTCATGAGAAACCATTTAGTGAGAAAGATGTTACAGCAGAAAGGAGACACACCACCCTCCTGTTCAGCATTGGATCTCCACATTGAAAAGCTGAGTCATTATCACAGTCATGCACTAAAAGTGGTTATTTTTATCCAGTATCTGTAAAGCCCTTAAATGGCTGGAAGTAGCAAGCCATTTCACAAAATCTGTATTGTCAGTTTTTATGTTCTCATTTGGATAAAGGCTTTTCTCCATCTTTGGGAAGGACAGATTTTACTCCTGCCAAAATATTTCTGCTCAGTGAACAGAATTAGTCTATAGTTTGTCAGTTAATGTATCCTTGGGCTCTCATGAAAATAGAAGGAAAACACTTATTAGACTTAATCAGGTGGCAAGCTTTCATTATATCTGCTCTAATACACAAGGAAGCCATACTCATAGAATGCAACCTTTAAACACACTCCGTATAGGGGGGCTAAAAAGAGGTTGAGTTCACTGCCCTGAGGTCTAACCTTCAGAAGCCTTCATTGATGCTGAAAACAATTTCATATAAAGGAGCCGCCCTACTCCTGTGCACACACCAGATGCAGTTCTTCACTGGTGCTTCTCCTTTACCAAGCAGAAGATTTTCAGGGCCTGGCAGGTCAGTTTCACACTGGAGCAGAAATTGAGATGTGGGGTGAGATATTTTCTTAATATAATTTTTTATATTTCCAAATTGTACACAAGTCATCTTTTATTGAATAGGATGGTAAAAAGAGTGTAGAAACAACTACCTCCTTTCAGAAATCTTGGGACAGCCTCCTAACTATGCCCAGTTGTCTGGGCCTATGCCTCTTTCCAATGTCTCTCTGCTTCATGAAATGTCCCTTCTTCTCTCTGCGGAACTCACTTTTTATTTGGGAAACCTCTAGTCCCAGGTTGCTTACTGGACTGCAGGGCTGGTTAAATGGGCTGGGTGCTTATCCTTCTATTGTGGAGGTGCTCTGCAATTCAAAGGAACCTTGTAGCTGTAACTGCCAAATGAAGCATAGAGCTCTAGCTCCCACACTGCCCTTCATGTCCCAGAATGCAACTGCTTGCAAGGTATCTTTAGAGTGCTTATATATCAGTAATCTCTAATGAGCAAGTCATGACATTGAGGTCACGATTGAAAAGTCAGATGACTGTCAGCATACAATGATCTAAAGCCTACTGAACCCCCAGGTATCTTTCCATTGACTTCATTGGCTTTGGATCAAGGACAATAACTGAGATCTCTTTGTTACTTCCCTCTCTAATTATAGTTTTGGTCATGGAAGGGAATCTACATACTTCCTACAAGAATGAAGGAAAGGAAACCCAATGATGCATGTGGCACCATCCCCTCTTTCTCCAGAACTCATGTAGTGTGCTTCTCTGGTCTGGAACCCACAAGGAAGGGAAGGTGGAGACTAAGCAAACTCTGGGCAGGGAGTGAGTGGTCTGAGGCCAGGTTAGCTATGTTATATTTGCTATGGAGCCTTCAGCCCAAGGAGTCGTGGGCAGTTGCCAGGGGCAGACTGGCCTGGCGGGATTCCGGGAATTTCCCGGTGGGCCATCGTCCGGTGGGCCGTCATGTCCGCATGCGATTGCCCCTCACTCCGAGCGGCTCTGCGTCCGTGCTGTATGTGGCATGCAGAGCCCGACCCACCGCCTGTGCTGCATGCTGGACACGACGCAGTGGGCGGGGCTTGAGGGGCACACAGGGGTGACGTCATGGGGAGGGCCATTCTCAACCCATTTCCCAGGCCTATTTTGATTGCCAGTATGCTCCTGGCAGTTGCTGTCTATTAGAGCACCTCATAATTGCACTGCCAGGTCTCTGCTGAGAGCTGTTCTGGTAGGAAGGAATGGGATTACTATTCTTCCTAGTGCCTATGAGAGATTGCCTGTGAGAGATTCTGTGAGGGGGCAACACTCCTGTGACTGAACAGATGGGGCAGGTTTCTGAGGATATTTGCTGTTAGAAAGAGGGGGAATTTGGCTCACCCCAAGGAATCATTGGTGTTTTAATGGTGAATTACCTCTGTTATGTCTAAATAGGGGATCTTAAACACCAACCAGCCCATGCTTTTGATTGTTCTTACAGTGAATGGCAAGTTGCAAATTATTTGCCACGCATTTTCTTCATCACACTCTTGCCCAGTACGTACCACCTTCCAATTTTTTAAGCTATTTAGGAAAGTCATGTGCATTTCTGTGTCCTTCACTGAAATATTCAAGGAGCTGCTGAGTCTGATTTCTGTTTATAATTCTCAATACAAGTCTAGAGTGACCCTCTGCATCAACTCAGCATCCTGCAGCTTTTGTCTTTGTGGTGTGTTCAAAATGTTGATTTTTTTTCTTTCTTTTACTATCTCCAACACAGAAAAACATTCACATTGATCCATTCGTCTCATGTCATCTCCAAACTGAAATCTCAGGAGTGCAGACAAAACTTTTCTATATGATTTGTAGCCATAATGTACACATTTTAGGTTCTTGGTCAGACTTATAGGATAGGGGTTATAGGGCTTTCATTAACTTTCTGCAGTTATCTCCTCTGTCTCCAGTGTTGTTGTAATTTTACAAACAGACAGACACACATACCACCAACTGGGTATATTGCAGTTGATCTGGATTCTTCTTGTTTGTTGATACACCCACGTAGATTTAAAAGCCCTTCCATGTCCTTCAGAAAAATCAGAACATTTTATAGAAGTGCCATTATGCACAAGATAATTATTTAAATTCTAAAATGCACTCTGAACATATTTTTTTAATTAATATGATTTTAAAATATCAAATACATCTTTGGATTTCTGAGTCAATCACAGTGGTATATGATGATCCTGTAACATCTGTTACAGTTAAAAAGAAAAGTTATGACCAGACATGATCAATATAATCACAAGTTAACAAAGCCGTTTTATTTGCTCATATCTGAAAAAGCTTGGGGTTCTAAGCCAAATACAGCAGCCCTTACTCATCCTTATTTTCACTATACTGTTGTTCTGTCTCATTATTGCCTTCTTCCCTCATGTTTTACTCAATACCTATGCTACGGTATGCGTACTATGTATAGCACATATGTAATAGGTCTTTGCTTAGCTGAGCATCTGCAATCAAAGCTTGTTTGGAATTCCGTGCAATGGTATTAAAAGCTTAGTGAGATGTGCCCACAAGTGAGAGATGTTCTGTATTCATGGACTGGGAGAAGGAAGGGTTATTATTTTTTTTCTTTCTCTTTCAAATTTCTTTCTTACAGACTGAGAAATCTCTCATTAATTTTAATCAGAGATTTGTAAAGCTGGATGGGAAAATGAAAAGAATAGAATATGTACATTTTATTTTCTGATTTTCATCAAAATTACAATTTTTTTAAGTACCTATAAGGATTTTATGTGCCATTGTCCCAAAACCTAGGACTTCAAATCTATTATTTTTGTGACCTAAAAAACAGCTATTGCATTGCCGGTAGAATAAAACTAAAATACTGCATGTATCTGAACAGTGCCAGAAAAAGTGTTTTTTATGGATCATTTATTCGGAGGATAAATAGCCTTTTAATAATACTTTCAGAACATGTTTCTCATTCCAGGAACTTCTCTTTTAATTATATGTTGAGAAGCAACATCAGAGTGTGAGTGCATAAAAAACAAATTATTTTATGTCACCCACCAACCCACCCACACAGTCTGGTTTGCTCTCTCTTTCTGTCTCTCTCTCTCTTGCGCAACATGGATGTTTTTATTCTCTTCGTGTTGAGAAGTTTATCAGTGTGTCAGGTGAGCCAGTGAATTGGTGCTTCATTTTAGTTATGTGTCTTGCTGACAGCACATAAAATGCTACAGTGGAATTTTATTTATGAAATATTGTTTTATTTTCTTTTTTCCTTTGTATTCATATCTGTGATACTAGTGCTAGAACAGTCTTTCATTTAAATATTGTGCTTGAGAATCTGTTACAGCTAGAACTTGCTATATGGTTACCATTTAATAAAGAAAACAGAAAATAGAATCATATTCTTATGTAGCCTAATGTATACATATAATATCCATTATAAGACGAGGTCCTGGAACTTAGAATACTGGGGGTTGCTACTGCACCTCTGGCTTGAAGTGGTTTCCATCATATACAAGACTGTTTAGTTCAATGGCTGTCAGCATTCCCACTGTACAAATTGTTGCAGTGCCCCGATTAATCTGAGAAAGTTTGCCCTCCAGATCAGCTACAGCAGACATGTTGTCACTAACTCGAGGGCCCAGAAATATTGTCAGCACACATTGTTCTTTCTGTAATTAATTTTTTTTAATTAGCCAACCAACCAAACACACATTGACTCAACAATATAGCAGAGAAGAGAGAGAGAGAATGTCAAAGGGCCAGCACTTGAATTACTCACACAATGGTTTATGGGGAGACCCATGAGTCAGTAGGTGGATGTTGTTCTGGTGTCTCATGAAGCACTTAGGTCAGGAAATATCTTTTATCACGTGTTACTCTAATCCCCTCCCCATGTTATGTTATGTATATTTATAATGCTACTGATCCTTCATCCTTATCTAAATTTCCACAACCTACTTTGTTTAAGGGTTCCTATGTTGGCTAGATCAATTATCCATTTATTTATTGAAACATAAAAGCTGATTACCCAGTTGCTATAGCATTATTGCAATCAATGTATGTGAGTTTCAGTTATTCATATTCCTGAAAAATACCCTAACATGAATAACCCACAGGGCATGTCTACACAACAGAATTATTTCAAAATAACTCACGTTTGAAATAACAAGGAGAGTATCCACACAGCAAGCGCATTATTGAAATAATGGGCTTGCTATAGTGAAGGTAATAACCCCTCATTATATGAGGTATTATGCCAATTTCAAAATTCCCATTGGACACTCAGCTGTGCTTATTTTGAAATAATTGGCCTCCAGGACTTCTCACAGCTGCCCTAGTGGCCACTCTAGCCACATGCCTCAAAACTCTGTAGTTTCTCTTCTCCTGCAGGGTTTAAAGCTGCAGGTAGAAGGGAAAGGGCTTGTGGCACCACACTGGCCCTGCTAGCCCCGTGCCACACTGCAGCACCCTGCACTGCCTGCATTGCTGCCATGGCAGACCCCAGCACTCCTTCTGCACCCGTCCTCTCCCCCCCGGTGGCTGCAAGCACATCAGCAGCCAGCTCTGAAGCTCCTAGCTGGGGCAAAAGAGAGCTCCATGCTGGACTGGGTGTGGAGGTCCTGGATCTCATAGAGGTGTGGGGTGAGCAGTCCAACCTCCAGGATCTCCACATCAGATGACTCCCGTCAGCTGGGTGACTGCCAGTCTGGGCCAGAAGGGTGACATGCGCAGGCTGGACCAGGTATGCATGAAAATTTAAGAATTTTGCCAATGCAAAGGAACAAAGTTCTGCTCCCAGCTGGGTACCATCCTGGGAGATGAGGTGGACACCTCCCCCTCCTTGTCATGGACTCTGGCCTGGCCACACCCATTCTCAGCCTCCAGGAGGGCAGGGCTATGGACCAGGACAATGAGGAGGAGAAGAAGGAGCTGGCCAGCCAGGACATTATGTCTGAAAGCCAGAAGGTGTTCATCAGCCTGGAGCCTCCCTCCCAAGATGTCTCCCAGGCCTCAGATAATGCCAGGGAAGGCACTTCAGGAGAGTTCCATTCCCTTCCCTATACACACATGAGGGGAGGCGATGGGCTACAAGAGGCTACATGCTCCTCGCTCAGCCTTCTTGGCCTGGGGCTAGCACAACAGCCTGTGCACGTGGGTGCACACTGAGTGCCAGTCTGGAGCACCCAACTCCCTGACTCTGCCACACCGGAACCCATCACTCCTTATCACAATGTTCCTGCACAGGCCTACCTCCTGACTCTGTGATGGGACGTCTTCCAATGAGAAGCCACCACTAAGGAAGGTGGGGTCATGGAGACACACAGCAGTGCCACACACTGCACATAGTCATGCCCACACTCTCGGGCAGCATCTCCTGCTGGGAAAGCACAGTGAAGTGGAGGACACCGATCCCCTGCATCAGAACCTGCCAGGGGAAGGAAGAGGAGAGGACCTCAGTAGCACTCTCCCTAGAAAGAGGCATCTGCTGCTCACAGACATCTCCCCCAACAGCTTCCCCCCCTCTCCTCCAGCAGGCAGGGATAGAAGTTCACCCTCTGCAGGACACCACTACTGACAGGGCTGATGTGTGCGGGATACAGAAGGAATCCAAGCCACCCTCCGCCCCCTCAGGCTTCTGGCCTGGTTAGCACCTTCCCATGCCTGCTTGTCCCTGGGACATGGGGGTAGAGAGGCTCTCCTGGGACATCCATGCCTCTACAGATGGCCTTGCTTGAAGCACATCACCTTCATCTGAACCGAGACCTTTGGTGTCGGCTCAGAGATTAGGGCCAGGCTTCATACACTGTGTCTCCTGGGATGACTGCCCTTCTCACATTTCTTCACAGCTGGCCCAACAGTGAGGTGGGCATGTGCAACATCTCCAATATCATCCTGCCAACCTTGCGAGACCCTGTGACAACCTGGTATGGGGACACCTCGAGTGCCTCTGTTCCTTGAACAGAAACTTTGAGGAGGAGCGCCAGGAGTGCTGGGCTGACCGGGAGCAGAGGTGGATGATCTGGGAGCAGCTATCCCACCAGCACGAGGTCATGTGTTCCTTGATCGCCACTGCGAGCCTGGTTGCAGTGATCAATCGGTCCACTAGCCACACCCCCTCCACTGCCATCCCCAATCCCTAGCACCCCTTCAAGTCCCACAAGCACCCGCACCCGCCTCAGCCACCAACCCTCCCAGCCTCTCCCCCTAGATCCACCCCCCAGGCATGCACAGGAGGCAGTGGGATCTCTCAGACAGCCAAGACAGTGGAAAGGGAGGGCAGGGAAAGGGAGGGGTGGGGAGGAAAGGCACATGGGGCAATGCAGAGGCCCCTTGTGGGGAGGCCTGGTGGAGAGTCTCACAGGTGGCCTTGGCTGAAACTCTCCCTCAAGGACTCCCGAATGAGCACAGCCCCTTGATGGGCTGCTCAGAAGGCCTCTGGCCAACAGCTCAGCCTCTGGTGGTGCCTCCTCCCTCACCCCCCCACCATGGCAGGAAAGTCTCCCCTTTATTCTCACAATGGTTGTGGAGCATACAGCAGGCTGCCACCTGCGGGAATGTTCCAGTTGCCGAGGTTTAGGTGGGTGAGGAGACTCTGGAATCTCCCCTTCAAGCAGCCGAAGGCACCCTCCACAATTATGCGGCACCTGTTGACCCTGGTGTTGAAGGTCTTCGTGGGGTCTAGGTGTCCCATGTAGGACTTCATAAGCCAGGGGAGCAAGAGGCAGGCTGCATCACCCATGATACACATAGGCATGTCCACCTCCCTGATGGTGTGATCAGGGGAAAACGTGCCAGCATGCATCCTCTGGAAGAGGCTGGAGTTCGTAAGCATATGGCCATCTGGTGTCTTCCCTGACCACCTGATGTACATGTCTATGAACTGGTCCTGGTGCTCCACAAGGGCCTGCAGCACCATTGAAAAGTACCCCTTCCTATTGATGAAGTCCAAGGCCCGGTAGTCAGGGGCCAGGATGGGGATGTGGGTGCTGTCAATGGCCCCTACCCCCCCTCCCTCCCCCCAGTTGAGGAAGTCCATGGCGGCAAAGCCAGCGATGATGGGCTCTATGTCGCCCAGGGTGATGACCCTGCAAAGCAGGATGGCATTGATGGCCCTCACCACCTAGAGGATCATAGATACATAGAATCACAGGGTTGCCAGAGCCCTAGGAAGGTCCCCAAGTCCAAGCCCCTTCCCAGACCTAGAGCAATCCGGAAGTACCCCATCCACTGCAGGGCTTTGTGAAGCTGGGACTGAAAAACCTCTAGGGATAGAGATTCCACCCACTTCCCTAGGGAACCCCATTCCAGTGCTTCACCTCTCTCCTAGACAAAGGTAAAAGAGTCAAACATGTTTGAGCATGGCCCTGATGGTCAATCTTGTTACCCCCAAAAATTCCCACTAGAGACCACCCAGGGTTACATTAGCATGGGTTTATTGTTTGAGGAGTTAGCACTCAACTGTATGCACTACAAAAAATAGAGCTGGTTTAAACTAAAGGTATAAACTAAAAAAGATAGAGCTGCCACCAAAGGTTTAAACTAAAGAGGAAACCAGCTATCTCTCTCACACACACACAAACAAGCACACACACCCCTCCATTCATTCATTCCTGCCCTCAGGCACTCACACAGGCATATGGGTTGCAGAAGGATCCAAGGCATGTAGATTTTGGAGAGTCTGTCTTCTCATCATGGCTGGGGAGCTGGTCAGAAGGAGAGACACTGGCTGTAGAGAGCAGTTTCTTAGGAGCAGGGGAAGAAAAAGAGAGAGTCTCACATGTGCTCCCTCTCCTTATATTGTGTCTGTATTGTGTCTCCTTATATTGCCCCTGTGACTCTTCCACCTCATCACCAGGGAGCATGCCCAGACTTCCCTTTATCCAGCAAAGCAGCAGTCTCTGATGACTCATCACCATGTGCTCCAGCCTTAGCATTGCAGTTTCAAACACAAACACACATTCACACACACTCTCTCTCTCTCCATCACTCAGGAGAATGCAGTTTAAAGCAAGTTACAAACAAAGTGGCTGAGAGTTACAAAGGTTACAAAGTTGCAGCTTACAGTAAGTTTCTGAACTTATAAAGACAAGTTGCTGAGAGTTACAAAGTTGCAAAGCCTATCAAAGATTAAAATGAGTTTAAAACCTTAGACCTTCTGGTCAGTGTTTTTTTCAGAAAATGCATATGTAAAATCAAGTAAGCTCAGGCGGAGGCTTTTTTTTTATGCAACAAATCTCCCCGTGCTGAACTGGTGCCCCACAGAGTGGTAGCTGTCCAGTGTGGTGAGCTTCCATAATGTGATGGCAACACACTTCTGGAGGGGGATGGCGGGTTGCATGTGGGTGTCCCCTCACTGGAGAGCAGGGGTGAGCCATTCACAGAGGTCCAGGAAGATGTCCTTCTGCATACAGAAGTTCTGCAGCCACTTCTGGTCATCCCACCACTCCAGAATGATGCAGGCCCACCAATTGCAACTGTTTTCCTGGCACCAGAAGCAGTGGTGCACTGTGTGCAGGGGAGAATGGACTAGTATGTGGTGCATGAGGTGCACCCGGACCTGGGTGAGCAGGTCCCCCATTCTAGGCTGGTTGTCGTCCTCCTGTAGCACCATGAGGGCAGCCTGCATGAACTGCTGCTCCAGGAGTTGCAGCAGGAGGTCTAAGTGCCCGGCACTGCTTTGCAGCAGGCCCAGTTCTGTGGTGGAAGTACTGTGGCCTCTGCAAGGGCAACCAGAGCACGCGGTGTGAGTTTGCTGTCCCTTGAGGAAGTAGGCAATGGAGAAAAGTCTGAGACATGGCTGTAGGGGGAGCCCCTTTAAGCACGAGCCTCAGATAGCCTCAGGCAGCAGCTACA
Organism: Rafetus swinhoei; assembly: GCA_019425775.1. Lineage (NCBI taxonomy): Eukaryota > Metazoa > Chordata > Testudines > Trionychidae > Rafetus > Rafetus swinhoei. Next base: position 31,219,827 of record CM033439.1, on the reverse strand, counting down.
GCAAGTGACTGCTGTGCTGATGCCCTGCCCGAAGTTGTTCCAGGGGACTTTAAATGTGATTCAGGCTCCAATCAGTGTGGACGCGCTATTTTGAGATAATTCTGTGCTATTTTGATGGGTATTTGTAGTGTGTACGTGCTATTTCTAAATAGTTACTTCAGGAGTTATTATTTTGAAATAGCTCATAGTGCATAGTGTAGACACCCATAACATGCTTTCTTGCTTCAAGTCAACACTTGTATACTGCTACACTTCATTCTGACTTAAGATCATTGACCTGCTAATTACTTGTAACAATCTTCAAATGAGGCCTTGATTACATTGCAGATCCTCTATTTGTCTTACTGCATCTATCAATAGAGTTGTACCTTATCTATATATGTGTATGGCTGACTACACTCAGCTGCATTAGAGCACTTTTTGCTGCCTTTCCAACACAAAGCTTCCCTAAACGTACTTCACTGGGCTCTTGGACGCTCCTAAATGCTGCTTAATGCAGGGGAGGAATCTTTGGGAAGTGACTAGTTACCATAGTAGCTTTAATGTTGTCCGCCTCTCCCTATGGGGATGCACCATGGATGGCCAAAAGGGAGCATAATAGAAAGGGTCCTGACATCCAAGTGATCCCTGGACCAGCACTTTGGTGCTTCAGACAGTTGGTGCAATTTTAGTGGCGACCTGCACCAAGCACAATGTATCAGAACTTCAGTGGGTCTATTCACATAAAGTTAATCACATTTGTGCTCATTTGCAAGATTAGGGCTCAGTCAACAGGCGTTTGCCATTGACTACTCAGTGACAAAGAGATTTGATTCACTCATATTTGTGGAATGTTGTTATTATACCAAAAACAGAGAATAGAAAATTACTGTGCCCCATGGAACTAAGCATCTAAACTGGCTAGTGAGAATGGAACCAGGACAAAGGACAAGGAAGAAAGAGAGAGAGAGAGTACGTAAAAAGGATATTGTGATTCTAGGTGTTACTGGTTGTAGTGGAATTCTTCAATTTAAGAATAGGATATGGCACTAGAAATGGTTATCCTCTAACTTTTTAAGTTTGCCCAGTGTATGCACATATATAAAAAGTGTGTGTGTGTGTGTGTGTGAAAGTGAAAATAATGAACTCCCTAAATGAAGGAATCACTGAGAATGGGTTTTCATGGGAAACTTTAAATAAAAGAGTGCTAGTATGGTGGTACAATTTGGATGATTATTCATGCTTCACATGAAAATTAATACAAAAATGATTTTTGGAGAAGCAAGTTATACTGATTTTATTGGCACTATGCTCATTTTCATCTCCTGTGAATCTGGCCCTTAAACTATGCAATCAGACACAGAAAAAAAATCATCATTCAAAACCTTCTGTAAATCTTCTGGTTTTCATGTGAAAAATTCATAATGCTGTTTTGTTATTAGACACTATCCAGTGATTTACAGCATAGTCACTTTTTCCTGCATGAGCATTGTTGGCAACAGATACTCTTGTACATTCTTATACTGGCCATGACAGGTTTAATTTTTTTTTAAATAAGACTATTACTATTCAACAATTGTATTGCAATCCTGCTACAATTATTATTATGTGAAAAAAGATAATTCTATAGTTTTTCACTATTAACCCTTATAGTTAAGAATTACAATGAGTTGCCATTATATTTTATACAATCCTGCTTAGCAATGGGAGGCAATTTGGCAAATGGTTGAGGCAACAGCTGCTATTATGATCCCACTAGGAACCCATAACAAATATAGATTAGCTCCACTGGCCACAAGTTGATTCTTAGCCAGGATATCTGGGGCATCACATTCTGGAGTCATATTAAATTAATGTATCTTCCATTGCACTCTACATCAATATAACTCTTGTGTCCTGCTCCTTACCATTAAATGTAGCACTGTGGCTTCTCAATAGCTGGACTTAATTACCTAACAATTTGGCATCCATTAAAATAGCTTCTTTACCTTGTTTGTTGTTTCATCATCTTGCCTGTCATAAAAAACAGAGGAGAAGAGAATGAGCCATGAGCTTTTTAAAAATAATTTATTTGGGGGATTTTAGACAGCTCCTGGTGGCATGCATAGCTTCCTCCCACAGAGAAATACAAATGGTTTTAATGCAGTGAAAATGCAAAGATTATTGTGGGATATTTCTGTTATTTCCCACAAATTTTGTTTCCTCATGAAAATACTATGAAAGTAATTATCCATTTCATGAACTTATTAACAAAATGGTTTTATGGTCTGTTACGCCCCAATAGCCAAAACATGTTTCACTGAGGGTATGTCTATACTGCATTCCTCTTTTGAGAGAGGAATGCAAATGCAGCTGAGCGAAATTGCAAATGAAGCGCGGATTTGAATTTCCCGTGCTTTGTTTGCATAATCGCGTCCGGGTGCTATTTCAAAATATCCTATTTCGAAAAAAGAAATGCTGTCTAGACACGGTTATTTCAAAAGAAAACCCTTCTTTCGAAATTATCCTTACTCCTTATAAAATGAGGTTTAAGGATAATTTTGAAAGAAGGGTTTTCTTTCAAAATAACCACATCTAGACAGCGTTTCTTTTTTCAAAATAGGGTATTTTGAAATAGTGCCCGGACGCGATTATGCAAATGAAGCATGGGAAATTCAAGTCCGCATTTCATTTGCAATTTCGATCAGCTGCATTTGTATTCCTCTCTAGAAAGAGGAATGAAGTGTAGACATACCCTGAGTGGGGGGCAGGAGAAGGATGAGAAATCAACCTTGCAGAGCTTTAAATACAAAATGTAAATGAAGGTCATACAACAATGTAACAGCAATTGGGGGAGTGCTAATTTGAAATCCTTTAAAAGTTGAGAATACATAGAAGAAAATTTAAGCATACATGAGAAAAGCAAGCTTTAAAGGTTTCCCTTTTTTTTTGCTTCCTTATGTTTATCTTTTTTCAAAAACACCAATTTAAGTTCAACTTGTTTTCTACATGTGACGTCTTGCCTACCTTGTTTTGCTGAAGACTCTAAGTCAGTGTTCCTCAAAGTGGTCCACAAAACCACTTTGAGAAACCTGTTAACTGGCTGTGCTAGTTTGTTTATTTACCAGCACTGTAGCTACAGAGCCTCGTGGCTCCTATTGGCTCCATTTTGCCATTTGCAGCCAAGGTGAGTCACAGGAAGCAGCGTCCTTGCCCATGCTGCTTCCTACAGCTCCCCATGGCTGCAAATGGCAAAACAGAGCCAATAGGAGCCGCGAAGCTCCATGTCCGTGGTGCCAGTAAGTAAACAAACAGGTGTGGCCAGTTAACAGGTTTCTCAAAGTGGTTTCGCAGATTACTTCGAGAAACACTGCTCTGAGGCCTGGTCTACACTACAGCAGAAGGTTGACTTAAGATACACAACTCCAGCTACGTTAATTACATAGCTGGAGTCAACGTATCTTAAGTCATGTTTCTGCACCATCCACATGGTAGGAGATTGATGGACGCAAACGTTCCCGTCAGCTTTGTTACCCCAAAAATATTCTCACTGGAGACCACCCAGGGTTACACTAGTATGGGTTTATTTCCACTAGAAAAACTAAAGAGGAGAAAGCAGCCACCAAAGGTTTAAACTAAAGAAGATAGAACTCTCTTTCTCTAACATACACACATAGACAAGCAAGCACACACCCCTCCACTCATTCACACCCATTCATTCCTGCCCTCAGGCACTCACTTACTTACACAGACATATGTGTTTCAGAAGGAGCCAAGGCATGTGGATCTTGGAGGGTCTGTCTGCTCATCATGGCTGGGAAAGCTGGTCAGGAGGAGAGACACTGGAGAGGAGCTTCTCAGGAGCAGGGAAGGAAAAAGAGAGAGTCTCACATGTGCGCCTCTCTTTATATAGTGTCTGAATGACTCCTGTGACTCATTCACCTCGTCATCAGGGGTGACGCCCAGACTTCCCTTTATCCAGCAGGGAGCATGCCCAGACTGTGATGACTCATTGACATGTGATCCATTGTTCCCAGTCTTCTTCAAACACACTCTCACACTCACACTCTCTCTCCATTCACCCAGGGGAGAATGCAGCTTAGGGAAAGTTACAAGCAAGGTGGCTGAGAGTTACAAAGATTACAAAGTTGCAGTTTACAGTAAATTTGAGAGTTACACAAATTACAAAGTTTGACAAAGATCACAATAAGTTGCCATTTAAAACCTTAGACCTTACAGTTTGGTGTCGTTTCAGAAAATCCATGTATATAAATCAAGTATGCTCAGGCGAAAGCTTTTTTATGCAACAAGCTTCCCTTACTCCTCATGAGGAGCAGGAGTACCAGAATCAATTGGAGCACCCTCTGAGTACAATTTAGTGGGTCTTCACTAGAACCTTGTCAAAGGCTTTCTGAAAATTGAAGTACACTATTTTGTGTAGAATTTGGTAGATTGGTGAGGCATGATTTCCATTTACAAAAACAATGTTGTCTCTTTCCCATGTTCTTTTATATGTCTGGCAATATTGTTCTTTATTACAGTTTCAAACAGTTTGCCCTGCACTGAAGTCAAGCTTGCTTACCCGGCTGTAACGTCCAGGATCACATCTGGAGCCCTTTGTAAAACTTGGCATCATATTACCTATCTTCTAGTCATTTGACACAGAAGCTAATTTAAATGATAGGTTACACAGCACAGTTAGTAGTTTTGCAATTTCACATTTGAGTTCTTTTCAAGCTCTTGGGTGAATACCACCTGGTCCTGATGACACTGTATAACTTTCTTTTCCACAGAATAATAGAACTGGAAGGAACCTCAAGAGGGCATCAAATCCAGTTCCCTGCATTCACAGCAAGGACCAAGCACCATCTAGACCATCCCTGACAGGTGTTCATCCAACCTGCTCTTAAAAACCCTCAATGATGGAGCTTACACAACCTTCCTAGGCAATTTATTCCAATGTTTAACCACCCTGACAGTGAAGAAGTTTTTCATAATGTCCAATCTAAACCTCCCTTGCTGCAATTTAAGCCCTTTGCTTCTTGTCCTATCATCAGAAATTAAGAAAAAAAATTCTCCCTCCTCCTTGTAATCTTTTAGGGTATGTCTACACTACAGCACTATTTCAAATTAACTTATTTCGAATTAGTTAATTCAAAATAAGCTAAATTGAAATCACGCATCTAGACACAAAAACTAATTCAAAATAGCATTTTTCTAATTTGAAATAGCGCATCCACATTGAGTGGACCCTGAATCGAAGGTAAGGCTGGCCGGACCCAGTGCCAAAAGGGCATCAGGGTCGGACTTAGTGTGTGGGGCTGCTGCCTCAGGCTAGCCGAGGTCTGTGCTTAAAGGGACCTGACCCACCCCCCCCATCCCGGACAGACAGTTCTCAGGTTTCTCTGCTTGCTGGTTTACCTCGCTGAGGGACAGCAAAGCATATGTGTCTCGGAGTGCTCTGCTTGCCCTCACTCAGGACATCACGGCACTCTGCAGCATGGAACCAGACCTGCCCCGGGGACTCTGCTGCATCTCGTGGACACGTTGCCAGCAGCCTGGCTGCACTGTCTGCAGGCTGCCATCTGGGAGCACCATCGAGGGGCTGTCAGGATCCAGGGGGCCCTGCAGGAGAGCTTCCACCATGAGGAGTGCTAACAGTCTCCCCAGTCTGCCCCACTGGGGGCTTGTGCCCCATTCCTCCCTCTCGTCCTTCCACTTACCCTTCCCTAGCCTCCCCTTCCTGATGTCAAATAAAAGACACTGTCAAACATATAAACTGTCTTTATTTAACACAACTGGGGAGGGGGAATGAAACTCTGGGGAGATGGGGGAAAGGGGGCAGGAGAGAGGGTGGGAGAGGGGAGGGGGAAAACTGGGAGGAGGGAGCTGGAAGGGGAAGCAAGGGAAGAAGGGGAGGGGAAGCTCAGCACTCAGGGCTGGGGTCTCGCCAACCGCCTCCCAGCACGGTGGGGAGGGGGCCTCGGCGTCCCGGGGATGGGGAGGAGGGTGCGGAGGTTGAGGTGGGTGTGTGGAGATTGAGGAGGAAGATGTGGGGGGGGGCAGGAGTGGGAGGAGGAACAGTAGTTGGGGGGGGCAGCAGGCGCAGGACCGGCACGGGGCAGCATGCTCTGCAGCAGGGCCTGCAGGTTTGAGTTCATGGCTCAGTCCTGAGCAAGCTGCTCTCAGCGGAGCTGCAGGTCCTCATGTATCCAGTCCTGGATGGTGTGGTGCAGGGCTCGCAGAGCCCCCAGGTGCTGGTCCCGGTACCCCTGCCGCGTGGTGGTGGTGCTGCTGAGGCCGCGGGTGCGGGAGCATGTCCCGGGTGGGGTGGTGTGCCCTGCACGAGCAACTGGTGCAGCTGTAGAGAAAGAAGAGAAGTGGTCAGTTCTCCCTAGGGAGCCAGTGGGTGATGCTCAGCCCCCCTTCGCCCTCCCCCCGCGACTTGAGGGCGACCATGCCCTGCACCGTCAGAGCCGATGTGCTTGCACAGAGCCCATGGTCAGGATGTCTGGCTCTCCCCGGGACTGGGAGCTGCCCCAAGGCCACACCCATGTCCCTGTGCTATGTATAGTGTGGCCAGGGCGGGGGGGAGATGTCCCCTGCCTCTGTGTAGAGGGGGCGTGTGAAGGGAGAGCGTCCTGCTGGGTCCCATCCCGGGGTCGGGAGCGTGTCAAGTCTCTTCACACGTGCATGTGCCTATCGGGCCATGGCCCCTGGGTGTCACGCAGCTGAAGCCACCTGCCCAAGGGTGGCATGGCATATGCTCACACAGGCACAGGTGGCTGCGTGATCCGTGGGAGGCATGGCCCATGCGCGCGGTCCCTGGTGTCCCTCTCTGCCTCCCCCCTGGGGAGGGGACAGTGCTGGCACTTACCTGGTATGGCCTCCCTGGACGACCCTGCTGACTCCGGTGCCGGGACAGCTGGTGGTGGCCCCTCTGGTGCGCCCGGGTCAGGGCCCTCCGGTCCTGGCTCGCTGCCTCCCAGGCTGGCGCGGACCGCCCCGCCCCCCAGGAGTCAGTCGAGGGCGGGGAAGTAGGGACAGGTGGCAGCCCCTGCTGCGGAGCTGCCCCTGGTGGCCCTGGTGTACGCCTGCCGCAGCTCCTTCACCTTCAGGCGCACCTGCTCTTGGGTGCGCCTGTGGCCTTTCCTGGCCATGGTGGCTGCTATGTGGCCGTAGACAGCTGCGTTCCTCCACCTAGCGCGGAGATCATGGACATTGGGGGCCTCCCCCCAAACCTCAATGAGGTCCATGATCTCCGTACTAGTCCATGAGGGCGCACACCGTCTACGGCCCCTGGCTGGCCCCTGGGTGCTGGGGGACTGGGCGGGGGAGAGCTGGCTGTCACTGGCTGCCATCGTGTGGCCACTGGTTGAGGGTCTGCGGCTGCTGGCAGGCCTGGCTCTTGCACTTGCCCAGTGGCCAGAGTCTACCCCTTTAAGGGCCCCGGGGCTGGGGGAGAGGAGAGGAGTTTTCCTGGTTTGGCCCAGAGTGGCCACCAGGGGAAACTGGGAAGGGCTGGAGGCCCCCTAATTCGAAATAAGTGTCTACACAGCACTTATTTAGAATTAGCTATTTCGAATTTGGTGTTATTCTCGTAGAATGAGGTTTACCAAATTCAAAATAAGGGCTCCACTATTTTAATTTTTTTCGAAATAACGGTTTGTATGTGTAGACGCTATTAAAGTTAATTTGAAATAACGGCTGTTATTTCGAATTAACTTTGTAGTGTAGACATACCCTTAGATACTTGAAAGGTGCTATCATGGCTCCTCTCAGTCTTCTTCTTTCCAAACTAAACAAACCTACTTCTTTCAGTCTTCACTTACAGATCTTGTTTTTAGACCTTTAACATTATTGTTGCTCTTCTCTGAACCTTCTTCAATTGACCCACATCTTTCCTGAAATGTGGCACCCAAAACTGGACACACTACTCCAGAGGAGACCTCATCAACTCAGAGTGGAGTGGAAGAATTACTTCTTGTATCTTGCTTACAAAACTCCTGTTAATACATCACAAATGCATATTTTACATTGCAAGTTCAAAATTTGTAATCTTTCATTATATCTTGTCTGTAGAAAAATTCCCTCTATGGAATTACATTCTTAATAGTAGGTCATCATATTTACAATTACTTTCCCTCCCAGGTCAGAACTTGAAAAACTGCATTTACAACGGATAGTATAATAATTCTAGTTAAGCAGTTTATTTGATATTCTTTTATTCACATGGGGTATGTCTACACTGTCACCCTACTTCGAACTCATTGCAGGAGGAGTAATGGTAGTTTGAATTAGGAGCTTTAATTTGAACTACCTAGTCCGTGCGCGTGTAGCCACGGGCAGGTAGTTCGAACTACGGGGCATTTAAAAATGGCAGCGCCTGGGAACATGCAAATAAAGCCGGGATATTTAAATCCCGGGCTTCATTTGCAAGTTTGAATGCCTACATTAGCCACCCTAGTTCAAACTAGGGTGGTAGTGTAGACATACCCTTAGGTGTAACAGTTAACTCGAGGTGTACATACTCGAGGTGTAACAGTTAACTCGAACTAAGTCCTTAGTTCGAGTTAACGTTTGACTGACGCGTGTAGCCGCGGGCAGTTAGTTCAGACTAAGGGGATTTAAAAATGGCGCCCGGACGGGAAGATGCAAATAAAGCCCGGGATATTTAAATCCCGGGCTTCATTTGCAACTTCAATGCCTACATTAGCCTCCCTAGTTCGAACTAGGGGGCTGGTGTAGACATACCCTTAGTTATTTCATGCAATTCATTAGTGTACTTTCATTTCCACTATTGAAATATTTACAAATGTAAGGAGTGTATCACTTACAGTTATTATTGAAAATAGCATCTATAGCACTTAACTTTCTTGCAGTAACTTTAGAGATAGAACTATTCTAAAGAGTGACTTTTTCTTAAAGATAGAAGAGTATCAAAATATTGTGGAGATATTTGAAACTTAAAGGAGTCAGAAGGTCAGTTTGTCAATTCTTTCCTAAATTTGGGTGCTTATCTGAATTTCATGTATTTTCAAAAGGGCGCTGGTAATCTTATAAGTCTCTCATGACATTTCTGTTACTTACTGTTTTTTGGTTTACCCAAAAGAAATATGATTTATTAAATGGTAGAGGTCATGTGTGTGTTGGTATAAAATATTATTATTAAGGAGAAAGTGATTCTATTCTGATAGAAACTGAATACAGATAGAGATGTTCTTATTTTTTTTAAAATGCATCCCAGTTTTAAAAAATGATACAAGATGGATGAGCAAGCTCCACTCAGCTCTGAAAAGCTTTAAAAACATATATATATTCTTTTTCTTTCTTCCTAAAAAGTTTATATCATAAACCTGTAGGTACTCAAAGAATTACGTGAAATGCAATAACAATGAGTATCAAAACAACAAACCTCCAATAATCTGTGTGCTCCTGAATATTATCAAACCAAAGCCATGTCATATTAAGAGTTAAAAGATACTCTCTCAAGACCTCCTTAAAAAAGGACAGATTAAGCAACTTGCAAGGTATTTGTGACTTTCGCCCTTATAGTTAACCCATTTGGGAACTCAAGCCTTGATTCAACATAATCAATGGGACTATTTATGTTTAATATACTTTGCTGGTTTAAGACATCTGCAACTGCCTCCTATTATATTTTATATAGTAAATAATTTTGTGGTTATTGTGTTTATAAAATTCCTAAGATTATATAGGCAACAGTTTGCTGCTGATCAGATTATGGCAACTGTCTAAAGCAACTAAAATTCTTGCTTTTTAAGACAGAAGACTATTAATTTAAACCAGGGGCTCAGTCCTACTGCTGAAATGCAATATCATGGCCACACAAAAATACATCATTGGATGTTTTTAAAAATCAGACAGTCAAAAACCTATCTAAGTTTATTTGGCCCTGTCTTAGTGCAAAGGGCTGGACTTGATGAACCTTCCATCCTTGCATTTCTGTGATTTTTGTATTTACAGCCGGTCCCCGAGTTGCGAACAGTCGACTTACGACCGTTCACATTTATGACCAAAGCTGTCGTAAATGGCGGACCCCGAGTTACGAACGCAATCCGCGCTTACGAACAGCGCAGTCGTGTGTAACTCTATGGGGTCTGACTTACAAACAAACCGAGATACGACCAATTGCATGGCCTATAACCGGTTCGTAAATCGGGGAGAGGCTGTACTCACATGAGTAATCCTGTAGACTTTGTTACAGTGGTTTGTGGGAGTAAGGCTGTGCAAGATCAGGTCTTTAGAGGTAATACCTTTTCAGCGTTCCACACCATTTGAGTTCTTTTACCAGGATTCCATTTGCTTATTTTTGGAACAGTGAATATTCAGAATACTAGCAATCTTCTGCCCTACACAGCATAGCATTCAAACAGTCAAATACCCCAGTGTCTTGGCTGACACTTTGTTTTTCAAAACACTGTTACAGATTAATTGGCAGTAATACAAATACGCGCTGCTGGGTACAATATGTTACTGAGCACATTAGTGGGCCTTGACTACATATTATCACTTGACTGCTAATACATACAGATAATTATCTTCTTAGCCATTGGTATATGAATAACTGTCTGTGTCATACAGTTTGTCTGAAGTTGCCTTGTTTCTTTCACCTGCTTAATCACCTGCTTAATCTTTTCCCCTTCTCTTTTTCAATATGGCCTTAATTATATGAGAATCCTGGGTCTGATCTCCCTTCAATTTGGGGAAATTCAGATGTGAATTTCTCATCTTAAGTCCATCTTTAAATATAAGCCATTATAGTGTACTACATTTCCCAAAAGCTAAATTCACTTGTTTAATAGAAATACTCTAAGGAAGTGGTTTTCAGCTTTTTTTCATTTGTGGACCCCTAAGAAATTTCGAATGGAAGTATCCACCTTTGGAATTCTTGGATCTAGTCTGTGGACTCTATGTTAAAAACAACTAATATAAGGAAACAAAAAAGTGTGTTTTACTTTAGTGAAACCCACTAAGTTAGTTAGTTTTGCAAAATTCAAACAGATAATGATGGTTCAGATCCCAGTTTTTGCCTCTTACCTTTTGGTCAGAACCTTGGAAAAGAGCCATGGAATTCTTAATGAGCCTAAGCAAGAAATACTCTGATTGGGGTCTCATCCAAGAGACTGAGCCTCCAGCAATCTTCTGGAGCATTAGACCAGTCCTGCCCCAAAAAGGGAAGATGCTGCCTATTGAATCACCTGCTTAGATAAATTAACATTGAATAGCTTCTTTCCTAAGGCCCCTGTCTACCCTGGAGTTGAAGGCTGAGATTTTCAAAGCTATCTGGATTCTTTTGAAAATCATAGCTCACACTGTTAGCTACAGTATCTTTATGCCAGGTCTCATTCATTTGATACCAGTTCTAATTCATCTGATGTGGGCAGTGTTTATCAGTGCTTTCTAAACCAGTTTAACATATTTATTTAAAAACCTATTGATTAGCCTCCTTCGGGATTTACACTGTTAGACTGACCTGATTTTAGAATGTGGCCAAACTAACCTTATTTACACAATGTTTGCTTGAGCTAGTTTAAAACCAGTTTTAGAATCTACTCAACTAACAGGTCAGTGCCCACTAAGCTGTGGGTCTTAAAAGCTGTACTTTTTAATGGTAGTGAATGAAACAATTCAGCTCATGAAATTGGTTCCAGGGAGAAAATATCTTTAACAGAATTATCTGTTAATAATGGAAGAACACCTCAGCAGTCCAGCACCCTGGCATTTAATTTCAAAAAGGGGAATTACACAAAAATGAGGAGGTTAGTTAAACAGAAATTAAAAGGCACAGTGACTAGAGCCAAATCCCTGCAAGCTGCATGGAAACTTTTAAAGACACCATAATAGAGGCCCAACTTAAATGTATACCCCAAATTAAAAACATAGCAAGAGACCTAAAAAGAGTCACCATGGCTTAACCACCATGTAAAAGAAGCAGTGAGGACAAAAGGCATCTTTTAAGAAGTGGAAGTCCAGTCCTAGTGAGATAAATAGAAAGGAACATAAACACTGTCAAATCAAGTGTAAAAATGTAATAAGAAAAGCAAAAAGATTTTGAGGAACAGCTAGCCAAAAACTCAAAAGAAATAACAAAATGTTTTTAAGTACATTAGAAGCAGGAAGCCTGCTAAAAACCTGTGGGTCCCCTAGGCGATCGAACTATAAAAGGCGCAATCAAGGACGATAAAGCCATTGCGGAGAAACTAAATGATTTCTTTGCTTCAGTCTTCACGGCTGAGGACGTTGGGGAGATTCCCAAATCTGCACCGTCCTTTGTGGGTGATGAATCTGAGGAACTGTCCCGGATTGAAGTGTCATTAGAGGAGGTTTTGGAACAAATAGAAAAACTTAATGTTAACAAATCTCCGGGACCGGATGGCATTCATCCAAGGGTTCTAAAAAGAACTCAAATGGGAAATTGCTGAACTATTATCTGTGGTTTGTAACCTATCCCTTAAATCGGCTTCCGTACCCAATGACTGGAAGGTAGCCAACGTGACACCAATATTTAAAAAGGGCTCTAGAGGTGATCCGGGCAATTACAGACCGGTAAGTCTAACTTCAGTACCGGGCAAATTAGTCGAAACAATAGTAAAGAATAAAATTGTGAAGCATGTAGAAGAACATAATTTGTTGGACAAAAGTCAACATGGTTTCTGTAAAGGAAATCCTGTCTTACTAATCTATTAGAGTTCTTTGAAGGGTTAACAAACATGCGGACAAGGGGATCCAGTAGATATAGAATACTTAGATTTTCAGAAAGCCTTTGACAAGGTCCCTCACCAAAGGCTCTTGTGTAAATTACATGGCCATGGGATAAGAGGAAGGTCCTTTCTTGGATTGAGAACTGGTTAAAAGACAGGAAACAAAGGGTAGGAATAAATGGTAAATTTTCAGAATGGAAGGGGTAACTAGTGGTGTCCCCCAAGCGTCAGTCCTTGGACCAATCCTGTTCAACTTATTCATAAATGATCTGGAGAAAGGGGTAAGCAGTGAGGTGGTAAAGTTTGCAGATGATACCAAACTGTTTAGGCTAGTCAAGACAGAAGCAGACTGTGAGGGACTCCAAGAAGATCTCACCAAACTGAGTGATTGGGCAACAAAATGGCAAATGAAATTTAATGTGGATAAGTGTAAAGTAATGCACATCGGGAAAAATAACCCCAACTATCGTACAGTATGATGGGGGCTAATTTAGCTACGACAAATCAGGAAAGAGATCTTGGAGTTATCGTGGACAGTTCTCTGAAAACTTCCACACAGTGTGCAGCGGCGGTCAAAAGGCAAATAGGATGCTAGGAATTATTAAGAAAGGGATAGAAAATAAGACCAGAATATCTTACTGCCCCTGTATAAAGCTATGGTACGCCCACATCTTGAATACTGTGTACAGATGTGGTCTCCTCACCTCAAAAAAGATATTTTGGCCTTGGAAAGGGTTCAGAAAAGGGCAACTAAAATGATTAGGTGTTTGGAACGGGTCCCATATGAAGAGAGGTTAAAGCGACTGGGACTTTTCAGTTTAGAAAAGAGGAGACTGAGGGGGGATATGATAGAGGTATATAAAATCTTGAGTGGTGTGGAGAGGGCAGATAAAGAAAAGTTATTTATTAGTTCCTAAATAGAAGAACTAGAGGACACCAAATGAAATTAATGGGTAGCAGGTTTAAAACTAATAAAAGAAAGTTCTTCTTCACACAGCGTGTAGTCAACCTGTGGAACTCCTTGCCAGAGGAGGCTGTGAAGGCTAGGACTATAATAGAGTTTAAAGAGAAGCTAGATAATTTATGGAGGTTAGGTCCATAAAAGGCTATTAGCCAGGGGATAAAATGGTGTCCTTGTCCTCTGTTTGTCAGAGGCTGGAGAGGGATGGCAGGAGACAAATTGCTTGATCATTGTCTTCGGTCCACCCTCTCTGGGGCACCTGGTGCTGGCCACTGTCGGCAGACAGGATACTGGGCTAGATGGACGTTTGGTCTGACCCAGGACGGCCGTTCTTATGTTCTTATGTAATCCAATATAAATAAAGAAATAATGCAATTTATACAGACTACCATGTCACCTGGAGAGCAGAATGGCTAAGTTACTGTAGGGAATTCATTGATGGAAATCTTCACAATGTTATAAAATCAAATTGTATCTCCTAGTAAGATGAGGTCTCAATAATATAAAAGTATTATGAGAAAATGTATAACCTTTAAAAAATCTTTTCAGTGTAGAAATCTGTGCAAAAACTGTAAGAGAATTCATGTCATTATTTGTTATGTTATTGCTCTCTGTGTGCATAGATATATATATAGAGAGAGAGAGACAGACATAAATTTAAAAATTAATTATTTCACACCTATAGCTACTATGTGAAAAAAAAATCACCATTTTTGCATAGTTCACATTTGAAGCTTTATTTGTCTTTTTCTTTGATACCAGATTGAGGTCTCAAATTCATCATGAAGAAAATAATTATATATGCTATGTGATCAGAATAATCTATTGTCCTACTGACAGAACTTCATGCTAGTCACATTTATCTTGGCTTTCCACATTTGCTTAGCATTTCAATCCAATATAGGACAATTTTGTTCTCACTTATTGTTAATCATTACTAGTATTACAGTCATGCTAGAGAACTTCACTGAGGCATCCCCATTAGGAGGAATCCTTAAGGTTCTTTTGGGCTTGGCAATTTACAAACACATAGGAAGAGAAACTCTTTCCCTCAAAGAGCTTACAGTCTAAACAGACAAACCCAATACAAGGAGGAGCACGGAGAAGTAATATCACTTAGCTAAGGTCATACAGAGGTCAATGAAGGGTTGCATATAGAATCTAGGACAGGTCTACCAGCTCCCAGTCCAGTGCTTCATTCTCTCAGCTGCACTATCAGATTAAAAATCCAACCCAACCATGCACACTCATTCATCAAAGGAGTCCCCAGAGCTGTAAATTTGTCAGCATAACCCTTTTATGGAAGGGACTAATACAGATGGAAGTAAAAATGATGGGAACTTTTAATTCTGCTGAATCTTGGCTTTACCAAATTCTCTCTAAATAAATGTTCAAGGAAAGTGTCTACATCAATTTACACTATTGTGAGAATAGTCAGTTTTATGGTCCTTCTACTTAAAATTCCAAAAATGAAAAATGATGATCCCATTTATCTACTATATACAGGAGAATGTTTGTATGTTTGTGCTCTAATAACTTGGACACTATAAGACCTACCGCAACCAAACTTTCCATGGGATAACCTTTCCTCCAGTAGAAGGTTTAAAGGTAGTTTTGGACCCGACTGGGCCCGATCTCAACCTGTAAAAATCAAAAATAACCTGCCGCGCTGTGCTGCAGGGGCAGCCCCACCCACCCTAGGTCACGTGCCCGTCGCCTGCAGCCTCAAAGCACCATCTGGGACTCGCCTCACCCCAACGCTCACAACGGCTCAGGCATCCACCCTGCCCCTCCCCCCCCCGCTACAGTTACCAGGTAGTCTAAAAAAAAATGGCCACACTTGATGGGGGGGAGGAGGAGGAACCGGCTGGGAGGGGAGCGGGGCTGGCCAGGAGGAAGGGGTGGGCCGGGAAGCAGGACTGGTTGGGGGCAGCAGGGCTGGCCAGGGGAGTTGGGGGGGACAGTCGGTTGGAGCGGGGCTGGCTGGGGGTGATCGGGAGGAGGAGAACCGGCTGGCAGGAAGCAGGGCTGGTGGTGGGGAGGGGAAGCAAATCGGCCGGGAGGGAACAGGACCGAGCAACGCCGGGGTAACTCCAGCTAGTTAGTAATATATGCAATTGGTGTAGAGCACCCTAAGAAACTATACTAACCAGCCTATACATTACTGAGTTACTCTCCAAATTTCTCAAAACTTCAAGTCAGACATTCCTCCAAAGTCAGGTACTTAAATTATTGACAAAATTCATGCCAATATATGGTTCTGGGCAGGCTATGGTTGGACCCTCAGTTAAGTATCAAAATCTCCTTTGTTTGCAGATGGTGCCAAAGGTTTCTTGTATTAAAAGAGACGGACCAAAACTGCAAAATCTGTTTTAAGTTCCTTCCTCATTCCCCTGTAGATGATGAACATGGTGTGCTTATTTGGGACCCCTTCCTGGAGACAGAAAGAGTTGGAGTTTGTGTAGAATCCTTTGGGGAACTTTCTGAGAACCTGAAGTGGTGAACACACCTGAAGGATTGGTTTCATATTCCACAAATGATGTCACCACTGCACCATTCTTTCCAAAATAAGTATCAAGTGTGTTCTCAATTTTGTAAAGTAGAGAGGAAAAGATGCAATCCCCCAGGAGCCCTGCGTAATCAAACCATGCAAGTAAAAGACGAAGACTCTGAGCAACCAGAAAATGGATTTACCAGAAAGTAGTGGGGGACTTATATATTTTAATTATAGCTGTATAGTAATATTTCTGAATTGTGAGAATTAAGGTGGAAGATTTCATTGAAGAATTGTTTTGTATGTTGTGATTTGAAAGAGAAAAGGAAGGTACATGGAATATTAAGTTCATTACTTGAGGGTCAAGAACTTATGTTAGACATGATTCCATGATTTGTGTGTTGGTTTTAAACCTCAAATCCCACTGGATTTGAATGACATGGAAAAACAAACAACAGTGTTTGCCAGGGGAATGGAATCCAATGGAAAAGTGGCAGTATGGCATATTGAGAAACTGCTGGTTGGTACAATGAATTGCTGAAGGCCTGAGGGGTGTTAGTCTCTCATGATCCAAAATCCTTCTCTAGGAAACACCCCTAAGCCTGTTTTGTTCAGTCTGTCCAGATCTGTTTCTTTTGCTTTTGACTCTTTCTTTAAAAAAAGACTTTTTATAAAATCCCCCACTTGCAATGTATGTCTTTCAGTTGAATATCAATTAAACTTACTCTACAGTACTAAGTCATTTAGGCACTTCTGAGAATCTCAACCCAAATTCCTACCTGAACAAACTCTACTTTTTATTTCAAAACCAGGTACAAATATTTTATTTTAGAATTAATTCTTCACTTCTAAACTTAATACTCATGCTGGGTAAGTGTAGCAACTGTTATTTAAGCAGAAAAATGGACCAGGAAAAAACAGATTAATAGATTCTGAGGTCAGAAGGGACCACTGTGGTCATCTTTTCCAACCACCTGAATGACACAAACCATAGAAGTTCCCCAAAATAATTCCTAGAGCATGTCGTTTAGAACAAACATATAATGCTGATTTAATAATTGTCACTGGCAAATTCACCACACCTCTTGCTAAATTGTTCCAATGGTTAAGTAGCTTCAGTCGAAAAGTGACAGCTTATTTTCAGTCTGAATTTCTCTAGTGTCAACTTCCTTTCATTGGATCATATTAAACTGTTCTCTGCTAGACTGAAGAGTCCACTACCAAATATTTGTTCCCCACATAAGTACTTGTGCATTGTCATCATGATAGCCCTTTTAGCCACAGCCACACCTGGGAGTCCTGATTATCCACAGTCAAATCTTTTCAGAGATACTACTCCCCAGTAGAGTCCCTTTCCTGTAAGAATGGCCTACATTCTTTGTTCTCAGATGTACAATTTACATATAGCTGTATTAAAATGTACGTTGTTTGCTTGCACCCAGTTTACCGAGTGAATCAGATCTTTCCTGTCCTCTTTGTTATTTACCACTTCCCCAATTTTTGAGTCATATGCACTTTTCCAGTGATGATTTTGTTTTCTTCCAGGTCACTGATGAATTTTAAAATATTAAAATGAGGGTCACCAGTGGAAACACAACTGTTAGATGATGATTCCCTTATTTACAATTACATTTTGAGACCTATCAGATAGCCAGTCTTTAATCCAGTTAACATGGACCATGTTGATTTTATGTCATTCTTTTTTTTAATCACACTCATGTGTTACATAGTCAAAAGCCTTACAGATGTCTAAGTATATTACATCAATGCTATTACCTTTATCAACCCAACTTGTACTCTCATAAAAAAATTAAGTTAATTTGACAGTATCTATTTTTCATTAAACCATGTTGATTTGCATTAATTACATTACTCTCCTTTATTAATTGAGACCTGTATCAGGCACTCTATTGTTTTGCCTGTGATGGTTATCAGACTGACAGGCCTATAATTACCCAAATCATTCCACTTACACTTTTTTTTTTAAATTGGCACATTAACTTTCCTCCGGTCTTTTGGAACTTCCCCATTCATTTAAATTAATGGCCCATCAAACTCATCCTCAAAAAGCTCTTTTAAAATTTGTGGATCTTCTGATTTTAAAATGTCTTCTTTAGTAGATTCTGTTTACCACAGACACTAGTGGAATGTAAAGAGTGTTATCACCTCCATATGAAGAGATACGGAATAGAAATAATTATAGAATGCATCTGCCTTTATTATTGATACAAGCTACCATTTCCATCTAGTAATGGCCCAGTACCATTGTTGAGGTTGGAGCTAAGATAGGGATAAGTTCTCAGAAACCACAGGGAAGCGTGCTTATGAAAACATAATAGAACAGATTGGTGGTTGGCCAAGTATTTATTTAGGGGCCAAGAATATATTTTTAAACATTCATTAACAGATTTTTATTGTGGGCAGATAGGACAGCCACCAATGCTGAAAAGCTATTAGCCATTTGATTGCACTCTATTTGTTGCTTGCAGTATCTGTCAGGGATGTAGGGCATTAGCACTAGTGCTATAGGAGGGCAAGAAATCAGCAAAATCTCCAAGCCTCCCTCTCTGCAGCCCCCACCATAGGAGCATTGTCAGGCATGCATGGAGACTTAGCCTGAGCACTGATGTACTTTGGCAGTCCCTGGCAGCAGACAGCCCCCTTAGTAACTGTTACTCTGCCAGTCACATACTCTGATAGATATCTGGATCAGATTAGAACCAGATCCAGAAACAAAAAGCCAGGACTAGATTCTCCCCTGGCTCAGATGTTTCCAGCAATTATTGGGAACAGCAGAGAATCCGGGAACAAAAATTTTCAGGGTAATTCCAATAAAGGATTTCTGGTTTCATCCCTGTGGAATTCTAGGCAACTTTTCCATAGAGTTAATAGCAGGTTAGCTAGTATCAGGCATTCTCTCTCTCTATTCATGATATTTTGTATTTCACACTAGGCAATCTGTCAGGTGAAGAGCTCAGACTGAATTCTATGACTGTTTCCCCTGGGTTGTCATTGAATTTCTGAAGACAGTTTTTGCCAAGGAAAGGCCCTAGTTCTGGTTTTCTCACTGGACTTTTTTTCCCTAAAAATTTTTGTTGGGTTTAGAGCCAAACACATTCTATGGACAGCAGTTCCAGAATATTGCTATCAATACCCAGAAATATTGATATAGCACTTTACAGCCAGAGATAAGATTTATTTCCTACCAGTCTACAAATCAAAGGGGAAAAAACCCCAAGACATAGAACAGTTCAGGAGATGGATGCACCGATGATGAAAAGACTCGACCAGCAGCAACCTTTGGGAGAAGGGAATTTTAAGGAGGAGGTGGCAGATGATAATGTGGAGACTGAGGTCCAGAGAGTAGTGAGAAAAGAAGACCAGACCAGAAAAAAACATAAATGGGGCTGCAAAATGAAAGATTTGGGAACAGAGGAAAGAGGAAGAGGAAGTAAAATCAGAACTGGAAGAGAGGGACAATTACACAAGGCTTGGCATATGAGAACACACAGCTTGTAAGCCAATGGGGGTAGTTTAAAAACACAATGAAGCATTGTTATGTGGAGAAAAGGAAGACTATTTTAGCAACTGCATTTTGAATGACCGACGGGGGATGAGTTAATAAAGAATGAGGTCAAACTGGAGGGGTTGAACATACTAAGATAAGGGATGAATTGAGCACATGCTGGGTGGTATACTGTCCTGACATTTTCATGGTTGTCCCCTTTGTTTCTTCTGAATTTAAACTTTAACTTTTTAAAAATATATGAGCCAGGTTCTTAGCTTTTGCTCTGTTCTCTATGCTGAAAATAAATGTGGGGATGATCCCACAAATAGTACACTGGCCAAATATCCTTTTCCATGATGTTTGTCCCATGTTGGTAGTTAGAGATGGAATGAGTAGAACTCACTGTGCTCCAGCCAGTCCTACTGGTTTAGCAGCAATGACCAAGTGGTCTAGGCTAGAGCAGCATTGAGGATTGCACCAGGATCAGGAGAGTACAAAGGTGATTTTAAGTTTCTTTTGCCCACCCTCCTCAGGTCCTACATAGAGCATAACTTATGTGGTTACCAGGATCTCATCCTACTTTTCTAGCCCTTTTGCTTGTAGAGAAAAATCTAAATACAAGTGCCAACTTGTCTGTCTCATGGAGTCTGCAGATAAATATCCTTAGGCAGCATTATTAGGATCTTTACAACCTATTAAAATGCACATGAATAGTTCAAACTGTATGTCCTAATGATGACAATTGATTGGTAATCGATGTAGTTGAATGCTGACGGATAGCAACTTGGTTTACATACCATAGACAAACCTATATTTCCATCTGCAAATTTACATCAGCCACTACAAACCAGTGAACAAATGTATATTCCCCTGCCAATCTCAAATGCATTCATTACTCAACAGATTACCTGCAACCAAGAATTTCCACTGGGAAGTTCAACACAAAGGGAAAAGTTCATTAAAAAGCAATCATCAGCTGCTTGCTTAACAGTCATAACAAAAACCAGCATCTAGAAGCTGAAGACTGACAATTTCAAGATAGAAGTAAGACACACATTAGCATTGGGCATAGTTAACAAATGGAACAAACTACCAAGATAAGCATTTTCCATCTCTTGAAGTGTTCAGAGAAAGAAAGAATGGCTCTCTTGGAGATGTGTTTTATCGCATACAAGCTATCGGGCCTACTACAGTAGTAACTAAATGGAATTCTACGGCCTTTTATATGGGATGGTCAGACTAGACCTGAGGTTCTTAAAGTTCATTGCAATGTGACCCCTTTCTGATAATAAAAATTGGATGGGTGACTGAAGCCTGAGCTGTCTGAGCCCACTGGCCTGGGTGGAGTGGCCAAAGCCAAAGCCTGGGTACCGCTGCCCTGGGCAGGGGTTACAAAGCTGAGGTCTGAGGGCTTCAGCCCTGGCAGGGAGCCAGTAACCCATAGGACATGGTTCACCAGGGTTAGCCCTTCATGGGCTGCCAGACATTTTATTTATTTGCATGTCCACAGATATGGCCACTCACAGCTCCTGTTGGCCACAGATTACCATTCCCAGCCAATGGGACCTGCAGGAAGCAGCATGGACTGGGACAACACAGACTGTTCAGTGGAAAATAAGACTTCAAAGACAAGCTTAGTTTGGCACACTCATCCATAAGTCAGTGGTGAAATGGTAACACTTTTATTTGTTTCAGAAGCAAATCTTCACACTTTATCAAGAAAACATGCCAATTAAAAGGAATGCAAATGGAATAATCAATTTGCTATTAACTCTCCAAGTAGTTTCCTGGCAAACCTTCTCTCACCTCCCCACCCTCAATAATTGAGAGAATTATTTGGAAAGCTAAAATATTGCAGGAGGGGCTTTGTTTTTTCAGCAACTAGAGAGTTATTTTGTCATTGTAGTGAAAACACTGAAAAACACAGAAGGAAGGGGAGTCAATAAAAATAATCCTGAAACATAGGGATATACTATATGTGTGCTTGTACAGACAGGAGGATTCTGATAACCTCAGTATTACTTATGGTTGGATGAATTTCGTACGCATACAGCAAAGGTCTCATCGAAAAACTGTTCCCAGATGGGATCTCTTAAAATTCTACGGTTGCTTTCTTTCTTTGAGGTCAACTGACTGACTCTACACAGATAAGAATCATATAGGTGTTAAGTCATGACAGGCAAGTTTACATTCTGGCAGCAATGGAAAGTGAAATTAATCTGTGTTTTTATCATAGGTGCTGGAAGTAGGGTTGCAGAGTATGTGTGTGTGCTGCAGCATCCCCGGACTTGATGTGTTTTCCATTATATACAGGATTTATAGTTTGGTTCAATGGCTCTCAGCATCTGCGCTATAAAAACCTTTCCCGCGCCCCTGGAATTCACTTTTCTTTTAGCTAGATTGGGCTCTTGTACATTGATTTGTTTGTTTTCCTTTTTCTCCACAGGGCTTGTTTTAACTCTTTTTATGCATTTATATTCTTTTTCTGATTCTGAAAATGTAAGTATTGGACTGAAAACTCTCATGAAACTCTCTCTTTAACCATCTCATTGTAATCAGTGAGTCTGCCTGTTGAATGGTGCCTCTCAAGGACAATATCCTTGTAGTAAGTTGAGGGTCAGTAACATGGAGTCAGCAGGCCTAAATAGAGGCCTGTAACATGAAAACAGCAACAGGCCTGCAATCTAGTGAGCAAGACTTTGGTACAGTAACAGGAGCCAAGAAGGAGGCCGTACTGATAACTGTGTAATTGTGTAAGTTAGGACACAGGGAGGCACGGAGAACAGACTGTGTTTAAAGGGAGTAACGGAACATCTTAAGGAATGTCCTGGTACAAAAACTCCCTAAACACGAATGCACATACCGACCTAGGTTCAGGACCAGGTCGGAATTGACAGCATGAAGGATAGTAAGTAAGCCCCCCTTCAGTAAGGTGAGGGGTGGTATCTAAGCAACAGAGGGTGGTAACCTGGTACGTAAAGAAATGATGTAAGTTGTTTGTACCTGTCTATAAAAGGACACCGCAAAGGGTGCTCTCCGGCCGACATTGGGGGGGGGCGCACTAGGCGCCTGAATGGCAGGTGTCATTGCCTGAACTTACAGAACGCACAGTAGCTTAACTTTGACTAACTGCTGTTAATATCTGTTATATGGCAATAGGCCTGCCTGGTGTTGGTACCTTGTCAACGTGGCCATAGTGCCCAGTGGTGTAACATTGTACTGATCTCTGTTACCAACTGGTAGAGCTTCGCATTTGACAATAAACCTGCTCGATTGATTTCAAACCTTGCCTGCATCTGTCGTTTCCGGGGCCTCTCAGAGATCTCTTGTGTTGACCCAAGTGCACGGGGTCTAACACTCTAGATAAAGGGAGTACCGATTGTTACGCACACAGCCGAAAGTTTATTATCACCGACGGAGTAGAGGTCCTGTCAGGAGCGCGCCAGGACGACCCTGACCAGACGATGCTGACACTGACAGTCCAGACCACCGAAGGTACCGAGGTACGAAAACACCGAAGTACGACAATCCTATATTCTTAGTGCTTACAGAAGCACCAATGCTGTTTGCCGAAGAAGACAGGGTGAATGGTGGCAAGCTTCCTGACATAAACAAAGATAGAAACTTGCGCTCTTAGTTTCTATGGAGTAGTGAAGGAAGACCAAAGAAGTAATAATGTGAAAATACATTTTTATAGTTTGGACTGAGTTTCTCTTATACCAATTGTGGCTCTGAGAAATAGTGGAATAGATGGTATTTGTGAACATGTAATAGAGTGGCGCCAGCCAAAAGCACAAGCTATCATAGACAGGTTGTTGGCAGACAGACCTAGTGGTCAAAGCCCAAGCCCAGGGTCATGAGATAGGACACAAGAGTTAGCTGGATCAGGATACCGAAGGGTCAGAGGTAGGAGACTGGGCAGAGGTGTCTTTGTGAAATCCCAAAAGAATTTGTTATAGTCTACCTGGACTTTCCCTACAGTTTCAGTTGGTTATCATCCTCTTCTTCGCTGTTTGTGAGTAAAACCTTTTTAAAGTTTCGCAAAAATATGGATGCCCTTAGATGGTGCATGAAGTGTTCTCCATTTCTTACTCACAATGCCACAGATGAGCAGTATTGTGAAGTTTAGTTCACAAAGCTCTTTCAGATCCTCAGAGGATCAGCTTTCTGAAATGCAGCATTTTCTAGTAAGAAATTGTAAAAATGCTGTTATTGTAATTAAAATAGTTAAAGGTTTTAAATACCCACACAGATCAGAAGTTCAAAAAGAGTTTAATTGTTCCAAAACCTACTGCTCAGATTTCAGAAAAGTTCTGATATACATAATATTACTTGTATCACGTAACTTTTATTCAACATATCAAATGCTATAAGTGTGTTTAATAATTGTTGGGAAAACTAGTTTATTTAGTAGCAGTGAATGAGGACTGAGCTTTCAAAATAAGGCTTAAATCTGGCATAGGCTTTGTGCAGGTCTTCTGCTCAGGGTGACTCACCTCAGGTGACCCAAGGCAGAATGCATGATTCAGAAATTTTCCATAGCAAAAAGAAGACAACTTACAAAATGCCTCAGAATAAACCTAAAGTATTGCTGACAAAAATATGAGTGAGTAGGTAGAGATAAGGAAAAGTTCAATAACCCTGTGGAGAGGATAGTGTGATATTCAGATCAGCAGAGAGAAAATATAATAAGACTAAACATTCAGAACAAGATACTGTTGTATTAAAAATGCAATAACAGAGAAAAGAAGTACAGAGACCATGCAGAATTACTGAAGAATAACACAGTGATATTAGGAAGGGGAAAGAAGAAAAAAATACCATATTGATGTTGGGAACTCAGATAATGAGGTGCATGAAAAAGAGGTAGAATGACATGCTTTGTTGAATATTTTACTTGGTGAAATATAGACACAGAGTGAGACAGTACTGGTTGGACCTTCCTGGTCCAGCACTCTTAGGACCTGATCAGTCACAAATAAGGGAGTTTGCTGGACCAGGGGAGGTCAATTCTGGCCCCTCTGTTGACAGACTCCAGACTTTCCCAGGGTCCATCAGAAGACCCACCAAGGTACAAGTGGCTTGTACCCCAATTTGTGGGTCATCACTTGGCATGCTAATGAGATATGAAATTATGCTTTTTATCAGACCCTTTTCAACTAGATGTCCTTGTCCAAAACCAGACACTTGGCAAACCTTAGACTGAGTACTTCAGAAAGTGATTTCTAGGTCTTGTCCTTTGTTGGTGATCCAGAAGAAAGGTTAAATGCTAGTAGTTCTAAAGATATCATAGATCTAAAGGACTATAAATATCAGAAGGAAAAAAAATAATATAATAGGTCAGAGAGGCTGGGACTATGGACAAGATGGCATCTGATCATGGAAAAATGCAAGCTAATACATTAGAGAAAGGTAATCTGTAACACAAACGGAAGGGGGAAACTACCAATACAAATCTGATTTGTGTATTTATTTTCCATGTTTTAAATTAGCACTGGACCAACACAGTGACATGGTAAATAAAAGGCTTGTAGCTCTTTCAAACATCACGCTCCCAGGTCATGATAAATACAGGCACTCCCTGAGTTACAAGCATCCAACTTACAAACATCCATTGCAGATAAACTAAATGATTTCTTTGCTTCAGTCTTCACGGCTGAGGACATTAGGGAGATTCCCAAATCTGCACCATCCTTTGTGGGTGATGAATCTGAGGAACTGTCCCGGATTGAAGTGTCATTAGAGGAGGTTTTGGAACAAATAGAAAAACTTAATGTTAACAAATCTCCGGGACCGGATGGCATTCATCCAAGGGTTCTAAAAGAACTCAAATGGGAAATTGCTGAACTATTATCTGTGGTTTGTAACCTATCCCTTAAATCGGCTTCCGTACCTAATGACTGGAAGGTAGCCAACGTGACACCAATATTTAAAAAGGGCTCTAGAGGCGATCCGGCAATTACAGACCGGTAAGTCTAACTTCAGTACCGGGCAAATTAGTCGAAACAATAGTAAAGAATAAAATTGTGAAGCATGTAGAAGAACATAATTTGTTGGACAAAAGTCAACATGGTTTCTGTAAAGGGAAATCCTGTCTTACTAATCTATTAGAGTTCTTTGAAGGGGTTAACAAACATGCGGACAAGGGGGATCCAGTAGATATAGAATACTTAGATTTTCAGAAAGCCTTTGACAAGGTCCCTCACCAAAGGCTCTTGTGTAAATTACATGGCCATGGGATAAGAGGGAAGGTCCTTTCTTGGATTGAGAACTGGTTAAAAGACAGGAAACAAAGGGTAGGAATAAATGGTAAATTTTCAGAATGGAGAGGGGTAACTAGTGGTGTCCCCAAGGGTCAGTCCTAGGACCAATCCTGTTCAACTTATTCATAAATGATCTGGAGAAAGGGGTAAGCAGTGAGGTGGTAAAGTTTGCAGATGATACCAAACTGTTTAGGATAGTCAAGACAGAAGCAGACTGTGAGGGACTCCAAGAAGATCTCACCAAACTGAGTGATTGGGCAACAAAATGGCAAATGAAATTTAATGTGGATAAGTGTAAAGTAATGCACATCGGGAAAAATAACCCCAACTATACGTACAGTATGATGGGGGCTAATTTGGCTACGACAAATCAGGAAAGAGATCTTGGAGTTATCGTGACAGTTCTCTGAAAACTTCCACACAGTGTGCAGCGTGGTCAAAAAGGCAAATAGGATGCTAGGTATTATTAAGAAAGGGATAGAAAATAAGACCCAGAATATCTTACTGCCCCTGTATAAAACTATGGTACGCCCACATCTTGAATACTGTGTACAGATGTGGTCTCTCACCTCAAAAAGATATTTTGGCCTTGGAAAGGGTTCAGAAAAGGGCAACTAAAATGATTAGGGGTTTGGAACGGGTCCCATATGAGGAGAGGTTAAAGCGACTGGGACTTTTCAGTTTAGAAAAGAGGAGACTGAGGGGGGATATGATAGAGGTATATAAAATCTTGAGTGGTGTGGAGAGGGCAGATAAAGAAAAGTTATTTATTAGTTCCCTAAATAGAAGAACTAGAGGACACCAAATGAAATTAATGGGTAGCAGGTTTAAAACTAATAAAAGAAAGTTCTTCTTCACACAGCGTGTAGTCAGCCTGTGGAACTCCTTGCCAGAGGAGGCTGTGAAGGCTAGGACTATAATAGAGTTTAAAGAGAAGCTAGATAATTTCATGGAGGTTAGGTCCATAAAAGGCTATTAGCCAGGGAATAAAATGGTGTCCTTGTCCTCTGTTTGTCAGAGGCTGGAGAGGGATGGCAGGAGACAAATCGCTTGATCATTGTCTTCGGTCCACCCTCTCTGGGGCACCTGGTGCTGGCCACTGTCGGCAGACAGGATACTGGGCTAGATGGACCTTTGGTCTGACCCAGTACGGCTGTTCTTATGTTCTTATGTTCAGTTTAAGCCCATTGCTTCTAGTTCTATCCTCAGAGGCCAAGATGAACAAGTTTTCTCCCTCCTCATTATGACACCCTTTTAGATACCTGAAAACGGCTATCATGTCCCCCCTCAATCTTCTCTTTTCTAAACTAAACAAACCCAATTCTTTCAGCCTTCCTTCATAGGTCATGTTCTCTAGACCTTTAATCATTCTTGTTGCTCTTCTCAGGACCTTCTCCAATTTCTCCACATCTTTCTTTAAATGCGGTGCCCAGAACTGGACACAATACTCCAACTGAAGCATAACCAGTGCAGAGTAGAGCAGAAGAATGACTTCTCGTGTCTTGCTCACAACAGGACCTGTTAATGCATCCCAGAATCATGTTTGCTTTTTTTGCAACAGCATCACGCTGCTGAGTCATATTCAGCTTGTGGTCCACTATAACCCCTAGATCCCTTTCTGCCGTACTCCTTCCTAGACAGTCGCTTCCCATTCTGTATGTGTGAAACTGATTGTTCCTTCCTAAGTGGAGCACTTTTGCATTTGTCTTTATTAAACTTCATCCTGTTTACCTCAGACCATTTCTCCAATTTGTCCAGGTCATTTTGAATTATGACCCTATCCTCTAAGAACTAGGTCATAATTAGAGAGCTTATCTCCCCTGTTCCAGCAAATCCCCTAATTCAGGACCAATCAGGTCCTGAGGGTCCTGGACCAGGGAAGTCCAACCTGTACCACTATTTCTCACTGTTTACCTGGACTTGAATAAACATAGCTGGTTAATGCAATACACAGGCAATTTTCTCTGCCTTTAACATTCACATTTTCACATCAAAAGCTATGAATGGGACACAGCCACCCTACTTAACACAGGCCCTACAATTGACAGGTAACTGCTTTTGCTGTTATATAGAATCATAGAATACTAGAACTGAAAGGGACCCTGAGAGGTCATCCAGTCCAGTACCCTTCCCTCACAGCAGGACCAAGCACCATCTAGATCATCCCTGAGAGATGTCTCTCTAATCTGCTCTTAAATATCTCCAGTGATGGAGATTCCACAACCTCCCTAGCCAACTTATTCCAGTATTTATTCCTAGAATAAGCATATATAAATATATATACCTTGGATTCCATTGTTTCCACTCCACTTTATCTGATAACGTGGGTTTTACCCATGAAAGCTCATGATCCTTTATATTTGTTAGCCTCTAAGATGCCACAGGACTGCTTGTTGTTTTTAAAGTTACAGGCTACCCCTCTAAAACTGTTTACCAAAGGTTAGCTTATGTTTCCTTTTTAGGAATACATGATTTAACAATTTGTTGTTTATTGCATGTCAATAAGTAATTGCAAGAAAATTTTTAAAAATCCCTGTCATTGCTTTTAAAACTATCTCACCAAACACAAGCTGAGATCCTGGTGATACT
Organism: Rafetus swinhoei; assembly: GCA_019425775.1. NCBI lineage: Eukaryota > Metazoa > Chordata > Testudines > Trionychidae > Rafetus > Rafetus swinhoei. Next base: position 31,191,329 of record CM033439.1, on the reverse strand, counting down.
ATCATCAGAACTGGATGCTTCAGCTTGATGCTATTCTATAGTTGTTTCCCTTTAGCTGTCTTGCTTGCACAGACAGGCTGAGCAGAGATGTTATGAATGCTGTAAAGTGGACGATGGAAGCAGAATGTACTGCTTATTCCTCAATTCAGAAAATTGTTATACCCTTCTATTTCCTCTAAATTTGTAGAAGGAGGAAAGCACCTCTGTCAGGTTTGGCTAGATTCAAAATTAGCTGTTGTCAACCATTCATTGTCTCATCACCTTCTGAGGTTATCTTGTTAGCAGTTTCTGCTAACGAATAAGTAATCTGCTACTTCATGTGCGACAGAGTTGTAAGTTTTCCTTAACTTGAATTTTACACAGCCTTCGTATTCATAGCAGGGAATTTTCATCTTTAAAGTTAAGAGTTTACATGTTTTTCTTCTACTCAGTCTGTTTTCTGATATCTCTCTTCAGTTTCATCTGAATTTGACAACAATTGAAATTCTATAATTCTTCAAAAAACTCAAAACACTCAAAAAACTTCTAAATAAAAGTTTTTCCATTCTCAATAATAGTCATTTTAAACAACTAATTTGTGAAGAGAGTTTTTCAACTTAAATGGTGATTTAATAAGTTATTGTCCTTTTTCTTAACAATCTTTGGAGAGGTTGCAGAGTTCAGTAAAGAAATTATGAAAGCATTACCAGATAACTATGAATATGAATATTCTCAATTCAAATGGATTCTTATGTTAATTTCCAGTTCTAATATAAAATAACTATGGGACATCTGTTCACATAATGACATTAGAAAGTTATTACACACAAAATATTTGGGAAATATGCATCTTAAAGATAATATATCTTAAGCATTTATAGAATAAAAAGGTTTCCACAACTGAAAGGTAACATGAGTTGTACAGAAATAGTCATAATCTGTAAAACAACTATCTATGTTTTCCATAAAATTAAATGAGAATTAGAGGGTTTATTAAATAAATTACTTTCAACAGGAAGAGGAGAGCTCGCTTTATAGACCAGGTTTGATTTCTGATAAGGATCTTCAGTGCCACCTTTTCTGTTCCTGAATAAAGAACACTTGTACATCCTTTTAGAGATTCTTTCTGATATATCTTACCAAGTTTGGTCTCTCGAGATAATCCTATCTCCATACAAGACTAGTGTCTTATTGTTTGAGAAAGCAATGATGTGGTTGTTTCATTATGGTCAATGTTTCTTAGATTTACAATTTACATTTATAACGTTCCTAACTTTCAATAAAAAATGTGATTTAATATGTTATATAAAGCATAAATCAAAACCAATGCTTACATAGATCTTTCAAAACATAGCAGAAAGGTAAAGCCAGATAAGTTACAAGAGCTGCATTTTAGAGTCTATTAACTTCCCTGACATTTAACTTGTCCTTGGGCAACATAAAGCAGAAGCCTGGAATTTCTTTCATTAGCCCAAATATCATATTTAATAAAGTAAGCAACCAAAACCATAACCAGGTAAGTTGTATTCTCCAAGCACTATGTACAAAAGTAATTGGAATTCCTTAAATTCAGAAAAGGCAAGTTTGTAATGATCTAATATTATAAGAATATATTATAATAAAATAACTGATCATTTTTGCATCTATTTTGAGATTTAACCCCCCACTACACTGAGCACTACAGCACTGAGGCTGTCACTTTCTCACTGCCATTCTTAGTGGACCACACACTCTTGAGGAACATTAGTTATTGGCATCCTCATTGGGTAGGCGGAGAAAGTCAAAACCAAACTGTCATGGGCTGTTGGTATCCCACACTAGTTCAGTGATCACAGGGTTAATACTGGCACAGCCAGCCACTGCTGATTGGAAGCTTCACAGCCTCTGGGAGGCTAGAAGGGCTGGGTAGTAGAGGGACAAACCATCTGGAGAAAGAAGCTCTTGCCTGCAAGCTACAAAGAAGCTGACCAGAGGCAACAGGCTGGGAGGAGACAAACTGACCAATAGGCAAGAGAGCCTGCAGAGATCCAGGGAAAGACCAGAAGCAGCTCAGGGCACGCTCTGAATGATGAACCATGAAGCTGCTTACCTACCTTGAGTGCCCAGAGCTGGAACGTGGTGGACTGGGAAGGCCTGGATTCCCCTATCAGCCCCCTGACAGACTTGGGAGTGGAAAAGGGTTTTCAGAGTAGGAATAGAGTGACAGTCCTTCTGGGCTGCGTGAGCACAGAGGCTATCCCACATTTGGCTGTGGGAGGGATGTGCCATCACACCGATGCACTGCCTACCACCGTCAGGGCAAAGATTCCCTCCCCAGATTAATCAGCAGGGTGTAGCAGAAGATTCTGAGCCAACTCCAAAAAATAACCATGGATTTTATTGATATTATTCCACCTGGAAAGGCTTCATCTGCCTGCTCTTCTCCTTTTACTTCCCAAAATCCTCTGGGGGTTGCTGCTGCCCCTAGGCTATTTTATGTTTCATTGTCCCCACCACAGGGGTAGGCAGGTACACAAGGACATAAGAACGGCCATACTGGGTCAGACCAAAGGTCCATCTTCCAACAGTGGCCAATGCCCCAATGCCAGATGCCCCAGAGGGAGTGAACAGAACAGGTAATCATCAAGGGCAGCGTTATTTCGGAATTACTGATGTTATTTCAAAATTTAACAATGTGTGTCTACACAGCAAGCCATTATTTTGAAATAATGTCAAACTGGAGGACTTCTTACTCCAACTCCTGTAACCCCCATTTCATGAGGAGTAAGGGAAGTCAAAGGAAGAGTGTTCTTCCTTCGACTACCTGCTGTGTAGACAGCACCAAAAGCCGAATTAAGCTATTTCAACTTCAGCTACACAACTGACGGAGCTGAAGTTCGTATCTTAATTCACCTTTTGCCCTGCTGTGTAAATGTGCCCCAAATGATCCCTCTCCTGTCATCCATTTCTAGCCTTTAACAGAGGCTAGGGACACTATTCCTACCATTCTGGCTAATGTGAATTGACGAATTTATGTGCTAAATTGGGGCTATTTTATGAGATAGGTGTGATAAACTGGGTCTGTTTATCTGTACGGTTTATGAAGTCTGATTCTGAAGCTGTGTTATGAAAAAAACTAATATGTCATGATTGTCTAGATATATGTCGATCCACTGCTACCTACCGGTCCTATAAGTTTAATGACTGTACTTTAGCCTTTGCAAATGATATGCTAAAAAAGCATCTCAAACCTTGAAAATCCAGTTCAGCTGACCTCTGCAGAGAGGGGGTAAGATAGAAACAGTGGAAACTAACCAAGAGTAGAAAAAAGAAGAGCAGGTGAGCAAGAGTGGTTTGAGTAAAAAAATCACCCAGGAACAGAGGAATAAGAAAAGAGACCCTGGAGCAAGAAAAAACAAGATTGCAGAGCTGGATAAGGGGCTCCAGAGAGAGAAGCTAACAAGTATGACGCAGTCTGATGGGGCAGAGGAGCCCTATCATCTTTTCTCAGCCCAGATGGATCCAAGGCACCAAGAGAGTCAGCCCCATCCCAGAAAATGTACTGGAGTGGTGAGGAAATGAGGCCAGGAGATACATTTGGGGATTATTTGTTTTGTACGATCAGTGCTCTCCTATGTTTTGCGTGATTAAGTATCAAAGGCCATGAAGGTGTTAGACTGTGGAAGGTGCTTCACAACTAATATGTGTCCTTCAGAGAATTAAATTGTAAATCAGAATCTTATAGAATCATGGGACTGGAAGAGTCTTCAAGAGGTCATCTAATCCAGTCCCCTGCACTATAATCTTCACACCTTTGGGGTGGAGCTGGGAGAGTGGTGTAACAGAGGTATTTCAGGCTATGGCTAAACAACCGGGTTATTTTGAAATAAGTTATTTTGAAATGATAACTCCTGAAATAACTATTTTGAAATAAGCTTATTCCCTTTCACAAGCAGGAGTTATTATTTTGAAATAGCGAGCCCATTATGTCAAAATAACAGGCTTGATAGTGTGGATGTTCACCTTGTTATTTCAAAGTAAGGGGAGTTGTTTTGACATGTATTTAGGGATCAGCATTGGTCCTAGGGACCTTGAGTAGGTTGCCTAAGGAGCCCCATTTCTGAGCAAGGGGTAACAGACTTAGGCTACGTATAGTTTACATCCCTCTGTTAACAGAGGGATGTAAATGAGGCACTTCGAAAGTGCAAATGAAGCAGGGATTTAAATATCCCATGCTTCATTTGCATAATCGTGTCATGGCGCTCTTTCGAACAAGCACCATTTTGAAAGTAAAACCGTGGTCTACATGCAGTTCTTTCGAAACCGGCAGGCTTTTTTGAAAGATATGATAAACATCAAAAAATGATGCACTTACACAAATGAAGTGCGAGATATTTAAATCCCCGCTTCATTTGCACTTTCGAATGAAGTGCCTCATTTACAACCCTCTGTCGACAGAGGGATATAATCTAGATGTAGCCTAAGAGTTGTGACCAAGAAATGGACCAGAGAGGCCAAAGGAGGAATCATTGGTGTAGCCTGTTGATGCTCTAGTCATTTAATGAATCTCAGAAGATCCAGAGCCCAGCAGATGGGATTCCTTTCATACCAGGCTTCTGGGTGACCAGGAATTGCTCTTTTGGATCTGTGACCATAAGATCCATGGAGGATGACTAATGATAGCAGAGAGCATCTTTCCTCTGAGCATTCTGTGGATTCAGAAGATCCACCCACTCCTCATCTTTTTGTCTCACTGAGAAAAGGTCAAGCTAGCATAGCACCAAAATAGGAGAAGCTATGTTATGCACTGCTATATTCAAATGACATCTTGAGCCATAATTGGGCCCAAGACATACAATGAGTTGAAAATGCTTTGACTAACTAACCAGAACCTATATTTGGTCGAGTTTATTGCATCTAAAGAAAAACAAGGATTTTATCAGAAAATACATAGTATTCAGTAGGGTTCTGGCAAGAACCAAGCACTTCGTATAAGGCTTATATAGAAAAAACTAGGCCAAAGTGGCCAAAGAAGCTGTGCAAAAGCTAGCCAGGAGTGAAGAAAGGGTAGGGCCTTAGAGCCCAGATACTTAAAATTTGTTTAGAAACCTAGCTCCCATTTGATATGAGTCTCTAAAGGCACAGCTAGACTACAAATTTTTGTCAGAAAAAGGTACGCAAAATGCACTCCACATTTTGCAAAGCTTTTCAGATTCTTTTGTTGGAAGAGGCTTTTCCGACATTTGGCCCATCTGGACTGGGCCAAATGTCAGGAAAAACCACTCTTACGGAAGCCCCCTTTTTCCTCGTAGAACGAGGAATACAGAGGCTTCCAAAAGAGCACGTTTGCACTTCCACAAAAAAAGCAGAAGTGCAAACTCATTCTCTCACTGCAGCAATCTAGCCGTACCCTCCATACTTCACTAATGCCTGCATCCATACACACATTATGTGCAATTGGCAGGGTTACCACTATATGGTCAATTTTAATACTGGAACAGGAGTAATCTGGTGGTTAGGGTATTTGCTTGAGATATAGAAGACCTGGGTTCTAATTAAGACTCTAATTAAGGGAGAATGGGGATTTAAATATGGGTTTCCTATGTCCCAGGTGAGTGTTCTACTTTTGGGTACTATGGGGGCACACTCTGAAAAAGCCTACTAATTATGCAGAGACATGCCTAGGTTGAGAATCCCACCAGAATTTACACATGGATGACTCTCTTGAGTAGTTCATTAACTGTTCAGATTTAAGCAGCTTGGCATGTGTCCACTGGCAAAAATGTAGGTGCCCAAGGGAATTTAGACAGCAGCGGCGTGAGTTGTTTTGTGAATGTCATTGACACCTAACTGTTAGATTTAGACACCTAAAGATGCAGGTAGATACAGAAATCACTTTGTAAATCTGCACTGAGCTGTTAAAAATGTAGTACACAGTTGTATCTGACTAATACAGTCTCTAAACCTGATTTCTCTTGATTCAGGCTAAGACAATGCATTTTTTTTCTGTCTCCTCCCCCGCTTGGTCACTGTATAGCTGCTATTTCAGATTGTTATGCTAAAATGCTATTATATGTGTTGACCTTAATTAGTACAGTTTTCCCTCTTAAGTCACAGAGTTTAATTGGCATTCTGCTTACTGAACTGTAAAAAAGTCTGCTGTTCAGAGAATTCTTTCTGTGTAAAATAGATGAGCATTTCAGGCTGCAATGTCTGTTGATTATTATGATATAGTCATGGGTTACTAGCAAGGCACGCAGAGTATTGGGTCAGTGTCATTGCTGGCGTACTTCCACTGAAGGCAATACAGTTACATCAAGGATGAATCTAAAGGCTGTACCTTCCTCAACTGGAACTCTCTGGTCAGGCAACATCCATGGACTGGCAGAACCACAGACGTTCCTGGACTACAGAGTCTAAGTATAGAGAGGTCTGGCTGCAGGGCAGGAGTGCAGCGGAGGATGGGGACTCAGCCAAAAGCCCCGTGGAGTGGTGGGGGGCTGTGCAGCAGGGAAAGCTGGTCCCCTGCCGCACAACTCTGACCCTGGTGGTAGCCAGGAAGTTCCAGTCACACTGCTCTGGCCCTGGTGGCAGCTAGGGTGCTCTGTCTCCAGGAGCCCAGTTCTGGCCCCGGTGGGGGACTGGGTGCTCTGGCCCTAGCCTCACATTTCCAGCCCCGGCAGCAGTTCCAGGGAGCGACCAGGCAGCAGTGGAGCGGGCTAGAGCCCAAAGTGGGAAGGGAGCATGGGTAGCGGTTTAACATGGAGATCTCCCCTGGTCCAGCAAATCCCCTCCTTGTTCCGAAGGTGCCGGAGCAGGGAAGTCTGACCAGTATCCCATGTATTTTTTTCATGCATCACTTTAAAGAATATTAACCCATTTATTTCAGTAAAAAGAGGAGAAAAGAATAATAGATGCACACAATAGACATACAATATTAAATGGAAATCTCTTTAAAAAGGATAAATATTGTTACCTTTTACAGCCCAGGTTTAATAATGACATATGTACAGAAAACAGTGCTGGAAGATTTTTAAGATTGTAAAATTCAGGATAGCAATTCCTGCGACATTTTATGAGCATAAGTTATGTCTGAAAAACGTTTTTATTTAATTCTAGAAAATCATTTATTTATTTAATAGCTTTCGGGTTATACAATGTTTTTATAATAAAATAGTTATTGATTTAAAATACACAAAGTCTAAAGTGATAACACAAAAGGACCTTTATAGAAGAAATTTGGGAATCATTAACTATACTAAACTGCTTTTCCCAAAACAATTCCTCTTTCTTGTATCTTTAATTGATGGGATATTGGAATACACTTTCCCGGGTCTGACAGTAACCAGTGCTTAGTTAACAATAATTATTGAAGATTAGAGTGAAATTTTAACAAGTCAGTTTTAAGAAAGACAAAACCCAAAGATTTAGGCTATTTTAGATTACAAGGTCCCAAAATTGACTACAGTGTTACCATTCGTAGGTCAAAGCCACTACATTGAAATCAATGGGATGCACCAGTGTAAAATTGAGGGAACACAGTTAAGAACGCATCCCCAAAATACTCTATGAAGTCCACTTTGTTCTTCTAGAACTCATTGGTGAAACTCCCATAGATAGAGCTGGTCAATATTTAGCCATTTAAAAACAAAGAAAAATAGCTTTTGATTAATTGCACTCAATGCTCATGATTTAAATCACACTTTTACACAATACAATATCAATTGAAATTTATTAAATATTTTGAATGTTTTTCCACATTTTCAAGTATACTTATTTTAATTACAATACAAAATACAAAGCGTTCAGTGCTCACTTTATTATTATTTAAATTGCAAATATTTGCACTGTAAAAATGACAAAAGAAATAGTATTTTTCATTTCATCTCATACAAGAACTGTGGTGCAACTTATAAAGGTAGAATTATTTTTAGTTGCATAACTGCGCTCATAAACTAAACAATGTAAAACTGTAGCATCTACAAGTCCACTCAGTCCTACGTCTTATTTAGCCAATTGCTAAAACAAACAAATTTCTTTACATTTTCAGGAGATAATGCTGCCCACTTTACGTTCCAGATAAGCTAAACATTTGTATGCCTCTTTATGCTTTGGCCACCATTCAAGGGCACATACTTCCATGCTGAAACTCATTAAAATAAAGCCACATATTTCATGCTATTGCAGTCTTGGATGATGACCCAGTTCATTTTAAGAATACTTTCATTGAAGATTTGACAAAATGCAAGAAGCTGCTTTTTACCAATGTGAGATTTTTACTGATAACTATATCACGTGGCCCAAGGTTTAAGAATCTGAAGTGCCTTCCAAAATATGAGAGGAATAAGATAAAGAACATGCTTGCAGAAGTACAAAAAGAGCAACACAGAACCCGATTCTCCCCAAAAAAATTAACCTTCTGCTGGTGGTATCTGACTCAGATGATGAAAATGAACATGTGTCAGTCTTCACTGCTTTGGATTGTTATCAAACAGAACTTGTGAGCATCAGGGACACATATCTTCTGTGGAACAGTGGTTAACGCAAGAAGGGACATGCAAATCTCGGACATAAATATCTTGTGAAACTGGCTACAACAGTGCCATGCGAATGCCTATTCTCACTTAGGTGATGATGTAAATAAGAAACAAGCAGCATTTTCTCCTGCAAATCTAACCATACTTGTTTGTCTGACTGACTGATTGGCTGGAAGAGAAGTAGGACTTAGTGGACTAGTAGGCTTTAAAGTTGTATATTGTTTAATTTTTGAATGCAGCTATTTTTTCTACAAAATTATACATTTATAAGTTCAATTTTCATGATAAAAAGATTGTACTATAGCACTTCCACTAGATGATTTGAAATATACTACTTCTTTTGTTTTATGTGGTCAATTTATTTGTAATAAAAAATAAAGTGCATACTGTACACTTAGTTTTCTGTGTTGTAATTGAAATTAATATAATTGAAAATGTAGTAGACATCCAATAATTTTAAATAGTATTCTATCATTGTGTAACTGTAATTAACTGAAATAAATTTTTAAATTTAATCACCTGACAGCCACTTGTTGGTGGGTTGTGTTTTGTTTTGTTCTTGTTTTTTACAATTTTTGTTCTCTCACAATCAGCTGTGGAGCAGTAGAGATTTTTAAAATTTTGACTTTCAAAATGTCTGTTAAGAAATAAGCAATTTTTCAATTCTAATTTATCCTTCCTTTTCCCGCTCTTTTAGCCAACTTAATCCATAAGCTTCATAGTTTACAAAACAATAGTGTTAATACAATGTTCTTGATTCCAGGATTAATTTCACTAAAAGTGAGACATAAGAAGTTAAAGTGAAACAGCAGGGCAGCTTGCTATTTCATTTGGGTTATTAAGTATCATTATTTTTTGACGGACCCATTAACAATTCTGATTTTGGAGGCAGGTTTCTAGAACAGCATTTGCTATGAAAGAAAAACCATGTTTTTCATGGTAATCAGTAGTTATAATGTCAATTCCAACAGACGTGCCCAGGTCATTTGTCTAACTCACATTCAATTATTTTCAGTCTGTAAGGATGTAACATTATCCTGTGCAGTTGAGAGAAGTTCAGGAAATCTCATGTGTTCATGATCAGTGTTGCTTCCACATGGCAAAATGTTTGACCTATAGTTGATTCACACTGAACATTGAATGTTTCATAACTTCCTATTATCTGCTGAATAAAAAAATAGCTTATTTGCAAGTATAGCAATCAATTGTAAACATAATGGGTGATACATACAAAAAATGCTACCGATCACATTTTATTGTAATGTTTTGATTATTTTATGAAGTGCAGAAAAGCAAAAGAGCAGTTTACAAGATTAACAGAAAGAATATAAATTAATTATAGTATTTCATCTGCCATATCTTTGCCTAACTGCAATTCTGACCAGTGAGCATCCTTCTGGTTTAAAAAAAAAACAAACCTGCGGAAGAGAAAATAAAATATGAAATGTTTAGCTTGGATTCTGAAATGCATACATTTATTATCTAAATTGTTCACACCAGAACTATTCACTCTGTGACTGAGATTTTTTAGTATAGCACTGCATGGTAGTCACTTATTGTGGCATTCTTTTCCATTGCATGTGAGGACTAAAAGCTTTCCAACATGTTCCTCTGAAATTTAAATCAAGAAAAAATGACTATTTAAAGAACAGGCTTAAGGTTTGTTCTGTAACAAAAATCTATTAACCCTTACTCTACTGTTTCTGCTGCTTTTATAAGAGATACATTAATTAAAATATAAGTGTAAATGTGAATTTAATTTATGGAACAAGCATATTGTGTGTATATATATATATATATATATATATATGCAATACATTTTTTAAAAAACAATGTTTTCACTTTGCTAATGCTTTTTCAGTGTTATATAAATGTAGATGTGTGTGTGTGTGTGTGTATTTTCTTGCAGATACATCTTCTGTCAAGTTTTTTTTTTCTTTGCAAATAATGGACTAGAAAGTAATGTGATAAACTATATCCAAGCAAAATTGGTTTAGAAAAATCCTTGACATTTGGAGGTATCTGTATATCATTTCTTTTAAAAAGTCATTTACCCATTTATTTAATCAAAACTAATGTTGTTTTTATGAAAGAGTCACAATCAAACACCTTACCTAAATTTTCCTAAATTGCACAGCATGTATTTGTTGATACAAGGAGGAAGGAGGGGATCCAGTTCACCCCACACAAGGTTTGAGCAGGTTATAAAGGATCAATTAACTTCATAAGCTGCCCCTAGGTTGAAGAGACAGGGACAGATACAGTTTAACTGATGATTAAGCCCAGGTAGGCAGTGGCTGGGCTTAGCTCATATAAAGCCAGCAAGGTGAGCACAGGAGTTGGCAGCAAGAAGGAGTTCTGTAATCACTCCCTGGAGAGAAAGGGGGTTGGTTGAGGATACATCCTGACCTTGCAAGAAGCTAAGAGGGATGATGGAGCCACTGGAGCAAAGGACTGATAAACCCAGGGACAGGCCAAGCAATAGAGAAGTGAGGTAGGATGGAGTCTAGGGTCTAAAATTCAGTTGTGCATGATTGTTAAGCACAGGGTCCCTGGACAGACTACTGGGTCTGCAGGCTGGGGTTCCCCAACTAGCCACTGGAAAAGTGGTATTGGAGCTGGACTGGGACAGGAAGACTGCCTAACATGGCATAAGGACAGCTAGTCTAGTAGGATTTTGATACCCCAGAAGGAGAGGATTAAATGACCCGACCCACAGACTGAGTCACAAAGAAAGAGTGAGAGAGATCCATAGTGCTAACAACTGATAGAAGGGGGTGCCAGACTGGCTAAGAGCTAATTCCCAGACCAAGCCACAAGGAAGCCCCCAGATAGCAAGTGTACCTTGTTACACATGTAAAGATTCTCACACACTTTGTGTGCGGACTGTATTTTGTGAAAATGCTGGTATAGAATTGCTGCTTACAGAAGACAGTTTTCAGAAAAGAGATTCTTGGCTCCCCACCAGTGGAGTGTTGCACATGGTGGTAAAATGAGATTGATCATCATTAAATCAAAGGCTAGTTTGATGAAAGCATCTGGTTTCTAAAGAAGGCTGCGTTGAGACACTATTAATTCTCAGTACTGCAATAGAACTGACATTATTAGGTTGGTTCATATTTCCTCCCTCCACCATCCTAGTGTTAAGCAGGTTTCTGATAGAGTTTATATTTAATCCCACCCATTCTAGTACTGCTTAATTTGGCGTCTACTTTTTAGATGCTTGTAATCCTAGATGACCACAATGCCGTGGATACTTAACTGTATAAAACTGAATCAGATACACACAACAGATCTCAACTGCCTTTCTGCTTTCCCTATGGGATAAACCCTACCCCACCCAGCCCGGAAAGTGGAAAACAGGCAGTTCTACTGTGCACAGGGGCCTGAATTCAAAAGGGTGGTCTGAGTGTCAGGGTGCAGCAAAGGGTGGTACAGAAAAGATGCTGCAGGACCAGAGAAACTACTGCTATGCAGGCTTGCTCAGCTCTGCAAGGAGCTTTGAAAAGAGCCTGTGCCAGACGTTGTGCTGAATAAACCCCTGCAGCATGACTCTGAGTTTCTATTGGGCAGATGTCAGGGGAAAAATCAACCCTTCCAGACTGCAGAGTCAGGTTTTTGCAAGGAAGAGGATTTGCTGTGATGTGTGCAGAACTCACTGATATCAATGCAGAGGGCAGAGAATGTCAGTAAAATTTCTTATGTGTACTGCTGCCCTTTTTCTGCAGTAAAGTCACATACATTAAAATGAATTGACACGATTTGATTACTCTGCAACATCAGTGGTGTACTTCTTTAATTTAAACAACACAGCCTCTTGCTCAGAACTCCTAGAAAGCCTATGGTCTTGTTTTGAAGGAGGGATATGCAGGCATCAGGCTCCATCACTTGCCTCCGAATGATATGTTGACTTCAAAACAAAAGATTCCTACTCTGAAAGCCTTCAGTGGTGTAATTCTACAACAAAGATGAGACCTAGGAGCAAGGCTGATCACAGTCACAGTCCTTTCTGAGAATAAGGACTTCTTCTACTTACTTAGCACAAGCAGCAGCAAGAGGATAGAAGGAGGGAGTAAAAGTGGGGCCATGGCAATTGACCTTGACCAATATTAGAAAAGCATGTGCTACATCTTTAAGACTGGCGGAACACTTGTGCAGCACGCACTCCTCCACAACCTCCCTTTTGTATCACCAGGACCTGGGGCAATTTCCCTGTTTGCCCCCCTCTAGGTGGGCCTGGTAACAAGCAAAATATTTTAAAGCGCTAGCTTCTCAGCAATTCCATTAATAAAAGGATTGAGGTAGGCCTTTTTTTCCATTGAATGGTCCAAATAATCTAATCCAATGGTTCTCAAACGGTGGGTCGGGACTGAGTGGGGTCACCGGGGCTAGCTTAGACTTGCTGGGACCCAGAGCTGAAGCCGAAGCCTGAGGGATTCAGCCCTAGGCAGCAGGGCTCAGGGGTCTGAAGGCCTTGAGAGGCCCCCTTACCAGAACAGTTAAGAGTTGAGCTTTGAAACTCCCCCAACCCAGAGCAGTGGGGCTTAGGTGGGCTCAGAATTTGGTTCCCACTCCTAAGACTATGAAGTAATTTTTGTGCTCGGAAGGGAGTTGCAGTTCAATGAAGTTTGAGAAATCCTGATCTAATCAATACTAGGCTCTTTGCTAAGGATCACTGTGCAAGGACAGCCTTGTCTAGCTTTCTTAAGATTGCTGTTGCAATGAAAAGGGCAATGGCTACATCTACACTGCAGGCTTTTTGTGCAAGAAGCTTTTTACGGAAGAGATCTTCCGCAAAAGCTTCTTGCGCAAAAGCGCTTCCACACCTCAAAAGAGCATCGCAAAAGCAATGTGCTTTTGCGCAAGAGAGTGTCCACACTGCATGGACGCTCTTGTGCAAGAAAGCTCTGATGGCCATTCACAGAATGGCCATCAGAGCATCTGTGCTTTTTCCGATAGGCTCTTTTTGCGCAAGAAACCCCTGTTGAGCATCCACACACACCTTTTTGCGCAAGAACTCTTGCGCAAAAAGGAGTTATTCCTTGTAGAAAGAGGTATACCTACACTGCAAAAAGCCCTCTGTTCTGCCATTCTACTGTAAATTTTCTTGCGCAAAAACGCACTTGAGGTGTGGACGCTGTGTGGGATTTTGCGCAAAGCGCAAAAACCCTGTAGTGTAGACGTAGCCAATATGTTAACTAAAGCTACATGGGACAGTATTTCTGTCATTACTGGCCCTAATACACATGTGCTAAACTATTTAATGCAACCAGTGATTGAATTATTGTTAATATAGAATCACCACGGTAAGAACTGTACCCTCACATTGCACAGAGGACAATGCACAAATGTAAGTACCCTTATTAACTAACCTCAGACTATAAAAGTTCTGGCATGTAACACAGAGCCTGTTGTCTACTGCTTCTGACATAAAATAATAAATGGACATGTGGTATTGCATTGCCCCAAAGTCAGCATCAACAGGTACTCTCCCTCAGTTGCTATACATTTGCTTCAGGGTATAAGTCAATCTCTGTTGAGGAACAGGAGATTTGACACTTTCCTCTGAGGCATCTGGTACTGGCTACAGCTGAAGACAGGATACTGGACTAGATGGACCTGGGGTCTGTTCCAGTCTGGTAATTCTTATATTCCTACTTGATTCTGCCACCCTAATGCCACCAGTAGCACTTATTTTGATGGAACTATTTACAGAACAAAGTATTAATCAGCATAAATATGGTCTCTGAATTGAAAACTTTGTTGTTGTTATTATTTTACTCTATTATTTTATTTTACCTAACATTTGTTCAACCCATTAGTATCTCAGACCTTTAACAAAGTTATTGATAAGGTCTTGCTTGAAGAACTTGTGATCTAACAGCAGGCAAGTATTGATAAATGCTAGGGTAGATAAGGCATAAGACAGCACAGCAGATGTATGTTGGGAGTAGAAAATGTAAGATAACAGAGAAGTGAAATAGTGGAAGGAATGAGTTTAACAGCAGCAAAAAGAGGGATACATAATGAGGACAGGCAGAAGAAGTGGTGAGGACAGAGGCTAGAAAGGAAGAAGGTGAGGGAAAAGGGAGAGAGTATTAAGAGTTGAGGTTTGTGCATCGTGATAGAAGCTAGAGTTCAAGACAATCAGTGGATGGATGGTACAAGAGACTATAGTGGTAGCCCCCTTTTTCTGCTCTTGCTGCCAGTGGCTGCATATTAGGGACATTCTGGGGCTCGGAAGCTTTATAAACTACCCAAGAGATTCCTGCATTGCTCTCTTCACAGAGCATGGGAACAGCATGGAAATGGGAAGCTGGAGCGTGGCACCATTGAAACTTGTTTCTGGTGTGTGGGAAGCATCAAAGGGCTTGCAAACCTAGCACTCACTCAAGGCTCCTGCTGCTGCTGGAAGTGGCTGAAATTGGATTTCTGAAGACAAATGATGCACCAGTCACATCAAATGCACAGCTCTTTCAAGAACCCTCGCCTCTGAATGTCGTGCTGCCTTTCATGAAAGAATAAAACAACATGTTAAAAATGCCAGGTTCCACTTCAAGGCTATTTAGCTCACTAATGAGATCGGTTCTCAGTAGAAATTAATACCTCCAGAATCTTAAGGAAATAAATATTAAGACATATGTAGCCACAGTAGAAATTTGTCTTTCATTTCTTGGTGAATACCTCCAACCTGTCTTTTAAGTAATAGATTAATCATTTTCTTCTTCTGAGTGTCTAACTGGCAGACAATCTTTTTCTTTAAAGGGGAAAAGTTACCAGACCTGATCAAGTGTTTTAAAAAGCTGCAGGGTATTTGAGACATTTCTGTGGCTTGTAGAATGCTTTTATATTGAATAGCAGATCACTTCCTTTGCATTATGAAAGGGGTTTGCTAATAACATATAGTGCAGTTTGAAATCTGATTGTCTGTGAATTAAGTCAAATCACGTCCATTGTGAATTCCAGGTGATTCTTTTTTTAATGCAAATTTGAAAGAATATTTAATTTTGGATATTGACTATGAATATCCTCATTCATGGGGCTGACAGCCACGCCGGACCCCTGGGCAATGTGGAAGGAGGCCAACTCTGCACTCCTGGAAAGAGCGAGGCCTCAAGCAGAAGGTACTGGGCTATGGGCAGCCAGCCCTCAGCACTGCCTGGAGCTCACCATGCCACATATACCCCCACCAGCAATTAGAGCAGTGTTTCTCAAAGTGGACCACGGATCCATCTGAGAAACCTGCTAACTGGCCACTGCAGTTTGTTTATCTACTGGCACTGAGCCTCACAGCTCCCATTGATTCCAGTTCACCGTTTGCAGCCAAGGGGGAGCCATGGTAAGCAGCAGCCCAGCCCACCCGGCTTCCCACAGCTCCCCTTAGCTGCAAATGGCAAACTAAAGGGGAGCTGTGGGAAGCAGTGTGGGGTGGGCCGCTGCTTAGCATGGCTCCCCCCTTGGCTGCAAACGGTGAACGAGTCAATGGGAGCTGCAAGGTTCCATGGCTGCAGAGCCAGTAAATAAACAGACCACAACTGCCAGTTAGCAGAGTGGATCTGTGGACACATTGAGAAACACTGCCTTACAGCCACGTGGAGTGCATCATGGGGTGCTTTGGTGGTGTTTAAAGGGCCCAGGGCTCCATGCACTGCCACTACTGTGGCAGCGGCAGCCAGGAACCTCGAGCACTTCAGAACTGATGGGCTCCGGGGAAGTTGCCTCCAATGCCCCTCCCATTGATGACCTGTTTTCAGTGTTCTGTTTGTGTTACAGCCCAAATTCTAGTAAAAATGGTTACAAAAAGGACTTTTATTTGATCAATAATGCTAATTAACTGAGACATAAACCATCCTATTTTGTAGCTTTCAAGTGTAGATGAAATATTTGCAAACCCCCAAAACAAACACATAATTCTATATATTTTTACACATAAAAGGGAAAGAAAAGACTTTTTGTCTGCCAGGTAGAATCATAATTTTTAACAATAATGGCACAGACTAAAGTATGTAATTACAGCACTGTAAAACAAGAGAAACTCAACTGAAATACTAAGAAATGAACTCCATGAAGTTCCTCTGCACTGACATCAGTGTAACTAATGGTCCTTTTGGGTGGACTCGCACAAATTTGCAGTGAAATCAGGGGGTCTTCCTGGATTAACCCCATTGCAGGACTGGGTCCTAAAATTAGAATGTGGCCCAGTTAGATTTCTGAGGATCATGCAAAATGTTACTACAGTACAATAAACTTTAGAGCTGGCAAAAAATTCTTGATAAGCAAGAATTTTTTTTAAATAAAAACCCTCTCAACTCAGTAAATATTCTTAATTGGCTGAATATACATAGTTCCCTGGTTGACAATATCAAAGTAAACTCCTGTTTTCATCTCTGAAACAACATAACCAACCACCTTGCATCTAAGCAATTGTTATTAACTCTGTTCTTAGAGACCTGAGAGCCCTGACTCTTCCTGTCTGTTACCGGGGGGGGAGTCTCTCTTTTGCTGCTACTTCTTCCACACTGAATAATTAATTTCAAAATGAAAAATCCAGAACACAGGGGAGGAAAGGAAAGCTGTTACCATGGTACCCAAATGCCAATCTCACTCTAGCACTACTTACACTTGCCTGCAGTACTAAGAATAACCATGATATGGAAGATTATTGTTGAATGAAGATGGGGGGGGGGGTTCATCAGTCAATTTACACCAGTTCTGGATCTTTTGTTGCACTTTAGGTATATAATCATAGAGTCATAGAACTGGATGGGACCTCCAGAGGTCATTTAGTCCAGTCCCCTGCACTCATGGCAGAACTAAGTAATTCCCTAGACCAGTGTTTCCCAAATGGTGTTCCACAGAACCCGGGGTTCCATGAAGTGAAAATAAGGGTTCCGTGAGAAAATTTCAGTACAATAACATTTTATGATTTTAAAAAAATAATATTATGTGATTTTTGTTTTTAAATATGTGCAATTAAACTAAATGTTGATCTCATGACCTTGTTTAGCATTTGTTTATTATTATCCTTACTTATTTGTGGTCTACTTTTTCAGCTCCATGTATTAAACTGATATTGGGGGGTTCCGCAAAATTCTTTCGAGTTTAAAAGGGTTCTGTGGCCAAATAAAATTGTGAAACACTGCCCTAGACCATCACTGACAGGATTTTGTCTAACCTGCCCTTAGAAATCTCCAATGATGGACATTTCACAACTTTCTGGGCAATATATTCCCGTGCTTAGCCACTCTGACAGGAAGTTTTTCCTAATTTCCAACCTAAGTTGTCTTTGCTGGAATTGAAGTTTACCACTTCTAGTTTGGTTTCTTGATCAATTAGTTCTGCTTGGTACAAGAAGTTTATTTATATACAGCAGTTTGACCATTGGTTATTCTAATTCTATTATTGTTACCTTGTTCTCCGTCTGTTTCTTGCATCAATACCTTGCCTGTTGTCTTATGCTTAGATGCTTTGCTATTCAGGGTAGGAACCAGCTTTTTGTTCAGGTAGTGCCTGGCATAGTGGGCCCTGATTCTTGACATCAGCACTATGGAAATACAAATAATAATATTTGTAGAGTATAATTTATCTTTCTTAAATTCCTCATTGGTTATTTAGATGCTTGCTTTCCCACTTTATCTTTCCCACTTATTGGTTCTTCTGATGCTACAATAGTCCCAGATCAAAAAATGTCATTAAAGTTCAGAGTATGTATCAATAACATAACGATTAAAACATTATACAGATCTTTATTTATTGCAAAATTAAGTTTACCAAAGCCATGCAATTCACAGCTAACATTACACTTAAAATAAATCAAAGCATGTTAAACTAAGAAATGGAAAGCTAAGGAACTCATACTTAAATCAGAAGGGTACTGATGCTGTTCAATAATTATTCAATTGTGATTAAAGTATTTTAGTATTTGATGTCCTAAATTAGATTAAACTGATTTTTAAAGACACAGGATTTTTTTCATATTTTCCCCCCTCACTATCAGCCAAAGTTGAAATTATTTGTTTGGGATTTTTTACCTTTACTGTGTCCTGGAATACTGACGAGATTGCATGCATTTGGGCAATTGAGCAGTTAAGAGTCTGGTGTTCATGGGAAGATTTTATTTCTGAAGTGCCCACAATGTGAAAACACCTGACAAACACTGATTTTGCATGTCAGTTCTTTTACATTATTCATTTAAAACTTACTCAGGTGAAGGAAACCCATATTTTATGGCCCAGACCTCTATTAGCACTAACATATGGGAACTGCATGTTCTCCTGATCAATTTAAAAAATGTACAGGTTCTTTTAATAAAAGCAGTAAAGTAGCTGTTCAGCAAAAATGCAGCTAGGACTCTGCCCCTTCCACTACGTGTTGAAAGTAAGTATTTTAGCCGTCTGTTCCTTTTTGTATATTAAATTTGATCACATATTAGCTAGTCCCCCAAAATCTGTATGGTATTAGCACCGTTTGTGTCTTTCTAAGGCCAGAGTGCTGGTTTTTAACCTGTGAGTGAGCTGTATTCAGGAATTTAATGTGACCAAATATTGAAACAGTTCTTTATTGTGGCTGGTACCTCCAAATCTATGAGGAAAACACCTCTCAAAATACAGAAATATTGTATAAACAAGCCTGGGTAATTGATAAGGTGTGCCTAACATTTTGTTATGTTCTTTGATTGATATGAGGTACTTGTTGCAGGTATTTTCTGTAATGGATAAAATAAGGAGCCATAGTAAGATGTTTATGTTAACTAAGAACTCCTGGCTGTCAAAGTTGAAAGTAATTACTGGATTAGAATTCCCATTAGCTTATCATTTAACCACTAAAGATATAAAGGAAATTCCATAAGTAATCAGGTAAAATGAAAATATCAAAGTAGAACACATGGTAAAATTAATCTTGGGAAAATATTTTCCTTCCAAAAGAAGTGTATTTGTCTCACATCCTATAAAAGGACAAAGATTTTGGGAGTTAAACTGAGAATGAACGCTGCTAGTGTTCCTCCAGGTACAGAAGAAGGAACCAAACTACCTTCTTTTCACTGTCTACAGGAGGTAGTAAAGCATGTCTTCTTTCTGTGTTCTGTACAATGCTGTACTAATTTCTGATTATTACTCTTTGAGTATTACCTTTTGATTAAATAATTCCAAGATTGTCAAATAATAGGCTCAAATGAATTATTAAATGTAAACACAAAACAGCCTAAATGTAAAGTCTCATCCTGTCTCCCTGCAACACACACACACAATTTGCACATTATACCAAGATGTATTTTGAAGAGCGGGATTAGAATTCAAAAGGAACTGAATAAATTGGAGAATTGGTTTTTAATTAAAATATAAACAGTAAAATATAAAAAGTATAGTTAAAGGGGGAGAAATCAAATACACATATATAAAATGGCTAATAAGTGGCTGGGCAGCAGTATTGCAGAAAAGAACATTCAAGTTATAGTAGATCACAAATTGAATATGAGCCACCAACATGCTGCAGTCACACACAAAAAAAGTTAAATATTCTATCATGTGTTAACTTGAGGTCACTATGGGTCTTACTCACCAAAGCTCATGACACTATATATTTTTGTTAGTCTCTAAAGGTATGTCTACACTACAGCGTTATTTTGAAATAGTTATTTCGAAATAGCTTATTTCAAAATAACGTGTCTAGACACAAAATGCATTTCGAAATAGCATTTTGCTATTTCAAAATAGCACGTCCACACTGATTGGACGCTGAATCACATTTAAGGCCAGCTGGAACTGGTTCTGGCAGGGCATCAGGTCAGGAGTTACCTTGTGTGTCTGCTGCCTGAGGCTATCTGAGGCCTGTACTTAAAGGGACCCCCCGGACAGCCAGTTCTCAGGTTTCCCTGCTTGCTTGCCTATCTCGCTGAGGGACAGCAAAGCATTTTTTTCTCTGCATGCTCTGGTTGCTCTCACTCAGGAAACCACAGCACTCTGCAACATGGAGCCAGAGCCACCCCTGGGCACTGTAGTGCTTCTCCTGGACCTGTTGCTGCGAGTCTGGCAGCATGTTCTGCAGGCAGTAACAGTCTCCCTGGTGTGCCCCACTAGGGGCTTGTGCCTCATTCATCCCTCACGTCCTTCCACTTACCCATCCCTAACCCCCTTTCCTGCTGTACAATAAAAGACACGTGTTCATTACAACAAAGCCTCTATATTGAACAAAACTGGGGTGGGGGGGAATGAAACTGAGGTGAGACTGGGGAAAGAAGGTGGGAGAGGGAAGGAGGGAGGGTGGGAGAGAGGAGGGGGAAACCTGGGAGGGGGGAGCTGGCAAGGGGAGGCAAGGGGAGGAAAGGGGAGGAGGAGCTCAGGGTTGGGGGTCTCGCCAGCCCAACTGTCTCCCAGCACCATGGGTGCGGGGGCCTCAGCATCCCCAGGGGGGTTGGGAGGGTGCAGAGGAAGAAGCGGGAGAGGGAGAAGGAGTGGGAGGAGGAGCGGTAGCTGGGGAGGCAGCAGGGGCTGGAGCAGCAGGAGGCAGCAAGCTCTGCCCCAGGGTCTGCAGGTGCTCACAGATGGCACTGCCCTGGGCAAACTGATCTCACCGGAGCTGCAGGTTTCCCGGCACCCAGTGGTTGAGGGTGCGGTGCAGGGCTGCAGTGCCCCCAGGTGCTCCTGCTGGCACCCCTCCACTGCACGGGTGGGCCTGTGGAGTCCTCGGGTGCGGGAGGATGTCCCACGTGGTGTGGTGCGCCCTGCACTTGCAGCTGGTGCGGCTGTGGAGAACCAAGAGAAGTGGTCAGTTATCCCTGGGGACACAGTGGGCGAAGCCCAGCCCCTCTCTGCAAGGCGATGACGACAGTTCTCCACACCATCAGAGCCGATGTGGTTCACAGAGGCCATGTTCAGGATGTCCTGCTATCCCCGGAAGTGGGAGCTGCCCCAGGACGGCACTCATGCCCCTGTCCTGTATATAGTGTGTGGGTGGGGGGACTGGTGGGGGGGAGAAATGTCCCCTGCCTCTGTGTAGAGGGTGCTTGTGGAGGGAGGGAGGCCTGCTGTGTCCCACCCCGGGGTCAGGAGCATGTCATGTCTCTTCACACACGCATGTGGCTAACAGGTCAAGGCCGCAGTGTGGCAGCCAGCTGGGGCCACATGCCCAGGGGTGTCACAGCACGTGCTCGCATGTGCACAGGTAGCTGCGTGATCCGTGGTCAGCAAGGCCCACCCGCACAGTCCCTGGTCTCTCTCCCCGTTCCCTCCCCCCACCATAAGGGGACAGTAATGGCACTCACATGTTGTTGCCTCCCCAGATGACACCATTGACAGGTCCGCTGGGACGGCTCAGGGGGGGTCCTGACTGCGCGACACGCTCCCTCCGGGCTCCTGCGGCTCCTGGCCGTCCTCCTCCTCCTCCTCCGTGCCCTGGTCAGGGCCCTCTGCTCCAGGGTCGATAACCAGCTGGGGAGCAGAAACCGTCCCGCACTCCAGGATGCGGTCCAGGGTGTCAAAATAGGGCAGCTCTCTGGGTCTGCCCGTTTGGGAGCTGCCCCCTGTGGCCCTGGCATAGGCCTTCCACAGCTCCTTAATTTTCATCCGAACCTGCTCCTGGGTTCGGATGTGGCCTTTGGTGGCCAGGCTGGCAGCCATCCTGCCATAGATGGCCGCGTTCCTCCATCTAGTGTGGAGATCATGGACGTTGAAGGCATCCCCCCAAACCTCAATCAGGTCCATGAGCTCCACACTGGACCAGGAAGGCGCCCGCCTTCTCCGGCCCCTTGCAGAATCCTGGGAGCTGGGGGATTGGGCCCCGGGAGCGGTGGAGGGCTGGCTGGCACTGGCTGCCTGGCTCATGCTCAGGCCACTGGGTCGGGGCAGTGAATACTGGCTCTGGGCTGGCAGGCCTGGAGCTGGCACAGACGCTGTGGCCGGACTCTACCCCTTTAAGGGCTCTGGAAATTGGGGGAGGAGAAGAGTTTTTCTGGCTGGGGTTGAAGTGGCCAGCAGAGCACCCTGGGAAGGGCTGGAGGCCCCCTATTTTGAAATAGCCCCTATTCCGCGTCTACACAGCGCTTATTTCAAAATAGCAATTTCGACATAGACGAAATTTCTCGTGACATGAGGTTCTCGTGAAATGAGATTTACCAATTTTGAAATAAGCCCTCCGCTATTTCAAATTAATTTCGAAATAGCGGTTGGCTTGTATAGATGCTAGTACAGTTATTTCGAAATAACTTTGCTGTGTACACATACCCTAACAGTGTACGCTCTTACAGAAAATTCCTATGTAAAGCAGCAATATGCTAGGATTTAGGGTAAAAGACTACCCTTTGGGTATTCCACTACCTTACTATGTAGTATCTTAAAAATTATCATTAGCATAATGACTGGTGCCAAACCAGAGAATTTGCTGAACCACAGGAGGTCAATATTGCCTATCAGCATAATCAACAATTCCACTGCTTACTGGGCTCTTAGAAGACATTCGGGGAAAATTAGAGCTAAATAACTTAGAGCGGGGACTGGTAGTTGCAACCAAACTTTATGGGATCATGAGAAACTTAGCCACACACATGCTGGACCACGGATGTTGCTGGATCAGAGGCTACATCTACACTGCAAAAACTTGCGGCGCATCTACACTACAAGCGCGTTCTTGTGCAAGAAAAAGTACAGTAAATCTCAAGAACACAGGGCTTTTTGCACAAGAGTTACTCCTCTTTCTATGAGGAATAAGCCTTTTTGCGCAAGAGCTCTTATGCAACAAGGCATGTGTGGACAGGCAAAAGGCGAAAATGGCCATTGGAGCTTTCTTGCGCAACAGAGTGTCCACACTGCCATGGACACTCTTGCGCAAAAGCACAACTCTTGTGCAAAACACATGGCAATGTGGACGCACTCTTGCGCAAGAACTTTTTGCAAAAGAACACTTGCACAAAAAGTTCTTGTGCAAGAAGCCTGCAGTGTAGATGTAGGCAGAGAGTTCTGGACTAGAGAAGTTCAACCTTCCCCTTTAAAATAGAATGTGCTTTTTGTGCTGCTCTTTCTATGACTCTCAAGCCACAGCATGTCTCTCATTAATGTCTATGAGAGGTTTGTCTCTTCTTAGCATATGCACAACATGCCTCAGGTGATACATGACCAGGATTCATCACTGAATTTGGCCTGCTAGTTGGATCATTGGCTTCCCTGGCCTAAGCCAGGTGCTAATGTGGAGTGTGATGTGAATGCTGATCCATGACACCTGGAGGTTTGTAAAAAGAGAAGGGTGAAATCCTGGCTTCGTTGAAGTCATTAGGGCTATGTCTAGACAGTGGTACTATTTCGGGATACTGGAAGTATCCTGAAATAGTTATTCTACATCTTTAACTGTGCCTGTTATTTCAAAATATTTTTCTAAATAGTGGGCACGTTATTCCAGTGTCCCTGTAACCCTTGTTCCACAAGGGTTACGGGACTTGTCGGAATACTGCTTTACTTCAAAATTTAAATTTTAAAATAAGCTATTTCGAGATAAGGGTGCAGTGTAGATGCACCCTGGGAGTTTTACCATTCATTTAAATGAGGCTGGGATTTCAAACCCATGAACGTGTGGGAAACATCCCACAATGAATATTGTTCAGAGGGAAAGCATGCTAACCTTTAGCATGACTGCTACTCCTATCTTTTGTTTCTCTTCTTTTTTACTGTCTGATTCTCTTCTGTCTTTCCTCCTGCCTTCTGGTTGCAGATCCTTCCTTGAATTTAGCAACACTTACTTATAATAGCACTATCTTGAGACATCTTTTAATATCAATTTATTTATGGGTTAATTACTTATGCTGAGGCTTTTGTCCTTCAGCTTCAGTTAGGGTAGCTTAGCTATTGTCTTACAGGTTTCAGATCTGTAGGCTTTTGTGTTACTGTTTGAATTCAGATCTATTCCTTTCCTATCACTGGCTACACATAAGAGTTAGCAAGATAATGTTATTCTTGAAAGACAGCAGAATATGGCACATGAACCATATAAATATATTAAATGGGTCTGTGTGTCTTGCACACTGGCACCAAAATTGCAAATTGGTTTTACAGTATGCCGCAAATGAAATATATTTGCTGGTTTCGGATTAGCCACAAATGATTTTTATACATCACAAAATTTTACACCAGCTCTGGCATAAAAATAGTCTACAGCTTAGAACCACATTTTGGTTGGAGGGCACTACTTAGGATGCTTGCTGCAGTTTGGGCAGTTAAACATCTTGGCTGTGTCTACATTGGCACCCTTTTTCGAAAAAAGGATGCTAATGAGACCAGTCGCAATTGCAAATCCGCGTGGGATTTAAATATCCCCCGCGGTATTTGCATTTACATGGCTGCCGCTTTTTTCCGGCTCGGGGCTTTGCCGGCAAAAAGCGCCAGTCTAGACGGGGATCTTGCGGAAAAGGGTTTATTTAAGGTTGAACATTGTGATATCCCCAGCAAGCCATACTACCTTAAATCACTGCCTCTGCTTTCCTTTTATTCTGAAGGCTATCCCCAAGGTATTGTTACCATGCAGCTCCTTCTAAGCTAGCACATTTATTCTTAAGAATACAGAGAAAATAATAAAAGAACCTACATGCACACTAAATAGTGTGCCAGAAGTCACCCCCAACTCCAACCTGGGACAGTGGTAGGTTTCAGTACTTCAAAACCCACAATCGGGTCTTCCCCATGCTTATGAGTTCATATCAGTCTTAGATTCAGAACCCCAGGTGGGTAGATCAGCAGTTTCTTTATAGAACTTCAGCCTTTGATCTTGGCCTTCTGTAATCAGCAGAAAATCACCCTTTCCTCGGGGCATAGCTTCAAAAGGATGGGGTTTTTTTGCATAATCCAAGTTGGGTAATAGGAAATGTGAATCTCCAAGAAATCTATTTAACTCTTCTTGTCCCAAAAGTCTGTACTTGTGTGGCACACTTTCTTTTGAACTCTCAGGTATTACATCTGTTCCCTAAGGCGGTTACATTCAATCTTGGTCCACAATAATACACATACTTAAAATAAAGATATTGCAGGATATTTTCACAAAGGATACTCTGTCACAAAGAGGGTTAAAATATTATTGGGCCTATTTTTTGTATCATTCCACATTATATTTTGATTTTCCGCTTACTTTTTTATTATATTTGTGTAACTCCATTTGGATTCATACTCATGGCATCCTAGATATGTACCACTGGAGGGGACCTTAAGGGTGTGTCTAGACTACATGGCTCCGTCGACAGAGCCATGTAGATGAGTTTACTAGACATAGCAAAATGAAGCGGTGATTTAAATAATCACCGCCATTTATCATCCGCCGTGCTGTGCGGCGATCAGCTGATCCGCACAGCGGGCAGTCTAGATGCTCATGTCGACAAGGGAAGACTTTGTCGACCGCTCCAGCAAACCTTGTTTCACAAGGCATACCGGAGCGGTCGACAAATGCTTCCCTTGTTGACCGCGGAGCATCTAGACTGCCCGCTGTGCCGGATCAGCTGATCATCGGCACAGCACGGTGGCCATTTTGATGTAAATGAAGTGGCGATTATTTAAATCACCGCTTTATTTTGATATGTCTAGTAAACTCATCTACATGGCTCCATCAACAGAGCCATGTAGTCTAGACACACCCTAAGAGATTAGTAAGTCTTGTTCCTGGGCCTGAGGCAGGTGACTGTCCCTGCCAGGTGTTTGTCCAATCTGTTCTTGAAAACCTCCAATGATGTGTACTCCACAATTTACCTTGGTTACCTATTGCAGTACTTAACTAGAAATAGATTTCTAATATCTAACCTAATCTCCCTTGCTATAAATATAAATTAAATGGCTTACTTCCAGGCCTACCTTCCACTGACATCAAGAAAAATCGATTGTCATCCCCTTCATAACAGTTCTTAACATTCATCTTTTCTCTCTTCTAAATATGGCTTTTTTTTTAGCCTTCCCTCATAGGTCTGGTTTTCTAAACCTTATATTATTGTTATTGTTCTCCTCTGAACTCTCTCCACTTTGCCTATATCTTCCTTGAAGTGAAGCACCCAGAACTGGACTCTTGTTAATTCACCTAGAATATCATTAGCCTTTTTTTGAAACTGCATGATATTGTTTCTTCATATTCAGTTTGTGATCCACTATAGTGTTCAAATTCTGGTTTGCAGTTCTACTATCCAACCATTTATTCTCCATTTTTATGTTGTGATTGACTTTCCCCCCCTTTCCTAAGTGTAGTATTTGCACTTGTCTTTATTGAATTTCTTCATGTTGATTATATATCAATTCTGCAGTTTATCCAATTCATTTTAAATGTTAATACTGCCATTCAAAAAGTGCAACTTGGTCTCATTGTCAAATTTTACAACCATACTCTACTCCATTGTCTAACACATTAATGAAAATATTGTATAGTGCAGGACCCAGTTATACTGGATCATCTGTGTTAGACAGCTACTCGTTGATAACTACTCTGAGTATGGTGTTTCAACCAGCTGTGCATCCATCTTACAATAAATAACAAGGTGCTAACAGGTTGATTGTTTAATAATGTATTTCAGTATCTTTCCAAGGATTTCAATTAAATTACCCATTGCATGGGTCCTCTTTGGTCTACTATGTTTGCATTTCTCCAGACCTCAGGATCTCATCAGGTCCTATCAACTTGAATGCATCTAAATTATCTAAATATTAATGTAACTCTCCTTTCCTTATTTGGACTTATGTTCCTTCCACTTTGTTGTTAATATTAACTGTGCTGAGTAGCAGACCGCCATTAATTTTTTTTGAAGACTGAAGTAATTTGCTTTTTATGTCCCTTGCTAGGTGTAATTAATTTTATGCCTTAGTATTTCTGATTTTTGTTCCTACATGCTTGTGCTATTCTTTTGTATTCATCTTTTATATTTTTCCATATTAACTGTTTTTGTAGTTTTCGGTTTTTATTTGCCAGGTTCTTAAAGAGCTCCTGCTGGAATCATATTGACCTCTTGTTATTCTTCCTTTACATCATAATCATTAGCAGTAGTGGGTATGATATTGCCCTCTTGAGAAACTGCTTGCTCTCCTGAACTCCTTTATCTCTGAGGCAGAGTTGCATGAGAAGAAAATCTATCAATTTTATGAGTTTGTCATTCTGTTTTTCTGAGGTCCTCTGGTGATTTCCTTCACTTTTTTAAACTTTCTTTTTTATTATTTTATGTAAAATATAAGTATATAATGAAACAAAACATATATAAATAGATAAAGTGTAAACAGAATATAAATAATAAAGTTCAGTGGTCATTATTTGCAAAACCTGGGTGCCAGGGAACCCAAATATCTAAACGTCATGCAGGATATTAATTATTAAAGTGACTATAAGCCAAACAAGTGAGAATATAATCTACAAGTATCAGGGACTAATATATACTAAACTAAAAAAGATATATTTCACGTGTGACCAAACATCCTAGTATTGTTTTCCACGAGTTCTATTAGTCACTTTTTCCATTAATAAAGAAGTTGGGAGTTCAGCAAATGTGTGTTTTAGGAAAGTTGTCCACTTGTTAATTCCTTCAGTTTCTGACACAAAATGTTGTCCCTTATCCAGGAAATTCTTTGAATGTATGTTGTGTTTTGCTCTATTATTTTTTTCAACGGATGTTTGGTAGTAAAGTTTCTAATATCATCAGGTTTGGGTCTTGAATATTTATCCTAGAAATGCCTCATCCACTTCCTCTTCTTGACTTGGTAGTCAATAGTAGACTCCAGCTATGTCCATGATATCACCTTCTTTCATTTTACTTAGAGACTTTCAACTGGTCTGTGTGGCTACATCTACACTACGAGTTTTGCCAGAAGAGGCAATGCAAATGAAGCGCAGATTAACATTTTCTCATGCTTCATTTGCATACTCTCTTCCGATCCGTTTTTGCACTAGGGGTTTTTGTGCAAAAACAAGCAGTGTGGACATTTTTGCGCGAGATCAGTATACCTCCTTTTTTGAGGCATAAGAATCTTGAGCAAAAAGGGGGGTTTGCACAAAAAGGAAATGTCCACACTGCTTGTTTTTGCGCAAAAACCCTAGTGCAAAAACGGATCGGAAGAGAGTATGCAAATGAAGCATGAGAAAATGTTAATCTGCGCTTCATTTGCATTGCCTCTTCCGGCAAAACTCGTAGTGTAGACGTAGCCTATCTAACCTTCTTCTGGACCTCAGAATAAGTATGTATACATTTGATGTATATTGTAACACCACCTTCCTTTTTTCCCTGCTTTCTGAATAAGCCATGTCCTTTCATATCAATATTCCAGTCATGAGGTTTTTCCCATTAAGTCTTTGTGATGCCATTAAGACATAATTTAGCTTATGTACTAGCACTTTTAGTTCTTCTTATTTGTACACAAATGAAAGAAGGATCAGAATTCATGAGTTACTCCCAGTTCAAGTTTAAAATGGAATGATGGTACGTGTGAGTAAATACTCATTTAGGGTGCATTTACACTGCATAGCTTATTTCAAGTCAATTTTGAAATAGCTTATTTTGTAAATTTTGAAATAACCCACTATTCCAAAACATTCCTTACTCCTCATGGCATGAGGATTACAGGGATGTCAGAATATAAAATGTAGAGTGGACTCCCTCACTAATTTCACTCTTATTGCTTAAATGTCCCTATTCTAATTTTCCATTTCACCCCAAAATCTAGCCTTCTGTTCAAATCCCCTTTTTATGCTTACATGTGTGCTTTTGAGACATTCCCCCTTTCAACTTAGTTTAAAGCTTATTTACTTAAGTTATCGAGTCTGTACATGAAAAATGCTCTTTTCTCTTCTTACTATGTCATGGGAGGGTCACAGAGCTCAGATGCTAGCCTGAGTCCGGAAATCTACACACCAATGAACACATCCAGCCTGAACCTTGTGAGCCTGAGTCAGCTGGCATGAGCCAGCTATGGGTTTTTTCTTTGCTGTGTAGACATATCCATGGAGTCAGTCTTGATTCAGATTTGTGTAACAAAATAATCAAGCACCACACATGTACCCTGAAGGAATTTTGCATTATGGTCATCACCATTTTTTATAATTTTTTAATCATAAAGAAAACTATTTTGCTCCTCTCTTTTTTCAAGAAAATACATTCTAATGCACCTTAATAGCTTTTTTCATGAGTTACTCCCAGCTCAAGTCTAAAATGGAATGATCATAGAATCATAGAATACTAGGACTGGAAGGGACCTCGAGAGGTCATCGAGTCCAGTCCCCTGCCCCCATGGCAGGACCAAATACTGTCTAGACCATCCCTGCTAGACATTTATCTAAC
The DNA here is from genome assembly GCA_019425775.1 of Rafetus swinhoei. NCBI lineage: Eukaryota > Metazoa > Chordata > Testudines > Trionychidae > Rafetus > Rafetus swinhoei. Next base: position 31,161,566 of record CM033439.1, on the reverse strand, counting down.
CTACTCTTAAATATCTCCAGAGATGGAGATTCCACAACCTCCCTGGGCAATTTATTCCAGTGTTTGACTACCCTGACAGTTAGGAACTTTTTCCTAATGTCCAACCTAAACCTCCCTTGCTGCAGTTTAAGCCCATTGCTTCTTGTTCTATCCCCAGAGGCCAAGATGAACAAGTTTTCTCCCTCCTCCCTATGACACCCTTTTAGATACCTGAAAACTGCTATCATGTCCCTCTCAATCTTCTCTTTTCCAAACTAAACAAACCCAATTCTTTCAGCCTTCCTTCATAGGTCATGTTCTCTAGACCTTTAATCATTCTTGTTGCTCTTTTCTGGACCCTCAGAATGATGGTACATGTGTGAGTAAATACTCATTTAGGGTGCATTTACACTGCATAGCTTATTTCAAGTCAATTTTGAAATAGCTTATTATGTAAATTTTGAAATAACTCACTATTCCAAAATGTCCCTTACTCCTCATGGTATAGGGATTACAGGGATGTCAGACTAGTGAGCCAGTTACATTTCAAAATAACGAGCTTGCTGTTAAGACGTGGGGTAGCTATTTCGGGATACCAATGCTGCAGTGTAGACATAGCCTAAGTTACTGATAGCATTATTCATTATATTTTATAGTTTTCTATAAAGGCCTTACACTGTTTTTTTCCAGATGTTACACTATGGTTTGCATCATATAAAATCACTAAATAAAACAACCATTCTGAACAAATCTGACAAAGGAAGTGGTTTCCCTAGCAACAAGCATCACAGAATAGATCCTGTGCTCCTACTCAGGTTTCGAGTTTGAGACACAAATTCATGCAGCTAAAGCTGAATATAAGTCCCAAAAATACATGCACCTTCAACTAGAAGCTGAGTGAACCTGGTGTTAAATGGAACACCAATTTAACGAATTGCTTCCTAATCTCTTTAATGCTTCAAGACTTACTATCTGGGATGTGCTATTTTTGTTGTTAGTACAAGTCTACACTGACACTAGTTATATAGTTCTGTTGTTTGGAAACTGTACAGCATTCAAGAGACAGCTCCGAGATCATCTTAGCCACTATGGGTTAAGCAAGCTGTGAAAATGTCTCTCTTCAAAACCGAGAGAGAGAGAAACATAATTCTATATAACAAAGTTTTGAGGAAAATATTGCCAACTAAAGAAAAACACTGTCCCTGTCACTACAGTATGTCTTCCCATTCTTTAGCTTCATTTGCCTATTTCAGCTAGCTTCTTCATCTCCCTTGTAGTATATCCTTTATTTTTAACACATACGCTGATAATTTTTCTTCCTCGTGTTTCAGCAGAAATGTACTTGTCTTTGTTTTTTGGCTTTGTTTGGGTGACAGCATGTTATCTACAGTTCCCCACCTTCTAATTTCCTCTTTTTCAGACTGTCATTTTTGCTTTTGGTGCAATGCAAGGGTGAAATAGTTACTTATATCAGAAAACTGTTCTCTTCATAATTTAAAAATATAGATTGTTTTTTTAAAGCTCATAAAAGGACCTGGCTAGAAGAAGTGCTAGATCTGGGCAGTGTGGGGAAATGTCATTTGACCTACCAGACATATTCCTTTGGATTTATTTTAACAGTCTCTCAGCACCCCCTGTGCAGAATACTGTTTGATTATTAGAGTTACAAACATTAATATTTGGATTCAATTGTGGCTTAATAACTGATAGCTTTCTTTTGATAGGGCAACAAGTCTTGTGTATAAGGGAGAAAAGGTAGACGTGGTATACCTAGACTTTAGTAAGTAATTTGTTACAGTCTCACATGACCTTCTTATCAATAAACTATGCAAATATAACTTAGATGGGGCTGCTCTAAGGTAGGTGCATAACTGGCTGGATAACCGCTCTCAGAGAGTAGTTATTAACGGTTCAGAGTCATGTTGGAAGGGCGTAATAAGTGGGGTTCCAGAGAGGTCTGTTTTGGGACCAGTTCTGTTCAATATCTTCATCAACAACATAGATGGTGGCATAGAGAGTACTATTATTAAGTTTGCAGATGATATCAAGCTGGGAGGGGTTGCAACTGCTTTGGAGGACAGGGTCATAATTCAAAATGACCTGGACAAACTGGAGAAATAGTATGAGGTAAATAGGATGATGTTTAATAAGGAGAAATGCAAAGCACTCCACTTAGGAAGGAACAATCCATTCCAAGCATAGAGAAGGGAAAGTGACTGTCTAGGAAGGAGTACTGCAGAAAGGGATCTAGGGGTCATAGTGGACCACAAGCCAAATATGAGTCAACAGTGTGACACTGTTGCAAAAAAGGCAAATGTGATTCTGGGATGCATTAAAAGGAGTGTTGTGAGCAAGACATGAGAAGTCATTCTTCTGCTCTATTCTGCATTGATTAGGCCTCAATTGGAGTATTGTGTCCAGTTATGGACACCTCATTTCAAGAAAGATGTGGAGAAATTGGAGAAGGTCCAGAGAAGAGCAACAAAAATGATGAAGGGTCTAGAAAACATGAGCTATAAGGCAAGGCTGGAGGAACTGGGCTTGTTTATTTGGAAAAGAGAGGACTAAGAGGGGACATGATAGCAGTTTTCAAGTATCTAAAAGGGTGCCACAGGGAGTAGGGGGAAAATTGTTCTCCTTGGCCTCTGAGGATAGGACATGAAGCAATGGGCTTAAACTGCAGCAAGGGAGGTTTAGGTTGGACATTAGGGAAAACTCCTAACTGTCAGGGTGATTAAACACTGGAATAAATTACTTAGGGAGGCTGTGGAATCTCCATCACTGGAGATATTTAAGAACTGGTTAAACAGACATCTATCCTAGATGATATGTGGTCCTGCCATGAGGGCAGGAGACTGGACTTGATGATATCTCGAGGTCCCTTCCAGTTCTAGTATTCTATGATTCTTTGATTTAATGTTGTGGCACTTGACAGGGACCAGTGTAGAGCTGGAGTCCTTAGATAGCACAATGCTGCCTGGAGCCCCAGGGAAGGGTTCCTAGAAGCCCCTCATAAACACATGGGGCCAACTTTGCCCTGAAGGAGAAAACAGGATCTCTGGCCCTACCCACTCATTTCTCTCACAATCAGAGTGATACCTATTATATCACACCCTAACCATGCTAACATGCCTAAGTTTCATTGCTAATAGGCCCTCATCTTAATACCCATTTCCAGTGTGAGATCCAGTTTACACAGCAGCTCGAAGTTGCAAGAGAGGGTTACGATGCTCCTTTATTTTCTTGGGCTGGCTACTCTTACCATGGACTTTCAGCATGAGGGGGGGAGCAGGCTCATGGACTCATTATATTTTCCCCCTTGCCCTCCCCCTCTCACACATATGTTGGGGAGGGCAGTGAGGTGAAGTATCATGCACAATCATACTCTGGCTAGAACTGCCATGGCAATGTACCAGTGGCAAGTATACTGGGCCTATTGTAGGCCAGGCAATGCATATTCTCCCTAAAATCAGGGCTGAACAGAAAGAAGGATATGATTCTTCTAGACACAAATTGCTACCTTGTCTGCTCCAAAGACAAAGCAACAACCTGCTGCTCTTTCCTTGATATTTGTGGCAAAGTCACAGCACAGTCTTTAATAAAATCAGTCATTTCTTAAACCAATATATATAATTTGATTTACATACATTATCTGACAGATTATCCATTACCTTTGTAGGAAATATTTCAACCCAAATTCCTCCTTTGTTGCTAATTAACCCCTCGATAGACTGAACTCTATTTGTCTGTGAACATAGTTCATCATTATCAAATCTCCTCATAACACTGACTGCTTTTATTCCATTTCCTTGCACCCACAAAGATTTTCAAAAATTGATTCATTGTAACAAAAACAACCTGTGAACCTGGAATTATTATCATTTTCCAGTATGGTAAATTCCTCTAACATAACACTCTCCCTAGTATAAAATAATCAATTATCCTAAGTAAAGTTTTATCTATATGTTTGTACATTTATAGAGTCACTACCCTTCATTTACATACTATTCTTTGTTGCAACACTCCCCCTTTACCATTTGCCTAATGATTCCCACATTAAACAGTAAGGCTGTGTCTACATTGGCACCCTTTTCCGGAAAAGGGATGCTAATGAGACAAGTCAGAATTGCAAATGCAGCGGGGATTTAAATTTTCCCTGCGGCATTTGCATGAACATGGCTGCCGCTTTTTTCCGGCTCGGGGCTTTGACAGAAAAAAGCGCCAGTCTAGACGCGGCTCTTGCGGAAAATAAAGCCTTTTCCAGAAGATCCCTTATTCCTGATTTTAAGAGGAATAAGGGATCTTCCGGAAAAGGCTTTATTTTCCGCAAGAGCCGCTGCCTAGACTGGCGCTTTTTCCGTCAAAGCCCCGAGCTGGAAAAAAGGCAGTTATAAATTATGCAAATGCCGCGGGGAAAATTTAAATCCCCGCTGCATTTGCAATTCCGACTTGTCTCATTAGCATCCCTTTTCCGGAAACGGGTGCCAATGTAGACACAGCCTAACTGTTTAATATTGGAATTTTGTTCTCTCATGCTAACAATGCAAACTAATGGATTGACCAACATCCTGGAAGATTGGAATGTCTGAACTTTAAACCCCCAGTTGGGCCAAAATATCACTTACCTTGGGCAAATTCTTTTATTTCTCTTAGTTTTCCCATCTAAAAAGTTAGGAAAGATAATTACTCAAATTGTAAACTGTAATACGGAGTAATTAGCTAATGCTTGTAAAGTGATTTGAAACCTAAGCATCAAATATTATTATTTGAATGTATGTTCTATATTTTGTTAACTGGACCCAAACTGCTTAATTTTATCATTTTATCTGCTGGCCTTGACCTAACATTATTTCCATGTTTGAGAAGTTGCTGTGCAAGAAGTTTTTCCTCCCTTGTAGCCAATAATCTGTGATATGAAACTATGCCTTCTAATTAACTTTCCACATCTTTTTCTCAGATGAGTATTTTTTTACATTTACTTGATAATTGGGCCTTGAAGGCCTGATCTCTAACTGCTATTGTCACAGGACTGAGTTTGAAATGTACTTCATAATGTCTACAAATTCTATTTCACTTACAGAAGCAACCATTACTTTTTTAATTTTTCCACAGAGACAAATGAAAGATTCTCTTTCTGCCCTGACACCACAGCATGTGTAAAGCAATTTACTCCACTCAACCACATTCTCAAATGGCTCAGAACAGGAATGTATACATCAGCCTGAAATATCAGACAGGTATGGATAGCAGATTGTGAATGGTACCAACAGCTTGGTATTCTTACCTTTTGGCTTCCTGAATACCGATAATTTGTGTCTTTCAAGGTAAGAATGATGTCATCATTTTCAAAAGGGGCAGGATTTAAGGAGCAGGGCACAACTTCATTAAATTACAGTAGGCTGAGGCATTAGATACTGTCATAGTGTAACCCACGCATCTAGTGGATGTGGTTCACTGTCCCTTGAAGTGGTGGCACTTAAGCCAATTACAGAGAGAATAAGTGAGCACTACATCCTCAGCTGAGAAGCACCTGGCGTTATAGCTCAAGCAGTAGAGGCTCGTGCATTAGGTTCCGGAGGTCCCAGATCCAGTTGTGCCTGCTGGCACTACAACCACTCTAGTCAAGTGTTCCCTTTTAGTCACTCACTAGACCCAGTTTCTGTTTCCCCAGATTTTTTTTAAAGTTTCTCTAAGGCTGAGTAAGCTGCACCATTGTTTGCTCCCTTAGCCTCCCTGGCCCATCTCCCAGGCACACACTTTAAGTTTATTACCTCTTCATGGAAATAGAGCCCCTCAGCCTACTTGTCTAGGCCCCCAAATCCACTGCTGACACCCAAGATCTCAGCAGCTTTTCCAGAATTCTCCCAAAGGCTAGAGTTTAACTCTCTTCGGGACGGGGGCAGAGGCAGTGATAATTGTAGCATATTACGCACACAGACATTTTGCCTAGAATGCCACAATGCGGTTGCTCTCTAATTAATCACATGAAAAATATGGATATAGCTACATAAATAAGCCCATGGGTATTTTCTTTCACTCTAGCTCACCATACCCTTTGGAGTCTTTGGGGAAACATTTGGTACAGGTCGGCAGCATGTCCCCAGTTCATATGGCTCCTGCAGCAGCTTTCCTCCCCTTATGCTGGTGAAAAATGTCCAAAGAAAGAGCATATAGATCACTTCCTGTCCTATAGAACCTGCCAGTTTTTCTGTCAAGTGACTCCTGGGTTGTCCCCTTTCCTTCTCCTCCTCCTCCCCCCAGTGATCCCATAGTTACACCAAATGAATTTGTTGTTAGGTGACCTCTCCCCAGATAAAATGGTTCCCCTGGTTTAGAACCAGAGTTTTGCTAGAGTGATTACAGTTCAGTCGTCAGACACATAGATCAACAATCCTCTTTTGTTGTCCCTTTCCCTTTTCTTTTGCCTGTCTACCTCCATGTCTGACTGTAATTCCAAAGGAAAAGTTCTGTGCATTGAAAGAGGTCTTTGCAGCTTGGTAAAGATATATTAAGAGTGTTCATAATCACACAAAGAGTTAACAAATTGCACAGATGGCTTTCCCAAATCATCACAGCACCCACTTCCTGTGTTGCATCCAGTGTGAGGTTGCAATCCTCCCTTTGAGTTTTGTGTTCCTAATTAGTAATTTAAAAACAAGGAATAAAAGCAATCTGAATCCTTTACGGTTCAAACCTCTTGGGTCATTAATATAGACACTTTAATTTAGTAGAGGATAGAATGACATAATGAGTGATAAAATTAAAGACTTTATATAAACTAGCTAGTAGAGCAAACAGGCATTACAATGTGCCCATATACGGCAGCACTGCTCATATTCTAAGATAAAATGATGCATCCAGAATGATGAGTCCCTGGATGGGAAGAACGAGTTGTCACACTCTCTGAAGTGGCTCACAACCATGAGTGCCAACTTCAGGACAGACTGTCAAGAAAAAGAGCAGAGACCCCAAACTGGTTGTTTGTGCTTTAGATTTCACCATTCTAGTAATAAGTGTGAACTCCTAAAGCACTGTAACTGTCATACCATAGAGCCACAGACAGTCCCTTTGGGAATTCCAATCCTCTTGACATTCAAGCTGGACTTAGTGATACATGGCTTACCATACTTTGTGATCTTTGACATGCAGCAGCCATCTAAGTATTTATTAACTAAGAACAGAAATGAGAGTTATTATAAGGTTAAAGTAGGCAAATGTATATACAAATGAGTTACAGTCTATGGTTTCAAAAGCTGACAGAGTTTTCAGCTCTGAATATCTTTTAGGCCTAAACCAGATTTGACCTTGGGAGATCATAGAAGCATAGACTCATAGGGATGAAAAAGACCTCAGGCGGTCATCAAGTCCAGCCCCCCTGCCCAAAACAGGACCAATCCCAACTAAATCAACCCAGCCAGGGCTTTGTCAAGCCGAGACTTAAAAACCTCTGAGGATGGAGGTTCCACCACCTCCCTAGGTAACCCATTCCAGTAATTCACCACCTTCCTAGTGAAATAGGTTTTCCTAATATCCAACCTAGACTTCCCCCACTGTAACTTGAGACCACTTCTCCTTGTTCTGCCATCCGTCACTACTGAGAACAACCTTTCTCCATCCTCTTTGGAACCTCCCTTCAGGAAGTTGAAGGCTGCTATCAAATCCCTCCTCACTCTTCTCTTCTGCAGATTAAATAAGCCTAATCCCTTTAACCTCTCCTCATAGGTCATGTGCTCCAGCCCCCTAATCATTTTGGTTGCCCTCCACTGGACCCTCTCCAATATGTCCACATCCTTTCTGTAGTGGGGGGCCCAAAACTGGATGCAATACTCCAGGGGTGCGTCTAGACTGGCAAGATTTTGTGCAAAAGCAGTTGCTTTTGTGCAAAAACTTGCCAGCTGTCTACACTGGCCTCTTGAATTTGCGCAAGAGCACTGACTTTGTAATGTACAAAATCAGTGCTTCTTATAAATACTTCACGCCTCCCGCAAAAGCCCTCTTGCGCAAGAATACTTGCACAAGAGGGCCAGTGTAGACAGGGAAGAACTGTTTTGTGCAAAAAAGGCCCGATGGCGAAAATGGCGATCGGGGCTTTCTTGTGCAAAATCACATCTAGACTAGCCACGGATGCTTTTGCGCAAAAGCACTTTTTGCGCAAAAGCATCCGTGCCAATCCAGACGCGCTTTTGCAGAAATACTTTTAACAGAAAAACTTTTCCGTTAAAAGTATTTCCGCAAAATCATGCCAGTCTAGACGCAGCCCAGGTGTGGCCTCACCAGTGCCAAATAAAGGGGAATAATCACTTCTCTAGATCTTCTGGCAATGCTCCTCCTAATGCAACCTAATATTCCATTCGCCTTCTTGGCTACAAGGGCACATTGTTGACTCATATCCAGCTTCTCATCCACTGCCAAACTGCTACTTAGCCAGTCAGTCCCCAGCCTGTAACAATGCTTTGGATTCTTCCGTCCCAAGTGCAGGACTCTGCACTTGACCTTGTTGAACCTCATCAGATTTCTTTTGGATCTCTGTCCCAGTTTTGTAGCTCCAACCCAGTGAGCAGTGGCACTGACATGTGGGGGGTTCTAAGGGTTGACAACAGGGGGAGAGGGCAGAGAGGAGCAAGTGGGGGACAGGGCTTTAGGGGGAAGAGGTGGCATGAGGGCAGGGTGTCAGGGCTTATGAGTAGTGCAGAGGTGGGCTCTCGGAGGAAAACAGGGTGGAAGTGGGGACATGGTTCAGTCTCCTCTGGTCCCTCCTCCCAATTTTAGTGCATTTCTGCTGCTTTTGCCTGTGAGAGTCCAAATAGCAAAAGATGAAAAATGTTCTTGTCTGCCATTTCCTTGTTCCAGAATTCAGTCTGAAGCGGTGAACCCTTTCGTATGTCGCCTCTTTCATAGGTTTGAGGGGGCACTTGACAAAGTCTCTGTGATGTCCCACAATGGCACAGTTAGTTTTGATATGCCTTCTTTAGGGGCAGGAGATGATCTCTCTGACTGGGTTCACAGTATCAGAGCAAACATATTTTCCAGTTACAAAGCAAAAGCTGAAATATTGCCTTATAGTAAGTGATAAAGATATCTTAAGTGAGATTCATGCAAACAGCCACTGACAAGCATTTCATAAAGTCTAAACTTATTGCTATAAGTCTGTTTTCCAGCAATGACTTTCTCAGTGCTTGGCTGAGGCCTAAAGTCTTGTCAAGATATGGTACCTGGTCAGCCAGCTTACATGGGTGTAATCCTCTCCCTGCTGCACCTTGATTGTGGATGGTTGTGCTTATCTAAAATTGGCAAGCTACCCTTTTTATAATCAATTATAATGACACCCCTTAATTCATTAACATTAAGTCTACCTTTTACCATATCTATATTCTGCTACCATAATTAAATATTCTCTACTTTCTCATATTAAGCGTGGTTTAATTAACATCTGGGTAAACACCATACCAATAGCTGTCAATATAGATAGCATTTTCCAAAGCATTCACATTTTATCTAAAACACTTATAAAACCCAATTAGAACCAAACCATGTTTACAATATGACTTGGAGTTATGGCCTCGCTGGGCTCTGAATTGTCTTACTTTATTTTGGTCACATTTTACCAGGCTCCACTTGACTTTTGCCAACCTGTTTTCAGAGAATAGATTTTGGCTTTCTTACATCTGAATACATTTCTAAATAAGATAAGCAAGCATCATCTTTATAGGCTACTCCCCATATAACCATAACTTACAAGAGACCTAGATCTAATCTTTCTTCAGAATCTCCTCTCCCTCCTATTCATGAAGGAGGAAGAGGTTCCCAGGTGGAATTCATTTGTGAAGACTGCTGGTCTCCCCTTCTTCCTTTGATAAAATAAAATAATAAAAAGTCCACTAGGGACACGCTTTACATCTCGAAGCTGCCCCCCCTTTTTTTGACTTTATGTGCCCTAGACACCAGCTTCAGGTTGCAATGAAGTTCAAATTTCTATATGATCTGCTAATAAAACTTCCCCCTGCCTCTGGCACATAATTGATCTTCGACAATACAGCAATGAAGGCAAAAAAAAAAAAAGCCCATTCTTGCCGATTTGACTTAAGGGAGAAAAATTCCTCCTGAGCCCCAAAAGAGAGGATCAGCCAAGAAAACAGCATCTCGAAAGCACAAACAAACAGGAAAGCAGGGTTGGGTAGGGCAACATCAACAACAAAATGGTTTCTGCAAGGCTGAGCAGGCTCTATATTTGAGGGAATAGGTGGAATAATAGATCATTAGTTCTTTTATCCCTCCCTCTTCCTTGCTTGCTGACCAATGGGAAACCACAAAATAAAACAAAAAGCCCTTCCTCCATGCATATTCCTCACAGATGTATGTCCCTTTCCTCTCCTTTATTTGGGAGTTTAAACATTCCTTTTGTCCATTCAAACATTCTCACTCCTCCCACACACACACTGCTTGCTGGTGCCTGGGTGAGCCATTCTTTCTTCTCCTATGATGTTCAGACACTTTGAACCTTGATTTTTCTGTTATAGAGGATTCCTAAATCCTGGAACAATTTACTCACATACTTAATTTTGCACACATGAGTAGTCCCACTGAGCACATACAATAACCTTTGTAGGCTCAGAAGCTTAGAGTTTACCTTTTAAAGATGATCAGATTATTTTCGGGTATAATACCATGATATAGAGTTTATGTGGCATCTGTGGGCATCCAGCAGAGCAGCTTTATTGGCACCCTGGTGCAGGAGGTACTACTCTATAGGCAGACACTGCAGGATAAACTCTTCTTGAAATTACTTCTGGTTTCTAAACATTGCCAATATTTTTGTGGAGATATTTCTAGGGTATTAACTTCTCTTGCTCACTAAAGATGTAGCTTTCCAAACCTTCCCCAACACCTGTATAGTACAGACTGAACAATTGCTCTGTTTCTTTTGAAAGCCCAACTGAGACAGGTGGTAATTTATACCATTCGAAATGTTAGCAGATTCAAATGTTTAAATTATAGCTTGATGCAAAGGGCAATTTTGCTGAGAAATCAGGGCTAGGTTCAGATTTTCCACATTAGGAAATAGGTGAGAATTCTAACATTTCCAAAAAATGATTTTTTATGCTGGGCACTATGTCTGCACTCAGGTTAGATGATAATAAAAATATCATACACCAAATCTTGAAGTTGTTAGTCAAGCATAGTGGTTATAATTGGCTTTGGGGAAGGAAGTATTTCCATTTGAAATCCAGGAACAGCACATATAACTTATGAATGTACATACACATGCAACTCCCTTGGACATCACTCGGAGCTGTGTATGTATGTAGAGGCAGAATTTTTAGGCTGTGAGTTTTTCAAAGGTGGATTAAGAATATGAGTGGACTGACCTTTATTTTCCCATGAGAAAGAAAAGCATAAAAAGGACACCACCATACTCCTGTAAGATATTCCTCCAAGCGCCATCTCCTACCCCTGAAAAGGAAATTCTTTCTTTTATATATGTGCATAAACAGAACTCTGACCCTTTCCCTCCCTGTGCTCTTTCAGCTCACAGTCACATCTAGTTATGTATAAGGCATTGATCACAGAAGTAGCTGAATGAATCCCAAGCATAAGTGTTGATTTTCCTTCCAGCCAAGGGGTGCTCAACCCCTCTGCTCTGCCCCGGACCCTGTCCTCACTCCTTTCCACCCCCACCTCTTCCCTGGGCTCCTCCCCTGATCTGCCTCCACCCCACCTCCATTCCATCCCTTCCCCTAAGCCCCTACATCTTCCCACCCCACCTCCATTCCATCCCTTCCCTAAGCCCCTACCTCTTCCCACCCCACCTCCATTCCATCCCTTCCCTAAGCCCCCACCTCTTCCCACCCTGCCTCCATTCCACCCCTTCCTCATAACCCCTAATCTGCCTTTTCCAATCCCTGCCCTGCCTCCTCCCCCAAGTGCCCAGTCCCCACTCCTCCCCTGCTCTCCTGGAGGTTCCTGAATACCACAAATCAGCTTTTTGTTGCACTCCAGAAGCACTGAGAGGGAAGGAAGGAGAAGGTCAGCAGGGCCACTGGCACATGAAAGGCATAGTGAGAGGGGACAGAGGATGGAGTTTGGCGCCAGTGGGTGCTCTGCATTGACTAATTGTTCCATGTGGGTACTCTATCCCTGGAGCAGCCACAGTCAGTGCCTATGATCCCAAGTATTTAATCCGTCTTGGCAGAACTAGCTGCATTAGTTTTCAAGGCTTTTCTTCAGGTGTATGTTGTGGGTCTGGCTATGTTCCAGGAAAGTTTCAGCTAGGTCTATATTACAAGTTGTCCTGGTTTAACCAAAATACGTTTTAAAACTGATTTAATTCACACAGAAATGTGTGATACGTTGATACCCTTATAATCAATTTATCCAATCTTGCACTGTCAGAAATCAACTGCTTCACACAGGTCTAAAACATATAAATCTGAACCATCCTCTTCAGTGCAAAATCTGTGGCCAGTTAACTGTGTACCATTCCAAATCTTCCATTTTGTTCTGAAACACAAAAATCTAACTTTTGGGTCAGTCTTGCTTACCACATTCCATACCTCCTTCCCAAATAGCTTGTTCGGGCACAGTCCGGGTATGTTTACACAGCAGCGTTACTTCGGAATAAATGAAATTATTCTGAAATAACAAAGAACGTGTCTACACTACGTCTTTATTTTGAAATAATTTTGAGCTGCAAGACTTCTTACGCCGACTCGTGGTAACCCTCATTTTACAAGGAGTAAGGGAAGTTGAAGGAAGAGTTGACTTCCTTTGACTTCCTGCTGTGTAGACAGCACCAAAACCCAAAATAAGCTAGTTCAGCTTAAGCTAAGCAATTGATGTAGCTGAAGTTGCATAGCTTATTCTAACTTTAGCCCTGCTGGGAACCTCCCAGAATGAGGGAGAAGAAATCTCAAGGAAAGGTAGCCATTATGTTTTCTTCCAAGGAAAAGTAGGCAGGAAAAGTTCACTCACATCAGAATCTCTCTAGTGCTTCTACCTGATTTTTGAGTACAGAGACAAGACTAATTTGATCATCTTGCTAATCTATAAACCATCATCAGGTTTTAAAATACTTCATACAATAGTCAATTCTCACCCTTGGGAAAAAACCCTTGAAGTTAATGAAGTTAATGGGTGCTTCTATACTGCAGAGTTATTTCAGAATAATGGACGTTATTCCGAAATAACTTTGTGAGCATCTACACAGCAAGCCCATTATTTTTGTAATAATTTCAGACTAACAGGCAGTTTATTCCAATTTCTGTAAACCTCATTCTACGAGAAATAACGCCTCTTCTGAAATTGTTATTTCGGAGTAGTGCATGTATAGACAGGGTGACTGAAGTTATTTCGAAATAAGGGGCCTCCAGGAAATCCCACAGCAGGCCGCTCTGTCCACACTCATCAGAACTCTATAGCTTCCCGTTCCCTGCAGCCCTTAAAGCTGCAGGCAGAAGGGAAAGGGCTTGTGGCAGAAAGATCCTAGTCCTCACTGAGGTCTGGGGAGACGAGTAAAACCGCCAGGATCTTCGCACCAGATGCAGGAATGTGGACATCTATGGCCGCATGGCCGAAAGCCTAGTCACAAAGGGCCACATCGACACCCAGGAGTGGGGTGGGGTAGAAGGTCAAGGAGATCCACCAGGCCTATGCCAAGGCCAGGGAGTGCCGCTTCCACTCTGGGTTGAACCCCACACCTGCCTCTACTACTCTGACCTGCACTGCGTCACGGGGGGGGGAGGGAGAGTCAGTCCCTTCCCCCACCTCTGTAGTGCATTCAGGGCTGGAAATGCCCATTGTCGCCCTTCTGGGGGATGGAGATGCAGTGGAGGAGGGGAAGGAGGAGGAGCCGGACGAGGCCAGCAACATCACCATGCTGACCCTGGAGCTGGTACCCCATGCCCTGGATGGCTCTCAGGCATTGTCCGAGGCCAGGGAAGGTACATCAGGTGAGTGTCATTACTTTCCCTATGCACACAGGGTGGAGGTGGAGGACAGCGAGGGGCTGGGACATGCTACTCCAGGGCACACAGGCCCAGGAGGCTGCACCAGAAGACCCTTGTGGTGGAAGTATGGCAGGCCTCCCCAGACCCTGTGAGCAATACCACAGGCCTCCACCATGCACGCACACACACACAGAGGCATGTCGGCAGGCTCAGGGCTGCACCCACTCGCGCAGACAGCATGGCAAGGCACAGGAGCATCTGCCGCTCATACACACCTCCCCCCAAAACCCTGCCCCCTCTCCTCCAGCAGGCAGGGATACAAGTCCTATCCCTGTGGGGCGTTGGCACTGTCTGACCTGGCATATGCACAGCATGGAGGGAAGCCCAGCCACCCCATGGCCCCCTTCCCCCATGCCTGTTCTCCCTGGGACATGGGAGTAGTGAGGCTTCCCCCTTGGACATTTGTGCCCCTGCAGGAAAGGGCCCACTGTCCAAGCCTCAGGTGGCCTTGCTCCAAGCACATTGAACTGAGAACTGTCAGTCTCGGCTCACAGATGAGGGCAAGGCTTCAGGCACAATGTCTCCGGGGATGAATGACTGTGCCTCTGTTCTCCACAGCCGGACCAGCTGCAAGAGGGGTGTGGTTGACACAACCCGGAGCAGCTTCCTGACCCTGAGTGACCTGCCAGCACAGGAGAACCCACTTTAGGTGGTGGAACCACCAGAGCCAGGCACCACTCCCACTCCCACTCCCAGCCCCAAACCTGAGCCTCTACTCACCCCCTCCAAGATTCTCATTCCCCTGCCTCCCCTCTCACAGATTCTTTCCCCAGTCCCTCCCCAGTTATTTCTACCCCTATTAAAAAAATAGAGTTTATTTTTTCCAAAAAAAAAGTGTGTTTTATTGTCTCTGCAAGGGAGGAGGGAGGGACAGAAGAGAGGGGTGTGGGAGGAAAGGCTAAGAGGGGCATTGGACAGGCCCCTTGTGTGGGGAGGCCCAGGAGAAAGCGTCACTGGGATCCTTGTGAAAAACTCTTCCTTGGGGCCTCCCAGAGATGCACGGCACCCTGATTGACCTGCTAGATGGCAGCTGTGCGCGGCTGCTCAAAGGCTCTGCCAAGCTGGCTGGCCTCTGACCCTACCCTGGCAGGAATGTCTCGCCTTTCCTTTCACATATATTGTGAAGGACACAGTATGCGGCCACCACTTGGGGGATGTTCTGCTCCCTAGTGTCCAGCCAGATGAGGAGGCACCAGAACCTCGCCTTCAGAGTCTTGAAGGCGCCCTCCACTACCATGTGGGCCCTGCTGAGCCTGGCATTCAAGCATTCCTTGGTGGCGTCAAGGTGTCCGGTGTAGGGCTTCATTAACCAGAGCAACTGGGGCTTCATTAACCGCGTCCCCCATGATGCAAGGTGGCATGTCCACATCCCCGACTCTTATGGTGTGGGTGGGGGAAAAGGTGCCAGCCTGCAGCTTCTGGAAGATGCAGGAGTTGCAGAAGATGCAAGACATCATGCGCCTTCCCTGACCACCCCACATAGACATGGGTGAAGTGCCTGCAGTGCCCCATGATGGCCTACAGAGCCATTGAGAAGTACCGCTTCCGGTTGATGTATACAGATGTCCGGCAGCCTCAATGGGGATATAGGTGCCGTCAATACCTCCCCTCCACACACACCACAGTTGGGGAAGCCCATGTCGGCAAAGCAGGTTGATGACTGTGTAGCAGGCCATTGTTTGCCTCCTTCTCCAGGTGGTGAGGGCCATTAACAAACAGAGAATCACAGGGTTTCCAGAACCCCTGGGAGGTCCCTGAGCCCATCACTCCCCCTCCCCCCACCAGGAGCAGCTTCCTACTTACCCCATCTTCTGGCAGGGCTTTGTGAGGGCAGCACTGAAAAACCTTCTGAGGAGGGGGCTTCCACCACCACCACCCATTTCCCTAAGGTATCCCTTTTCAGCACTTCACCCCCTCCCCCCCCGGGACAATAGCCTGAGGTGCCATACCTGCATGACCAGGGCCCCAATGGTGACCTGCTCCTGGAGGGGGGTGGCGGGGTCTCATCTGGGTGTCCCGTCACCTGAGAGCAGGGGCAAGCCATTCACACAGCTCCAGAAAGGTGGCCTTCCGCATGTGGAAGTTGGAACTGCTGTCCAGATGCCAGAAGTGGTGGGGGTTCTCTGCAAGGAGCTGGGGGTTGCAGGGCCTGGAGGACAGCCTACAGAAACTGCTGCAGGAGCTGCAGCATGACAGATAAGAACCATCAACTGCTGGGAGGCATGTTCAGCTCCATGTCCAGCTCCATGTCAGCAAAGGCAACCACAGCAGGCAAAGGAATGGGTTTGCTGTCCCTCTAGGAGGTAGGCAAAAGAGAGGAGCCTGGGGAGGGGGAGGGTCCCTTTAAGCACGAGCCTCAGATAGCCTCAGGCAGTGGCTCCAGGAAGTAACTGGTGTCCTGCTTGAAGTGGCTCTGGGTGGCTTTAAATATGATTCAGTGTCCAATTGCTGTGGACGCTCTATTTCGAAATAGCTAAGTGCTATTTCTGTAGGCATTTGCTGTGTAAACACACTATTTCAAAATAAGCTATTTCAGAGTTTTTTCTTCTGAAATAGCTTATTCCGAAATAGGTGTGCAGTGTAGACGTACGAGAGCAGGATTAAGTCCTTTTTGCACAATGTAATGCCTGCTTAGTGTTGCACTCTATCTCCTTCTAGTGGCCACTAGATCAACTTGCAATTGAAGTGCCTGGGCGTTAGAGATGAGTCTTTTACCTCTTGCAATTGAGGTTTGTACATTAAGCGATAGTGATCCTGGGGTTGGAGTCCTGTATATAACAACTGGAGTCTGTTGACATTACAGCAGCACTTGTATCTGGGCGTTAAATTGACCTGCAGCAGAGAAAACGTAGAAAATTCTTGAAAATTCACACCACTATAATGGAAACCAAACAACTTCCCTGTACATATGTGCACCCCGAGGGCAGATGTGGATTTTTCAATTCACAGGTTTGTTAATGATCATGACATGTTTCTGTCCCCTACTCCTAAATATTTATCCCAAGTGATTCATTTGGACCCAGCTCAGAAACATAAATTCATGTTCTATTTATTTCCTAACTCCCTAAGAGCAAGGCTATAATTGGTGTTAGCAATAATGAAACAGGCTACTACTCCCATCTGCAATTCTGTTACTGTGAGTCTTCACATGCTAAGGCTTGTTGTGATCTCATTGGTTACTCTCAGTTTATGATACTTGGGAAACAATGTGCTGGATTTTCAGTGATGATAATGTACACCATATTGAAAACAATGTAGGAGACAGACAGGGTCACATCCCATTTGTTCTTATCTGTCACCATAGAAACAGATAAGGTTCCACAAATGGTGCAATTTTATAAAAATAGTTCACAAAATGATTCAGATATTGGACAATTTTTATTTTGGAGACCTTTCCACGCACATCTTGTAACAGGACTGAAGATGGCTTAATCTAGGCTGTAGCACAAGGAAATCCACATATGCCACATCTATGCAAGCAACTGTAATGGAGACCAGGCAAATATATATGTCTAGTCAGTAAAGGGTCACCCTCCTGACTTTCATTTAAAATTGGTAGATGTTGGATGTGCAGCTCCCAGTGCACCATTTAAGTCACTGCTGGAAATACAACTGGAGAGAAGTAAAGCATCTAGTAGGCAGTTTTTAACATTTTTCCCTCCATGAATATTTAGAAAATGGGGTCCTCCCACTTATCCCATAGCTAAAGATTGTAGTACAGCTGGACCCTGACTTGATAACATTGCAGCACAGGAAATGTATTTCTGATGTAAAACACACACACACAGGAAACAATAAGCTCAGAAATCAAGTTCAAATTTAAGATCTTAGAAAAGGGCCATATTAAACTAAAAAGGAATAGATACTGTAAACTGGGGGGGCCGGGGGAGAGTTTTCTCCATCAGCTTGGAAGTGTGCTGTGGCCTACAACAAATACTATTTAAAATAGTGTTTCATTACTACATGCCACATGTGGTTAAGGTCCCATCCAAATAAAGGAAGGGAAGAAGCAGGGAATGTTTGTGATGCATGTGCACCAATAAAACCACTTTGGAAAATTATTGCCACACATTACTAATTATGACAGATGCCTTTAGGCACTGAAGATTGGGTATATAACCTGCTGCTCTACTAGGGTGACAAACAGCAAGTACATTATTGATGATAATGACCTGTTGATGACTACAGCCACATTATGACAGCCAGCTGCTAAACATCGACTTGTGATTTGTCTAAGCAGCTCATAATGTGATGAACTGAGGACTGTGTTGGTGTTGCAAGCTACTGCTCGGAGAGGATATGGAGTTTATTGTGCAGGTGGGGGAGAGGGATTTGGTCCCGCTGGCAGGCTAGGTAGCTACGGAGAAACTTGCACTTGGAGCTTGTCTGCATTAAACCAGCATAAAGCAGGGCAGAATGAGCTGTGCCGGTTTGCCTTAAGGAGCAGCTCTCATTCTCTCTTTTTTTATTTGTTGCGCGTTTATTTCTGAAAATCCAGAATGTTAAGTAGTACAGTGAAACCTTCTAGCAACAGCATTTTGTGTTTTATCTAATTTGTCTGTTTGCATGCCAAGAGCATCGACTGTTGTGGCAATGCAGACACTTACTGGCTGCCAATGATAAGTACATGGACAATTGAAAATCCTTTCTAATTTTATGTCTTAAAAGGGATTCTAGCAGGAATGATACCCAAATCCTTGAAAAGGTTGCTCAGTTGGCTGAAATTGTCAGTATTAATGTCAAGCAATATTTTATGTTGTGGGATTGATATTGCTATACAATCTCTCTTTTTTCTGTGGCAGTTTATCCCAAACTTTTTACAAAGTTCAGCCACTAACTTCAACTCATCCAAGGTCCAAATTCATGGTGTAGGAAGGGGAGGGAGTAAAAATCTTAGGCCAGCATCCTTTTTCTCTGTCTCCTCACTCTGTCAATGGAATACCAACTACCCACAGCTTCCCTTCTACCCTGAAACCACAACCCTAATTCTTGCCTGGTAC
Source organism: Rafetus swinhoei (assembly GCA_019425775.1). Classification (NCBI taxonomy): domain Eukaryota; kingdom Metazoa; phylum Chordata; order Testudines; family Trionychidae; genus Rafetus; species Rafetus swinhoei. The sequence goes on along the minus strand of CM033439.1, from coordinate 31,142,584 downwards.
AGACAGGAGGCCTGGGATTGGAAAGCAGGGGCGGGGTTGAATGTTGAGAGCAAGCCCAATACCGACTCACCATGTATTTGTGGCTCCTGTCCTATGGAACTGGGCCAGCTCCTCACTCTATGTTGAGATCTGGTGTACGGTCTCACAGCACCACTCAGATTTGGCCTGGCCCCATCATGACAGAAGTGTGGCTGTGCTAAATTTAGTGGCACTGAGACCCTGTACACGAGGTTGCAGTGCCAATCAGATTTGGTGTGACCATACGCCTGTCATGATGGCAGGGCAGCCAAACCATACCTGAGTGGCACTGCAATCCTATGTACCAGGTCACAATACCCAAATCAGGGAGTTTGGCCTAGTCGTATGGGACAAGAGCTGCCACTGTGGAGTGAGTGCAAGATAGGCTCATCCTCCAGCCCCTCTCTTACTACTGGTCTTCTCACCACAGCAGACTGTGACCCATCTAGAAACTTTCCACAACCCATTGGTGGTTTGTATCCCAAAGGGTGGGTCTCACTGTTCTGTGGTGTCCACCACTATGATATTTAGACTCTGCACATGTACATTAGGTCTGCAGTGCCAGGCCACTTCAGAGTGTGTTCTGTTTGTCTATTCAGGTCCAAGGTGCAGCAACAGAGCCAAGAGAAGAGCCATCCAAATTTGTATACATGTTCCAAATAATATTCCTGGACTTCAGGATTTGCTATCACATGACAAATGAACTCAGTGTCAGCCATGGATTCCCATGACAACCAGAAAAACTTAACGATGGAGAAATGTACTAAGCAGAATAAAGTTTAACTACCTGAAAATAATGCTGGTAAACAGTGAACAGAGCAATTTCATTACCTATTTTTTTGCATCTCTGCTAAAGATTTAGTCCAGGTTAATTTTCCTTTTTTTTTCAATTCCAATAGCTTTTGAAAGCGTATAAAATAGTTTCTTTACAACATAGTTAAATGATAGTTGTTTATTCTCCATTCCATAGATGAACACAACATGTGTACACTGAAGAAATAACAACTCTTCATGGCTACAGGTTGACTAAACACCTGATTTGAAACCTTCAGCAGCTTTCAGAAATAGAGTTGCTTGGAAGGCTGCAGGGAGTTTGTGGTAATTGCAGGGCTGAGTACAAGGTGCCAGCATGAACTGACCATAGAGAATTTGTCCTAAGACTTTCTGCTGGGGTAAAAGACTCCCATTACCTCAAGGTTATTTAATTTCTCAGGCTATGTCTTCACTACCAGGTAATTTTGAAATTCGTTATTTTAAAGCAATCAGTCCTGAACTAACTATTTCAAAATAAGCTTATTCCTCTTCACAAGCAGGAGTTATTATTTAGAAATAACAAGCCCATTATTTAGAAATAACAGGCTTGGTAGTATGGACTCTCACCTTGTTATTTCAAAATAACTCCCCAGTGTAGACAGTGGGCATGTCTACACAGCAGGGCTAAAGCCGAAATAAGCTATGCAACTTGAGCTGCATCAATTGCTCAGCTTAGGTCGAAATAGTTTATTTCAGCTTTTGGCACTGTCTGCACAGCAGGAAGTTCAAGTTAGAGCACCCTTCCTCTGACTTCCCTTACTCCATGTAAGATGAGGGTTACAGGAGTTGGAGTAAGAAGTCAACATTGTGTTGAAATAATTGCTTGCTGTGTAGTTGCAGACTATGTTATTTTGGAATAAGGTCAGTTATTCCGAAATAATGCTGCCATGTAGACATAGCCTAAATGTTCAAGGCAGAGTAGTTGACTGCTTGAGGGAGTAAGTAAGGTAACCAAGGTAGTGAATGGAGAAGAAAACCAGAAATGATAGAAATCTAACAATCATGCACAAAGAAGGAACAATCTGTTTCACACATACAGAATGGGGTGTGACTGTCTAGGAAGGAGTACTGCAGAAAGGGATCTAGGGGTCATAGTGGACCACAAGCTAAATATGAATCAACAGTGTAACGCTGTTGCAAAGAAAAACAAAAATGATTCTGGGATGCATTAACAGGAGTGTTCTGAACAAGACACGAGAAGTCATTCTTCTGCTCTACTCTGCACTGATTAGGCCTTATTTGGAGTATTGTGTCCAGTTCTGGGCACCACATTTCAAGAAAGATGTGGAGAAATTGGAGAAGGTCCAGAGAAGAACAACAAAAATGACCTACTAGGGAAGATTGAAATAATTGGTTTGTTTAGTTTAGAAAAGAGAAAACTGAGAAGGGAGATGATAGCGGTTTTCAAGTATCTAAAAGGGTGTTACAAGGAGGAGAGAGAAAAAGTGTTCGCCTTGGCCTCTGATGATAGGTAAAGAAGCAATGGGCTTAAATTGCAGCAAGGGAGGTTTAGGTTGGACATTAGAAAAAAAACTTCCTAACAGTCAGGGTGGTTAAACAATGAAATAAATTGCCTAGGGAGGTTGTGGAATCTCCATCACTGGCGAATATTTAAGAGCAGATTGGATAGACATCTATCAGGGATGATCTAGATGGTGTTTGGTCCTGCTTTGAGGGCAGGTGACTGGACTTGATGATCTCTTGAGGTCCTTCCAGTTCTAGCATTCTATGATTCTATGATTGACTGTAATTGCCTTTTCTGCTTTGCTAGGTTGACTCTAATGGTCAAGTTCTAGTCTTGTAATATTTCCATTGCAGTCAGTGGATTTACAACAGGCTTCAATTTGTCCCTAAATGTTTAATCACTGTAGTACAATATAAAACATATTGGGATATTCAACCAATTAGATTACTTGTTAGATGAACATAAAACATCTATTATGAATTAGATGGTTCCTTGAAGAGTGGAGTAGATTCAGTAACAAATGACCTGTTTTTCTGCGCAGTTGGTCTCCAGAACTGTAAGTGGGGAAGGGAGATTACAAGATTTTTTTCGTTAAATTGTAATTTGCATCTTGCATACATGTTATATACTGTATACTTTTAAGGTTACTTCATTAAAGAGGGCATTGCCTCTGATCCCATGTTACACCTTTTATAAAATTCTGCTTCTGGAGCATTGCATTCCATGTTCTCCTTTAGAAAAGCAGGTCTCTTAGAAGGGTTAACTGAGAATGCTTTTTTTGGTAAGCTTTCTACAGTATGTTCACTTTTTAAGGCCATTGAATATAGGGGAAATAGTGAGGTAGGAATGTGGGAGGTGCTGATTTTCTGTTTCATTTACAAAGCATTACCTTTTACTAGACTTCTCCCTCTAGTGCACCCCCTCCTTCTGCATCCCCCTGCTTCAGGTCACAACTCCCTCCCAGATCCTGTACCCCCTTCTACACTCCTCAGCCAGGCCAGAATCCTCTCCTGCACCCAAAACACCTTCTCACACCCTTCACCCCAATCCCCTGCACCAGGTCACCACCCAAACCCTCTGCAGTCTGCACCCCCTTTTCCCCGGTCACAATTGCCTCCCAGACTTTGTACCTCCTCCTGGAGTCCCTGCCCAAGGCCAGAATCCTCTTCTGCACCCATACTCCCTCCCTAACCCTACACCCCAATCCCCTGATCCAGGTCACAACCCCAGTCCTTCTCCCAAACTCCCTTTCAGCCTTCATACTGTCTCCTGCACCCCAGTCCCTTATCCCGTGCGCCCTTCTGCTCCCAACATCTACCCTAGACCCTGCATCTCCTCCACAGAAAACTGCGGCCCTTGACCACTTTCCAAAATCTTGGAGTGGTCCCCGCACCAAAAATTATTGTCCACCCCTGGTTTGGATGGTTACCTGGGGGATGGAGTTGGGGTGCAGGAGAGGCAAGGATGCCAGAGTCAGGTAAGCACCTCCCAGCCAGAGTCAGGTAAGCACCTCCCTGCAGCACCCCACAAGGCAGGCTGGGCTCCCTGTCTGCTGCAGCCCCAGATCACTTTAAACTGCAGGCTGTTCCCTCCGCATGGCACTCAGCTCTGGGAAGGGAAAGAAGCTTGTGCTGCCTCAAGCCCCCAGGCCAATCTCTTAGCTCCTATTGGCTGGTTGTTTCCAGCCAATGGAGCTGAGAGATTGGCTGGGGTCAATTCCTATTCGGTTGTTTCTAGCCTATAGGAGCTGAGGATTGGGCTGGGAGATCACACAAAGCCTCCCCCTCCCCGCAGAGCAGAGACATGCACAGACTGCACTTTAAACCTCGGCAGCTGAGTGCCCGAGGGTCCTGGCAGGGTGGTCCACGGGCCAGATCTGGTGGCTTGGCAGGCTGGATCTGGCCCCCTGGGCCAGACTTGCTCAGGCCTGCTCTAGTGTATTACATGAGGCACTGTTTATTTAGGGAAAATCCAGGGCCCACCATCCCCAAACCTCTCCTTCCTTCAGGCTCCTATACTCAGCTTATCCATATACCTGTATAAGCCCTCAATTTAAATCTCCCAGTGCAAGGTGGAAATTCAGGCTATGTCTACACTTGCAGAGGTTTTGCACTGCCAGGTTCACTGGTGATAGGGAACCAGTAAAAGAAAAGTGCTGGTTTGTGTCCTCACTTACTTCCACAGGTGTCAGATCATGTTCACATTTACACACTTCCATCGCTGATGAGAGCAGCCCACTGAGGTCATCTATCCCACAATTCAACTCTCTCCATTTTGGGGATAGATCTTGTGGGATGCAGGGGTGATCATGGGGCATCTTGGGTCCCACCACAGCCTCCTCTCCCCAAACACTGATCAGCTCCAGTAGCTCAGTTGCTCCAAGGAGGGGATTGTTTGAAGAAGAACTGCCACGAAGGAGCGTTTCAAAGTTCCAGGGGCTTTGCAGGGACAGGGTGGGTATCGGTTTATATGGCAACAAAGCTGCTGGCTAAAGTGGTCACATAGCCCCCTGGATATCCCACAGTGCCTGACAGAATTGCCAGGCTCCTAGGCCAGGTGAAGGGCAGCTGAAGGGGTGAGGTCTCAGGCAGAAGAGGCTGGGCTGGGGAGCCAGCTTCAGTGCTGCTCGGACTGCACAGCACCTCCCCACCAGCCAGCCCTTAGTGCCACCTGGAGTGTCTCCCCCTGGGCTCCGGCAGTGATTTAAGGGGCCTGGAGCTTCAGCAGCCATCACTGCTACAGTAGTAGAGACAGTGGCAGGGAGCCCCAGGCCCTATTTAATCACTGTGGCCTGGAGTGACTTCCCTCTCTGTCCCCCCCACCCTTTCCATTGGTGGGCCTGGGAATATCCTATGGAGGCTAAAAGCTGTGTAAACAGGAAGAACATGTCTTCATTTGCACATCACCACAGAAGTATCTCTGATAAAAGCTGTATGGCTCTCAGGGAGGTGGTTTTCTGTTTGCGGTGAAACATCTGAGTTTCACTGCAAAAAGTCACCGGCTATTTTTGCTCAGTAAAAGGACTTTATGCATTTTAAATGGCAAGTATAGACATGCTCTCAGTGACTGGTGACCAAGCAGTCCTGAGAGGGAAAGCACAGAACAGCACTGCCTAGCTTGGCAAGTGTTTGAAAGCATGGGTCTTGCTGAGAGGAGTGAGCATAGGGCATGTTGATCCTCCCAGGACTTTCAAGAGGGCTGCTTCCTCATGAACAGAACAGTGTGACTGCTGGGCACACTATGGCTAAGTCTACACTGCAACGCTATTTTGGGATACCGCAGTATCCTGAAATAGCTATCCCGCCTCTTAACAGCAAGCCCATTATTTTGGGCTCGCTCTTCCAATGTCCCTGTAAACCTAATTCCATGAGGAGCAAGGGATGTTTTGGAATAGCAGGTTATTTCAAAATTTGGTGCTGTGTAGACAGCACCAAATTACTAAATAAGCTATTTAGCAATAAGATCAAAATAAGATATGCAATATGCATAGCTCAAATTGAGTATCTTATTTTGAACTATAGTGCAGAGTAGATGTTGCCTGTGTCAGCCCTTAAGTACCATTGTGTTAGTGAGTAACCATCCTGTTGTGTCTTATTGCTATGACAAAAGAACTGAAGCATCCAAATCATTCAACTTTTCATATAATCTATTATGAAGACTTGAATATAGTAAACCTTGAAACGGGTTTACACACAAGAAAGCTTGATTCAAAGGGTGAGGGCCACCATAAGCCGCTTTATGAATCCTGCTGAGAGGCAATGTATTCACACATAGTCAGTCCGTCAACATAAGGACATGTTAAGACTTCCAAAACCAAACAGCTTGGGAGTTTTATTACCACAGTTTGTAAATTTGCTGAAGGATTTATTAAAATGTTATTAGAATTATCCTTCTGGAGCCATAACATTTGTAAATGACATTCCAAAGTGTGGAAACGTCCCCCGATTTATAAGAATTGAATAGTTCATCTAGATCTGATATTATAAAATGAGGAATTCAGAACCCCTGGAAAATGCCCGGTACCCATAATAGTCTATAGAGACTGTCACATTTGCATTATGTCTCAAATGCAGCCGAGATTAGTGATAAATTAAGTCATTATTATTCAAGGCTGTACAAAACAGTTCTCTCCAGTCTGTTTCTAACAGATAGATATTGTATTACACAATGCCCCGCCCCTCCTTACTGACACAGGTAGAGTCCTTTCCGCAGGAAGACCTGGCCTGATGGGGTGAGAACTGAAGACAACTTCATACTGCTAGCCTGAAATCCTCCAGCTTAAGGGTGAGGTAGTGTACAGTAGATGGCTGTACCCCTTTGCAAGCAGTAATGGATTTGGGACTTTGCAGAGGCTCAGCTTCCCTCTGGAAGAAAGATTGGCACCAGGCACAGAATACTTTCCAGTGTCACTTAGTTATTTGCAAAATGTTTGCACAGGCCTCTTTCCTTTGAACAGAGGTAGCCAAAACCGCACACAGTGAATTCTATTTGCAGAAAGCCAAACTGGTGAGACGAGTCAGTGAAGCCCTGTTGCCAAGAAACAGCATCTTTATTTGCAGCCCTGGTCTGCCTCTCTCACTTTGAGCATACTGTTCCTCTCCCTCCCCCTTCCCCGGAAGCCTTTTAGCCTGGAGTCACCTGCCTTTTACTGCATGGAACTCATCAGTGTAGTTCAGGCTGGCCTGCCCATTATCCCTCTTTTGTCCAGCTGCTCTCCAGCACAAAGGAACCTCAGAAAGGCTTGATTATGCAGTGTCCAGCAGAGCCGACTTTTACTAATCCCCATCCAGTAGTTATCTATGCCCGCCCTCATAGGGGCCCTGTAGGCCAGACTGATGCATTAAATATGACTTAGTTTAGTAGTTTTAATGCTCAGGTAACTGTGAGGCCTGAGAGACGTAAATGATTCTCATAATAGGAAAATTTGTACACAGTCACTTGCAATCCTATGTATTGTAGGTAGAGGGAATATATACCCATTGAAGAGGAACAATTCAGTTTATGCTGCTCAGAGCAGCACTGTAGGTAGCAGGAAAATGCAGGCTATGTCTACACAAGCACACTTACAGCAGCACAGCTTGGCCACCGCTGGCAGCAGTGCAGCAGAGCTAAGGCAGCCTTCCTGCCCGCCCTTGCTACACCATGCCCAGAAGCAGACAGCATGTCCCTGCAATGCCTAGGAGCACATGGGAGGGTCTCTGCACCACCCCACCCAACCACCCCCAAATGCCAATTCCACAGCTCCCACTGGCCAGGAACTGCAGCCATTGGGTTGGGTGATGGGGGAGCAGTGGGGCTGATAACTACCACAGGCCCTGGGGCAAGGTGTGGGGAAGGCCTGGCTCTGTACCCCTGGAAAGCTAGGGACTATAGACATTAAGAGCTGTGGGAATCGTGTCTGCAGGCAGTGCTGCCTAGGAGCCTTTGCCTAGGAGCCACTGGTGTGCTGGTTGCTTTTGGGAGCTGCTAGACGTAAGTGCAGACTCCTTCAGAGCATAGAGTCCACACCCAAACGCCCTTCCAGCCCCTATGCCCCTCCTGTACCCAAACTCCCTCTCAGAGCCTGAGCCTCCTCAACTCCTTCCTAGGCCCACTGATGAGGCAGAAGAGGGTAAAGGGAGCAGTTGCCTCAATGTCTGGTAATTTAAAGGGGGCTGGGACTCCTGGCCACCACCTCTGCTACTGCAGCAGTGTAGCCAGAACCCCTGCTCTCCTTTGAATTGCAAGGGGAGTGCCAGAATGCCACAGCAGCACTTCGTGTGGCTCTGAGGACTGGGGGAGGGCATGCTGCAGTTCAGGCAACTTGAGGGCTGGCTAACCCCAGCCCCAACTCTTCTGCCTGAGCCTTTGCCCCTTCCAGGGGTGCAGAGTCATCCCCACCCACATACTTGGCACTAGGACCCGTGGTGGCTGTCAGCCCCGCTGCTCCCTTCCACATCCAAACTCCCTGCCAGAGCCTGGTGAAAGTGACTCAGGGTGTGGGAGAGCAAATGATGGCTGGAGGGAAATGGAGTGAGGGGGCGCTCAGAGAAGCGGTGGGACAGGGGTATGGCCTCAGGGAAGGTAAGGGGCAAGGGTATTTGGGTTTGTGTGATTAAACAGTTGGCAACCCCACTCGACAGACAGGTGGAAGCCCTGGCCTTGCCTGCAGCTCGCGGGGCGCCAGCAGCACACCTGGCAAGTCACTGAACACCTGCCAGAGCAGGCACAGCACCACCCAAATGACAGGCAGACAACATCTGTACTGAAGTTACCTCTCCAGGGGAAGGAACTCCAGTCAGTAGGAAAAGGAAGTTGTTAGTAATGGGAGATTCGATCATTAGAAATGTAGATAGCTGGGTTTGCAATGATCGGGAGAACCGTATGGTGACTTGCCTGCCTGGTGCGAAGGTTGTGGATCTCTCGAGGCATCTAGATAGGCTTATGTGTAGTGGTGGGGAGGAGCCGGTGGTCATGGTACATGTAGGTACCAATGACTTAGGGAATGGTAGCAGAGATGTCCTGGAGGCCAAATTTAGGCTGCTAGGAAAGAGACTGAAATCCAGGACCTCTATGGTGGCATTCTCAGAAATGCTTCCAGTTCCACGCACAGGGCCAGGTAGGCAGGCAGAGCTTCAGAGTCTCAATGCGTGGATGAGACAATAGTGTAGGGAGGAGGGGTTTAGCTTTATAAGGAACTGGGGAAACTTTTGGGATGGGAGGAGCCTATACAGGAAGGATGGGCTCCACCTAAACCACAGTGGATCCAGATTGCTGGCACTTAACGTTAAAAAGGTCACAGAGCAGTTTTTAAACTAAGAGATGGGGGAAAGCCGATTGGTGCAGAGGAGCACATGGATCGGATAGAGAAGTCTCTTAGAGGAGAGTCTATCGATAGAGATTCTCTAGGTTTTAGTCAGGAGGAGAGGATGGAAGAGGATAAAGTATGGACCAGATCAGACGAAAAACATTCACATAAAAAAGTATCAGACACATCAGAAAAGGGCAGACAAATAAACAGTGACAAGTTTTTAAAGTGCTTGTACACAAACACTAGAAGTCTAAAAAATAAGATGGGTGAACTAGAATGCCTCGTGTTAAAGGAGGATACTGATATAATAGGCATCACAGAAACCTGGTGGAGTGAGGACAATCAATGAGACACAATCATTCCTGGGTACAAAATATATCGGAAGGACAGAACAGGTCGTGTGGGTGGGGAAGTGGCAGTATAAGTGAAAGAAAATTTAGAATCAAATGAAGTAAGTGGTTGTAAGTGGCTATTTCAAAACTAGCCAATTAGCCCATCATAAGACAGGATTTTCAGGTCTCTCCTCCACGTCGGTCTTCTCTCCTGAGCCTCCGGTCTCTCTCTCTCTCTCTCTCAGCTCTCCTCCGCCTCCTGCCTCTCTCTCTCTCTCTCTCTCTCTTTCACTTCTCCTCCCCCTCCTACCTCTCACTCGGGGGACCGCGGAGCCCAAATGACCATTTGGGCTCTGCACTCCCCATGCTGCATGGGGGGGCGCGGAGCCCAAACCGTCGCTTGCGCCGCTTGCTCCCGTGTGGTGGCTTGGCTGAGCAGTGCAGAAGTCAGCCGAGCGCCACGGCGGGAGGTGGGGCGATGAAGTTCACAGCCAGGAGGCGCGGCCTGGAGCTGCTGTCACGCCGCACGTCACTGCCCTGTCCCCCTTCGCCTCCCACCGTGGCACTCGGCTGACTTCTGCGCCGCTCAGCTGAGCCGCCGTGGGGGAGCAAGCGGCGCAAGCGGCCATTTGGGCCCCGCACTCCCCATGCAGCACGGGCCGCCCAGAGGGAACAGCCAGCATTTCAGCAACAGCGCCACCCAGAGGGAACAGCCAGCATTTCGGCGTTACAGACTCTCAGACACTGGGCTACTATATGTATGATAACTTTTTTCAAAATAATAACTCCTGAAATAACTATTTCAAAATAGTGTGTTCACACTACAGGGAATCCTCAAAATTAGTCCGAGGCAGGCTTCCTTTATATGGACATGCTTCCTCAACTTAGGACACCAGGATGCACTGGGGAGTAATTACTTTCAATGACTCTGGAGAGTAGTTATTTTGAAATAGTGGTAGTATGGACGCTCCACTGCTGCTATTTCGAAATAACTATTTCGAAATAACCATTATTACTCGTGGAAAGCAGGATTTATTATTTCGAAATAACAGGCTTGGTAGCGTGGATGCTCTGCTTGTTATATAAAAATAAGTTGTGTTATTTTGAAATAATGCCCTACTGTAGACCAGGGCCTAAAGTGCCATATCGTTCCCCAGGCCAGCCGAAGACAAAGGGATGGATAGCTTCCCATTGTTTATATAGATTCTCCTTGAGTGGGAATCTTTTGTTCTCTATCCCCACCTTCCATGGAAAATTTCCTGATCAAACTTGTGTCTACCAGGTGGTATACTCACATGTCTTCCTAAGACCAACCATTGTTTAGACGTAACAATTTGAGAACAACCTTATTTGTCCTTTAAGTTGATTACCCTGTCATTAAGGTTTCTGGGAGCACCACTGAGGACTTACACTTGCACACTACAATGTTATCAGAGCTAGGAGGGTTGGTTGTGCACAGGGAGAACCTCTGTAAGTTAGAGCCTAATTACACTCCCATAGTAGACTATGGGAAAACTCTTTTCCATGTGAATAGGCGCATGATCTGCCCCTTAATGCTGACAGTAACAATTAGCTAACCCTGTGGCCAGCCATAGTGACTGGGGATGAGTGGGAACCCTCAACTTTGCAACATGGAGTCTCATCCACACAGAACACTGGGGAGCACTATCCATAGACATGGGAGGAATGGGTCTAGAAGAATGATTGAGCTGGTACTTTTAGCCTCCCCTCCCCAGTTCCATAAGCATATATCCTGCTGCTAGAATCCAAACATCTCTCTCCATATGCTCTTTCCAGCTCTTTTATAGGCTAGAGAGAGAATCTTGACTTACAATTGCTTTTAAAAGTGCATAAAATAAATCTGTTTTTTATTATTAAGTAAATGTTTTTCCTTCGGAAGCTGTCATCTAGCTATAGGAGTGAATGTCACAATCAAGGAAAACAATTCTGAAAGCAACTGGTTTTCCTTTTTCTTTACACAAGCATAACATTCATTCGAGATACTGAATTGGCTGCTCTAAATTCTAGGTCAAGAACAATCAGAAGTATAGGAATGGCAAAATCATGCTCTTCTTTATGTTTTTTCATAAAGAAAGGTAATCATAGTTTTCACTATGCATCCCAGCACAACACAAATTAAACTGATGTGATGAGAGCACTCTAGGTTCATTAAAAACAACCCAAATCTTAAATCAAATGAATCCTACTTGGCCTTTCTTTGCTTCCCTTCTACATCATTTGAGAAGGCAGGAGTTCACGCCCAGAATGAATGCTGAACTCAGCTATAAAACACCATAGTCTTTGTCTTATCTAGGCAAAGACTAATGCGCAATTCAAACACAGAATCATACAAGTCTCCCTCCCCTCCTTGAGCAATAGTACAAGTCCCTACACCTAACTATACAGAAGACGCCTCGCTAACCCACTTAAGATTACACACAGGTCCCAACACAGTCTCTCAATCCCAAACAGGTTTATTTTTTGCCCCTTGCAGTGGGTGGGTGTGATGAGAGCTTGTTGGGGTGAATCTTAGTCCCTACAGCATTGTCTGGTGTCCTTCTCCAGCTGGTTAGGACACCTCTGCTATGTCTAGCCTGCTTCCTCAGGCCAGACCTCCTCCATACATCCATGGTTAGACTGTCCTTAGATCTCCTCTCTACTGCAGGAGCATCACAATCTGTGTATCAATCCTCAGACCTCCTCAATGGGCCCATACACCCATGTTTAGGCTGCCCTTAAATCTCCTCTCTACTGCAGGAGCATCACAACCCGTGTATCAAGCCTCAGTTGTGTGTCCTTTTTCCAGCCCCACCCCTCTGCCAACCAGGTGGCCTGCAGCAAATCTCCTGTCCCCATTTGAGTAAGGCTGAACACCTGTTCCAGAAAGGAGCAGGCTCACAGCAGGGCTGGACTGCCTTATTGTTATTTTTAACTCTATGTCTTTAGCAATTGTTTATCCAAATGTAATGTTGATAAATATAAAGTAATGTACATTGGAAAAAATAATCCCAGCTATACATACAATATGATGGGGACTAATTTAGCTATAACTAATTAAGAGAGAGATCTTGGAGTCATTGTGGAGAGTTCTCTGAAAACATCCACTGAATGTGCAGCGGCAGTCATAAAAGCAAACAGAATGTTAGGAATCATAAAAAAGGATAGAGAATAAGACAGAGAATATCTTATTTCCTCTATATAAATCCATGGTATGCCCACATCTTGAATACTGCGTACAGATGTGGTCGCCTCATCTCAGAAAAGATATATTGGCATTGGAAAAGGTTCAGAAAAGGGCAACAAAAATGATTAGGGGTTTGGAACGGATACTATATGAAGCGAGATTAAAAAGACTGGGACTTTTCAGTTTAAGAAAGAGGAGACTAAGGGCGATATGACAGAGGTCTATAAAATCATGACTAATGTGTAAAAAGTGAATAATGAAAAATTATTTACTTGTTCCCATAATATAAGAACTAGGGGTCACCAAATAGCAGGTTTAAAATAAACAAAAGTAAGTTTTTCTTCATGCAGAGCATAGTCAACCTGTGGAATTCCTTACCAGAGGATGTTGTGAAGATTAGGACTTTAACAGGGTTCAAAAAAAAGCTAGATAAATTCATGGTAGTTATGTCCATCAATAGCCATTAGCCAGGATAGGTAGAAATGGTGTCCCTAGCCTCTGTTTGTCAGAGGCTAGAAATGGCTGACAAGAGAGGGATCATGTGATGATTACCTGTTTTGTTCACTCCCTTTGGGGCATCTGGAATTGGCCACTGTCAGAAGACAGGATACTGGGCTAGACGGACCTTTGGTCTGACCCGGTCTGACTGTTCTTATGTTCTAAAAAGAAATTGCTACTTTCTGAGAGTCTTTGCAAGGGTAAGTGATTTAACTGTTGGCTGTTAAGTGAAAGGGATTGGTGTACTTCATAGAGAAACTATGAAATCAGGGAAAAGAGTAAATGTTTTTCTCCAAATGACGATCATCTCTCCAGTTTCTCTTTTCTTCAACAGAGTTATGTATTGTCTGGGGGTTGGTCCCATCAAAGTCAATGGCAAATAACATAGAAAATAAAGAAGCAGCACAGAAACTACCATATAAGCCATTGAAAAGTCTGGTTATGCAGAAGTCCAGCCTTTTGAAACTATGGTTTGAGGAGCGGGCAACTGTCTACTGTTATAGGAGGCCAAGATAAAGGCCCAAGCCATACAAAGGAAAGACTGAACTACTCATGGCTGTTGTGGTTCTGAATCTGAGACAGTTATGAACTGTCAGTGGGTTCTGACACCTATCAATGCGAGAGATTGGAATTGGCATGACTTCTAGTAAGCTTTTTGAATATGTGTATAGATTATTTTATTGTTTGTAATAATGCCTTTACCATCATAATAAGTATGCTTGCTTAGAGCTTGTGGTAACTTTCGAGCATGGGGCACTATGTTGTTCATAACCTTTGAAGAAAAAGCAGAGCACAGATCCTGGGCTGTTTAGGCAGTCTGGCTTGCCAGAAATATGACAATGCAGACAGGGAACTGTGCATCTTGAAAAACACTGAACAGGAGAGAAAGAGAGAGATATGCAGGTTCTCAATCTAAGAGAAAGAGACACCCAAGGATTTAGGAGCCCAGAGAGAGTGTCTATGGCGGACAGTAGGGTGAGGGGAGAAGGAGGTGTAATACACGTACAGTTGCCTTGAACTAAGATTGCATTGTGTGCTAATTTTTGGAAACTACTGACTCTTAAAGGGAGATTGTTCTAAATGAATAATTCTACTGAACTCAATGGGTTTTGGATCAGGGCCTAATCACATAGAAATATTAAAGGAACAAAATGGCCTCTGTCCTATAAGAATGAGGGTCTGCAAATACATAAAACCATGCTTACCTTTAAATATCTTCAGTATTCTTACTTATGTCACTGGAATTATTGTAAATTTCACCATAGTTTACAAAAGGCATAAGGGGTCATTTTCAGGTCAGTTTATGGTAGATACATTTCTTGTGAACTCTTTTTATTGTCTCTACCAAAATGTACCCCAAATACATTTATCAAATAAAGATGAAGACACCTTTGACAATTCATCAAAGAAAAAACATTCTTTTCAAGTTTCATGTGTGTTTAGCAAACATATTTCTGATTAGCCTGTTGCTATTACTAAAAAGTGAGAGTATAAGAATTCTTTGACAGCTGTTTTCAGAATGAATGAGCAGCTTCATTTTGAAATATTTCAGCTAAGTGGTTAGTATGCACAAGAAGTAGAGACATTGTATTTGATCTTTTCAATATTTAATTTCCACTAACATTCATGATAGATAGAATCCTAAGAAGCATCAGGTGAGATATTTCTGAATATAAAAGTAACTCTGGGTTTGTAAGTAAAATATCCATCACATTTATCTTTTATTGTAACAAAGTCATCATGACTTTTCCATTCAAATATTCATAGTGAGATGTCTATTGAGGAAAGTGCCTGCATAATATTAATATTGGTTATATAAATCATTTAAATCCTTTCAAACTTTGCAAAGGGCAGGAAAGAAGTAGCTGTCAAAAAGTTGTCAATTTTTTTTTGCATGAATCAAGGCAAGTTGAGATTATATCCATGTCTCTGCATGCATTTGGGGTTTTTAAAAAAAATTTGAGTCATTGCTTTCTAGCATTGGAGAACAAAAATTCTATTGTTGGTTCATCAGTGTGTGTGTGCATGTAAGAGTAATAAAAGCCTTTAATTTCCCTGTGCCTCAGTTTACTCATCCATCTCTTGGAGCCACAAAGGAAGAGAACTTCAGTCTAAAAAACCCCTGAGGCACTCTCTCAGCAGCTCCCTCTGTTATATTGAAGGTGCTTTGGTTCAAGCACTTCCAGTGACTCCAGTGATGGCAGTATGGGCCAAGAAGGAAGGCATGATCCCAAATCAAGATTTTTTTTTAGATTAAAACATGCTTTGAACTCCCCTCAAAAATGTGCAGCCATTGGAACTCTCAAAGTATGGATAATACATGCTCCCTACACGCTGCTTTCTGCCCTACCTTAATCTTCCAAGTGGTGGTAAATCATCTTGTGCAGAGAACTCTACAGCAATCTTATCTAGCATTGGCAAAGACATGGGCAACAGTAGCAAGAGCAACACAAAAAGTAACATTGAAATGAGATTCAGGTAGAAAAATTGCTTATCTGGATGCATCTGCTATTTGAATTTCCAACAGCAGCTGTGAGTCTTACAGAATTCCAAGATCATGAAATTGAGTCACATATGGCAGTGTCACCCCTTCAGGCTGGAAGGCAGATAGCATTCTTGCCAGTTCCCCCTTAACTGGTAGCACTGAGAAATGGAGACATGGCATTTCTAAAGGTAGTAACACCTACCCACTGCCTAACAGCTGACTAAGTATGCAAGATTTGGCCCACTGTGATTTGCTTGTTCTCAGCAGATTTCTTAGCAGTATTTGTCCCAATTTAATCTTGCATTCAGTCGGTACTAAGGACTTTAGGACTTGGCCTGTGTATGAAGGAACACTAGTACAGTTAAAGATGAGCTTACAAATCAAATAGTGATTTTTCTATATTATGAACATTCTTTACAGTCTGAAATTTTTAACTTTCTGCTTCTAAATATTTGGTTATTTGAGGTATTAATGCTAAATAAACAATTAAAAGTTTAAAAGGAAATTAGAACGCTCATTAAATGCCAACTTGATATGCTAATGTAGAATTAGCTTTCTTTTTCTCCTGCATAGCATAGCTAGCATGAGAAAAGTTACATCTGCAAATACATGTAAATTACAATACAAAATCAAGGAAGAAACTGTAGGTTTGACAGGGTGAGGAAGGAGATACCAAGATTAATTGTCATAGAGAATATTTCAAGCATGGAAACACCGAAAGGCTTGTGGAGTGTGTTTTGATTGTGTAACGAAGACAGAAATTGCTAATGACATCTGTTGGTGGAATTGAAAAACTACTATAAGCTCTTGTTAAAGCTGACATATTTCTACTTTTTTCAGATGTGTGTATTACAGATCATTCTTTCTATTTACAAATGCCAAAGAAAAATATAACATTACTAATATGTGTATTAATAATTTCAGGTGAAGATATTTGTAAATTTTGTTTGACTTCATATAAATGTGTTGTTTCAGCTACCTAGTATAATATAAACTACACAGTGACAGAGAAGATTTAACTGTAAAAGAAGTTAAAGCCTTAATTGGAGATTTTTATTTCTTTGCATTATTTTTAGTTCTCTTGATGGACATTCAAATTGTAAATTTGGGGCCAGCTAGATTATTTTGTGCACTTGGCATTGTCCAGCACTAAAAACCTTTGCTTGAGAATAGTTCTTAAAACCATAGAAAAGAGTTCATCACTGTATTGAGTATTTACCTGTTTTATGACAATTGTCTTATTTCAGAGAAATGGGATTTTAGAGATATGGAGTCAGTTGGTGCAGAGACTATTTTAAAGGAAGAAGAGATTTTTTGCACTGATGCTGGAAACAAAAAAAAGATGGGATAAAAACTTCTGATACTTGAGACGTTCAAAGGGCTGCAGATTGCATGAGAGAGAAGGGGGGAATCCATCAAGGGTTTTAAAGAAACAGAGGGGAAATGGAGAATGAATAATCTTGAGGATGGGTGGAATTATAACTTGCACTATAAGGGAAGGTCAACATATTTACACCTATGGAGATAGAGGGTATGTCTACACTACAACTGTGTTCTTTCAACAGAAAGTTGAGAGAATGAAGGGGTTTTTCCAACAGCGGTAAACCTCTTTCTACGAGGAAGAAGCCTTTTTCTGAACGTGCTCTTTGGAAAAAGGCATGTGTGGACAGGGAAGAGGGAGTTCTTTCAAAAGAAGAGGCCTCCAGGAAAAAGCACAGGTGCCCTGGTGGCCACTCGGTCCATAGCAATCACAACTTAAATGCGAGACAGCGTCCAATCAGTGTGGACGCTATCTTTCAAAAAAGCAGATCGCTTTTTCGATGTTCTTTTGCTGTGTGGACGCTCTCTTTCTAAAGAAGTTTTTCTGGAAGATCTCTTCCAGAAAAGCTTTTTAGGAAAGAAACCTGAAGTTTAGACATAGCCTTAGAGATAAAAAAACAATATTTCTCCCTGAAACTTTGTGTGACAACGAGTAATATTAACGAAATCACACTGTGTGTAGGGCAGGGCAGAATATAGCACAAAGGTGTCTGTTAATTATAATTACCAAAATAAAAGAAGATAATATAAATAAAGTTTCAAGCAGAGTTGAAGACAGGTGATGTTTCAAGATGGCTAGGCAGAGAACGTTTTTAGATTAAAGATGAATAGTGGATATTGGTATATGAGATTTGAATTAAGGAGTGTGATAAAGTTTGGAGAGTTTTAAATGGAGTATTTTGCTGTCTGAGACTGGTTAACTCTTTCTTGTTCCACGTCTGATTTTCAGCAACAGTTAAGTACCTGATCCACATGAGCAGAGATACATCTTCTAATGTCAAGACAGTGAAGAAATGAAGCTAAATTATGCCAGGCATTCATCATGCATTCAATTAGTCCCATTTAGAACTGTAGAGAAAATAGTTTTCTATTCCTTCAAAATATTATGCCATCTTAAATCAGGCAAAGAAAACATCCAATTCTAAAAAATATTCACAAACCATTTTTTTCTGGTTTGAGTCAATCTCAAACTTTCACATCATTCTAAATGTTTAGTTTTTACATTAAAAGCTTAAAAAGGAGAAGGGTTGAAGTCTAGTTAGCTTACATTTTGAAACAAAATGTTTCAACCACTTTAAAATTGTTTTAGCGTTATTTTTCAATTTGGATTGAATCTGAATCTGTTTGACAGATAGTTTCAGTTTCAAGATATTAGCATTTTTTCAGTGAAAAACTATTTGCTGAAAAATTCCTAATCCCCTCCAGTATCAGTGACTTCAACTGATTTTTCACTCACTCCACTGAGATTTCTTGCTTGAGTAAGGACAACAGAAGTTATCCCCCTAATGCTAAAATGTGAAATGCATATATGATTGTGCTCAAGTTCAGATTTATGGAGGAGCTTTGCAGTTCTGAATTATTAGTCTCTGAATGTAAGCTGTTAATATCCCTGTGAAAGTCTGATAGTCCCTGCATAGGAGGAGGAAGCTACTAATTAATAATTTTGTATCAGTCTGAGTTCCTGACACAGGGTGGAATAGAACAAAAAAATTTTATTTTTTTCTTGATTGGATATCATACTCATATGGAGTATCTGTTCAAGGAATAGTTAAAGAATAGATTTTTGCAAGAGTCTGCACTAAAAACTAGGTGAATTCAACATTATTTTAAGCCACATTTTAGAAAATGTGTCCAGTTTGGTAGCATAAATGTGTATCAACAAGTATTTACAGCTGAATACTAGAAAAGAATTTGCAGCACACTGTTAACTAAAGAGTTGTAACTAACCAGAGCAATAATTTGCACTTAGAAAACTCTTCTGGTACCTAGTTTCTCTCATTTTTTGACTGCACAGAATTTAAGATTCAGTTTTCAATCTTTTTGAATTGCATTGAAGGAGACTGAGTATAACACTATACACACACACACACACACATACATATGGGTTAAATCCTGGCCCCGCAGAAGTTACGGAAAGATTCCCCCAGTCTTCACCCCAGATCTGTTAGTATTTTCTCTGTAAAATACATTGTTTATATTTAAATTCACTCTGCTGCTTTACTTACTGGGGAGTATGTGTTTTTAAGACTTGTCAGCTAGTCAAAAGAACTCCTGGTTTGCTTCCTACTGAGTCAGTTTGACTTTGACTTCAGTAGGAGATAGGCCACATTTAGACAGTAAATGCATACCAGTCATTTCAAAATGTAAGTAGAATTGTGTTCTCTTGAAATGGAAAACGTATGGTTAGCAATAACCACCTCACTTAGGAGACATTAGCAAACAAAGAGTTCATTCAACCAAGACTGGAGTTTCACTGACAAAAACAAAGAAGGGAGTGTTGCATGGAGAGCTAACTACACTTCCACTTATGGTTCAGATAAGCAGAAGTAAGCCCTCTGGCTACAAAAACCCACATAGAGTAACTCCAGCATTAAACGGATATGGTAACTTCATGTATGTCTAATAATCATGTTCAGTGTTCTCTTCCCTCCCGCGTGTCTATTTTTCCAAGATGGCCAATCCTGTTTCACCAATTTATCTTCTTACCAATTTATTCACCAGTTTGTTTTTTGTAGATGGAAAGGCTCAAGAATTGGGAGAGCTATACGCATAGATATGAAGCTGAGAATGAGTATGGGGGGAAAATGAGGGGCTTGAATTGTGCAGAAGGAAGGATGAGAAAAGATAAACTTAATGCTTACTTTAGAAACAAAATATTAAAGCCCTGCAACTAATAGGATATAGCCATATAGCCACTCTGAGCATTCATTTTCCCTACCCTGTGTTTCCCGTTGGTTATTCACTCTTTAGAAAAGAAATTGTGTTTTGTGTGGAAATTTCCTACTGCATAGCATGCACTACTGTAATCTAAATAATAATCATAAGAGAAAATTCTAGCTCCATTGAAAACAATGGCAGAATTTCTATTGATTTATTAGCACCAGGAACTTAACCATCACCTACTACATTGACTTCATAACTCCACCTCTGCAAGGTGACACAGTGTCTATGTAGATATTGTTATATAAATCACCTGTTGGCTGTCAGCCCAACCTAGAGCACCCAGCTGGAACTTTCCTCTGCCCTCTGGTGGGCAGCTGGAGCCATCTCTACTCCAGGGACAGGGGCTCCAGCCCCAGGGTGCTTAGACTGCAGCTGTCAGTGTCTTACAATGCCCCACTTCAGTCAACAGAAGCAGTCCTGGTGAGGATGTGCACCACTGACAGGGAGAGCATAGCATGCACACAAGCTATCACTTTAATTACTGCGGTGCTGTAGTTGACTGTCTACACTACAAAGTTAAGGCCTTTGTTTCAAAGCTAAACCAGTTTTAGGGCTGCCTAGTTTTAGGGCTGGCATGGAGTTCTGGAGAGGTATTTTCCAGCCCATCTCAGTCTACAATTATCGAATCTCATCCCTTGAGACTTTGGAGAAAAAGCGATAGTTAACATACAGGGGCAGGGCCTCACTAGTGTAACCTGGCGTAGCTCCCAATAAGTTCAATAGAGCAATGCAGACTTATACCAGTTACGGTTCTTACGCACTTTTTCCAAGAGGGGAGGGGACTATGAAACCACAACAAAACAGCATTGATAGCAAGGTATATTGAAAAAGATTTATGTATATAATATAAACTATATACTGTAGCTTTGATTTCTCACTATTTAATGCCAGTTACAGAAACCATTATTGCTAAACAGCTAAAACTATTTTTCAAAGCTGTGCCTTACAAAAAGATACAAATTCTTTATAGTTTGATTACTGTGCTGTTTTCTTACCCATAAGATAAAACTTACCTAGTGTTACTGAAAAATATATATTCTTTTCAATGTTCCAACTTTAAATTGGGAAACCCACTGTGTCTTTGTACTTTTACATAATTTCATACTGATGAAAAATAACATTTCTTGATAATTCTACCTAAAATTGAGCTCTCATACTAAAGAATAGCACACTGCTAATCCTTCCTTGCTGTTACTGACATAATGAAAATTGTCTAGCTTCTTTATGTAAGTGTGTGGGTTTTTAACTTATATGCACATAGACATAAAAACAAAAAATCTTGAAATCTTAAAATCCCCTCCTGAACTGGCAGAGGATTTCTTCTCTTGTGGGATTAGTGTTATTTAATAATTTAAAAAAATTAAAGATACCTTGTTCCTGTAGATGAGGTAGAATATCAAGGCTGTAGATCTAAACTAAACTCAGAAGTACTAGTATTATTTATATTTATTTTTTTAATTGCATGTTAAAGTCCACCATCACCCTGGTATCTAAGTGTCTCACACACAAATGAATTTATCCTCATACCACCACAGTGAAGTGGGTATTATTCCCATTTCACAGGTCAGGAAAGGGGGCAACAGAGGGATTAATGACTTGCCCAGGGCTATTCATGAAGCCTATGGAAAGACGAGGAACAGAAAGGTAAAATCATTGTTTTACAACACTGTACTTGAACCACAAGATCAGTAATACTCAGACTATGGCTTGAGAGTTGCAAATGGTTTTCAAATATCTCCCCTGCAGAATATTAAATTACACAGGGTTTCAATATTATTATTACCAATCTAAGTTATTAATTAATCAATCAGGATGCTTTAACTTAATTGGTTAATAACACAGTAATCAATTTGCACTAAATTATTGTCTTGCTTGGTATGAGAATAATATATAACTAATAATTTCCCACTATTCTGTTTAAATAGGAGTCATGCTTTAGTAAATGAAATAATGAATTATCATTACAGTAATATCAACATTTTGGGTAATGTTGATGGCTAATTTGTATCCTGAATCACTGAAGTTTGTGTATCACAACATAAAATTATTCTTCCTCACTCCAAGGCTACATCTACATGCCTACAGGCTACGTCTACAGCTGTTCTTGCGCAAAAACTTGCAGAGCGTCTATACTGCACGCACATTCTTGCGCAAGTAAATTTACAGTAAGCATCAGGAAAACAGGGCTTCTTGCATAAGAGTTATTGCTCTCCCCACGAGGAATAAGCCCTCTTGCGCAAGAGCTCTTCCACAAGAAGGCAGTGTAGACAGGCAACAGAACTTTCTTGCGCAAGAGAGCATCCACACTGCCATGGACACACTTGTGCAAAAGCACATCTCTTCCACAAAAACACATGACAGTGTGGATGCTCTCTTGTGCAAGAACTTTTGCGCAAAACCTCACCCCTGTTCCAAGCCCCTTCTCACACCAAACTTCCTCCCTGAGCCCAAACCCCACGCCCTTCCCATACGCCTCTAATTCTCTTCCTGCACCTAAAATCCTTCATTTCTGGCCCTAGACTGTAGCCTGTACTCCCTCACATCTGCCATTCCCCTACCTCAGTCCAGAGCCCCTGCCCGTATGCCCAACTCTTGTTTCACCAGAATATTTGCTGAGCCAGCACTCCCACTATGCCACATAACAAAGCTTTTGCTATAGTTAGCACTTCGGCCATTCCAAATGTACAGACATTTTGCTCTCACTTCCCACATCTCAGCATGCTTTTAAAGTAAGTGGGAGCTCATTGTGAGAGTTTATATCAATCATCAATTCTAACTCTGCATTTACAGTGACTTGGGCCTCCCAGGGATGAGTGTATAAAAACTCCACATAGGCCAGCTTTAGCTTAAATGCTGGCTACAGCTATACTGAACAGATTAGCAAGGGTGTGTTGACACAACACAGTTATTTCAAAATAACACTGCAAGCGTCTACACAGCAATACCGTTACTTCAAAATAATTTCAAAATAATGGACAGCTTATTTAGAAATCTGTAAACCTCATTCCATGATGAATAACACTTATTCCAAAACAGCTATTTCAGAATAGCAGAAGTGTGGATGCTCCACTGCTGCTATTTCAAAATAACTCCTCCCCAGGGAATAATTCAAAGTAATTATTCCCCAGTGCCTCCTGGGGCTCTAAACGAAGTAGCATGTACATGTCAGGGAAGCCTGCCTCAGACTAGTTTTGAGGCTTCCCTATAGTGTAGACGTGCTATTTTGAAATAAGGTATTTTAGAAAAAAAATTCCAAAATAGCTTATTTCGAAATAAGCATGCTGTGTAGACATACTCCAAGAGAGAAGTAGGTTTTCTCTTACTTGGTAGATGTCAGATCATCACTAATGAGACTTCTGGACACTTCTATGATACTATCTTTCCTGTATATAAACATTCATTAGTTGTAGCCCATATAATGCTCTATATACATTCAAATCGGTATGACTGACTGCTTTGTAGTGGGATTTGCATCTTTAATGAAGAATGTACAAAAACCTGTAGAGAATTTTTTCTGCCATGATAACACAAAAGCATTTATTAAAAAGACTTTTTTCCTATGGAATCTTCAGTATTCAAAACAGTTGAATGAAATTCATCCCTGGTATGATGCCAACGAATTTTGTATATCAAAAATAAAATTTCAGTGAATTGTGGGAGCAGTGCCTCAATTTTGCAAAGTTGTAAGTCACTTAAATAAATTCACCTAACTTGACTCCAAGTGCCTATATGATTGATAGATATATCTGTCTATCAACTAGACCTGACTTCTCCCTCCAGAATTGGCAACAACCACGGTCAAATTCTTTGTGCTCTCTGCTGCTTATCCAGCATTTTCATCGTAAATCCAACTGTGTCCATTAGGCTTGTAAGAAATAATAAGCTTAACAAATGTAGATTAATGCCATTCTTCTTATCCATCAAAATTCAAATGCTGCAGTTACAGGATTCACGGGTGCTGGTGAAGTAGAAGTTAATCCGTAGAACAAAATCACTGCCTCGGAATCTTATTCCCAGTCTGTGTATTTTTTTAAGCCTAAGGGCAGAATGATGTGCATCACATGGAGGGAGAAGAGTACTTCAAAATCAGTTGCTATTAGCAAGAGCAAAGCAACAAAGAGAGAGAGAGAAAAAGAGACAGCCAGGCAGCTAAAGCAGTGTTATTTTGTATATGCTACTAGAAGATTTACCCGACATTGCTTGGGTCCTTAATTAATTTTTGTTTTTTGGAAAATAAAATGAAAATGTACATGCTCTGGGGTGAGTCTGGAGGTAAGGCAATCAGTGTGCAGGCTGTTCCAGGGAGAGCGGATTACCCCAGCCCTCTCTTACAACAGTAGCTTGCAACCAGGTGAGAAGCACCCCCCTCCATGGCCACTGCAGCTCCAGTGGACACAGGTGGGGGAAATGGTACATGTCCCCCAGCTAGGGCAGGTCCAGGTTCATCTGCTGCCTGTGTTCCCCAGCCAGAATGAGGAATGCAGCAAACTCTGTACTTTCCCCTCACTCCCTGATGAAGGGGAACAGCCAGCAATGTTCCCATATGAATTGGGAGGGAGGGAACTTCAGCTCCCCCTGCCCTCCCTCCAGGGCACCTGAGAGTTGGAGGTTTGAGGCTAGGTCAGTCTCACATGGGGGGCACACTCCTACTGAGCCTCTTTCACATGCCTGGTGATTCTGTCTCTTCTCTTTGTAGACTGCAATCCCAGTCCAGGCCCATTCCATTTTCCTGGCACAACCAACCCTTATCTTGCTTTAAGTTATGATAAGAGGAAGCTGTACACCAAATTGGATGATCCTAGCTCTTCCCGTTCAAGAGGAGTTCTTGAACAAACAGAAAAACACACAGATAGACAGACTCTCTGACATATATAGAAGATAAGGAACAAAGTGCTAGAATGGAGTGTTGACTTAACATGATCCCAAATAACATAACTGCCATACAGCCTAAACTCATAAATCCCCTTTTAAAATATTTCTTCTAATTTTGACTTGTTCTGGCTTCTAAGTATTCAAACTACCTTTAAATGCTTACTTCTAACTTTCTGCTCCATTAACTTCAATCTGAAGCATTATAAGCAGCTTACATTTTTATATTGTGTCATTTCTTTCATGTTGGCATTCTAAAAGTTTTGTAACGACCCACACAAGTATTTAATATATCAGTGTGGTATAATGTAACAGGTTTTAGTGGCATCAGTTTGGGGGTAATTGGTGAGGTCAGGAATGAGTTATGCAGATAATACCAAATGAGAGTTGATAAAAGCTTAAAACCACAGTAAACTCTCATGGACCCTATCCATGTCATATTCCATTATGCTTCCAAGTGTTTTTAAATAGGGCTGGTCAAAAAACATTTGACTTTTTATTTGCTGAAATTTAAAATGCCTATAAAATGTTGTAATAAAACTTTGGGGATTAGCTCTATATTTTCTTGGATCCTGCCAGCTTTATGGTGAATTTTTTTTTTTTTACTTACAGTGTGTCTACACTACAGCGCTATTTCGAATTCACTTATCTCGAATTAGTTAATTTGAAATAAGCTAATTCGAAATAACGCATCTAGACACAAAAACTAATTCAAAATAGCGTTTTGCTATTTTGAAATAGAACGTCCACACTGATTGGATGCTGGATCGCATTTAAGGGCAGCTGAAACCGGTTCCAGCAGGGCATCAGGTCAGAAGTTGCTGTGTGTGGCTGCTGTCTAAGGCTATCTGAGGCTTGTGCTTAAAGGGACCCCCCTGGACAGCCGGTTCTCAGCTTCCCCGCTTGTTTGCCTACCTCGCTGAGGGACAGCAAAGCGTTTTCCTCTCCGCCTGCTTCGGTCGCTCTTGTTTGGGACACCGCAGCACTCGGCACCATGGAGCCAGAGCCACCCTTGGGCACTCTGGTGCTCATGCTGAACGTCTTGCTGCAAGCCTGGTAGCAATTGCTGGAGGCTGCCTGGCACCTTCTGCTGTAGGCCAGCCCCCTGACCCCACCCCTTGGCCAGCCCAGGGGCCCTGGAGGAGTGGTGCCCGGATGCCAGCGTGCCCCGCTGCATCTGGCGTCCGGACACCAGCAGCGACTGGTGGGACCGCATCGTCCTGGAGTGCTGGGGACACCAACAGTGGACCCAGAACTTCAGGATGAAGAAGGACACCTTCCTGGAGCTCTGCGAGTAGCTCGCCCCTGCTCTGTGGCAACGGGACACACGCATGAGTCCCGCCATTCCCCTCCACAAGTGAGTGGCTCTCCACGCCGGATTGCTACCGATCTGTGGGGAACCAGTTTGGTGTGGGGAGATCCACCGTCGGAGCGGTGCTCATGCAGATATGGCACTCACCGGCCACTGGGCCAGGAGGGGGGGCTGCAAGGAGGACATGGGCTGCCCCAGGGAAAACGGGGGGGGGACGTGGTGTAAGTGCCCTCCCCAGGAGGGTTCGGTCTGTCCCGGCCATGCTACAGACCGCCCGCGGTGGCCAGGATTGCAGCAGGAGTTGCTCCTGGGAGTGGGGCATGGGGCAGTGGTGGGGAACGAACACTCCCAGCCACCCGGGCACCCCAGTGACCCTCGGTTTTGTGTCTCTCTCTGCAGGTGGTGAAGGACATCAACAGGGTGCTGCTCCGCAGAGTCGTCCACCTCACCGACCTGGACGCAGTCATCCAGGGGTTCGGTGCCCTGGGCTTCCCCAACTGCGGGAGGGCAATTGATGGGACGCACATCCCCATCCAAGCCCTCTTCATCAACAGGAAGGGGTACTTCTCTGTGATCCTGCAGGCCGTGTCTGACCACCGGGGCCAGTTCAATGTGGGCTGTTCCGGCAAGGCACATGACCCGCGGGTGTATCGCAACTCCTCGGGGGTACACCACAACTCCTCGGGGCCTCGGCGTTCCTGGGAGTGGGTATGGAGGGTGGGGCAGGAGGGACGGGGGGCGTAAGAAGCAGGAGGGGGAGCAGGGGTGGGAGGAGGAGCAATAGCTAGGGCGGCCGCAGGGGCTGGAGCAGCAGGAGGCAGCAATCGGTCCGCCAGGGCCTGCAGGTGCTCACGGAGGGCACGGCCCTGCTCCTGCAGCTCCCTCAAGCTCTCCCGCCACAGCTGCAGGTCCTCTTGCACCCACTGCTCCTGGCTGTGGACCTGCCATCCCTGCAACTGCAGCTGCTGCCTCTGGAACTCCTCCAGGTTGTGGGTGCACCTGCTGGCCCGGGTGCAGGTGGAAGGTCCAGGCGGGGTGGTGCGTCCTGCACTCGCTGGTGCTGCGGCTGCGGTGAAACAAGAGAAGTGGTCAGTTCTCCCTGGGGACACAGTGGGTGAAACCCAGCCCCCCTCTGCAAGGCAAGGATGGCAGGTCTCCACACCATCACGTCCTGCTATCCCCGGGAGTGAGAGCTGGCCCAGGACTGCACCCCAGCCCCTGGGCTGCCTATAGTGTGGTGTGTGTGTGGGGTGGGGGAGATGTGCCCTGCTTCTGTGTAGAGGGGGCGTCTGGAGGGAGGGCAGTATGCAGTGTCTCTCCCTGGGGTCAGGAGCCTGTCATGTGCCTTCACACGTAAGCGCGTGTGGGGAACAGGCAAGGGCCCCTGCATAGCACGGCAGACGCACAGGTTGCCGCCTGCTCCGTGGTCGTCAAGGCCGATGCGCATGGTCCCTGGGCTCCCCCTCCCCCCTCGCCCCACATAAGGGGACCGTGATGTTACTCACATGTGGAGGCCTGCCCGGCCTCGGATGAAGCTGCTGACAGGCTCTCCAGTTCGGCTTGGGGTCCTGGGTGCAGGGCAGGCTCCCTGCAGGCTCCTGGCTGCCGTCGTCCTCCTCTTCCTCCTCTTCCCCTGTGTCAGGGGCAGGGCCCTCTGCCCCGGGGTCGATGATGACCAGGGGGGCACGGACCATCTGACCCCCCAGGATGCGGTCCAGGGCCTCAAAGTGCGGGCAGTCCTCCGGGTCAGCCCCTGGTTGGGAGGCCCTGGCATAGGCCTGCCGCAGTTCTTTAATTTTGTTGCGCACCTGCTCCTGGCTGCGCATGTGGCCATGTGGCTGTAGACAGTCGCATTGCTGTGCCTAGTGCAGAGATCATGGGCATTGGAGGCCTCCCCAAACCTAAATAAGGCCCACGATCTCCGCACTAGACCAGGAAGACGCCCGCCTTTTGCGGCTCCTGGCAGGCTCCTGAGAGCCGCCAGCCTGGTCTCGGGGAGCAGTGGAGGGCTGGGTGGCAGCGGGTTGCTGGCTCATCCTGTGCCAGGTGCACGGTCTGCTGGCTGTGTGCTGGCAGGCTGGCCACTGGCACAGGCACTGTGGCCAGAGTCTGCCCCTTTGAGGGCTCCAGGGCTGGGGAGGGAGCAGACAAGTTTTCCTGGTTGTGCCCAGAGTGGCCACCAGGGCTCCCTGGGAAGGGCTGGAGGCCCCTAATTCTAAATAAGTGTCTACACAGCACTTATTTCAAATTAGCTATTTCGAATTTGGTGTTATTCCTCATAGAATGAGGTTTACCAAATTCGAAATAAGGGCTTCACTATTTCAATTTTATTTCAAAATAGCGGTTTGTATGTGTAGACGCTATTAAAGTTAATTCGAAATAACGGCTGTTATTTCGAATTAACTTTGTAGTGTAGACATACCCTATGATCTGAGTGAGGCTCAGATACAAAGTAAAAGCAAAAAAAACCCTATAACTAGTCTTTCTACACATAAAAATGTTTCAAGGCTAGAAGTGATACTTTCCATTGGCAAGAGGGGAATCCGCTATTTCTTGGAGATATGTAACACTCATTTGTAGCCCAGTAGAGACAGGACAGTTGGACCATAAGGCAATGATATTTTTGTATCAAAGGAAGCTTCTGTTGGGCCAGGACTGAAAATTGCACAATTGTCCAGCTTGTTTATGCAGCAAACATAATTGGGAGGTGGGGAAAGTCTATGTTTTGAGGCAGAAGGAGAAAATGTTTTCCTAGCAGGTTGGTTTATTTTACACTTTTTTAAAAATGCTGGTAATGGTTTGGGAATGGTAGACTATGTCTTTCAGAGCTGAATTAATGGATAATTAAGGCACATTGCACATACATACATGATGGAAAAGAATCACATGGCTATCTTGTGTAAAATGTATTTATGGTTTAGATACATATGGACAGAATATCCATTGGCTTCATTGTTCTATCTGATTCCAGGGAAGGTTTCAAGACCCTGAACAATAAATATTATTCCCGACAATCTGATGGGGATGTATATGGAAGTCTATTATCCACTTACTAATGAGGCCTGCTACATAGCAAGATCACAGCTTCAGGCACCAATCCTATAAGGGCTGCCACAAAGACATAAGGACCTGCCCAACCAATCCCTTTTCACTGACGACTAAATTGTCTACAAATTGTCATGAACTTGGAAAACTTAGACCATTTATCTGCAATGTGAGCTTTGTTCAAGGAACAGATTTTCCAAGCTTACATCACAGCTAATCCTAGATACAAGATGTGACTTTCCACATACATTTTCAACTCTTTGAAGTTGAGAATACTGTCACTTTTTAGTTCTGTGGGTACAGCTCATAAATTGTCCACCAATAGCATACAACATTAAGATTCAAATTCTTGAATGCAAATTCTGAAAGTCTTCTGCTATTTTTTTTAACACTTGCTAAAGAAAACATGACTTTTTTAAAATTGTAAATTGCAATAGGATTACATGATACCAGCAGGTCAAGACAGCAGGTAACTGTTTCTAGTTAATTTGCTAGAAACATTATACATATAGTCTCCCTAACTGTCCTCTACCCTGTGCCAATTGGAGCCAGCTACAAAATTAATCTTAAATGCTACCAAATTAGAATTTGCTACTCATTTATTCCAGTTTTAGATCTCCTTGCCCAGGTGTACATGAATTCATAAAATGAACAGCAATGGAGAATCAGATCTGATGCTTTCTGTAGGTGTGTTGGAAATTTATTCCACATGTCCCTGATGTCTTACTGTTGAGATTAATATTTGTGAGGGAGGAAGTCTCCTATATTTAGAATTGTGTTTTTTGAGACACTTCCTTGTGCTTCTTTTGGCATATGTACTTACAGGCTTTTGTCTTATGTAGTTTTGCTTCATATTTTAACCCCCAAATACGTCTGCAAGTGTCATAAACATCATATTTAAATGTCTTCAGGCTGGTGTTGCTCAGAGACTCCTGTCATGAGTTCAGAAGATTGCTGTATCTGTCCTACAGTTCAGGCAACAAAGCACTGACCTTTTAGACTGTGCTATTTGTGCAAGGTAGCTCACCTGCTCTGACAAGGAAATTAAACTGTAATGACAGTTGTAAATGTGTGTATTTTTCTCTATCCTAGCACTTCATATTCATTCCCAACCGAGATGACTCAATTTACCAGGACTGAACTGAGTGAGGCAACAGTGGTTTATGAAACACCTTCTTATCCCACGCAGGGACTCCCCATTTCATAGGAGATTGAAACACTATTTAGTGTACACCCTGAAAAGCAGAAAATTCTTATTTTAGGAGCTAAAGTGAGCCTTACATGTTAATCTACAGTAAAATAAAGTTAGTTTTTAAATGAAAGCCAAGTTTTGTACATTATACAAGTTGATTCAAAGTTTGTAGATGTGGTTCCTTCCCTGAGTGGAATATAAAGGTGTACTAATTGACAGGTGATGTTCATTGTGAGGCTCAGAAACAACAGCTATCGGTTCCAGTTGGTCAGGTTTAATGCTAGGATGTTAGTTTTAGAGCCTTTAGGGAGAACTTGGGTCAGGTTTACAAGTTCTTCTCTGCAATCACAAAGTAGGTTAGAAACTTTTTTTTTTAAATATGGAAGCTGGGACACTCTCACAATCACCTCTCTTCAGGAGCTACTGCTTTAAGTAAAACACTGTATATCATGAGACCTAATAAAATCACAAGATTTGGCCGCAGTGCGCTCCATTCCTACCACTAAAACCCTGTTTATGCTTTGATTATGTCTCACCTTGACTATGCAGTCTCCTCCTTTTCATGTCTCAGACTAGAGGGTGGAGATGTGAGAAACTAATAAAAATGCTGCAGGTTCTCTAGAATATTCAAAATGCAGCTGATACATACCTACGCCTCCTTCATAGCACTTTGATCCTCCTCAACTTCCTTTACTAGCTATCACCTCTTGCAATAGATGACATTTCAACAGACACAAGGTTCTGACCTTATCTCCACGGCTCTACTAAACTCCACTCTGTCTACATCTTGGTACACCTATCCCAATCCCCTGATGGCCTTTCTGTTAGCCAATTTCCATTGCTTATTGCTCCTTTTGCCTCCTCCCAGTAAAGTGCTGTTGTGCTAGATAATACAAATGGAAAATCCTCTGACGTCCTATGCACTAAGCAATGTAACTCATT
Source organism: Rafetus swinhoei (assembly GCA_019425775.1). Taxonomy (NCBI): domain Eukaryota; kingdom Metazoa; phylum Chordata; order Testudines; family Trionychidae; genus Rafetus; species Rafetus swinhoei. The sequence continues at coordinate 31,111,376 of CM033439.1, read as the reverse complement.
CTCCTCAGCCAACCTCACTTTTAGAATTAATTACCAAGGCTTTGGCATCCCTTGCTTACCAACTGTAACACCTTGGGATTTTTAACACTCGTTGAGCCCGGCCTTACCAATCTGAAAATGCAGTGATAGCAAACAGTTTGTTCAAAACAAATTATGATTTATCAATAGGAACTTAACAGAAAGAAAAAGCTTTTAAAACAAGACAATATTAATGTGTGTTTAAGGATTATCTAAATTTAACATTTACCTAATGCAGTTAGGGAGCATTGATACACCCACCCTGTTTTTGCAATCAACCTGCAAATCTTGTCTCCTCATAAGAAACTCTTTTTAACTACTTTCAAGCTCCACACTTTTCATTAGACCAACAGCACCTGATTCTGCATTGGTGGAGGTAAATTTCAAAGTAATTATAACATCCATGTGTCTGTACTAACCATTAGGACAGTCTATAGGCATTAACATTTGGTGCCTGCCAAGTTAACTAAGTCTGATTTCCCTCTCATTTACTGTGTTTTCACCCAGAAATATAACCACCCGCAAACCCACAGAGATAATTTTATGAAGAGAAAGCTCCCCATGTTTGTCACAGCTAGGCACAACTGATTATTTTGCTAAGTCTAATATATATGCCTGAAAGTCCAGTGCCCTGTGATTTCTATGAAGAACTTATGATCATTAGATACATAATTTTGCTTAGTTTATATTAACTAATTATTGTCCACTACTTTGGGGGGGGAAGAGGGGGGGTGTTAAAATTAAACTTTGGATTTACTGCTGTATGATTATGGAGTTTAAAACTTGTATATAATTTGTAGGTGATTTAAAACTGAGCTGCTCAGTCCATCAACAAGAATGCTGTTCTGGGGTTCTGATAATAAAAAATAAAAGGCATTAGATTTATTTATATGGAGTCATCCAAAACCATACCATGATACAGTAGGCCACACCTTTCACCTCTTGATGGGAGAGGATGCGCAGATGTTTATCTTTGGAATAATAATTCAAGTGCATTTTCATAGCAATCACTGAGTACTTGGAAGTACAGTAAACAGATTAACAAAACCAGTATTGCACTCATGTTAAATAGCACTTATAATCATACAAAAATTAGGCTGTCATAAAAGGATTACAGTTTTCTCTTTCCTTCTTTTGAAGTGGAAATGTGAGATGCATAAACATGTTACCTTGAATCTATGAAAATGGAAATTCTGTTTATCATAAACAAATACTGAATTGTCTCCCTCATTCAGTGCTCAGCATATGCTGGGTCTGAGTAGCACACACATTCTAGAATGACAACTGTAATGTAAAAAGCATATCGCTCTACCAGTCTTTCCCTGAATAACTGGTCTGTAAACACAGGCACTGTGAGCAAAAAATAGGCACTGTCAATGCTCCATTGACATGCCACTGGCCCCAAGATATATCCTACTTTATAAAGTTGATGATCTACTCAGGAAGGCATAAATCATTATATATGCCGTTCACATGGGCCAAGATTTCACCCTAAATGAATGGAAATTTTGTCATTAGCTGTAATGGGTCCATGATTTCACCACTAGTACCTAAAGACTGGGGTCCTTAAATTTGGTTTTACCCATAACTAGTGTACTGTTGTGGCTCAATGATTGCCTAGGAATTCACAGAGTAAAAACTTTTAGTTTCTTTATTTTTTTACAAAAGATACAAAAAAAAACAAAACCATAGACTCCAATACATGTGCTGTGCACATACCTCATCTCTGTAACTACATCTGCCTACCTCTGTTACAATCAACTTTGATTTGTTTGTCATCTTCTCTTGTTGTCTCTTGCGCTATTGTGAGAACTTCAGGGCTGGGATGCGTTTCTTCTAACACGTTAGTAAAGAGTCCAGCACATTAGAACCCCAGTCCTGATTGGGGCAGTTAGACTCTAAGGGTATGTCTAAACTACATTCCTCTTTCAAAAGAGGGATGTAAATTAGACAGATCGAAATTGCAAATGAAGCCAGGATTTGAATTTCCCGCACTTCATTTGCATAATGGCAGCCGTGCGGTCTTTCGAAAAAGGGCTTTTCTAAAGTAAAACCGCTGTCTAGATAACAGGAGTAGAAATAGCAGTTGAAAGAAAAATATTTCCACCTTTTGAAGATGAAATTTAAATGCAAGTGTCTTTAAAATAGCACATTGTGTAATAATATAGGTTTCTCCAGGAGTCAGTTCAATTTCAAACCACCACAAGCCTGCTTGCAGCACATCAGATTTGGCTGTCAGAGATGGTTGAGGCAATAAGTGTTACTGGTATGCTAACACAAGCTACGGATTATAGGATTCTGCTGGTTCCCTAAAGGCTAAAGGATTCTATTTTCAGTCCAAAATGGACTGACAATAGGGAAAATAGAAAGGGAGATTGTATATAAAACTGATTTTATATACTTAGAACTATACAAAATCAAGGCATTGTATTGTACTAATGTATAAATGGAGAAAGGGAAACATTTTCTATGAATGAAAAAGATTAATTATCTTCAGCTACCTGGATTTCTCAGGTCATTGAGCACTTGGCACAAGCATTACGGATTGCAATGAAAGTGTGAAGGTAAATCAATAGACTTACACCACATGATTAATAAGGTGATGGCTGTAATAACACCAAACTGTTATATAGTCTCAATTTTCCTTAAAGTACAACTTTTCACTATCATCTTGCAGAATGGAGATTCAGATTCTTGAGCTCCATACTAGGGATGTTAAATTTTGATTAATCAGCTAATCAAGTAGTCGATGGAATTTCCATCTCCATCGACTACTCGATTAGTCCATAAGGGGGGTGCTCGTTATCTCGCTGCGCATCTGCCTTTGAAATGTACAAGAGCTGCCTGCAGCAGGGAAGAGGCACAGCGGGAACCCACGCAAGGGGTGACCAAAGCAGTCCCTGCTTGCGCAGGGACCCAACTGCTGCACCTCTCCCATTGAAATGTACAAGAGCCGCCCGCAGCTCTTGTACATTTCAAATGGAAGAGCGCAGGAGTTGGGACCAGAGTAAGCGGGGGATTCCTTCAGTCCCCACTCATGCTGTTTCCCCGCTTTGCCTTTGCCTCCCCTGGCCCCCCTGCAGAGATGGTGCTGGGGGGAACCGGCTTTTAAACAGGCTCCCTTAGCACTGGCTCCTGCTCCGCCCCCCCCCCCCACCTTGCTGCTTCTCTCTCTACCCAATGCTTATCAGGTAGTCAACTAGTTGCTTACATCCCTTCTCCATACTTGCCTGTAATATTTTGCCATTAGAAATTCTGTCTTAACATTTAACATTCCTGTTTATACCTGGCAAATCCACAGAGATTTACAAAAAAACTCAATTAACCAATAATTAGTCAGTATTTCCCAGTAATATATCTTAGGGTAAACTTCTTCTCCAAGTTACACCTGGGTAACACCACTGAAGTTAATGTTGGCAGTCAGTGTTTTCAACAAACCTGTTCTTTATTGCTGCATTACTTGCAGTACTTTTGGGTTTATGTCAGAAATAATCCCATTTCTTTATCAAGATAAATTTTTTAGCCTCAGAGATGGATTATCATTTCAAAAACAATGTGTGCACCATAGTAACATCAATGTGGTATTATTTTAATTATATTATGAATGCAGATACATTTTTGGGGCACACTGTGTAGTATGGGATCTGCTTTACAATCAACTTATTCAAACCTCTATTTATATCATTAACTGAACTGTTTTTAAAAAAATATTTTGCATTAAAAAATTCTCTAAGGACTGTCTTAATCAAACACAGACAAGTTTCATTTACACTGTATTTGTAACTGGAAAGTAAACATCCCATTGCAAGCACCTGTGTGTATCATTCAGCACATGAATACCTTTAAAAACGTCACCAAAGTCACTTTTTGAAAGTGGGACCTAGGCTCCTAAGCCATTAGGAGTTTTTCAAAATGTTACCTTGATTCAAATTACTTTTTGCTATAAATTCTTTAAGTAGCATTTTATCTTTAATTGAGGGTTCATTTAAAGGAGGCTTTTTATTTTCCAGAGCACTGTGCTTAAGTTTTCTAAATTCCTTTAAGAGTCTGGTATTATTCCTTCTCATTTCAAAATTTAATTTAGTCTCATTTAAGACTGTTTTACTGAGAAATACATGACAACGCCCTGGAGGATGTGCAAAGAATATGCTTATTATATTTGCAGATAACGTTACATTGAGTGTTGAATATACCAGAGAGGCTAAATAATATATTAGGATAAGTAAGAGATGGGATATAGCACAGTATAAATCTGGTAATCAGACTTCAGAAATGTGTGCAAGATTACTGGATGGATAAAATATGGTTTCTTTCTAATGGATTCTATAGCTTGTCCAAAAATAAGTTGTAAACACATTTGTAAAAAGACAAAATTCACTTATCATTATGCATCTTTTTTCAATCTCTCTGTGTTGTTAAGAAGTGATCAGCCACCTGTATGAAATAACACTATGGGAAGCACTAGATCAGCTTGTGTTCATTTTACTAATCCTAATCTTCAGGATTCCAAAATTTATTTTAAATTGAAACAATAAGGAGATAGAAAAATGACAGGAAAAACAGAATCCTTGTGAAGGCAACCCGATCTTCCCATCTCTACTAAGTATATTCAAGGTGAAATCCTTGCACTATTCAAGACAAAAAATCCTTTAACTACAATGAAATTGGAAATTGAAACCCACAGATTATATACTCAGAAGTTAGTTTCTTTCCAATGGGTTCCTGCTCGTGGATGTTCAATGAAAAATTACCATGTGAAATTCCCTTTTCAGTGTATATAAATGTCATGTAATATTTCTCACCCACCCTCTCTTCTTCTGTTACAAAATTATGTTTATCCATAATTTCCAGGCCCATATCCTCCCAACACAGTTATACAAACATTACCTTAACTCTATAACAATAAAGCCTCACTCAGACCAAAGCCTAAATGTCCCAGAAATAATTCTCTCTGATAATTAATCCTACCTGATCCATAAATGTGGGTTTCCAGTTTCTCTCTTGATCATGCTTTTTTCTAGCATTGAGGAGATGAAAACACAAATGAAGTTTAACATCAATCTTTGTTTATTTCAAAGCATTCTGACTATTAATCCTGGATGCAGATTGGATCTTTTCTATAACAATGTGAGGATGAAACAGCCTCTGCCTTAAATACAGAAGTTTAGGTGTTCTGATAATGTAGCTCAGTTCAATTGTCTTTATCTATCCAAGGTCCACACATATTCCCGTCACCTGTAATTGGAGAAAATCCACTGAGGAATTCTTCACAAAATATCTAGGCAGCCCAGATATGACATCACAGGAAAACATTGCCTAATTCTGTTTATTTACATGTCCCAAATAGAGCAAGTTGTGGGGTCCTAAAATGATATTAGTCCCATTGTTTAATGGGGAACTGATACAGAGAAATGTAGGCCAACATTTTCAAAAGTGGCTACAAATTTCTGGAGTCTTTTGCCTGAATTGTTATGGTTGGGAGAGTAGGCCAATGAAGCAGAACTCCCCACTTCCTTGGGCAGATTAGATTATAGTTAATGTAAATAAATATGATATCGTTGCTATAAATGAGGATACCCTTTCTTACTATGTGGGAAGGTATTATAGGACTCCAATCTGAAGTTAAGTTTTACAAAAGAGAGCATGCCACTAGTAGGTATTTTTGGACAGCTCCATCCTGTCTGAACGATATTCTGTGATGGATCATCCACACTAACAAGTTCACCAAACTTCTATTTTATTAGGTTCTTGCTCTGTAAAATGAAAGTTTGTGAACCACCAGTATAATCCATCTGGGACTATCATCAGCAGGATGTTTCTGAACATTAAGGTATGATCACTCAGAAAACTGAACTACTGAGTTACTGAAAAATACTGTTTTTAAAGACCCTCCACACTATGATCATCTTCAGACAAGGAACATCAGAGGCTGCATCAGTAAGATATTTTGGCTTGGGTAATATGGCAAGGGAACAGCTTGGTAGGTTTGTGGGTTTGCAACCAAGGTCAGAGTCACAGATTCCTTCATATCAAAATTTTCTCTTTCCTGAACCAGCAAATTTAGATGACTTGAAAAAATCCTACTACCACAGTATATAGTAATATAGGTTTTTTTAAAAAAACAATAGAGGTCAGAGGTGGTTTTGTTCATTAGAATATTTGTATTATTAAAATTAAGCATGAATTCTACAAACCAGTAGGTATATAAATCCATCTCAGAAAAGAAACTGAACTATGGAAATGTCTGACATTCAAAGACTGCTTGAAATGGACCAATATTAAAAGTATCTATTTTAACTGAAACCACATCCTGCATTTTCCTAAGCAAATAATTGTATTAAAAGGATTGTGCTTTAAAAAAAAAATCAGTACAAATATATATCAGGAGTCCACTTTGCTTTCAAAATTTTCAAAGAGTATTTGGCTATTATTATGCAGATTTGAAGAAAGGAGCCATTCTCCCAGATAAACCTTAAAAATTACAACACATGTGAGGGCCAGGAAAAGTTTTTAATAATGCTCCCAGAATGACACAATCTGTGCCAAAGGCAAGAAGAAATGAGTTGACAGCCTGGTTGCTGGTTATATCTTTGATCTTCACTCCTATGAGGTGTGTCAGAGGGCCATGTGTGGATACAGATGGTCAAATTACCTGGAGGTGACAATATAAAATTTACAAGCAATAACTATGACCGAGAATACTGTTTTCTGAGAATTAATGACTGCCTGGAATTAATAAGGTCGTGGGCCACAAGTTCTTCTCATATGGTCAACAGGATCATGATCCAGTATCTACTACATTTAATTAAAAATGTTCATAGATCTTCCAACAGGGGCCAGGTGTTCCAGAGGGAATGAATAGAACAGGTGATCAATTTATTCCCTGTTGCTCATTCCCAGTTTCTGGCAAACAGGCTAGGGACACTATCCCTGCCTAACCAGCCCAGGGCCAGATTATCTCTTCTGGAGACAGAGGGTTATTAGATGTTGTGGGGCCAAAAACAAGGGTTCAGAGTGTGGGACCGGTCTTTTGGCGGAAGCAGGGGTTGAGCACAGCAGGGGAGTGAAGGCTCAAACTGGTAGTGTGGGCTCTGGGATGTGGCTGGTGTGGGAGGGAAGGGGAGGTGGAGGTGCAAGGTCTAGGAGGGGGTTACGGTGAGGGATGGAGCTCAGGGCTGGGGCAGGGGGTTGGGGGTGTACAGGGGCCATCTCCCCTTTGTTAAACAGACCACAAGGAAGAGAGGGAGCAGGTGCCTCTGTGATTCCCAGCTAATGGGTCTGTGGGGGGCAGAGCCTGCAGACAGGATGGAGCTTCGAGCACTTGCAGTTCTAGTCCAATGGGGACAAAGGAAAAATAGGAGCACACGGAGCCACATCCCTCCGTCACCTCTCACCCCCTCTGCCAAGCAGGGCTGGAACACAGGGGCTTTAGTGGTTGCAGCCAGGGCCTGGGATAAGGTCCCCTTCCCTCCCAAAAAATAGAGCTCCTTTTTTTTGGCAGCCCAGAGACCTTTTGTGCCCCTCCTTAGTCCAAGCCCATGGGCTGCAGATCCTAAAGCCCCTTTCTTAATCCAGCCCTAATCCTGGGTAATAGCCATTGAAGGACTACTATCCTCCATGAATTTATCTAGCTTTTTTTTAACCCTGTTATAATCTTGGCCTTCACAACATCTTCTGGCAAAGAGTTCTACAGGCACACTGTGCGTTATGCAAAAAAACTTGCTTTGATTTAAATCTGCTGCCTATTAATTTCAATTTGTGACCCATAGTTCTTGTGCTATGAGGAGTAAATAGCTCTTTTCTACACTTGTCACGATTTTGTAGACTTCAATCACATCCCTCCTTAGTCATCTCTTTTCCCAGCTGAAAAGTCCCAGTATCATTAATCTCTGCTCATTACGGAAGCTGTTACATACCCTCTAATCATTTTGTTGCCCTTTTCTGAACCTTTTCCAATTCTAATATATCTTTTTTGTGATGGGGCAACCCTGCATGCAGTATTCAAGATGTGGGAGTACCATGGATTTATACAGAGGCAATAAGATATTCTGTAGCTAACCCTTTCTTAATTATTTCCAACATTACATTCACTTTTTTGACTGCCACTACACATTGACTGGACGGCTTCTGAGAACTATCCACAATGACTCCAAGATCTCTTTCTTGAGTGCTAACAGCTGCCTCACTCCACCATTTTCCAATGCACACTACTTTGCATTTATAAACATTGGATTTCATCTGCTATTTTGATGCTCAGTCACGCAGATTTAAGAAATCATTTGTAGCTCTTTGCAATCTGCCTGGGTCTTAAACATCTTGACTAGTTTTGAATCATCTGCACAGTTTGCCTCCTCACTATTTATCCCTTTTTCCACTTCATCTCTCTATACGTTTTAGAGTTTGAGAGTCTGAGTCTGTCTGTGAGTCCATTTGTTCAAGAACTCCTCCTAAATGGTAACAGCTAGGACCACCACATTTGGTAGGCAGCTTCCTCTTCTCCTAACTTAAAGCAAAGTCAGGGTTGGTTGCATAAGGAAAATGGGATGTGCCTGGAATTAGATTGTTTTCCATAACACGAAGGGGCAACGAGCACAGGGGACAGTTATATTGCAGAATGACTACAGAGGGGGCGGCTGCACCAAGAAGAGGGTAGCCAGTTGGGTCTGGGGCTCTCCACATTGCGGGAAGTCTCAGTTGTAGCATCAGATGGCAGGGGGAGGCTCCTGCCCTGACTCCTGCATGCCCATCCCCTTCCCAGAGTTCCCCAAACCCTGCCCTGATTCTTGCACCTTCACACTTCAGCCCCCTGCCCAGAACGACTCAAGCAATGCCAGGGAAATCTTCTAGTTTACGAATATGTTAAATAGGACTGGTCCCAGAACAGACCCCAGAGAGGAACCAGTATTTACCTCTCTCCATTCTGAAAATTGACTATTTATATCTAGCCTTTGTTTCCTATCTTTTAACCAGTCACCAATGCATGAGACAACCTTCCTTCTTATTCCATGACACTTACTTTGCTTAAGAGCCTTTGGTCATGGACCTAGTCAAAGGCTTTCTGGAAATTTAAGTGCACTATAGCCACTGGATCCCCCTTAGCCACATGCTTGTGGACCTCCTCAAAGAATTCTAGTATATTGGAAAGGCATGATCTCTCTTTAAAATAACATGTTGACTTTTCCCCAACAAATTACATTCATCTATGTATCTGACTATATTCTACTTTACTATAGTTTCAACCAGTTTGTCTGATACTGATGTCAGGCTTACCTAATTGCCAGGATCATCTCTGAAACCCTTTAAAAAGATTGACATCATATTAACTATCTTCCAGTCATTTGGTACAGAAGCTGTTTTAAATGGTAGGTTACAGACTACAGTAATTCTGCAATTTCATATTTGAATTCCTTCAGAACTTTAGGGTGTGAATGCAATCTGGTCCTGGTGCCTTATTATAATTTCTGAATTTGTTAAAAATCCCCTCCAATGACACCTCAATCTTGGACAGTTGCTCAGGTTTGGGATCTCCCTTGTATCCTCAGTTCTTAAGACTTATTCAAAGAATCCATTTAGTTTCTCTGCAGTAGCCTTATCTTTCTTGAGTGCTCCTTTAGCATCTTGACAGTCTAGTCACCCCACTGGTTGTTTAAGCCTACTTGTGTAAGGTAGGCTTCCTGCTTCTGTTGTATTTATTATTATTATTATTATTATTATTCGCTATTACTTTGGGTCTTTGACTAGCTATTCTTCAAATTCTTTTCTGGCCTTCCTAATTATATTTTCATACGTTATTTGCAAGAGATTATGCTCCTTTCTATTTTTCTCACTAGAATTTAATTTCCACTTTTGAAACTATGCTTTTTTTGCCTTTTGCTGCTGCTTTAATTTGTTGTTTAGCCATAGTGACACTTTTTTGGGGGTGGGGAGGAGGAAGAGGAGTATACATTTAAGTTGAGCTTTTATTATGGCGTCTTTAAAAAGTTTTCATGTAGCTTACAGGGAGTTCAATTTTGGCACTGTACTTTTTAATTTCTGTTTAATGTCATTTTTGTGTCATTCCCCTTTCTGAAATTAAAACCTACAGTGTTCGGCTGCTGTGGTGTTTTTCCTGTCATAGGGATGTTAATTGTATTTACATTATGATTACGATTACTAAGCATTCTAGCTATATTCAGCTCCTCAACCAGATCCTGTGCTCCACTTAGGACTAAATTAGGTCCTAATTCCACTAATTTCACTGGCAGATGGATCAGATCCAAAGTCCCTCCACCCAGTAATGTCCTTTACCGTGCTCAGTGTTGCTTAAAAACTGAATTCCTGAAATCCTGCACTTGTTTGTTAATTTGAAATAGACCAATAATGTTTGTATATTATATGCCAAATTCTGTCTACCACCTCATTTAAATAACAAAAAATCAAAACTCTGAGTATACATTTGTTTAAAAATATATACACGGTACATATGATAAATGACAAGTACACTAAGACATTTAAACCCAACAATTTTTGAAAGTTTAATATAGCTTTAGATAAAACTGAGCTTGCAGTATTAATGAATACAAGAGTTTGTAATTTTGTATAATCCAAATTAACTTGTACATTTATACAATTATAGATTGCATGCCAGAAAATGCAATTAGTTGAGTCTAATTTGAATATATACAATTTACAATATAATTCAAGCATCAATTCAGCGTTAGAGAACACAGACCTGCTGTGCAGTCAAACAGAAATACTTAAGCACTAGGGCTGGGCAAAAACAAAAGTGGTGAAATGAGAGAAGTGGCTCTGGTAACAAAAACGAAATATCAACTCAGAAAAACTTGTTTCTCAAGATTACAAATCAATTTGATTCATGTTTGTGTTTGCTCTTATCAATATTTTAGTCTTAACATGCATTATATTCCAGTACATGCCACAGGACTCAGCATCCTTGCTCCCAGCAGGAAGTGAGAATTTTTTATGTAAAAAATTAGGTATTTTCAATCAATCATAACTATTTATCAAAATATTTTGCAGCATCAAGCATAACATAAAAAGGACAGTACTTTCCAATTTCAAAACATGATTTCTTCAGATTGCTAAGGCCTGGTCTGTACTACAAAGTTAGGTCAACCTAAGTTCACTTGTGTTGGCCTACTTATGTGTAAACCACAGTCAGTTTCCAACCAACATTAATGCCCAGCAGAGCAGTGCAATACCGTGACATAGAGCCATGGCTCACTTACATAGGTCAACACAGCGCAAGTGTAAATGAATGACCTGTTAATGCTAGCACTCTTCTAGCAACCGACCACAATATTCATGTCCCTGCAACAGTGGCTGCTCCAGTCAGAATATTGAACTCCACTGTCAACGGTCACAGAGACTGGAATTTCTTAATCATCCTGCCCCTGCATTAGCACCTCTCATGTGATTCTGAAATGACTCTTCCTAGTTGCCTACCTTGGCAAGCATGACAACCAGCTCACCTTTGTTGTGTGCATTTGACCATGCTGCCTCTACACACAGAGAGCTACTAGATTTACTCTGCCCTGGAACAAACAAGGAGTCTTGATCTCCTCGGCCTGTGTGGAGAAGAGACTGTAAAAAAGAACAGCTATGGAACAGCTGTGGAAATACAAATCTCTATGTGCAAACTGCACAGCGAACACTGAAACTGCAGCACAATGGAGGTGACCAGCAGTGCTGGGTCAAAATGAAGTATTTTTGTCAGGGATAGCAGAAGATGAGGGAGGCAACAAGACATCAGCAGTTGCACTGCAGACCTGTCATTTTCAGAATGACCTGCAGGCCATACATAGCAGTGACCCTACCAGCACCCTGCATTCTATTGTGGATAAGGATGTAAATGAGTAGTCGAGTCGACTACTTGCATTCCTTCCCCACCCCGCTGCCTCTATCAGAGGCAGCAAGTGGGTGGGGAAAGCAGGAGCTGGTGCACCAGCACTGCCTCCGCAGTGCGGGGGGGAATGGATGGACAGAGGAGGCAGAGGCGCTGCAGGGAACCCAGCACGAGCAGGGACTGACGCAGTTCCCGCTCGCGCCTGGTCCCGACTGCTGTGCTTCTGCCTTTGAAATGTAGCAAGAGCTGTGGGAGAATCGTACTACATTGTAAAGCCGAGGCACAGCAGGGATAGCGAACATCCTCTGTCCCCTTCCCCCCTTATCGACTAGTTGATGGAAATTCTATCAACTCAATTAGCTGATGAATTGAAATTAAACATCCCTAATTGTGTACACTCTGCAGAAGCCTGAATTGCACACCTGTACTGTGAATAGTAAGGAGAAGGGGACAAACCATGCCAGGAGCCAGAAGCAGTTTGACTTTGCTCGAGACTCAAACCGTTTTACCATGTGAGTGCAGATGAGGTGTCTGATGGGAAGGAAGCTGGATGTACTGGCATTATTTTTTATAATCATTTTCACTACACTGATCTCATCTCCCTCCCCAGTCTTGCTATTCTTACCCATTTCAATAATGGTGCCCATCTCTTCAGCAAATTTAGAGAAAACCTAGTATAATGTTAGAAAAAAAATGCTAGACAATAAATCCAGCAAAAGTAATATGGCTGTTTGATTATACGATTCACATCAGATCATTTCCCTGTGCTTTGGCAGAGGTAGAACAAACAGAGGTAGAATCGGTGTCCACTTCTATCTTTGGTTTGTTGGGCTGAGTTGAGGGGCCGTACAGAGAACTTTGTTAATATGAACAGGGATGTCCTTATTCTCTTGAACAATCTCGAGTAAATTTCCATGGGCCCAGGCAGCTTTGGGATGCCACTTGCAGCTGAGTTGTCTGTGCCTCAGGAGTGAGATATCAGCCAAAGTTATCACTGCCTGTGAAAATCCTGCCAATTTCACTGCACTGCCTAGACTCACAACCAGAAACACCCAGCTTCTAAACCGTCTATGCAAAAGAACAATCCTACACCTTTACTCACCATGGCTTGAGCTGTAGAGAGATGCTGAAGTAACAACTAGCATTTCTTATTACAGGGAACAATGTATGAGATATTTTTTACTTATCATTCCCTTTCCATTGTGGTTAGGAATCTAACACACTATTAGTTTTAATAAGCAATAGCTGGGCCTGGTGGTCTTAAGAGGTGCTTCCTCCAGATCTGCTGAATGTTTGATTCTGAACAAGAAGAGAAAGAAGAAAAGTAGGGAGGATATATTCTGTGAGATCTTCCAATCCTATACAAACTTAGACTGTAACCACAGGGCTTGGCGAGGCCACATGACCATGACAATGGAAAAAGACCAAGAATGGAGAAAGCGGTTGCTGCAGGAGAAGGAAACGAAGCAAAAGGTATACTAGGAAATGCATTTGGACATCAAGAATTTGCTCTGGTAGCAAACTCAGATGTTGCAGAGCATTAATGACCTATATGCTCAAAGACCTCAGACTCAGTGGTATTTCTAGTGCTTGTAAAACACCATGGTCTAATTCCAACCCACTCCCATGTAAAAACTGATGGTTTGGTGACATCTTCAACATTACCACTCCATACTGAGGAAAGTAAGGAGAACCACAGCTACACATATACTGGCCTGTGAAAACCACAGGATCAGCCGCTCTTACGTCACAGTAGTAAGTGTTACACACATGAACATAAATGTTTAATGTTTACTTCTGTTTACCTTATTAAAGAGTTGCTAAAAAGTTTTTGCTTTGTTTGCACTTTAGTTTTGTTGGACATTATTTGCACATCATAGAATTAAATTTGTGGAAACTCAGACTATCTTTATTAGCTTACGCCAAATATTAATTGCATTACAGAATTCATAATGAGAGGCACTAACTCAGCCCTATTTCAATGCTGTTCAAATGAGCAGAAATTTATTTTATTACATTATTCATAGGGGGAGCAATAACCCATCCACATTAAAGTTCAATTCACATGAGATTTCATACAAGTATTTCATAAAAGGATCAGAAAACACTACCAACACTTACTGTTAAAATGGTCTTTTAAGGCCTTCCTCAGCCATACTGCTCCATGATTGGCTTTTCTAATAGCCTTTGTAGCTATCTGAATGGTCAAATTCAGCAGACAGCTGGTCAGCCTCACCCCTGCACCATGGTGGTAACTTTCCCCACATTGTCTCTTAAATATTATACAGAACACAACATTTAGTTATAACAATACTGATAAAACTTGAAAAACAACGAATAGTCTAGCAGCATGTAGATGGTATCATGAGCATGTGGATGGTATCATGAGCTTTCATGGCACAACCTACTTCAACAACAATATTGATGTTTGCCTTGTGAGGTCCAACTCTAGTGAGTAAACAGCATCAGCAGCCTTTCAGTATATCAAAAGCACATTCAACTCCCATCTTGCAATAACTGGGCTAGTAGGTGATACTTTTTTTGGTGCTGTTGAGGTGACTAAGTGAGTGATACTCAACATTGGCATTTCAGCATCAATAATTGTGTCAAAACAGGGGCATGCTCAAAAAGGGGACCCCCAATAATTGTCAGGGACATAGAATGCCAGCCCTGAAGACACAATGGTGGGGAGAGCAAGCTCCTACTACCTCATGGCTGCAGGGAAGAGAGAGAGCTCCTACCAGATTAAGGGCAGAGGGAGGGAAGAATGAGCTCCTGCAAGAGCAGGGGTGGGCAAAGGAGCCTCTGCGGGCTGGTCCAGTCCACCAAGCTGATGGATCCAGCACACAGCCGCCCTGCCACTCCTCCGCCCACAGGCCAATTGAAATCTGGGGACAGGGGGAGTACACAAAGTCTCCTCCCCCTGGCAGGGGTGCACAGCATCAGAGGGAACTGGCAGCTGTTTTAAAATAGCTGGCAATTCTCTCTAGGCACCAGGGGCGGGGAGGAGAGAAGACTTAATGTGCTCTCCTACCCCCAGGCAAATCCCACCAGCCAGTGCTTGTTTCTCAGGCCCAGAAGCAGAGATTCGCCATATGAAGCTGCTCTGGTTCCCTCTCTCCTCCTCCCCGCTATGTCTATCTGCATTCAGTTACTGTGCTTGACCATCTCTGCAACTTCCTCTCTGCAACTGTAATAGTACTCACTAAGTTCTGCATGTACAGGGGAATCATATGTCTTGTATTAGCAACACTCATAAAAAATTGTGCTGAGCTGTGCAGGGTCCATGCTTCTGCCAGAGACAGAAGCAGGGTCCATGCTTCTGCCAGAGACAGAAAAGCAGTTTGCAGGACTGTGGGAGTTTTAAAAAAATTGTGTAAAATTTATGGGCTTGGGGCAAGAACTACAGGATGATGAAAGTGGGGAAATAACCCCTAGTTTTCAGAAAATCATGGGCAAATCATTAGTATTTCATAAAGCCCTGAAAAAATATCTCACAAGGAATTGCCCCAGACGGTTGCATGGGGCGTACTGGGATATCTACCTGCGGTGCACCACATTTTACATTCGACTACTTGCAGTGGGTATGCACAGCACCAACACAAGCACCTAAGTATGAATGTGCCCAACCCAAATGTATTCAAAAGTCTCCAGCTGCACATCAACCACACTTTGTCACACAGACATGGCCATAGTAACTTGTGTTTCACTTGCACTTTATCAACAGTTCTAATTCTCAGAACCATTTGAATCCCTAGCATAATTTAATTACTTTTGGACATATTCTTGCACACATTTATTTCCAAATTTCCCAAGAGCAAACACTAAATATCTAAGGGTAACATTTTTTTAAAGTCTAATTTCCATGCTGCAGAAACTTATATAATGGAAAAAGAGTTGCCAAAAATTGACCTGACTGGATTTTTTCAGACTTCCATAGCAGAGATGTCAAATGTATTTTGTAATAAAGCCTGTCAAAGTGTCAACAACAAGGGGACAATGCACTTTCGGAATTAATCTTTAACATATCAGAATTTTGCTTACCAGGGAATTATGGCATGATACTGCTACACGCACTGAATAATGTGCAAAGGGCTGACAATTTAGCCAAAGATTTAACAAGCATGTAATGCAGATCACAGATTATAAACTCTGAAAAATTCTGCAAGTAAATGTGAAATCTATAAGTACAAAATTGACAGATGGTGACCTATGCTTAGTAACATTATATTTGAATTAATGCTTTCAGCAACCTAGAACCAATTACAAAACAAAATTTAAATTTTTTTTTCCAGATATTTGTAGATCTGCTATTATTATTACTTCTTTATACAGTACTATAAATGTGCACTTTATCATTTAAAATGGTCCAAAGCCCTTTGAATCAGAACTGCCAACACATGATTGAAATCAGTTAACAATGTACATCATGATCAATGTGTGTTCTCAAAGTAAAAAAGATTCTTGTTCACTGTGGTCCCAAACTATTTTAGTTAATTACATAAAAATTACATCACATACTTTGAGACCAGAATTACTATTTTTGCTGCTGTTGTCCTATTTAATTACCCTGCTTCCAGAAGTACACTAGCTACATATTTATGGTCAAATTAATCATTCTGACCCTTTTGAAAGCAGACTACAGATGAGCCAACATAAAATTATGACTGTCTGAAGGTATCCTGAAAGCCAGCCTTATTCCTGAAACTCCAAACCAGATGCAGGAACTATGCCAAAGTACCACTTCTAGTAATAATGTCATAGCATAAATTAATGAGCATTTTCAGATGCTGTGATGTATGCTATATAGAAGTTCAACTTTTAGAGGAAAAATGGAGACAGGTCCCAGTAGAGGCAGCTGATAGGTGCCAAAACGCTACTGACCCATGGTTGGCTGGAGGTACTATATTATGCTTAGGGCCCTACCAAATTCACAGCAATGAAAAATCTGCTGTCCTCCCATGAAATCTGGTCTTTTGTGTGCTTTTACTCTATACTACATAAATTTCACAGGGGAAACCAGAGTGTCTCAGACTGAGGGTCCTTACCCAAAATAGAGTTGAAGGGGGGGAGGGTTGCAAGATTACTTTAGGGAGGGTTGTGTTTTTGTCACCCTTCTGTGCTGCCTTCTGAATTGGGTGGCCAGAGAGTGACGGCTTTGGCAGCACCCAGCTCTAAAGGCTGCACTGCACCAGCAGCAGCGTAGAAGTAATGATGGTAATACTCTTCCATGACATTTTTTGCACTGCTGCTAATAGCAGCTCTGCCATCACTCTCCAGCAGCCCAGATCTGAAGGCAGTGCTGATGCCTGCAGCAGCTCAGAAGTAATGGCTGCAGTACTGGAACCCCACTCCTCTGCACACAATGACCTTCCCCACATTTTTGGGGGGTTAGTAACCCTACAATTACATCACTGTGAAATTTCACATTTAAATGGCTAAAACCATGACATTTAAAATTTTTTAAATCCTATGTCTGTAAAATTGACCAAAATGGACCGTGAATTTGGTAGGGCCTTAACTGTGCCATACCAGGCTAGCTCATATCTGCAAAGAAAAAATTAGAACAAAGTGAAATGAAAAATAAAACATTTAAAAATACAGTTACAAAGAGGTGACCTTTTGAACTTTAGAACACATTAAGTGTATTTTAATCAATTTAAAATATTATCACAATACAGAAAGCAAAAGGGAAAAATTGTTTGTCTAGATGGATTTTGTGGGCAATAAGAGAAGTTTAAATTTTTTGGCGTTTCAGTAAATGCTTTAACTTTAGCAATTTTTTTCAAAATTCAGAAAAATAATTCTGATCATGAGATTCCAAATTGTTTGGAAAATGAAAACAAAATATCCTACAAACTCTAACTCAAGTGCATAGTCCCTAATCAGGTAAGTAGTCACACTGAAGCACAATCAACAGTTTGCATGACTGGATCCTAAATGTAGAAGCTGAAATTCCAGTCCCATTGAAGCGAAATCAGTATTTTGTCTTTGATGTAATTGGGGCAAGATTTCACCCAGAAAATCTAAATATTTGTTTTTATATCTTCTTCATAGACCGATACTAATGACATCAGAAAAATCAAACAAATGTGCTCATTTTGAACATTTTTCTTATGTTAATAATCATGAAACAAAATGATCTCACTTTATTGATTTTATATTTTGTGCTTAAAAACATAAACTCTGTTTGAAATATTTTGCCCAGCCCTAAACAGCACAATTTCTGCCAACACCTCTTATGAAGTATGCTTCAAATTCTCCCAGCATTGTAATGGCAGAAAAAAAAACACGAATAAAATATTAAAGCAAATTATAAAATGACAAATAATTTAAGGCTAAGAAATTTAGTGTTTGGAATTGACTAATGCGGATAGCCTTATTTTAAGAAAGAAAACATGCACCATAACTACTTTGAACAAAACATCACAATCTACAATCAGAAAAAAAATACATTTTAAATTAAATTATAACTTGCCCTGAAAGTTACCTACTCATGTTTTACCTACTACTTACTCTTAAGAAATAGGAGAGAATAACACCCCCCTTTACATATTTTCAGAATATACAATATAAATATAGTAAGAATCATGCCAGAAAACTATATGCAAAAATTGCACACTATTATTGCATGCTTGTTGTGATACTACATGCCAATTAATATTAGTTCTCATATGATTCCAGTCGGGACTTCAGGTCTTATCATATTATACTTCCAGTATATCACTATCTGGGAAGAACACAGCTGTCCCAGTTTGCATGTAGTGCTTAGCAAACTCATTTTTTATCAATTGTACAGACGGTCCCCGACTTACAAACAAGTTACATTCCAAGCACTTGGTCGTAACTTGATGTGTTTGTAAGTCGGATTACATTCACTGACGTACGGCCGCGCTGTTCGTAAGTGCGGATTTCGTTCGTAACTTGGGTTCTGGCTGTACAGGAGGTTGATTGTAAATACGAACGGTCGTAAATCGATGCATTCATAACTCAGGGACCGGCTGTACTCTTTTCAGAGGGTTTGCTTCCTGCTCAAATTGAATTGACTAGTAATGCAAACTTTACATAATATCTAAATGTCTCTTTTTGTTATGTAAATCGATCAGAATTCATTTTCCTCAATTTGGGTGGAAATTTCCCCTCCATTCTAGCTCCTCCTCCTGACAATTTTTGAAGCTTCGGTGGCAAATCAGCCACAGACTGACTCATAGGATCTGACATCAGCTTTGTAGTTTTAGATACCAGTTTCTCTTCTGAGTTGCCGGGAACAGAGCTTATTCGCTGAAGTTTCATAGGTAAGTCCCCGATGCTGTACGCCTTTTCAGAGGTTGTAGAACTCATCCTTAGTAGTTTTTTGGGAAAGTCTTCTCTTCCAGTCATTTTCTGCAGTTTTGAGGGTATCTTTGTACTAATGTCATCTAGACCATCTAGACATTCTACAGAATTATTCCTTTCTTTACTGTTACTTTCAGCTGGTCCTATTAAGGGGGAAGATATAAGAAGCATTTCTTCCTGTTCTTTCACACTGTATGGTGGTGTAGGGACTTCAAATGTTGCATGGAACTGGGAATAGTCTACTTTAAAAAATCCTTCCTCTAAGGAAATCACAGGGAAAAAACGGTGACCCCAGAGAACTTCATCTTCAGTATATGAAGTTCGGGCTTGACATGTCATCCCTGCAACAAAAAAGCAAACAATAGCCTTGATACATTATTAAGAAATAAAATTGCATAAATAAAATCTAACTTGATTTTGGATGTATAAAATCTTGATTTGTAATATTTCATATGAACACATTTTATGCTTTTTTGTGCATTTAACACACCAATGATAATTAAACTTTGAAATCAATGACTAGCTATTTTGAAGATTTGTTCCTGTAGAAGGCACGTGGTGTGTCATAAAGATTGCACATATGCCCTTTATTGAAACTTTACCTGCATATTTTCCATTTTTTATTTTCTTGAATCAAAGTTATCGTTGTCTCCAATATGGAGCTAGTCAAAAATGCACGAGAGAGGGGGACTAAATATTGGAACCACTTCAGTTTTGTTTTTCATTGAATTTTTTGTCATTTAATACACTAAAACTATAGCTGATCCTTGAACAGAAAACAGATTTCACAAGCATTTTTTTAAATCTATTTTTGTCAAAATTTTACAGCCTGCTCTTCTCCAATGTGAGCCATGTAAAAAAAGATTGCAGACCTGAACTTAACTTGTACTAAACACATAAATTTACCACTCTGACTGGGACAGTAGACGAGACAGAGTTTTGAAACCTAAGACCGGGTTTCTGAGAGTTCACAGAATAGCTGTTTATTTTTTCTCCATACCAATGTGATAATTGAGACACACAATTTTTATTTATGATTGCATGCTCGTTATGAAGACTCCTATCCCTTGAAATGGTGTTGGCAGGGCAACCCAGTATAGTGAGTGTGGGAATGAACATCCCATTGAGATGCATGGGACAGTTCACACCTGTCAGAGATTATTGATTCACATTCTTAAATTTTCTTTGCAACCACGAAGGGTATAAAAAATTAAACCAGAAATTCTGGATCATCACATGACTCCCCAATATTGGGCCCTAGGCATGGGCTTATAGCAGGGGCAGGCAAGATACAGCCTGTGGTCTGGATCCGGCTGACCAAGTGTTTTGACCTGGTCTCCAGCCCTCCCCTGCGGCATGGAGCAGTGGCCGCTCAAAGTGGGTGGCTGCTCCCTGTTGCTCTCTGTGCTGCAGGAAAGGGGGAAGAGGAAAGAGGTGTTGCACACTGCCTCTGCCCTCAGCAAATTCTCTCAGCTTCAACTGACTAAAAACTAGGGGTGCAAAATCCTGTTTAATCAGTTAACTGGTTAACTCTTAAATGGGAGTGGGCGGGAGGAGGGGGGAGCTCCAGCCCAGGCTGGGCTGGAAAGGCCCCCTACTGTAATCAGGGTCTGGTCTGGCCAGGCACAGCAGGCTGCTCCAGTCTGAAAACAGGGACTGCTCTGGCCAGGCTGGAGCACCCCCTCCCCCCCACTCTCCAGCCCAGCTACTCCAGCCAGGGCTACTTCAGCCCAGCTTCTGGTTAACTGTAACCAGTAAGCATCACCCAATAAGAGTGATGCTTACCAGTTAACCATTCACATACCTACTGGAAACCAGCCAATGGGAGCTCAGAGACTTTGCTGGTGGCAAAGAGTAGGGTGCAAAGTTTTGTTTTGATATCTGGAACTGCAGTGTGAGCTGCCACAGTAGTGGACACTAAACAAAAGAATAAACTGTACTAAACTTGGTCATTGTCCCACAAACACCAACTACCAGAGGGGTAGGTAGCACTGACTATTAATGGATTTCAAAAGTCCAGAAACATGCTGTGAGAAAAAAATTGTTCATACTGCCAGTCATTCCTCTTTTATTGTTTTATATTGACCTCAAAAGTGAACCTCAGTTAAAATTATTGTTTATGTGGTGGCTATTCTGTTTCCAAATTTGTAGATAACAGTAATATAGTTTAACGACTAATTATTTAGATTCTAAATCAGAAAGTAACTAATATTGCCACTTTATTGGTCAGCTGTGTCTTTAGGGCTTAAATGAATAATACCAAATCTTGAGGACTTAAATGTTCTTGTTTATTCCCATCTGGACATTCTCTTTATATTTTGAGGGAGCAGACCTTCTGCAATGCAGAACTAGAAACAGATTAGTCATCTTGCCAACCAAGGAACACAACATTGATTTGGAGCTAAGAACTCCTAGGTTCTACCCCTAGTTTTGCACAGATATAGAAAGTGACAGGTCATTTAACCGACCCCCATTTTCAATACCCAAAGGTAAAATGAAAATAACATATTGCCCAAAAATGCTTGCATTAGCTACGAGCTGTGAGGGTTAATTAAACATTTCCGAACACCTTGAAGATAGCATTTATATAGCATATTATAAGTACCATTATTGCTGTTTCTTTGCAGCATTTTACAGGCCCTAACAAGCCCCAGCCTCATTCCCTTTTGTGTCACCTGTGAGAGGATATCAGCATGATCATATGTCCATAAAGGTAATTTTTTTACTATGTAAAGTCTACCACCTACAAACACAAATGATAAAAAGCATATTTTTCATAAAAATATTTACAACTATAATGTTTTTATAAGATATTGTGATGTACTGGAGTATCCAGCAGGATATATAAATGTTGTTAGATTTTGAAATTAATTAAAAAAGTTAAACAACTTCCCCAAACTGGCAAATGTAGTCTTTTCCCACAGAATTTATATTACAACACACACACAAACACACTAGCAGGAACTTAAAAGAAATGCCTGCATCCTTTGAAATGCACGTTTTTGGAAAATTTGCTATAATAATCACTGATGCACCTGACCTGCTCATCCAACTACAAAATCCAAACAAGCCTTATTAATAGATTATTGTGTGTCAACTCCCACACTTTACTTTGAGATGGCTTTCAACTCTCCACTATGCATTCTATTTAATTTCCTCTGGGAAGCCACAGAGAAAAGTTCAGGGGATTAAGATTAGATTAGATGACCTCTTGAGGTCTCATCTGGCCCTATGATTCTAAGTGTGAAATTAGAGAGCAGCATGGACTGTGTAGGGCAACAACAGAGGGGGAAGTCACTCCAACTGGTTCTCCAGTCCCTTTTAGGGTTACCACGGTCCATTCTGTATCTCAACTGGTGCCCTATAACTGGAGCATGAGGATGCCCAGAGCCACAGTATATTAGCATGAGTTTGTTCCAATGCAATTGCTTTGGTACAGAAGTAGAGAATTATTAGTAGCTATATGTTTTATAATAAAGGCCACATATGGGCCAAAAGCAGGCATTGAAAACCAGTTAGAGGAAGTATAAAAAGCAAAGCACAAGTCATGGCAAAGACTAAAAGACGCAAAATTGACTCGAGGCTGCTTTTATATATTCATTGAAGAAAACTAGTCATAATTCAGCCAGCACATACATATTAAATATTTATGTGTAAACATGAACATGGTACCTCAAAAGAGCACGCTGCAAACACAGTACTTGTGTCTGGTTATATTTTGTACAAAGGATACCCAGAAAGGTATAAAAGGTCATGATCTGCTGAAACTCATTGTTCTGTGAAATTATACAGATTATCATTATATGTGGAGTAATGAGTTTTCTCTATATAGTTATTACTGAAATACGTTGCCAGTCTAGAAGATGCCCACAGGTAGCTCTCCATGGGCAACAAAGAAAGTGACCCATACCCAGGTAGTTGTTAAACAACCATCACCAGCCACTGACCAGGGGAACTGTAAACAAGAGATTTGAATGCAATGAGAGACAGTTATGCAAGCACCACACAGCAGGAACGGCTCAGTAAGCTCTGTGACTCAGCAAAGCCCATCAGGACATGACTGGGCCAGTATTTTTCCAGGCTCGTGAACTGAGAGTACAAATAAGGGATCTTGGCATCATGAGATCATCTCCCCCCTCCCCACTCCACTCCCCAACTCTGAGGGCAACAACATTGGGAAGACAAAGATTTTGAACTGGGGAGATTAGTCCCAGGCTGAGATGGGAATTCAGCCTGTGTACCAAGAACTCTAACTTGACTGTAACATCCAGGGGGTGAGAAAAGCTTACTGAGTCTGATAAAGTTCAGGGTTTAGACTGTGTATTTACTTTTTATTTCTTAGGTAACTATCTCAAAGCCACGTAATCTTTCTGTAGTCAGTACATTTATTTTAATGTTTGATCTTTTCCTGTGAGTTTGTCTAAAATGCTTGGGAAATTTGCTGAGATTACAAAAGATGGAGCATGTCCACTATGAAATAGCAATCTAATTGATGAGCTTGCACTGGTCAAGAGAAGTTTTTGAATAGTGTAAGAGAGTACACTTCCAGGGTGCAAGGCAGAGAACTGGGGGCGTGAATTTACTGGCATCTCCCTTTGTACAGTTCATGAGTGGCTGAGAGAGCATTCATGCAACTTAGGTGGCTGTGTCTCTGTATGTTGGGGTACACAATTACAGCATCTGGAGGAATATGCTGCTTGTCATTGACAAAACACTGAGAGACAGCCCAGCTGGAGTTAAGGGGCCACAGTGGACCTTCAGTTCCAGGTTGCATGTAAGGGGGCAGGGCACAGTAAAAAAGGTAAAAAATTTCTGGGACCCAGAAAGGTGGGAAAAAATCTGTTTAATAACTACATTTTTTGTCATATTCACTGGTATGCACTCTATAGTACTAGATGGCAATTCACTTCTATGAACTTTGATTTTGCTGATCTCAAAACATTTGTATTGGCTCAGTTATAAGTTGTAGCCAAGTGTTTAAAAATGAAGTTTTTCCTTTTTTTTTTTTTTTTTGGTTATGTTACCCTAATTCACATACCTGAAAATTTGAAATGAAATCAGTTTTGCACTTGAAGATACTTTTTAATCAGGAGATTTAGGAGAAATAAGGAGAACTGAGCTTAAGGAACAGCTACTGCCAACAGCTACATTTTCATGTCAGTCATTGTAACTGATTCCCACGTTGGTTTGATTTGACTCTAAAAAAAAATTGCAGTCATCTGTGATATTTTAAAATCTACCCATGTTTCACAACTCCAGTCTGGCCAGTGCTACACTCCCGCTGTGCTGGCCCCTGCCAGCCGAGCCTATGCTCCCGGGTGAGGCTGTGCTCCCCGTTGTGCCAGCCCTGCTGCCATCAGGGCTGTGCTCCCCACTGCCAGCCCAGCCCCTGAACTGGGCCAGCTGGAGTTCTCTGCTGGACTATGGATGTTGCCAGACCAGAGAGTCCTGGATTTTAGAGGTTCAACCTGTAATATAATATACAATATATTTATGAATCATAGGTCCATCAGTGGCAATTAGCCAGGAATCGTGCCATTAGCCTCTATTTATCAGAATCTGGGAATGGGTGATAAGGGAGGGATCATTTGATGATTACCTGCTCTGCTCAGTTCCTCTGGCGCACCTGGCATTGGCTACTGTCAGAAGACAGGATACTGGGCTAGACAGAGCTTTGATCTGACACATTATGGCCATTCTTATGTTCTTAATAATGCATCATACTGGTCATTCCTCCAGTTGTGTTTTAGTTCTTTTCATAGTATTTTCAGGTTTTTGTAAAAATGAGGAAAAAAAGAAAGAATAATATGGAAAAGTACTGCTGCACAAAAAATATTCAACCACAAGCAACTTCCACTCAGGTAAAACATTAATGTATGTATATGAGATATAATTAGAAAGAAATTCACTAATGTATAAATAGAGTGATGACCTGTTTTCTTTTTGTCCCAGGGCATTTCAATTTTGTTATGAAATTATTGAGGGAAAGAATCACATAACACAACAGGTCATCAATAAATAAATTTTAGAAGAGTGTTAATTATGTTGAGTACTTAGCCTATCTGTCTCCTTTATTCTGCAGTTGTTCATTATCTATAGAGCCCCAGCCAAAGAACAATTGTAACAACAGGGCCTTCAGCTTCTTTTTAATCTCACGTTAGCTATGGAAGTCTTTAGTAGATGAGTGTTTGTAAGGAATATATGGAAAACAAATACAGCAGCACTGGAAATTAGATATATGATTACTGTAAACAATAAAGTTGTTTAGCTTTGTTGACCTTTGCTTAGTATAGTTAAATTACATACAATGCAAACATCTCTTTACAAAAAGAGATAACTGACAACACATCTAAGCTATGGGCTTTGATGATGAGGTTAAAATTCTAATTCACTATCAAAGAGGCACCTTAGTGATATGCAAAGAAGGAACAGTTCAAGGGTTATTGCGTGGTGTACACTGATGACTAGAAAATAGCACAAATATTACAGCTTTAATTATTTTCATGAGATGACTTTCATATAGCAATTGAGAGTCACCAGTTTCTAAATTACAAACACACAAACTTCACTACAGAAGGTGAGATAAAAAATGACAGTTCAAGTCTAACTGAGGCTTGGGCTATGCTAGCCGTTATATCGGTATTACTAAATCCATACACCTGAATGACATAGTTATACCCCCAACTCCAATGAAGACAGCATTATGTTGATGGGAGTGGTTCTTCCATTGAAATAGCTAATGCAAGCAAGATGACGTACCTATACCAGAAACAGAAGCCCTCCCGTCGGTGTAGATTAGCATCTTCACTAAAGCAGTATAGCTGCATTGGTACAGCTGCACCTCTGCAACCTTCCAAATGTAAAGAAGTCCTAAGTGACATACTAGAGTAATGGAAATTGGCAACATATCTGACTCTAGAAACTACTAAAGAAACAGATGCTGCCACTGGCCACAGCGGGGCCTCTCTGATGTAGAGCATAGTTTCTAAACAAGAAGAGAAGGTGAACATCAGGAGGGATGTTTTGTTGGGTGTTCAGTAGAATCTCAGTGTTATGAACACTAGAGTTACAAATTGACCAGTCAACCACACATCACATTTGGAAATGAAAGTACACAATCAGGCAGAAGCAGAGTCAAAAAACCAACCAACCAACCAACCAACCAGCAAACAGAACACAGTACTATTTCATTCAAACTTCTACAAAATATAAAAGGAGGGAAAGAAGCATTTTTCCCGACTGTTGTGCTTCTTCCTATGAAATGTACAAGGGCTGCCTCACGGCTCTTGTACATTTCAGAGGGAGAGGAGCAGGAGTGGAGGCTTAGGCAGTCCCCCTACGCCTCTTCCTTTGAAATGTACAAGAGCTGCGGGCAGCTGTTGTACATTGCAAAGGGAGAGGCACAGAGGGATAGTGAGCGCCTCCCTTATCAACTAATAGATGGAAATTCCATCGACTACTTGATTAGTTGATTAATTGAAATTTAACATCCCTAGTTGTGAATAGGGATGTTAAGTATAGGTCAATTAACTAATTGACTAGTCGATGGATTTTCCATCAACTAGTCAATTAGTCGATAAGCAGAGGAGCCGCAGCAGGCTTAGCTCCCAGCCACAGATGCTAACCCTGCTGCGGCTCTGCCTTTTAAGTGCATTTAAAAGGCTGGTGCACAATGGGGGGACACAGCGTAAGCTGGGCCAGCTGATTCCTGGCTTGTGCTGGGTCCCCTCCTACTGCACACCAGCCTTTTAAATATATTAAGAGCCCATGGGCTCTTAATACATTTAAAAAGCAGAGTTGTAGTGCTTGATCCCGACTACTTCCTGCCCCCCACCCCCGCGGAGCAGGGGGGAACTGGCTTTTGAGCTCCTGCTCCCCTCCTTGCTGTCTCTGATAGAGGCAGCAAGGGGGAAGCAACTAGTTGAGGGACTAGTCGACTATCTGATAAGCTTTTTCTTATTGGACAGTTGACTAGTTGCTTACATCCCTAGTTCTGAATTTGTTGTTTATTGGCTAGTTTAATTTTGTTTTTAATAAAAACTCAAAATAAAAGTTCCTATATGACAGGAATTCACTTTATTATGAGGGAGTACAACAGTTCACAGGTAGCAAGCTGAGCTGCAGATAAATAGAGCACTACAAAACTACATGCAGTATTCACTAAGTTGTACTGGCAGAAAGACTATGATAAAAAAAAAAACCCGTAAGACTGTCATCTGATGGGTATCTTGGCAAACATGCATTTAATTTAATAGCTTAATGTAATCTATTTTGCTACACTTGAAAAAATGACATTTGTGTCATTGCTTTAGGCTACAATTAACAAATGTTTGTTGCCTATGACTAAGGAAAAAGTTTTCCTAAATTGATTGGACTATAGCTACTGATGGATGCTGAAGAATTATGGGCTAAGAATTCATTAATAAATTCCCCCTTAAGTATCTGCAGCTGCAGTCACTTAGTACTCTAACTGAGTAACTAAAAACAACATTTTCAAGTGACCCAAAAATAACCAAATGCATTGTTTTTCAGAATTTCCTTGAGCTACATTTTTCCACTACAGTAAAATGCCATTAAAACTGTGGTGAGATGGCAGAAAGGTTCTTCTCAATGGTTTCTTTTGTGTTTAGTTGCTTACATGGTATGGCAAAATCTTGTACCAGTAAATAAAGTGGCCAAATGTAACTTAGATAAATACAGTATCAGTGTACAGTATAGTTCCAAAGCTTCAAAGGGGCAGCTGAGTTGGTCTGTAAGTTATCCCAATTCCTTTCATTGGAAAATCCTCATCTGAATCCATTTTATCCCCCTGTAGTCCTACATTAGTTAATCAGTATTGTTCATCAGAATGCCTGGGTATCTAAAACTTATTAATATCACCTTTGGATAAATGGATGATTATTGTAGTATTTTGATGTCCTGCAGAATAGTCTTTAAGGAAAGCAATTATCACATGTAATAGAGAATCAAAAGCCACTGGGATTCAAATCTGAAAAGAGGGTCAATTAATACAATTATGTAAACTAGTGTAGTCACCTTACTAAAGTGGCCTCTGACTTTTTTTGGGAAGATCCTTTGTGCTGCAATCTAGCTCTAGAGACTACAACTCCCATGAGCCCTTGAGGAAAAAGGAGGAAGCGGGGGCTCCTCCAGGCATTTTGGGAGAGTGGAGCCAGGGTGCTGTGGAGGAGCCTTTGTCCAGTCCAGGAACTGTTGCATTGCAGCTAGAGCCGGGGACTAAGAGCATGCAGGGCTTGGATCTAGCAGGCTGCTTCAGGGGCTGCTGATTGTCCCTAGAGGAGAGCCTCTGGCTGTGCCTGTGGCTGAGAAGGGCTACAGAAACCTGTACACAGGAGGAAACTGTGAGTAACTGGGTTCTTTAGGAAAGTGCTGCCTGGAACAGACCTCAGAGATATAGACTAACTCTGGGTCCAAAGAGAGCCAGAGTGACCAGCCCAGTGAACCAGAGCTGCTGGCATTTGGTGGAGCCTGCTCCGGTAGAAGAGAGATTTTGCAGCTGGCTGCTCAGCTTGGACTAACACACACAGGACCTGCACAGTGCTATCTCCACATCCAGCTACAGACCTTCAAGCGCGCCTACGCAAGAGGCTGGGACTCTGAATCCAGAGGAGTGCACACTTTGGGGGTGGGATAAATGGTGGTGAGCAAATGCCAGATAGATAAGTTTCCTTTCTTTCTGTGACTTTGTTAATTGATTTTATTCACTATCAACCTGTTCAATCCTGTTTCTTTAAATTGTTAAGTAAAGGTGTGTTAATTCTAATTTAATCAATTAGATGTATATTATTTATAATTGTTGTCTTGGCGTTAGATCCAGATTGTTGCTGGAATAACTTTATTCCTGGAGGCTCCCAAGCACACCATTAAGTGTGTAAAGGGCCAGCCAGGTGGAGGCACTGCCACTGTATATTCTTTAGGAGCAAGGGACTGCAGCAAGGGGGTGGACAGGGAATCCCCAACTAAACAACATCACCACTGAGCTACTCAGGATCTCCTTTTATGTCAAAACCATCAGGTGTCCAGGCACACCTGTGAGTGTGACCTGCTCCCAAGTAACCCAGGGAGGAAAAAGGGGGTTACACTAGCATCTAGCCTCTAATAAAAACAGAACAGTCTGAAGTGGTCTTAGCTTAATCATGTTTGAAGTCATTTTTTATAATTATAAACTAGTCAACACTGCTGCATAAGGGAATAGCAGAAATGCAATTTTCCCAGTGCAACAAAATTAGTTCAATTAACTTTATCTATTAAATTATAAGAATACTAAAGTACCCATCAAGTCCAGTATCACAAATTCATTGTTGATTATCTCCCTGCCCCCCTCCCCGCTAGATAAACCTGTGAATGCTTATTGAAGGCTCCAACTGTCAGCATGTTACAACTATTTAAGATACACCTAGACAATATACAGCTGCTCAGAAGCTATGGTGATGAGCACCAAATGCATATCCATAATTTTCTCTTTCATCTTTCCATATTCCATTGTCACATATATCTAGAATTACAGTCACGTATACATATACCTAGGCATTGTCCAGTTCCCACTGAAATCAACAAGAGAGGAATCAGCCTCTAAGGATGTGGAGACACATAGAAATATTACCTCATTTGGGAGGGTTATCTGTTCTCTGAAGCATGCGTACAAATGATCTTTAATTTCATGGAAGTAATGAACACCTGAAAATTTATAAGGAGAATCTGCCATAAAAAATTCTGTTAATTGTGAATATGTTTCTTGCATTATGCCGTTAAGATATTCTTCTTGCCATTAGTAGTCCATCTTGCATAAATTACTCTAGAATGTATAGCTTAAATGTATAACACATAACAAGCAGATAACTGAAAATTTGCATATGCATGTGTGATCTTTATTGTCCCCCCAATATAATTATGAAAAGGAATAGCTCCATAAAGTAATCTGCATGCTGGACAAACTATTCAGTGCGAAACAGCCACCTCACATAATTTACAGTCTTTTAAAACCTTCCATCACAACCAACAGTAGGATTGTGAGGACTGTCAGGTCTCATTTCTTCACTGGCCCAGTGCATTCTGTCATCTGCAAACATTACACTTTTATTCCGAGTGATGTTTTGTTTTGAAAGCTAGATAGATTTTGTTTGCATTATTTTAAAAATAGTAAAAAAAAACAAAAAAACCCACCCAAAATCATGACAAAATGAAGACAGAAAAAAATTAATTTCCAGACAAATGAAAAATTTGTTGGGAATGTTTCTGTTTGCACAGTTCTAGGACCAGGAGCCCATTCTGCTGGGCACTGTACAAACACAGAACAAAGATCTCCTTACCCCAAAGACAGTCTCAGCAAGACAGCATCGATGGAGAGACAAGACAGAGACATGAGCATAAGGGAACAATGAGACATCAGTTATCAGCATAAAGGGCAATGGTCTCCGTTCACCAACAGCCTAACCACTGTATATATTTTTGGAGACATTGTAGCAATAGAGCGCTCTGATGAGGGGCTGAAGGTGAATAATGAGGTAGCTTTGTGGATGTTTGTGGGGACTTTTCCCAAGTATGAGGGACAGCATGGGAGAGAGCAGGAAGATGCTTATTTGAAAATTGAACAGGTAGATGACTGAGGCTACTGATCAGTGTCCAGTCAACATCTCTATCATAAATGAGATATGTAAATGTAGGCCAGAGGCAGTGAAACTACTAAGGAGAGTGATGTCTGCTCTATTGCCTCAGCTACAAGCTGGTTGGGTTTTAGCACAGGCAGTAGAGGCTCGTGACTTTAGTCCCTAAAGTCATAGGTTCATCCTGCCTGACAATGACCTGCCCTCCCCTCCCCACCCCCATTACATAGAGTTATGGGCCTTGGAAGTAGTAACAGGAGTCCAAGTAGCATGAAAATAGGTGTTAGTATTGAAGAGTATCACTTTGTCAGAGCAGTCAGTTATTTGTGTATGTTTGTGAGTAAGAGAAATTGCAAATAAAGTCCCTGATTCTGCAACATTTGAATAATATTTAGATTACAAAAGCACTGTTCTGTGTTTTTTACAGTACTGCAGGTGCTGAGGTATTGTGTATTCATTAGACAATCCCAGTATTGCCAAACTTCAGAGATCAAATATCATAAGATCTTTTTGGGCTTTGGTCTCTTGTAAGTTTGAATTCCGCTGCCCATCCTCAGTATGTAACAATTCATGTTGCCCACTCTCCCAAATGTACTGAGTAAGCTAATTGTGGGCCAGGCTAAAAGAGCTCTCACTCCCCACATCTGCCTATTCCCTGCCTAAGCAATTAATTCAGTCCCATCAGTTTAGCCACCACCCCTAGTCCTTCCCACCAGTTTAGTTTCCCCTCTTAGCCTCAACTCTGCTCCTTCCAGGGGTTCCTCACCTCTCTCTCAAACACTTGGGCCAAAGCTGCAGCAGGCTCCTCTTTCCCCTGTCCAGACTGGTGGGGAGCAGCTCTAGGGTTATTTTACCCCCTTCTCTTGCAGGGAGAGAGGGGGAAGGAGCAGTGGTGCTGTCCTGTCTCCACTGCTCACAGAAAGGGACCTATGGGACTTTTTAGCTCCCTGCTGCCCCTCCTCCCTTATGAGAATGACTTTGGATTGCTCTGGGGAGAGGGAGAAGTAGAGAGAGTTCTGTTTGATTGATTATTCTGCTCCATAAGGGATGCGAGAGAGGTGGGGAGCTAATAAGAGGGCTCAAATTTGCTAGAAGAGAAGGAGTTTTCTGAGTCATCATTCTAGCCCCAGCCAAAAATCACATTACCGGAGAAGAAATCACAAGAGTTGGCAACACTACTTTGTTTTCAAATTGTCATTACATTTAAATATATTGTAATTACTATTTTCCATCACTGCCAAAGCTTTCTTCTAGCCTCCTACACTGACAGAAATTCAAATATTATTTTTATATCTCTACAGACTCAGACATTAAACATTAGCAACTCAGCAGTTATTTAGAATACGGATGTTAAAATACGTTTATTTTTGTAAATATGTAACTGCTGAAATTTTTCAGTGGTTACACGTTGGCAGAGGGGAGCTTGGTGCTCATGGTTAGCTTGCTTAAAAGCAAGCTCCCTGCAAGCACCGGCTCCTGCGTGCCACCAATTCCCATGCTGCTTCTGTCGGAGCCAGCATGTGTGGGCAGCCGGCTTAAAAGCCAGCTCCCCATGCACACTGCTCCCCCCGCCGCCACCGCCTCTGTATCAGACACAGCCGGGAGGTGGGGTGAAATGTAACTGTGCGGGTTAACCAATGAGCCTAAGCTTATTGGGTAACTGTGTACACGAGTAAAAGTTAACATCCCTAATTTAGAATATATATTTTATTTTCTGAAGTCAGAGAGCAAGCACACTATTTTGCTGTTGTGTTATTTATATACATTTAAGCTGTAAATAAACTATCAGGCAATTTTCTATACTACTTCAGAATTTCTCTTTGCTATGCACAGGAAACAACAAACTATCATGTAGACTAGAGAATATTCTGTGTTTTCATATTTTTATTTACTTAAACTATGTTTGCTATGCTGAAACAAAGACTATACAAACCTTGTTAAAGCCAATGGGTGTGCAATGGCACACTCAAAACTCAATTGGAAGAGCAATGAAACTGGTTAAATTAAAAAGTTTCAGACAGTGGAAGTTATTACCTGAGGGACTACATTGTATGGCTTGATTGGGACTAGCCCAGGCTGATTAGATTAATCAGGGCTAGGATACTAGTTGTAGGCAAAATGTCAAGAGATGTTAATTGTCAGCATGACCCTTCAAGGAAGCAGAGACACAGAACTTTTTGGGCACAGAGATCGCTGGAGTGGCCGATATAGGAGTGAGCAAAAAAATGCCTGCTGTTTATATGTTTCTACTTGGTTCAAGGAAACAGGACTTAATGTGCATTTTTTTGTAAACAACTAAGATTACGTCAACAATTAACCTGATTCCGCCCGCCCCCCCAATATCACATCCTCACAGGAATAAGTCCCCAAAGTTGCCAGCACCTATTAACCACTTAGGTCAAATATGCAATATTGCATATCTGAATATATGAATAAAGTTAAATAAAATTCATATGAATTCTAACCAATGTCCATATCCAAAACTATCCCAAACCGACACTGTCTAAAACTTTTCCACAGTCTCACCCCTTTTTTGGATTTCGTATTACAAGTACAGATACCAATATTAAGTGCTATCAAATCTGACCCTGGGTTCAACCTCTAGCTAGGACTAGCCTTTGAGTTGAATCCAAAATCCTAGACAAAGCTAGGTCCAAATGAAAACTGCCCTACTTATCTTTGGTTAAAAGAAAAAAAAACACCTCTCTTATAACAGAACATTACACTGAGGATATAAGAAGAATCCCTGAGTTCCCCGTACTGTCTGGGCGTAGCAGATTTTGGAATAAGTGGTCTGTTATTTCGAAATTATTTTGAAATAAGGGAATGGCTGTGTAGACACTTGAATTGTTATTCTGAAATAATGCTATTGATCTTGAAATAACAGTACAGTGTAGACGCACCCTAAGTAAACTGTGTTTATGAAACAATAGCACTGATCAAAGTGAAACCCTAGATCTTGGACCCAATGACCTTGCTGTCTCAGCTCTGAATGTCCTTGCTTTTGTTATCAAATCAGACATACTCTTACCTTAATATATTTTCCTTTTCCAGTTCCTTTTGAGTTTACAGAAATGGTGTTTTTAAAAATGCCTTGTGAACAAGATGTGAGGCCAACAATGCCTTCAATGGTAACATGTTAATGGATCTGTTAAGATTTAACCACAATACTGAACTGAAAAAGTGCTGCTGCAGCTTCACTCAATTTTACAGACCAAGTTTTAACTGCCCACAGAAATCAAGGTGTCATAATAGGTTATCTTGCCTTTGTATACTGTACTGTGCTGGATTTCCAATTCAGGATATTTGAGAACTGCTTCATCTATATTACTCTTGGATATCTCCAGTGATGGAGTATCTTCAACTGAATTCAGTAGCCAGTTCTTTAATAAGAACAGCAACGTTCCTGAAGCCCAGAAATCAATAATGCTCATCACTTCTTGAGATCAGCACTTCTGCAATATCTACGTTTTCCTCCATGCTATTTCAAACTGTAATTATGCCTACTGGCACTCCTTTGAACAGTTTCTTTCACCTTTGATGTTGACACCTTTCAGATATTTACAGACTGTTATGTCACATTTTAATCTGTTTATTTCCAAGCTATTCATATTTACTTCCCTTAATCTCTCCTAACACATCAACTCCTAGAAAACCTTTAGCATGTACTAAATAATATGAAAAGTCATGTACACTTAGAAGTAAACGCAAGCTATCAGAACTAGGTTCCCCGTCAGTCTTCTCCTCTGCAGACTAAACAAATCCATTTTTTTCAATTTCATTTCATAGGTCATATTTTATGGTCCTTTGACGTCAAATATGTAAAAAGTTGTGAGGCTGTGATCCACTATGACCCATAGATCCCTTTTCCACAATACTTCTTCCCAGACAACCATTTCCCATTGTTCCTTTCTAAGCGGAGCACATTGTATTTGTCCTTATTGAATTTTACCCTATTTACTTCCCACTATTTTTCCAGTTTATCCACATCATTTTTAATGTTAATCCTATCCTCCAGGCCACTTGCAAACTCTCCCAACGTGGTCAGTTGAGGTCTAATCAGCACAGAGTAGAGTGGAAGAATTGCTTCTTGTGACTTACTTTTCCTTCTAATGTATTTGTGTCATGTTTTTGTGTAACCCATTAGTCTCTAGATATTTTAATTTCTTTTCTATTGCTTTGGCCTTCCTAATTCTGCCCCTCATACTTGTGTTATTTGTTTATATTAATCTTTTATAATTTGATCCGGTTTTCCCTTTTTGCAGGATTCTTATTTGAGCTTCAGATCATTGAAGATCTCCTGATTAAGCAAGTATGGTCTCTTGACGTGCTTCCTATCTTTCCTAAACAGTGAGAGAGTTTGCTCTTCTGCCCTTCCTGTCTTTGAAAAACTGCCAACTCTCTTGAACTGTTTTTCACCCTTAGATTTGTTTTCCATGGGAAGTTACCTACCAACTGTCTGATTTTGCTAAAGTCTGCCTTTTTGAAATCCATTATCTTTATTGTGCTGTTTTCCCTCCTACCACTGCTTATAATCATGAACTCGATCATTTCACGATCATTTTCATCCAACCTACTTTCCACTCCCAAATTCTCAACCAGTTCCTCTTTATTTGTCACAATCAAATCTAGAATAGCCTTTCCCTAGTGGTCTCCCCATCTCCTGACATAAAAAAAATTGTCTCCAATACATTCCAATAATTTGTTAAACTATCTGTGCCCTACTGTGTTAGTTTTCAAACAGATGTTTGGGTAGTTGACGTCCCATATCATGACCATCTGTGCTTTGGATGATTTTGTTGTTTGTAAAAAGCCTCATCCACTTCTTCCTGATTAGAAGGTCTGGAGCAAATCCCTACCATGACATCACCCTTGTTTTTTATCCCCTTTTTTCCCTTCACCAGAGACTTTCAACAAATCTCTTATTTCCATCTCAACTTCAATCCAAGTGTATACATTTTTGATATATGTATACTCCTCCCTTTTTCTCTGTCAGTGCTTCCTGAAGAAGCTGTAGTCTTCTAAGGTATATTCCAGTCATGTATATTATCTCACCAATTCTTTATGATATCAACTGTGCAGTGCTTAATTTGTTCAGGAAAAGCCAGTGCTGAGCCCTGATATCTCTAGGCTTTGCAGTTCGTAGCCCTGCCATCTCAGTTATGAAAGTAAAAAAAATAAAAAAAAATGCTTGAGCCTGGCATCTCTTTCATTACAAATTAAGCACTGTCACTATGTCATAGTTGATTATTAACTAGCACTTCTACTTCTTCCTAATTGTTCCCCATACTTCTCAAAGTCATCTAAAATATAGATTGATTTCCCTCCCAAGTTGTCTCTTGTTTCTCCATTGTCCCTGCTATAACAGGCCAAGCTCCCCTCAGATTCTGACCCTTTATCTCCTACTCCCATCAAACCTAGTTGAAAGTCATCACTTGAGTAGCCAGTCTGTCTTCAAATATGCGCTTCTCCTTCCTTGACAGGTGGAGCCCATGTCTGCTGTTCTTCTTCCCAGGGCAACAACCTGTGGTCGAGGAAGCTCTCCTAGGACATGTCTACCCAGCAGTGTTATTTTGAAACAATAAAGTGAGTGTCTACACAGCATGCCTGTTTTTTCTAAATTATTTCAAAATAACGGGCTTCTTATTCTGAAATCTATAACCCTAATTTCACAAGGAATAACACCTATTTCAAAATAGTTACTTTGAAACGGAGTTTGTGGACAGCGCAGCTGTGGTTATTTCAAAATAAGTGGCCTCCAGGGCTTCCCACAGGTGCCCCAGTAGCCACTCTGTCCACACTCATCAGAACTATATGGTTGCCTTTCCCCTGCAGCCCTAAAAGCTGAAGCAACAGGGGAAAGGGTTTGTGGCACAAAGCAAGTCCTGTTAGTCCTGTGCCACACACCAGCAGCCTGCTCTGCCTTCCCTGCTGATGTGCTATGGTGTATGATGTGCTATGGCAGAGCCCCACACTCCGACCGAGCCCCCCGATGGAAGCAAGGTAGCTGGCAGCCACCATGGAAGCCCCTGGCTAGGGTCGAAAGAGGATGGCTAGGGTCGAAAGCGGAGATCCTGGACCTGATCGAGATCTGGGGGGGATCAGTCTGACCTCCAGGAGCTCCGCAGCAGATGGTGAAATGACGATGTCTACAGCCAGATGGCTGACAGCCTGGTCCGAGGGGGCACAACCGCACTCTGGACCAGGTGAGAATGAAGATTAAGGAGCTGAGGCAGGCCTACATCAAGACCAGGGAAAGAAGTTCCCAATCCTGAGCGGCAACCCAGACCTGCCACTTCTACGAGGGTGACGAGAAAGCCAGCACCAACAGCATGCCCACCAGCCAAGAGATCAGCCTGACCCTGGAGCCAGAAACCCCCTTCCTGGATGTCACCCCAGGGTTGGACGAAGCCAGGGAAGGCCTATCAGGTGAGTTGTATTACTTTCCCTAGACACACACCGCTGGAGGCAGCGGGTGGCAAGGCAGTGCTGCGCGCTCCTTGCTCAGCTTTCTCAGCCTGGGGATTGCACAGCAGCCTGTACATGGCACATGGAGCACCAGTCCAGAGCACACAGCCACAATGAGGCTGCCACACAGGAACCCTGTATTCCTGCTCACAGGGTTTCTGGGAAGCCTGCCTTACTCCCAACCCCGTGATGGGACACTTTCCCATCACAAGCCACCACTAAGGAGGCTGGGGTCAAGGACATACATGCAGCAGTGCTACATACAGCTCACGGGCATGCCCACACTCTTGGAGCAGCATCTGCTCCCAGGCAAGCGCGGTGAGCAAGAAAACACTGAGCCCTTGCCAGGGGAGCCCTTGGCTGCCAAGGGCCCCCACACATGAGGCAGTGGGACCACCCGAGGTAGCTGCCAGTACCAGCCCCATCCCTGAGCCCCTCCTCCACCTCCCTCACCTCCCAGGTTCTTTCCCATTCCCTCCCCAGTTACATTTACCCCATTTAAGAAAGTTTAGTGTTCAAAAACAAGAAGTCCTGTTTATTGTGTCTGCAGGGAAGAGGGAGTGGGGGATGAAAGGCACAGAGGGGCACTACAGAGGCCGCTAGTGGGGAGGTCCGGGGGAAGACTGGCACAGGTATCCTAAGCTGAAACTCTCCCTCAGGGCCTCCCAGATGAGTACAGCCCCTGATGGGCCTGCCGGATGGCAGTGGTGTGTGGCTTCTCAAAGACCCTGGCCATCTGCTTGACTCCTGCCCCCCACCCTGGGAGGAAAGTCGGCCCCTATTTTCACAAATATTGTGCAGGACACAGCAAGCCACCACCACATGGGGTACGTTCTGATTGCCAAGGCCCAGGAGAGTGAGGAGACAGAAGAACTTCCCTTTAAGACAGCTGAAGGCACCCTCTACAACCATGTGGGCCCTGCTGATCTGCCATTGAAACATTCCTTGCTTTGGTCAAGATGTCCTGTGTATGGCTTCATCAGCCAGGAGAGCAGAGAGTAGGCTGCATCCCCCATGATACACATTGGCATGTTGACTTCCCCAACCCTGATGGTATGGTCGGGGAAAAAAGTGCCGGTGTAAATCTTCTGGAAGAGGCTGGAGTTGCAGAGTATGAGGGCATCATGCACCTTCCTCCACCACCCAACGCGGATGTCCATGAAGCATCCTCGGTGGTCCATGATGGCCTCCATGACATAGAAAAGTACCCCTTCTGGCTGATGTAATCTGATGCCCAATGGTTGAGGGCCCCAGATGGGAAAGTGGGTGCTGTCAATGCCCCTCCCCCAAAGTTGGGGATGCCCAAGGTGGCCAAGCCAGCAACAATGGGGTCCACGTCACCCAGGGTGATGACTCTGAGCAGCAGGATGGTGTTGATGGCCCTTGCCACCTGTAGGTAGAGACAAACAGGGAATCACAAGATTGCCAGAACCTTTGGGTGGTACCTGTGCCCAACCCCCTTCCCTCACACCAGCACCAACTCCTACTTACCCCATCCCCTGGGAGGGCTTTGGGAAGACGGGACTGAAACCATGTGGGGAGGGAACTTCCACCACACCTTTCCCTAGTTCACCACCCTCCTAAGACAATACTAAAAGAGTCATACCTGCGTAAGTACAGTCCCGATGGTTGCTCTCCCCACACCGAACTGGTTCCTGACTGAGAAGTAGGTGTCCAGAGGGACGAGCTTCCAAAGTGCGATGGCAACCTGCTTTTGGAGGGGGATGGCGGGTCTCATGTTGGTGTCCCATTGCCTGAGGACAGGGGCGAACAACTAGCAAAGCTCCAGGAAGGTGTCCTTCCTTATGCGGAAATTCTGGAGCCACTGCTGATCATCACACTGCTCCATGACAATGTGGTCCCACCAGTGGGAACTGATGTCCTGTCGCCTGAAGCAGTGGTGTATGATGTGCAGGGGAGGGCAGAAGGGGCTGTGCTGAATGAGCAGCACATGGAGAGAGGAAAGGAGGTGCCCCGCAGGGAGCAGCGCAGTCAGTTCCTGCAGAGCCACAAGAGTAGCCTGCAGTAACTGCACCAGCAGGTATGGCAGCAGGTTCAAGAGCTAGCGCTTTCTAGCAGGTCCGGCTCCATGGCTGGAGTGTTGTGGTGTCTGCAAGGGCAACCAGAGCACACCGTGAGAAAAGCCTGCTGTCCCTCAAGGAGGAAGGCAAAAGTGAAGAACCTGAGACATGACTGTATGGGGGGTCCCTTGAAGCACAAGCCTCAGATAGCCTCAGGAAGCAGCTCCAGGAAGTCAGTGCTGTCCTGATGCCCTTCTCAGAATGCTTCTGGAGAGCTCTAAATGTGATTGAGGCTACAATCAGTGTGAATGCTCTATTTCAAAATAACTCAGCGCTATTTCAATAGGCATTTGTAATGCAGACACGTTATTTTGAAACTATTTCAGAGGTTTTATTCAGGAATTGCTTATTTTGAAATAAATGTGTAGTACAGACGTGCCCTTAGTGACACCACCCTCATAGCTAGGCATTTATCTCCAGGATTCCTCTGTCTCTGCGTGGGTCTTTACCAGAAGGATTAAAGAGACCACCGCTTGCACTCCTAACTCTGATTTGCTCATGTTCATACCTCTTTAGTGTCCACATGGATGAGTGGCATTGGGTTGTAGTCGAAGGCCAGATGATCCCTGACAATCCCTCCATAACATCTTGAGGTCCTTGGCAGGCAGCCTCTGGCATGCCATGGCAGACCAAAAGATGGGTGCCTCAATCGCCCTCAGAAAAGAGCCACCAATCACTATCATACATTTTCTCCCTGGAGTGGTGGCTGCAATCCTCCCAGCTGTGGGGGTACATGGCTTCTCCTCCTCTTCATTTGGGGCTAATTCCTTTTTGTCATTGTGGCACAATGACAATGATGTGGCACAATGACATGGTTCTTCATGGCTATGGTGGGTGGGGGTGGGAGTAGGGATGGCACATAGCCTGCTGCAGAAGTAACCAGCAGCCAGTGTCCTCTCTGTGACAGAGCAGTATCATCCTCCTGGGGGTGTGACAGCATTCCCCTCTAGCCAGGTAGCTTTTGAACATCTCCATATGAATACTCAATGAATTCCTGTGAATGGATGATTCTCAGCCTAGCCACTCTCTCCTGTAGCTCTCCCACTTGCATGCTGAGAGATTCCACCAGCAGGCACCTTTCATACTGGTCCTCCAACGTGGCTTTCTGAGAGTGAAAAATGCAAGCCACAGTTTGCAAATCCACACTAGGATCCAGGCAGAGGCATCCATGGTCAGGTTCTCTGTTTGGATACAGGTACAGGTGGAAGAGGCACGAACAGCATTGGCACTGGTGATGCAGTAGTTCCTAAACAAAGTGATGACATGTATACAATGAGTAGTTTTGTATACATTGTATACAAATCTCTGTTATCCTTACAGAAGGGAGCCAGGATCTTTCTTTGAAAAGCCTGACTCAAATTGATCACTGGTGTAACTCCATTTCATTAAAAGTAAATTCATCACAAATTAATTTAGTTCCTTCTGTCCTATCACATTGATCTTTTGTCCCTTTGAACAGACTGGCAAGTAACACAGTGGTTAGTAACAGAGAGAACATGGAGGAAAAATATCACACTGAACAGAATTTCCATTTATAATTTTAATTTAAGAAAATAAAAAAAATTCTGGAACACCAATGTGGGGTTTGGCCTAGCTTTTTTGCTGCATAGATGATTATGTTATTAACCTTCACAGTAACATTTATGGGTTTTTTCAATTTAATTACTGAAAAATGCATTTATTTGCCAAATTATAAGTGATTAAGTACAAATTATTACATCTTAATGAGGTAGAAATTTTTGGCTTCAGAACAGAAGATCTGTGTGTCTAGCCATGACTGCAAAACTGAATGCAATTACTTCAACCTCAGCCAGGCAGTAGACTGTCTAAGCCATTATCTTCTTGTGTGGCTAGTTAAGAGTTAAGATTTCATGGCATTTTGGCACCACTGAGATGCAGTAGCTTATTTCCCAGGGGCACCAATGAGCAGAAAACAAGTTGGATATGCAAATGTGCCACCACAGCATATTAGAATTAGATTTCACATTAGATTTGACACCTAACTCAAATAATTAAATAGAAATAGAAGAGGTTAACTTTGACCAGTCTTTAAAGTGTATCTACCCTTACTACCTGTATCTAGAATATGAGCTGAGTGCCTAATACAAAAACAAGAGTTTCAAAATAATTTAATCGTTAGGTTTTAAAATGACTAGTAAAAATGACTGCTATGAAAATAACCTAAGAGTCATTAAGTTTATATGACTTACCATAATCATAAATCATTATTTTTATGAGCAAATCTGAAAAGCTTTAAACTGTCTGTAAGTGGATCTAACTTCAGTGACTCTAATGGAGTGGTATCCATTTACCTGAGGACTGATTTTTGGCTTGGCAACTTATGCTAACTCTAGTTAGTGCAGTTATGTTAAATGGGAAATTAGGTGGGTTTCCTAAAATGCTTCATTTTAACTGATTATATATGATCCCAGATTAAAACATCTAGGAATAAAATGACCATTCTAACCATGGAATCCTAAAGATGGTTGAAAAAAACTTTATGCTTTCCCCTGGAAAATATTTCTTAGAGAAAAGTTTCTGCAAAATGTTATCACAGTTCTGCTCTCATTCAGCAAATACCCATTTTCAGAGGCAGTACTTTTTTGCAGTGGCCAAAAAATAAAAAGCAACATCCTAAAAGCTTGAATGGAGTCTCGGGGAATTTTGTCATTTACTTAGGAGGTGGGAAACATTATACCAAATTTGTAGGCAAGTTAAGTCAAAAACACTTGTCTTACAATTAGCCTGAATTCTTAAGTATCCATATGGAGCAGAATCTATTCAATCACCTCTAAAACTCATAATGCATTATTATAAGGATGGCATATGTATATTCCATTATTACTGAATTTGGCCAATACTGTATCATTAATTAATTGCCACTTTCTTTTTACTATTATGCACCACCTCGTAGAGTATCTCAAAAGACTTTACTAAGTTCATTTTACAGATGAACTTAAAATGAACTTAGGCAGAAGTATACACCTAATGAGGTAGGCATGCAATTTCAGAGGACTATACTTATACTCAGAGATACTAAGAGTATTCCAACTCCAACACGTCGCAACACACTTTGCCCCATAGCACAGCACCCACCGCCTAACCACCCTTTCAACAATGACTGCTTTGTCCCATCCCCCACATCACTCCTGAGTGGGGCCACCACCATTTCAATTTCTATTTTTGGTGTTTCGTGTATTAACCACTGCCTCCATTTCTCAGCATACCGCCAGACTCAGCAATTGCTTTGCTTCAGACAAGTAATAGGACTGAAATAGGATTGCCTCTAGTTACAAATGCTTGCCAGGTCCCCCTTTTGTACACTAAACCCAATAACTAGAATTCTCTCACCCCTCTCATATGTTTTGAATTAATTAAAACAGACAGAGTTTAGGAACAGCAAAACAGTATGATAAGCCAGCAAAATGCATGCAGTTGATTTTTTAAAAAAAATTCAAGGTGTGAATCCTGGCTGTTGGAATGTCCTAAAACATGGTGGGCAAGAGGCTGTCAACAGACCAGATCTTGCCCGCCAAGGCACTCGATCCAGCCCTTGGCTGCCTCTCCAGAACCCTTATGCAGAGAGCAACTCACTCAAATGGCAGGCTGCTCTCCGCTCTGGACTGCTGGGGAGTGACTTTGCATTCTGCTCTCAGACCCCAGCAAAATCTCTCAGCTCCCATTGGCCAGTTTACAGACATTAGGTAAGTGCCTCCCAGCCAGAGCCTGCCTCTGGCACCCCACCTTTCTCTTTCCCCCCCCAACTACATGCCCCAGGCCACCACCCAAACCCTCTGTACCCCTTTCTCCCCTTCTCCCAGGTCACAACTCCCTCCCAGACCCTGCACGCCCTCTTACATGCCTCCCCCAGGCCAGAATCCTGTCCTGCACCCATACCCTCTCCCTGACCCTGCACCTCAAGCCCCTGCCCCAGGCCACCACCCAAACCCTCTGTACCCATTTCCCCCCTTTTTCCAGGTCACAACTCCCTCCCTGACCCTGTACCGCCTGTTAGAGCCTCTCCCCCAGGCTAGAATCCTCTCCCTGCACCCTTACCCCCTCCTTGACCCTGCACCCCAATCCCCTGCCCCAGATCTCAACCCCCTCCTTTACCCAAACTCAGGAACACCCAGGAACAGAGTGATGAACAAGTCTTCATGAACAAGTGATGAATAAATCCTCCTGAACTCCTCCCTTGGATGTGCAGAGGAGAGAGCTTCACTCCATTTGCTAGAGCTGTTTATTTCCCCCCTGAGCATCCAGTTATCTCCTCTGGCTAGGGAGTGGGCATGGCATTGGAAAGGAAAGAGGCCAGTATTCCCTCCGTACGCACTCCCTTGCAGAGGAGTATTCGGTGAGCACAGTTCATAATCTGGACTAGGCTAAGGATTAAAGTCCCGCATTGCCGAGTAAAAACTCTAACAATCTAGCCCTTTATTTGTAAACCAAATACTACACTGAAATTAACAGACTGGATTCTGTGTTAACAAAGCATTTGACATTCAAACAATGCTGACCCAAAAATTAGAACTTTCTTTCCTTTACACTCAAATACCAGAATATCAGAGCACCATCGACAGCAACTAATATTCTCATGGGAAATCAGCGTACTTCATGGACTCAATGGTGAGCTATACCCTTTGCCTCCCTCAGCTATGACAGTATTCATTTTTTGTATTTATTATGTTTTCTCTTATGTGAAGTTGTTGGGCACAGAAAACAGAGACATTGTTAACAGTGGTAAAGAAATTATGTAAATTGGAAGTCCTTGATTACTCAGGTGGCTATGAAAGAATTTTCCATAATTAAGAAAAATTTTTAGTAGGTCAAAGACTTTTCAAGGAGGTTCACACTATGAATGCCTGAACCCCTTTACTTTTTATTTTAGCCATGAAAACCCTTGAAAATAAATTTAGAATGGCAAACCATAGACGGGGTTATTATGAAGAACATGTAATTTCTCTACCTAGCCAAGGAATTCTAAGGCGCTAGTCAGTAAGTATCTAAACTGTAAAAG
Source organism: Rafetus swinhoei (assembly GCA_019425775.1). Classification (NCBI taxonomy): domain Eukaryota; kingdom Metazoa; phylum Chordata; order Testudines; family Trionychidae; genus Rafetus; species Rafetus swinhoei. The sequence continues at coordinate 31,066,988 of CM033439.1, read as the reverse complement.
TTTTCCATTTATTTGTATGAAGTTTTGCTATTTCTAGCATTAATACTTTATCATATGTTATCAGAACATGCTGTGTAGTAGATCGAGAATAATCATAGTCAGAGCTGTAAAGTACTTTGGGTTAAATTGTGGCCCACCGTAGGTGTTCTACATTTTGTTAAATGTATCATCTTGCTGTGCTTTCATTTTTGTAACTTGATTCTTTTCTGTAGGAGTGAGATAGGTAGTCCATCCTCACTCTGCTGACTGCTTACCTTCTGCACTGATGGATAGCGTATGAATCCACTGAATTCTACTGGAATAATTACTCAGTGTTTTTACAACAGAGACTTTTATAAATGGAAAAGATTTAAGAAGTTTACTGAAACATAAGAGACAAAAATGTTAAGGATAACAGAAGCTATTGGGTAACTGTACCTAGTTATGGGATAGTGTGTCTTCTGGAATATTCCTTGCACTAGAGGGGGGGAGAGAGAACAAACATCCGGTGCAGTACCTGTATACATGAAACCAGATCCTATTATATTAATCTGAAATCCTCTTGTCTAAGGAAATAACGGCATACAGTTATGCACAAGATTTTCATTTGAGATCCTTTTATACCAGATGTTTTTCACTATAGCTCGACAGAAGAATTCAATCCTTTTCTGTTTATTGTAAAATAAAACAGCAGGTAAACAATTCATGTTAAACAGTGAATTCTGCTTTCTTGGTGGCTACACCTCCTTTTTGAGCTTCATAAACCAGCAAGCATATTTGGAGTTACTAGATTAACTAGCTTTCATTAAGACAGAGTATTTTCTTTGTTACATAACAGGAAGCATTTTATCTGCATTCACTACAATGCTGCAGCTTTTTGCTGGTACTAAACATCATTTAAATGATATCATGTGATATACAAAGTTGTTCTAATCCCATATGGCCCACAGCATTTAGATATGAAGATGAAAATACTGCAGTAGCTCCCTTTTAATTAGCTTTGTTTCCATACATTGCCATTTTTTGTTAAAATCATAGCATTTTGCTATGTATAGGAAAAGGTAACACTTATGTATTGTGATACTCATTCTTAAACAGGAAAACAACAAAGCCTTTTTTATGTTGTCTTACTTCAAAGGGGTGTGCATTTTATAAAATTATTATTATTATTTTGGTTTTTTTTAATGCAAGAAGGCTTTTAAGTAAGCTTCTGGCATACTCAGTCCAGATACCACTTCTTAGGGAGAGATGCAAAATAAAAAAAAACCACCACTGATTCTCTTTAATCCAGCAATCCTGGGGAATGGGGTATGATGGATTAAGGCATCTTTTGGCTCAATGAAGGTGCAGGAGGGGGTTGGAAGTGGAGCGCTTATCTTGCACCCCACTCCCAGGGCACACATGGCTCTGCGCACACACATCCCCTGTTGCTCTGGAAGCAGTGGGGAAAAGCCTCCAGAGAGGCACGTTGCTGCACTGCCATTCCCCCAGCTGGGGAAAAAGGAGAGCGGCAGTGCACAGGGCTTCTTCCTCCCCCCTGCTAGTGTCCATACTACCAGTGTTCTCGGAGAAGGAGCACCCAGAGTATGGAGGTTCAGGTGTACTATGCTGAATAAGACGTCTGGAGTAATTCACAAAAACAATAATTTTAAAGGTATAAGAACTTGAAAAGCTCCTCCCTTTCATGACCAGCTGGTGTTTTACATGCAGTGAAAGGGGCAGTAGAGAGGTTCACATAGGGTATGACTACACTGAACAGTTATTTCGGAATAAACTATTCCGGAATAGTTATTCCAAAATAGCACTTGAATGGCATGGAAGAGATGGAAAATGACAAATTTCAGTGGAAATCCATACTTTAGGATTGTCCACAACACTTCCCTATGAATGGAGGCAGGGCTTTTGAGAGGTCAATGAATAACAAGTATAATGGTCTATTTTGTTCTCTACATTTTTCTTGTATCTGACAAACAGTAAAGGTCATTAGTGTCTCTATATGGTCTATATAGCCTCACAGATTCAGGAAGAATGTCTTTGGCAAGAGGAAAGCAATAGTTCAGGAGAAGTCTTGCGATGACCTCTCCTGCAGTTGCTCTATAACTGCCACAAGATTTGTTACTAATCTGAATTATGCATTTTACTACAGAATTGTAAGATTCTATGAAATTCTGTAACTGCTTAGTAGCTCAGCTGAAAGATTTTACATTTATTATTCATTGTAATTTAATAGGGAATAGCACCAAGCTTGCAAGCTTGTTCTTCCTCATTCAGCGTCCATAAGATCTCTGTGTCAATGAGATTCTCATCACTTGAGTGAAATTCCCTTAAAAAAATCCCAATTACTAAAATATTCATTAAATACAATTCATATTTCACTCATATAGTCATGGCTAATATAAGTTTACTGCATTGAAATGTAAATCTAATTTCAGTCTTACAATGGGATAAATTGATTTGTGATTAATTACAACATTGGGGTACTGAATGCCTTATGAATCTTTAGAATGAAACAAAGAGCTAAACATGAAAACATGGTAAAACTACAGCAGTTTTTAGATTATCAGAAAAATTGTTGATTTTTGACTGCAATGAGTGGATCATGTTTTAATTCTGCCTCTTGCCATGAAGCAGTTTAGCATGTCTGGCACTGATGTGGCATGATGCTTCAGGGTAAAATGGCTTACTGTTTGAGAGAGATGTTCCCTTTGGAATTTAAATGTTCAGCACGCTCTTCACAGACAGCCCTAGCCTAATCACTTTTTATTAATGAAATTTAAAAGATGCTTTAAGAATTTCATTTCCTGCAACCTTTTAAGAGAATGAAGTTTTTAAAAGGGGAGACATACAGTTCATCAGGAAATAAAATACATAATTCAGATGATAACATTTAAACATCACAATCTGCAGCTATACTTTATTTCCCATCATGCTGCATAGCAAATGGAACCTTTCATTTTGCTGCTCAATTTAGATGTTTTGTTTATGATCTATTACTTTGAATACATTCCTGGCCTGTTAAAATTGCAGTGTTCTCTCAGGAGTTCTCAGTTCTTAATGGCCTTCCCATCCCCCAAAACAAACAAACTAGTTGCCACAGCCAAGATATTTTTGATCAAATATACTATCCTCTTTTGGGGCCATTTTTAATCACTCATTGTAGATATTTTGAGAGACCTTGAAAATAGTTGGTTTTGTGTCTTATTAGGGAAGTGACTAGCTATTATTACAGGTGAATAATAATAATTTTAATTGCAATAATTATGGCTTATTAATAAGCATAATACATTTTAAGAGATGTATGGAATGCTTAATATGAGTCAAAAAGCTCCAGTGAAGATTTTAATACTGTCCCTATGAAAGTGAAACCCAGGATTGGTTATTACTATCAGAGTTACCCCTCTCTTACCACTTACCAATCAATTATAACAGAACACTATTTTCAGGACTGGCACTTTTCAGTAGCAGCTTCCTCACTTCTAACAACATAGGCTCACACTCTCACAAGTGGTGTAAACTGACACAGATTCATTGGCTTCAATGTAGCTACACCAATTTATGTGAGGTGAGGATTTATCCCATCATTTATCTTACATAGACTATATTAAGAAGCATATATTTTGTTTTGTGGGTCATTTTACTGGCTTCGCTGGTTTACCCCTCACCTTCTGTATATACAGTTAAATGTAGGTAGAGGTTCAAGACTCCTTCAAGCCTATACATAAGCAGATTTATCTAAAGGCCCATTTGTCACATTAAAATGTTTGCATTGTTTCCCTCTCTAGAGGGGTTGAGAAGCCCCATCACCGTTGGGGGAGAGAGAGGGGCATGTGGTACACTACAGCCGTGCAGTTCATGGGACTCAGCAGTCAGAGTCCTTACCAGGGAAGTTTTGCCTAGTGGCTAAAGTCAATAGCAAAGCCATCTTTATCAGGACAGCGTGGCCTAGTGGTCAGAGTTTCTAGCAAAGTGTGCAGGGCTGTGATTGCCAGGGTAGGAGGACCAGGCACACCCTCTCCATCAGGTCCTAACCCAGAGACCTGTCAGTGGCAGAGCTGCCCACCATCAGTTTGGTGAGGCTCCGAGCGTGTGTCTAGACTACATGGCTCCGTCGACGGAGCCATGTAAATTAGTTTATTCGGCATAGTCAAAGAAGCGGAGATTTAAATAATCCCCGCTTCATTAAAATAAACATGGCCGCCACGCTGTGCCGGCGATCAGCTGATCCGCACAGCGCGGCAGTTCAGACGCGCACGGTCGACAAAGGAAGCCTTTGTCGACATCGCTAAGAGTAGACCGTGTGCCCCATCAGCTGATCGTCGGCACAACACGGCAGCCATGTTTATTTTAATGAAGCGGGGATTATTTAAATCCCCGCTTCTTTGACTATGCCGAATAAACTATTTTACATGGCTCCGTCGACGGAGCCATGTAGTCTAGATGTACCCCAACTGAAACACGCCAAGCTTGGCTCTTGTACTGCCCTGGGTTACTTCCTACCCAATTCTCCAGGTTTCTCTGTCTCTGAAGCCCTCTATCACTCACAGGTGTCAGCATCCTGATGTGCAGGCAATCCTCCTTCCAGAGCTAGCACACTATTTCCTTCCCCACTGGCAGTCAGTCCAGGATGAGCTGCTCTGCAGACCTTTATACCTTGGTCTGCAGCTGGAGCTTGCCCAGCAGAGCCGGGTGGATGGGGGCAGAGCCCTGTCAGCTAGGAGAGAAGGTTAACCCTTGCTGTGTTGATTCACCCTGTCAAACCCTCCTACCACTATGTTACTCAAATGAGTGGTACTACCAGAGTGAAAAGTAGTTAATGTCCTTCATCATGGATCCCTCAGGGAGAGAGGATCTTAGTTTTTTCCTGCTGTTATCAACAGGAAACTCTCAGGCAAAAAAAGACAGCAGACAACTAATGCAGAAGCCAGTGGCAGAGAAGGGAGAAATAAAGGAACATAGAGGGAAGAAAGAACAGGGAGAAGATTTGTATATGTATGTTTGTGTGTACACACACACACACACACACACACACACACACACACACACACACACACACACACACACACACACACACACACACACACACACACACACACACACACACACAGGAAAGCGGCACTATCAAATATATCCAGCAGGAGTGACAACTAATGCTGTCTTGCACAATTTTTATTTTAACTAATGAATTGTTGGGGAGACTCAAATAGCTGTTCTCTAATATGGACTTCAGTCAGCTATGGAGTGAAATGAATAGCATGTAATTTTGTATCTCAAATCTCCTTCCTACTTCCTACAAAGCCAATTTTTATTTATAATAAAACTAGAACTGCTGAAGTGCCATCATTTGTATCTTAAATCACAATTATCCAAATGATAATGATATTCAGAGGTATTAGGGATGAATCTTTATTTTTCATATATCATTCTGATAAACTCTTTGAAAATATATATTCTCATATTTTCACTATATTTTGAGATCATGCTATTTTAATTGCTAATGACATATTGCTGGCACTGTCCAAATAATAATAGTCTGACACATCCATGGCACCAGCATGATGTGATTTGAAAGATACACACTTCATAGTCCTTCCTTTGAGTGACAAACACCTGCTCCTTAAAATGCTAACAAATCTGCACATTTTAATATGCAACATATTGATACTTAGAGAGCTCAGACGTTAAAAAAAGATATTGAGTTTCCTGACATTACCAGAAACATTAATCCTTTTGTTATTTTCCAATAACTTAATGGACATTTCATTAGAAATTATTGTATATAGATTAATATGAGTTATAAATTAATTTCTGTCTACAATGCAGTGATATTACATAGCATAATATTTTCTACCAAGGAAAGTTCACAAAAGGTATGCACCAAAGGAATGTGGTATTTCAAAAGGACAGAATCCTTCAAAAGGAGAATTTCATTTATCTAAAAAGATAAAACTTACTCTCTACAGTATGCTCCATTTTTTAAAAAAATCAAAAAGACAACTGTATAAGTTATTGAAACAGTGAAAAATGCATTATTATAAACCACCAAGACATGGAGGGCTTATAAGCAGATGAAAGGAATATCCAAGTACTCAACAAAATTCTTATATTTATTTTGCCATATTTCTGTCCATAACTCTTTTCTAGTATTAACAGCAAAATAAGGTGGCATGAAGAAAGGCATTGTTTACCATAAATTATAATGAATTTTCCCCCTCCTACTTCCTACACAGCCAATTTTTATTTTTATTTATAATAAAACTAGAACTGCCAAAGTGCCATCATATTTATGTAGAACAGTTCTAATTAGAAGGCATCTTTTGAACAGAGTTAAATGCATGTAAAGTTTATCATCTTTAAGCTCTTGCATATTCAATCACATAAGAAATCCTGAGAAAAAGGGGGTACCAAAAATCATCTTTCAAATCTGGGAAGGCTGTGTTCACTTACGTCTCTTAGGGGAAAAAAACATATTGTGAGAACTCAAAAACAAACAGCAAGGCATAAGATTGTATTATATGTTTCATTGTTTTTGTTGTAGTAAGGATTCATGCAATATTTATTTATTAAAATGCATACACCTATGATCTAAGGGATTGCATCAACAGTAATGCCAAAATAATTCGAAGCATAATTATTTAACACAATTAATGGAAAATAAAGCTAGAAAAGATTAGAATATCTGACATATTCCCTTATCAATTGCAGTGATTCTATGGCTGCACAGTTAGGATACGGCTAGACTATACTGGTTTTTCGGAAAAAGCTACTCAAAATGCGCTCTGCATTTTGCGTAGCTTTTTCCAATTCTTTTGTCAGGAGAGGCTTTTCCGACATTTGGCCCATCTAGACTGGGCCAAATGTCAGAAAAAACCCTCTTTCAAAAGCCCCCTTCTTTCTCATGGAACGAAGAATATGTGGGCTTCTGAAAGAGTGTGTTTGCTCTTCTGCAAAAAAAGCGGAAGAGCAAACGCGTTCCCTGGACGTGGAACAGTTCTTTCGGAATACCGAACTGTGTAGCCTAGCTGTACCTTTATTTATAGTGCATACTGTGACTACTGTATAATCACTGAGGATAGATTAATACAACTTTCTCCTTCCACTCAAAAAATCACAGACCTTTAACTGCTGAAAAAAAAAGAAAACTTTCCATCAACTGCAATGATCAGAGATCTTATAGCTATATGACCTAGTCCATACAAAAAGCATTAAAACTGTCTGTCTGTCTCTCTCTCATGTCTGTATTGCCTCTCTTACCACAGTGTCTTGGCATTTCATATTTATTATATTTATCCTCAAATCACAACACAGGAATAGTTGTGCATGGATCCACTCGCAACCCCTGCAAACTGGATCCGGCCCTCAAGGCTTGGGGGGCCCCTTTTCCCCCTGCAGCTGGAAGCTGGCACTGGTGCTCCAACCTCACAGAGGAGGGGCAAGGAGCTGGAGCACTACCCCGGGCTCCAGCCCAAGCAGGAACTTCTACGCTGTTATTTTTAACTCCACAGCATAAGCACTGAGCCCAAGTCCGTTGACCCACACTCTGAGACTCCCTGCCAGAGGTTTTGCTTTGCTTTGTAAACATAACCTAAATAGTGCCGTTTAGTCCAGAGTTTGAAAGTTACAAACTTTCCCTAACAATAGTAAAGTTTGGTTTGGGTACGTGTAGGGGTGGCCACAGTTTTTCAATGTAAAACTTTTTTTTTTTTTCAGTAAAAAAACCCCCAAATCAGTAAAAATCAAAATGTTTTGTTTCAGCATTTTCAGAGCTAAATATTTCCATTTTTCCTTCATGTGTTACTCTGAAATGAGCCCCACTAATCTTAAAAAAATTGATGTGAATAGGATAATTGAAGAAAAATACCAAGAAATATATTTGAATATAACTATAGGAAGAACAGAATACAAAAAGTAACATGAAACATCTCAAGTATATAAATCGTGCCAACAGCTCCACCTTTGTCATAGAAGAGGCAAAAAAAATCTTTATGATGTGACAAATTATTTTTCTTTTCTTAAATTAAAGTCTTTTTTCCCTCTGACCAAAACATCCTGCGCTTGGTCTTTTCAGAGAAGAAGAAAGGGGGATACCATTGTAGTCAATCCTTGTTTTTTGCTGAATAGACCCTAAAAGCTTTAGGATTCAGGTTTTTCAAAGATAGGATTTCTCTGTAGATAGTACCAAGTCACAGTCTCTATAGAAACTCTTCCCTTTCAACCTAAGAAACTCTTGAAGAAATGAATGGAAATCTTCAAAGAAAACAGTGAAAAAAAATGATGTTGCTCAGAGAAGAGGTTGTAAGAAAAAATACAAATGAGTTTGAAATAAGCACTGAACAAATTCTTTGCAATAAAGTTCAATATGAAAGGTTTGATCCTAAAACTTTCATTGCCATTGTGCTAAATAATGATTTAAATACATTCAGAGGACTTGTGCACGGGGCCTCAAGTCATCATTAAGGCCTGCTCCATTGCTTTTCTGAACCCAGGTGTATGCTACTTTCTTTGACCATTCTAAAAGGACTATCATTCATGATTTACTTGGTTATGAAAAGCCAATGTAGTAAAACTTGACGAATAAGGCTTTGTCTGATCAAGGGAACTAGTTACAGTAATGAGCACTATGATAGAATCCTGCAAGTATTTTCTATCTGCTGCCAGAATAATGGGAAGATGTTATAATACAGGGACATACTTACTTGTGATAGCAAAATACTGCACTTTTTAAAAAGAAAATTGCAGCCATCACTATGCCAGTAGCGAGCTTTGATTTTAGCACTGAGCAGTTCTAAATTACCCTTGATCAATATCAGAATATCTGGAGGGAATAGCCTAAATTACCACCTTAATTTAATATTGGAAGTGAACTCCCTTTTAACCTGAAGCCTCATACATCACTTGTTTTCTTTGACATCCCACAGGGAAGCTAAGGGAGTATGCAGTTCTGTGCTTCGCGTCCTTGTTCTTTGCAACCACAGTTTTAAATCAGCACATTTATATAGCCAAATTGTGCTTTGTAGATAGAGTTATTCTGTATTTACACCAGTGAAGCTGAGAACAGAATATGACCCATTAGAGATTAGCAATGCAGCCAAAAATGAAGTATTCCATCTGGTACAGTTTTTGACCAGAAAATGCTTTTTTTTCAGGTCACTTAATTTAACAAGAACTTTGAGCCAGATAGGCACTTAACAGAAATTCAGAAATTATACATTCAGAAGGGGAAATTGGACCAAAGTTTTTAATAAAACCATGCACTAAAAAATGAAATGTTTTAATTTGGAAACAAGAAGAACAAAAAAAATGAAAAACAGCATTTTTAACGTGTGGCTAAGTGGATTCTTTAGTCATGCTATCTATCCACCCACCAGATCATTTGTTTCTGGGACAATGAAATACATTTATTTTAATATGCAGCTCTTTGGTGGATTTTAAAAAAATCCTAATTTAAAGTAGTATTTCACAGTAATGATTACCTTTCAGGGAATGACAAACCCCCTCTATTTACTGCTATGTTGAAAATTATGATTTGCTAGTACTGTACCACCACATTTTCAGGTCAGAGAAAATTATAAATTTGCTTCTTTCTTAGCTACTTTGTTCCAGAGAATATTTTAAGCAGAAGAATAAGGACAATCTGAGCTATATAACTGGCTCAGACACTGAATCCTTGTGAGGTTGAACAAGTCAGGATAACTGAGAAAGAGAAGCTACCTGTAAAGAGAGGCATGATAGTACTTTTGCAATGGACTGTTGTTTTATAGACAAAGTATTTTTTTAAAACTGAACGTGAATAACACTATGAAAGTAGTGTATGTTACAAGAAAGCAATCTATCACTGTGCATAGTAAACTGTGGCTATAGAAGGTATTTTCCTTACCACGTATGTAAGTTCTACAATAAGCTTCCCCAGCCTACTTAGTATAGAGACAATAATTATTTATATCTAAGTTAGCCAAATTTCTCCACCATATTGCGAACCCAAAGGGTATGTCTAGACTACATCCCTCTGGCGACAGAGGGATGTAAATTAGACATACTGAAATTGCTAATGAAGCGGGGATTTAAATATCCCGCACTTCATTTGAATAAAAATGGCTGCCGCTTTTTGCCGACGCAGCAGTTTGCTGGCAAAAGTGGCAGTCTAGACGGGGATCAGTCGACAAGGAAAGCCTTTTCTGACCGATCCCTTATGCCTTGTGCAATTTATGACATGGATAGATAACAAAACAGAAGGAGGAGCAGAAGAGGCAGAACAATGAGCTTACACTTGGCAAAGGTTAAGTAAAAGTATAAGAAAGAAAAATAAATGAGATATTTAAATTGGCAAGTCTTGGATAGGCATGCGGGAAGGAAAGTTAAGGTCTTTGAGGACTTGCTGGGGAAAGTGGACACGTAAGAATTTTAGAGGTAGTGGTGGAAGAAAAGGACAAACGGTGCACTTAAGTTCACATTATTCTGATGGACTGAATTGTCAGGATCAGGAAGAGTCCAGTAGTGAAATTCGCCCCCATGCAGAGGGCCAGCACGTATTTACACATAGCAAATAATCCAAAAGATTGTTACATTGCGAATTCACTTTAAATGTCAGATACAGGCCATCCTCACTATAAATCCAAGACACATTCAAAAACCGTGGACTTATAGTGAAACAAGTTACAGCAGGACATTTTTTTCCCGTGGCTCACTTCTATTTGCACAACTTTTTTTTTTTTTTGCGCGCGACTTAAAACCAGGGAATGAGAGGACTTATAACGCATCAGTTCCTACAAGTGTCACTGACTTTAGTGAGGAACGGATGTATAGTGGACGGCAACTTATAGCGGGGACGCCCTGTACTGCAAATATGAACTGCGACATATGAAACTCGCAGAAAGTGGTGTATCAACCTGAGGTTCAAGGAAGTAGAGCACAAAGCTGACCAAGAATAAGGTTGGAAGATGAAACTGAGGAATTTAATAAGCCTAAATCAGTGACTCTCAACCTTTCCAGATTACTGTACCCCTTTCTGGAGTCTGACTGGTCTTGCCAACCCCAAGTTTCATCACATTTAAAAACTACTTGCTTACAAAACTAGACATAAAAATACAAATGTATCACAGCACACCCATTACTCAAAAATTGCTTACATTCTTATTTACCATATAATGATAAAATACATACATTGGAATATGAATAATGTACTTACATTTTAGTGTATAGTTTATAGAGCAGTATAAGCAAGTCCTTGTGTCAAATTTTAGCTTTTACTGACTGCTAATATATAGCCTGTGGTAAAACTAGGTAAATATCTAATATAGCTAATACACCTCTGGAAGACTCCTGAGTACCTGCAGGGGTATGTGTGACCCTTGTTTGGAAGGCCTGGCTTAAATCATACCATTCCAACTCTGAAGGAACATAGTTTTGGAAGACACCATTCAAGATGGAAATCCATTTTACATGCCACCATGACTACATCATAGCTATGTGAATCTGGTACTGCTACTGTACCAGTAGTATGTGTAACAAAGGACAGGCATAAATTTAGGTGGGAGGGTGGCACAACAGAGCTAGGACAGGGGGCTGCATAGTGATAAAATATCTATGGTTTCTGCTGATAAATACGATTTCAAAGACTTAATGCACTTTGAATCATTTTCTGCCTGTGTTCCAAAATAATACAACAAGAATGTCTCTATCCTGACGATAGGTGCAATTCAATATTTACTATAAAAGACCTAAGAGAACTTTTATAATCATACAGTTACATGACTAGCAGACCAAAAACCTTTGTATACATGTCAAAATGAGCTCTTTACCATTTTAAAAATAGCTTTAAAATAGGAGGAAAAAAGAAAAAAAGCCAGATGGATGCCAAATATAAAACACCAACAAAAAAAAATATTTATTGTACATGCTGTTCATTGTTTGCATGTTTTGACAGCAAACTTTCTATAAAATAAAACTCAAGCAACTTTGATTTATGTTTTATTCCCCCTTCCCCATGGTTTTTGTTTTCTTCTATATCTGCCATACCCTGCCTCCCTGCACACAAGCAAACTGGGGCATGGCTAAGACCCCTGCCAAAATTGGGGAAACTGAGGCAAGTACATGTGATGTGCATGGGAGTCTGCAGACTATAACAGAGGACTCTTTACAGGGGGTGGTCCTGGATATCAGGGGACACCCCAGTCAAGCCACATGCAACACACACTGAGGCAGGGCACAGAGAGGAAGCCATCCCTTGGGAAGGAACATAATGTTAACCAAAAGGAGAGGAGATGATTCCCTTGGAAACCTACAGTCGATGGGTAGAGCCAAACCCCAGCAAGGCAGGCAAAAGTGGGGGTGGAGGTGGAGGTTCAATCATTTACCCACCTGCTATTGGGTAACAAAGTCAGGTGTAACAGCTTACTTAAGACCAGTTTTGCCTGTGCTGGGCCATCTAGATACATGTTTGTTTAAAGCAAAGGAGTAAGGAGAAAAAAAAATAAGCCTTTTTCCATTACTGCATGTTGGCTTGTAGGTGAAGAGCACTGCCAGCAAAACAAAATACAGAACATCTTACCCTACCACCTCCCCACCAGGCTCGCATGTCTGGAGATAAATTAGAAAAAGGCTGGTATCTCTATTTTCTCTTAATAAACTGGCAGGATTGTGGGGGGAATGGAGGTAGATAGGAAGACTGAAGCATCCAAAATTATTTTGTATGAACTAAATGCTTGGTAATTTCAATTTCACATGCTTGGACTGGGTGTTTTACACTTGGCAGTTGCCTGCCTCCTAAATCATAGCCAAACCCAATTTAGTAAGGAAAAATTAAGAGATGGAGGTTTTGATTGTTGGACAATCCTTGAGCGTGATAGGGTTTCCCTGTATGTAGGAAGAGGTGCTGGGCTGAGATTGAAATTGAGCAACACTGGTTGGATCCATAAAGAGAAGCAACATAATCCCAAAGGAGCTGTTTCCTGCCTTGGTGATGGTGATTACCTACAAGAGCTGGAGCCATGGAAAAGGGATACACATTGGTAATGGCCAGATCTTCAAGTCACTCAAGACTGTCGGGTAAGTGGAATTTGAGAGTTGCAAAGAACCCATTCAGGTACAGTAAGATCTCAGGAAACCTGGCTCTTTGGAAGCTGCCACTCTTATACCTGGGTGAGAGGTTGCTTCCCTTATTAGTTCTATTAATGGGCACTCCTAGACATTTTAAGTTATAAAACTTAATTAAGCTACATCCATTGTTTCCGGTCCTTTTTTTTTTTTTTTTTTTTTTTGCTATGGCAGATCAATGTCACATCATACTACTATGACCCCAGGCAGCCCAAAAAGAGTTTGCATCTAATGCTAGGGCTAAAACTGGCCCCCTAACTCTCTCCCACATCTGCACAGAACATATAAGCCGCTCTAATACTAGATCCATACCCCCTCACCGCCAAAAACCTGGCAATTAGAAAGAATGGTAGCTTTTCTAGTTGGGAGCAGCTGAAAGGTGGGAATGTGCCAAATTATCTCATTTTCAGTGTTTACGCACCAGAAAAACAGATATTTTAGGATTCAATCCAACTACATATAAATTAAAGATTCGTAAGTATTGGCCTTTTTTATGTTTTCACCTATTTCCAAGGAAGTCAGGGTGAAGATGTTTAACAATTTCCCTTAACAGTAGAGGTTAAAATACTTTTGTTTCTCCGCCTTCCCACTCCCTCCCTCCCCCATCTGATTAAATGAAAAGTTGAGGAGCTGATAGCCTAACAAAGATTATCAAGACTACTTCATCTAAAGCAGGTAGTAACTTATACTGAAATGTGGACCCAACTAAACTCATTTTGGACAATACCAATTATTACTTGAATTATTTTACTAACTTCACCTATCTTTAGTCAAGCCATGACTATGGAAGTTTATACCCAAATAAATCTGTTAGTCTTTAAGATGCCACAGGACTCCTCGTTGTTTTTGCAGATACACACTAACACGCCTACCCCTCTGATACTTGTACATAGACATGATGAAACAAGGATTTAGAGGTTTTTTGGGAGGGAGGATAGAAGTGTTTTTTTCCCGCCGTAACTGAGTATTGTAGAGTTGATCATTGTAGCTCTGATCACACAGTACTGAATTCAATCGAAATATATGAGTAAAATTAATTACACATTTAATTATTTCTCACACCAGACTGAAATGTGTGCCACATGGTGCCCTTTTCCATTAAAAAAAAAAAATAGCAGGCTCATACAGAAAGGCAGAAAGAACAGCAATGTACATTTTGCTACATCATGAGTTCAGAGGCAGATGAAAAGAAAATTGTAATCCGGAAGTGGACCCTGTTTTAAATAAAGTGTAACTGGCAAGAAAACCCTGAAATCTGTCAAAAATTGTGTGGAATTTTTACCATTTCTTTTTCAAGAGTTTCTAATGGCATTGTGCAAGAGTTGCATTACTGTTCAGTCTGCTCTGCATAGTATGCCTGTTTTACTTAATTTAAACACAGACAGGCATCATATAATGTAAACATTAGAGGTCCAGTAGACTTTACACCAGTGTTTCTTTAACTTTTTAAGACCGAGGAACACCAAACAATTTTTTTTATGAGGAACACCAAGGATTTTTTGTTGAGGGGGGAAAAAAAAAAGCTTGCCCCTTGAACAATGGATGACACTTTTACTGACAACAACAATATTTGCTCACTGCCCTATGAAGCCTTCTAGACTTCTGTCTTTTTTTATAGGGAAATGTAATTTACTCTGTTTACTCATATTGGTGGAAATTATTAATTCAATACCTTATCAAGCACGAGTTAATGTCAAGCAGCAGCATAGCAGCCACGCCAGCATTAGGGGCACAGAGGGCCTTACCCTGCTCCCCAATTCACAGAGGGTCCCTTACTGCTTAATGTTTTGTCCTTCAATAGTTCTAGCCCCTGGCTCTGTTATTTTTGACACAGAATACTGAAGGGAAGGGCCTTGTCTGTGCAAGAGGGTGGAAGGTGCTGGCCCCCCTCAGCTGTCCTGGGTAACAAGCAAGGGCTAAAGACAGCAGTGCAAAGACCCAGTCGGGCTGGCAGCTTTTGGGGAGTTCTCTCCCCTGGCAGGCAGGATCTCCAGAGCAGCAGCAGAGACAGCCAATCAGAGCCGGCCCTGCTGCTTGCCCTGCAATGCTCCTCCCCTCTGGCAAGGGGCACTACCGAGGAGTGGAGCTTTCCCAGGCGGTTCCAAGCCGGGCGCAGAAGCATGTGAGGAACGCAGGTAGCCCCGCCTCATTTCCAGCCGCGTCACCACTCGCTCACCTCTTCGCACCACCCGCTGCATCTCAGCAGCTCCTGCGGCCGTTTTTTTTCTTCAAACGGCCGCGGCACACCCGTGAGTTCTCCGTGGAACACAGTTTAAGGAACAAGGCTTTACATGCAATTTTACTCACGAGGCATTCTTGTGACTGCTACAGTCACACAAGTGTGTTACAGAACTGTATATATTTTATATAAAATGAAGGAAGACATCATAAAACTGAATGTCATACAGATAGTTTTTCATACAGAATTTTTTCATGCTAGTGCAATTTGGAGGCTCTTGGCATGAAAAAAACCCACCACTTGTGGAAATATATATTTAAAAACACAAAGCCCATCACAACATAGTATTGATATTCAGGACTCAAAGATGTAACAAGGATTCGAAAATCTGAATTCCAGTTTACTTACAAGAAGAGAGTTCTGATTATTATTATTGTGACTGCATTATCATAGTTATTTTAAACTGCCATATCTTCAATTAAGCAACATTGAGTGAGTAATGATAGAGATCTTGAATGCAGCAAAAGGGAAATTACATGATAACCAATTTCCTCCATCAGTTATACTATTTTAGAGACACAGAAAAAATATTTTGTACCAAACTGAAGATTATTCTTTTTAAATCTGAACCTTGCTCATTTTAACCTTATCATGTAAAGTTGTAAAAATGACTTAATTTTCTAGTTATAGCAGAAATACCTACCAAATTAATATTTTAAAGATATGCAATACACAATTTCCACACACAAGGTCAGTTAAAACAATGAAACTGAAAAGAGTTGAAATTTCAATAGAGATCATGAATAGCAATATATTGGGATACCAAAAATCTATGCATTTGTACAATGTTTGGCTGATATATGCACACTAGTATGTGTTTAATGGGAAAAGTAGCATCTAATATTCTGTTCTGAAATTCTCTTCAATCTGATGCAGACCCTGTAGAAGCGCATATATACATATATACATACATATATATACACACACACAGGGCTTGACAAATGGCGGCAAAATCTACTCGCCAGCCCCGCACTGTGCATGGGCAAGACCCACATTGCGCATGCGCACGTCAGCGGTGAACAGGACGACCGACTGAAATCTACTCGCCACGGGCAAGTAGATTCACTGATTTGTCAAGCCCTGTATATATATAGGGCCTTAAATTCACAACCTGGTCCCTTCCCCCTCCTGGCCAATGGAATATGTCTTTTGAATGTTTTAACCCTATACTACAGTAGACTTCCGATAATCCGGAACCTATGGGATTTAGGTGGTGCCGGACTATCAAATATGCCGGACTATCAGGAGGTACTATAAGCAGGTTATATATATACTGTATACATTATATACTGTATATAAAGTGTTCTTAACCCTTTTATTGTACATACTGTATACAGTATACTGTAATGTTTTAGTTTTTTAAAGCCTTTTTTAGCCTTTTTGCTCAGTTCAGCTGCTGCCGCTGTTACCTTGTGACTCATTTTTTGCCGAAGCTCACTCACTAGGCTCTTGCCATTTTGATGCCGGACTATCAGGAGTGCCGGACTATTGGATGCCGGACTATTGGAGTTTTACTGTATACAGATTTCATGGGGAGAACAGCATTTCTCAGACGGGAGTCCTCATCCAAAGGATGTTGCAAGGGAATCACAAGGTTATTTTAGGGGCATCACAGTATTGCCACGATTATTTCTTTGCTATCTTCGGAGCTGGATGGCTGGAGAGTGGTGGCTGTTGGCCAGGCACTCAGCTCTGAAGGCAGCGCTGCAGGACCAGTGCAGAAGTAAGGGTGGCAACAGGGCCGGCTAAAGCCATTCCTGTGCCCCAGGCAGCGGGGCGCGCGACGCATGCGCGGGTCCGCCTCCGGGTGCACGGCGCATGCGCAACCCTGCCCCCCGGCGCGCTGCGCACCTTACAGCTGCAATCGGGTGCACGGCGTCTGATTGCATCTCTAAGGGGCACCCGCGGAGCTGGGCACGTGGCGCCCTTTTCAGCTGCCATGAGGTGCCCCCCATAGGTTGGCGCCCCGGGCAGCTGCCCGGCTAGCCCCCCCCCCCTTAATCCAGACCTGGGTGGCAATACCGTACTATGCCTTCCTCACTTATGCCTTCAGAACTGAACAGCTGGAGAGCTGCAGCTGCTGACTGAAGGCACGGGCTCTGCAGGTTAATGTTCAATAATTATTGATGTCAGTGGACTTACTAGGGATGAATTTGGTTAAAAATCATTAAAACCGTATGGATCTGCAACGCAGTAGAATAAGCACTTATGCTAATGCCATCATTTTTCTTTAAACTTTTTCTTCATAACAGAAATCTACAGGCTATATTTTTCAGCAGTATCCAAAGGTTGTATGCAACCTTATTTATAGTGGCGTTAAAATATTGTTTGAGTTTAACAGCTTTGTCAGCCATTAATTAGTTCTGAAAATTCATCACCTATTCCCATGCAAAATAATCCCTGTGCTACAGACAGGTAATTATAACTAACTTTTGATCTGATTATTCTGATATTGTGCTACATCATTAAATATTTATATTATATGCATACTTCCTCTAGAATACAGCAGTATGAAACAACTGTGCAAATCAATCTTCAAATTCATCATAGAAAAGAACACATGATGTTTTACCAATTTATAGTGTATACTGAAATTCTGAGCTGAATAAAGCTTTAAAGCACTGGTTATGATCATATGCAATTAGAACCTTAGGAGGTTTAGAATCCTGAATCACACAACTCACACTAATAATTGCCAGACAGTTCTGAGTGAAGAAGAGAATAGCTGATCACATTTTCCTGTGCTTTGTGAGTCTGAGTAAAAAAATAAAAATAAAATCTTAATCCAAAATACATAATCATAATCACCACAAGTTTATTTTAAAGGATAAAATTAGATATTTTAAAGAAGTTCATGAACTCAATAACATATCATAATCACATACCAAGGGAAATTATAATAGCTCCTTTAATCCATATAGCATTTAAACAAAGGACATACGATTTTAACTTCTATTTTGTATATTTTTGTATTGCTTCAAATGCTGGTATTGAACTACATGTATTTAGTAAAAGGCAAAACCATTATATGGATTTTAGCTTAAGAAACCTGTGCTCAAAATCTGACATCCTGAACCACAAATCTAGAACCCAAAGTACTGTGAACAATCTCTTTATATTTAAGATTCATGGATCAGTTTTTCTTATCTAGTTTGGTGACTTGAAGGCAAGATCTCTGGCTTCTGAGGGCTGAATTTGGAGTTGCATGTTTTCCCTTCGTCCTTAAGATGATAAACATTACTCAGAAATATTAGTGTTCATGAAAAACTTAAAGAATGTCAAGTTCACCTTCCGAATTTAACCTAAGGATTCCAAAATAGTAATTTATATTACTAAATAGTAATATATATTACTCCCTGCTACAAGAGACCAATCATGTCTAATCTTGCATTCCCACTAGCTTTTCATCTGCAACTATTTCATCTGCATCTACCATATGTTAGGATGCTCTTTTTCTACTTAAATGGCATTCTTAACGACCAGTTCTAGCATAATAAGCATCTCCCAATTCAGTACAGCTTGCGTCATGTTTTTATACTTCATTAGCAATACTTCACAGGGGATCCTTTGAACTGAACACAGGCTTGGCTGCATGGTAGTCAGCTCTCTGGTATTAACTGACAAAACTTCTTGAAAATACTGTCAGGCACACAATATTTTCTAAGAAGCTAATGCCCATAATGACTAAATTGGCGCAAGTTCTGTCAATTCTGGTCATGCTGGGTCACACAGAAAATAAAATGCCATCTCCAGATTATAAAATGTTTGGGGAAGTAATCATGCCCTCCCCTTTGTATATGTGAAGTGCCTTCTTATATTTACATTATGGGCATTGCCAGAAACAAAGAGCTTCCAGACAAAATGGAAGTGTACATCACTCATCCGGGGGAACTGATTTGATTTGTCAAGCTTTCATAAAACTAGAGGATATGAACTGTTAGATGTGAAGTAGTAAAATTGCTAGTAATTCTTTATAGCAGTCCAGCTAATTTACACTGAATTGTTATGCCCTGTTCCCCACACACAAATGCCAGTGCCTGGACTGGTGACTCAGACTCTTCTGATTCGTAATCACCTTTGCTACTTTAAAGAAGAGTACTTGCGTTGCTTTTGGTGTCTTAGTAGTAGAGTGAAGTAACTGTGGTTGCCTGTTGGAGAGTTTACTATTTACTTTCCACTTACATTTGTGTAACTGATATATTGCACACTATGTTCCACTCTGATTTTGAGTGGCATGTCATGGAAGAGAAGGGGGTTGTCATTAAAATGAGAGGTCCAATATCTCTCACCTTTTTACTCACATTTGTGAACCGTTACTTACATGAGCAATCCCATTGGTTACTTCTATAAATGCTCCTTGTCAGGACTTGGGGAACGGAGGAGTCACAATCTGACTCATAAATTGCTAATGGGAAACCTGTATTACATGTAAATCCATTATATATTGTTTGTTAATGCTGACATGTACACTAAAATTATATCAAATGCATCCTACTATTGTTAGTGGTTCAGCTTTTCAAGTCTTCAGCACCATAGGGCTCTTCTTTAGACACCTACATAAGGACCACATTTCCCAAAGAGGCCAGCTTCTATTTTTGACACCTGCATGAAGGTAATAAATTTTCAAAAGCAATCCATACCTATCAGTTCCCACTGAGAATAACAGCAGGCTAATCAAAATATTTAGGAGAATGATAGCTACTTATGAATGGATTAAAAGCAGGAACAAGGCAACATTAAAAATAATTTCACTAATAACAATGCTAAACAGTTTTAGCCAAAAATAAGTTGGTCACGTCTAATCATTTTAAAATCAATATGTTGTCCTCATAGATTTGTAGTTACTCATTCTGTGTTTCATCCTTGGGCTGGGAGTTTGAGACTCCTGGTCTAGATAATACTTAGTCCCTTTATGGCAATGTTTCCCAAATGGTGTTCTGTGGAACCCCAGGGTTCCGCGAAGTGAAAATAAGGGTTCCGCAAGAAAATTCCATTACAACAATTTATGATTAAAAAAATTTTTGTACACATTAAATGTGGTTTTTGTTTTTAAATATGTGCAATTAAACTAAATGTTGATCTAATGACCTTGTTTGGCATTTGTTTATTATTATCCTTACTTATTTGTGGTCTTCTTTTTCAGCTACATATATAAGACTGTTATTAGGGGTTGCGCAAAATTCTTTCGAGTTTAAAAGGGTTCCATGGCCAAATAAAATTGGAAAACACTGCTTTATTGCTACAGCTATACTGCTTCTTGTGTAGATGGCTCCTTTTTGCGCAAAACCCCCCTCTTGCACAAGAGCCGTTCTTCTGGAAAAATGGCCCCTAATTAATTATGCAAATGAAGTGCAGCGATATGCTAATCTGCACTTCATTTGCATAGGCTTTTGCACAAGAAGGAAGCAGTATAGACGTAGCCTCTGAGTGCAGGGGACTGGACTAGATGACCTTTCAAAATCCCTTCCAGTCCTATGATTTTATGATTTGACAGGTGTCTGTTATAGTATTCTATTATAATGCATTATCAAGTACATTTAATATCCAAAATAAGAGAGATCTTTACCACAAAATTGTTTCTTTAATATTTCTAAAATGGATCAAAATCAGCAATTTGATTTTAATAGGCGATCTTGAAAAGAATTTTCTTATCTTTAAATCAATATTTTTGTGGTGTTTAATTTCCATAGTATGGATGGCTGCACCACGCATATAAAAAACCATTTAAATTATTGTTCACTATCATCATGAATTACATTTCCTCATGGAAGCTTGCCTTACATGCTGCACTGCATACTTAGTGTAACTTGAGATGAATGAGCTTTGCTCCTCTTTGATCATGGCATTACATTATCTTTTTTACACAAAATCAAGCTAGATTACTTTAAAAGTCAACATGGGAGATGGAGTTTGGATCCTTGTGCATGCCTATTTGAAATGGTGCATGCATAGCAATCACAATGAGAATGCTAAAGCTGAAATATGGGTCAAAAAAACCCCCCACCCAACCCCCCACCAAATCAAAAACTACCAATACCAGAAAAATACATCTCATTTTTAGGCAGACAGATTGCAAAGATGACCACTTTTAGCAGTGCTGTGCATCCTACTGGTGCTGAAGGCTATCAGGACCAGATCCATCAAGCAGTTTACACTCCTAACAGTTTAGATGCCACTGGCATCCTTAAAATCGCCACCAAACGGACTAGATGCCTTAATTTTCAGCAGCTTTGCATGGACTACTGGTGATACCCTGGTGGTCCCAACATGGGATTCTCAAACAAGAAAGGCATTCCCTGCTTATCTTGCCAGGTTGGCCTGACCCTGTTGTTGTATAAGACCTGTCACAAAAGGCAGCCAGGACAATCTGGTCAAGAAGCATATTTGTATGTGGCCAAGTTCAAATCCCTGCTCTGCCTGATTTGGAGCCAACACTCTAACCCAGGTTTCCCACTTAAGTAATTTCCCTAACCTGGGGGCTATTGGTTGTAGTGGCAGGGGGATGTCTGGTTTTTCATAAGAAAGTTTTGGGTTTCCATTGCTAAAGCATAGGATACTGAAGCCAGATTAGTCCACAGGGCACAGAGAGCAAGGACAAAGGGATGAGAATACAGGTACAAATTTGCTATTACACTTTACCTTTCCAAATGTCTCATTGGTACGCTGAATCATAGATTAGTGAGCATAGGAAATATTTTAGCCCTCTTTTTATCAAATAAAATATAAATGTAGAAATTTCAACTCTGCTGTAATTTTTCAAGTCTATTAATAAAGGAGGCAGAACCTGTACATTGTCAGCCTCCTTTATGTGACAACAGCTCTATATGTATTTGAGTCCAGAAACAATGCATGACATTTGAATCAAATTATGAATTTTTCAAAGCAGACTTTGAAGAAACATAACTATGAAAACTGCTCCAACATAAGTAAAGTAACGATTTTTAAGAATAGTATTAACAGAAGTTCAATTGCTATAACTTTAAGGGTGTGTCTAGACTACATGGCTCCGTCGACGGAGCCATGCAGATGAGTTTACTAGACATAGCAAAATGAAGCGGCGATTTAAATAATCGCCGCTTCATTTACATCAAAACGGCCACCGTGCTGTGCCGATGATCAGCTGATCTGGCACAGCGGGCAGTCTAGACGCTCGCGGTCGACAAGGAAAGCCTTTGTCAACCGCTCCAGTATGCCTCGTGTTTAGCGGAGCGGTCGACAAAGGCTTCCCTTGTCGACCGCAGAGCGTCTAGACTGCCCGCTCTGCCGAATCAGTTGATTGCTGGCGCAGCGCGGCGGCCGTTTTGATGTAAATGAAGCGGCGATTATTTAAATCACCGCTTCATTTTGCTATGTCTAGTAAACTCATCTACATGGCTCCGTCGACGGAGCCATGTAGTCTAGACACACCCTAAGAGCCATAGTTGAAACCTGGTAACTCAGTGGGGCAGGTTTAGTAGTAGCTCTTGGTAGTTTTCATTGTAAAACGCTGTGTAATAAATTGCCCAGTACTTTATGTTGACAGCCTTAGAACACGGGCTCTAGCCCAGTGGAGGGGACAACAGCACACGGAGCTGCCTTCCAGAGCTGCCCACCCCACCCCAATCAAGATAATGTGCAGGGGCTTTATTTAGTGCCTGCAGCCCAGGCCCCTGAATAAGAGGGTCTTGCAAAAAAGATCTGGACATTTGGTGGCCCAGAAATCTTTTTGCGGGACCCCGAGCTGCAGCCCCTAAAGTTCCTTCCTTAATGCTACCTGTACATAGCTGCACATTCAAAATTTATGGACTCGTGGATTACAGTATAGAGTTAAGCCCCAATTTCTAAGCACCATATAGTTATTTTTAATTTCTCCGATACTCTGTCACCAAATATTTCTCATATTATGAAATCAAGGTTTTCCTATGAAAACCCCGACAGGGAAGAGCTGAGTCATGGGTTCTTTAAAATTCTTTTCTTTATGTGACCTCCTCCCCCATTATCATTAATTCATGCAAAGAGAGAACATAACACAAAGTAATTTACTACAGCACATGTAGGTGCAAAACCATTAAAGCCTTCATTTAAAAGACTCAAGGCATATGTATTTCTAGGATTAATCCTAGCCATAGTGCTGCAATGTGTCAGAACATCCGAAAACAAAGTGGATAATAAATAAAGGACTGTGTATTCATTATAAATATTTGTATATGAATATATGCAGAACAAATATGTGCTGCTCGGATATGTGTTCCACAAGAGGAACATGAAATGTGTGTGAGACCTAGCATTCAGCTTTCTTTGGTGATAAGGACTAGACGCTTCATGCACAGGCTATGTGCCTATTGTTTTATAGCGCCCAAAGGTGTACTAGACAAAGAATGACACAGCACATTTCACCAAAGAGCTGCGCCAATTGAAATCTACACAGGCAATGAACGATAAACTGGAGGGAGGAAATGGTACAAGACAGGATGAGAATTACAGCAATTACAGATTAAGATATGCACATATGTTGGATATGGTACATTTTTCTCTTATATTACACATAATGAAGATAAAAATTAGTGAAGCTCTTGACACACAGTAGGCATCATAAAGCAGGTCTACATTCAGAAAGGATTTAAATGAGGAGAGTTCGCAAGGGTCTATAAGAGTACTTAGAATAAGGTATGCTTGATAGTCATACCAGAATACGTAATCCCCTTATAACATATGGAGTCTCCGTGCTCTTTTTCAGAGGAAAGCAGCAGCTTTTGTTAAATATGTTTTCCAGATACACATGGAACAACTAAAACAACTGCCTGCCACTTAGTTAGGCCATGCAGTTTGTTGAGAAAGTGCCAGAGAGATAAATGGGTAGATGAATGTATGCTAATTATGTCTTGCTTTTTATAAGAAAGTCGGTAAACAAATGACTGTTGGAGAACTGGAATAGCAAACAAAGTAAGTTCAGCGAGTTTTCCAGGTGAAGGAGGAACTACATAATGATGGTGTGTTTGTTCATTTGTTGTGTTCCTGCTTGATTAAAGATTACAGTGATCTGTTGGGGCTGTGTGCTGAGCCAAGCAACCTGGTAGACTAGGCTGAGAGCTCACTAATAAGGATCTAGCCTGCTATCCTTTGATCCCTAACCCCTTGAAAAGGAGCTGGCTAAATCAGAGAGAACACAGGCTTAAAGAGATAATTTCTAAGCAACCACAGGAGATAAACCCAGGAGTTTTGCAGGGGAGTACAAGAGGCGGATACATCTAACAGCCGTATTTTAAACTTATGCCAACACTGTCCCCGCTCCTTCCCCAAAAAAAGTACCCTACAAGCCAGAGGGTATAACAATAATGCAGGCAAGATAAGGGCTATCCAGTCTAATGTACTGAATGCAGCATGTATAGTTACCTGCCTTGTGGGCAAATGGCAAGCAAATAATTTCTCTCAAAAACACAGTAGCCTCCAGCTCTTGAGGCTAGAGTGGCTGAAATGGAGGCATTAAGGGAGACAGAGGTGCAGGTAAGGAAGACTTTCAGGGGCACAATAGAATGGTCCCACTCTCAGTCTGGTAGCAACTTTACTACTCTTTGATAGCAAAGTCCCAGCAAAGAAGAACATTAACTTGCAGTGGAGAGGAAACAATCCCATAGCTGGGGCCCTCCTTTCAGATGAGGATATCCTCTTCCACTGAAGATACCTCTCCTGTGGAGGGAACCCCAGTTTCTAGGGAGAGCCAGGTAACAGTAGTTAGAAATATAAATAGCTGGATTTGTTATGACTCGGGGAACCATGTGGTACATTGCCTGCTAAGTGCAAAGGTTGTATCTCTTATAAGCCATGTAGACAAACCTATGTAAGCACCAGAGAGGAACCACCAGTCATGGTACATGGAGATAACAATCACATAAGAAACTATAGGAGAGGGTTCTCAAGGCCTAATTGTAGTCGGCAAGAGTAAGTCTAAGGTCCGACACTGGGTTCTCAAAGCACAAAGGACGCCACACAGGTATCTGTCAAACACAAACAGTTTATTTCCTGACAGCTAACAGCTGTGCCCCATAAATGGAAGAACAATATAACAAAGAAGTGGCATATCTTACGTCCCTTCCTGCAAGCCTGGAACCCCGGGTAGGCTGCGGATGAAGTGGGAGGTTGTCTCAGCTTCCAAGGCGCCAGTACCCAAAGCCCATCGGTGAAGTTCAAATTGCTGTGCTTTGGTGCAGCCTTAAATACAGTTTTCTTGCCTTGTTTTGCAGTTTGGAAATGTCCAGAGATTACTCATTACGTGCTGATGTAGGGCTTAGCTGTTAGTTATCGATCTGGTTCTGTTCTGGATTTACTTGTTCTTTGGCCCTGTTTACGTGATCAGTACGTTAGGGTAAACAGAATTGTTTATGCGTTTTTGCCCTTTACTCTTATCTTATACTTGTTCTTGCTATACTGGCAACAATGCTTATTTTAAATGGTTTATGTTCCCAAAGACTTGCTTCTGGCTCATCAGATATAGGGAAAAGGGAAAGGGGGGAAAGAATGCAGGCCTCACCACCCCTAAACTTGCACGTACAAAGTTCTTCTGCAATTGACCCCTACACTAATATAGGCGGCAGGGTAAAATATTAAAGTCCAGGACCTTCATATTATTCTCTGAAATGTTTCCAGTTCTGCATGCAGGCCAAGTTAGGGCATATTTACACAGCAGCCTTATTTCACAATAACTATGCAAGCATCTACACAGCAAGCCTGTTATTTTGAAATAATTTTGAAATAACAGGTGGCTTATTTCAGAATCTGTAACCCTCATAGTATGAGGAATAATGCCTATTTCAAAATAGCTATTTCGGAATAGGACATATGTAGACAGGGCAGCTGGAGTTATTTCGAAATAACTGGCCACCAGCCTTTACCACAGCTGCCCTGCTGGCCCCTTTGTCCACACTTAGCAAAACTCTATCGTACCCCTTCCCTTACAGGCTTTAAAGGCACAGCCTCAGCGGAAAGGGCTTGTGGCTTACAGCGGA
Organism: Rafetus swinhoei; assembly: GCA_019425775.1. Classification (NCBI taxonomy): domain Eukaryota; kingdom Metazoa; phylum Chordata; order Testudines; family Trionychidae; genus Rafetus; species Rafetus swinhoei. The sequence goes on along the minus strand of CM033439.1, from coordinate 31,040,699 downwards.
GCAGGCAGCCAGCTCCCAGGACTCAGCCGGGGACGAAAGAGGTGCATGCCTTCCTGTTCTGGTGCAGAGATCCTGGACCTCGTTGAGGTCTGGGGCGAGGAGGCAAACCTCCAGGATCTCTGCACTAGATGCAGGAATGCTGATGTCTATGGCCAGATGGCCAAGAGCCTAGGTACCAAGGGCCACATGCGCATCCAGAAGCAGGTGCACAGGAAGAGGAAGGAGCTCATGCAGAGGAGCAGAGGGTAGACTGCGTTCCCTACAAAACAGATCGGCATGTTCGTACCCCCTACATGGATGGTGTGGTTGGGGAAAAAGGAGCCGGCGTGCAGTATCAGGTACAGGCTGGAGTTTTGGAAGACACGTGCGTCGTGTGCCTTCCCTAACCACCCAACAAAAATGTCGGTGAACTAGCCATGGTGGTCGATGAGGGCCTGCAGGACCATCAAAAAGTACCCCTTCCAGTCAATATACTTAGATGCCCGGTGGTCAGGGACCTGGATGGGGATGTGGGTTCCATCAATAGCCCTCCCACAGTTGGGGAAGCCCATGGCAGCAAAACTGGCAATAATGGGATCCACATAGCCTAGGTTGATGACTCTGCGCAGCAGGACGGTGTTGATGACCCTCTCCACCTATAGAAGGAGACAAAGAAACAGAGAATCACAGGGGTGCCAGGGCCCTCGTGAGGTCCCTGAGCCCTACCCCACACACATCAGAAGCAACCCCAACTTGCCCCATCTCCCCTCAGGGCTTTGTGAAGGTGGGACTGAAAAAATCTCCCAGGCAGGGGGCTTCCAACACTCTTCACCACCACTACCACCACCCTTGCCTAGGGAGCCCCACTCCAGCTGTTCAGTTCACCACCCTCCAGGGACAATAGCACGAGAGCGCAATACCTGCATGAGCACATCCCCGACAGTCGATCTCCCTACAATGACCCAGATAGGCAGCTGTCCAGCGTGGCACACTTCCAAATGGCTATGGCGACCTGCTTCTGGACGGGGATGGTGGGTCTCATCTGGGTATCTCCTTGCCTGAGGGCAGGGGTGAGCCACTCTCACAGCTCCAGAAAGGTGTTCCTCTGCATGAAGAAATTCTGGAGCCACTGCTGGTTGTACCATTGCTCCAGGACGATACCGTCCTACCAACTGGAAATGGTGTCCAGTCGCCGGAAGCGGTGGTGCACGATGTGCAGGTAAGGATGGATGGGGTCGAGCTGCATGAACAGCACCCGAAGAGAGGTGAGGAATTGCCTCACAATGAGCTAGGGGTCCTGTTTTCGCAGGACCTGGAAGGCAGCCCGCAGAAACTGCAGCAGGATGTGCACTAAGACATATAAGAGTCATCAACTGCTGAGAGGCAGGTCCAGCTCCATGGCTAGAGAGCTGAGGTGTCCGCAAGGGCAACCACAGCAGGCAGAGAAAAGGCTTTGCTGTCCCACAAGCAGGTAGGCTAAGGAAAAGAACCTGGGGGTGTCCCTTTAAGCTCGAGCCTCAGATAGCCTCCGGCAGCAGCCAAGGGAAGAGAATTCTGTACTGATGACCTGCCTGAAGTGCTTCCTGGTGGCCTTAAATGCGATTCAACGTCCAATGAGTGTAGATGCTCTATTTCAAAACAGCTCAGTGCTACTTCAATGGGCATTTGCTGTGTAGACACGCTATTTCGAAATAAGCTATTTCAAAATATAAATTTCGAAATAGCTTATTTCGTAATAAACATGCAGTGTAGACGTGCCATTAGATAGACAGAATTGTAGGGTTTCATTGTGTGGAGGAGACTATGGTATAAATAGTAGAGGGTTAAGGTTTATTAGGAACTAGGGAATTGTTTGGGAATGGAGGTGTCTATCTAGGAAGGATGTGCTCCATTAAAACAGAACAAGCTGCTGGCATTATCAACATTGATAAAGAGTTCTAAAAGACTTTTTAAACTAAGAGCTGTGAAAAAGCTGGCAAGTGTAGAAAAGCACATGATTCAGGCCAAGACCTCCTTTAGGGATTAATTTAATTAAAGAGGAACTTTATATTATAGTAAAGAGATTAGGAAAAAATTGGTAATGTACAGATAGTGAGTAAGTCATATGTAACAGAGTCCCATTTAACACATTAACACTGACAAAATGTACACATACATATATATAAGCAGCAGAAGTCTAAACACTAAAATAGGTGAATTAGAGTACATGGCATTAAATTGGCATATTGATATAACAGGCATCATGGAAACTGGTGGAATTAATGAATGAGGGTATGTCTACACTAGCCACCCTAGTTCGAACTAGGGTGGCTAATGTAGTCATTCGAACCTGCAAATGAAGCCGGGATTAAAATATCCGGGCTTTATTTTACATGTTCTAGCGCCGCCATTTTTAAATGCCCGGTAGTTTGAACCCTGCCGCATGGCACAGGTAGTTAGAATTAAAGCTCCTAATTTGAACTACTGTTACTCCTCACTGCAATGAGCTCATTGCAGTGAGGAGCTACCTAGACCGTGCCGCGTGTAGCCGCGGGCAGGGGGTTCGAACTACCGGGCATTTAAAAATGGCGGCGCCCGGGAACATGCAAATAAAGCCCGGGATATTTTAATCCCGGGCTTCATTTGCAGGTTCGAATGACTACATTAGCCACCCTAGTTCGAACTAGGGAGGCTAGTGTAGACATACCCTGAGACAATAATAATATCAGGGTACAAAATATATAGCAATGACAGTGAGTCACACTGATGAGGGAGTGGCACAATGTGCGAAAGGAAGCATACAGTCAAATAAAGTAAAAATCTTAAATGAATCAAACTGTACTAGAGAACCTCTATGGGTAGAAATTCCATGCCTGAACAATTACATTATAGCTGCAGAAATATACTATAATTGAAATATAACAGAAATATACTACCCCCTCACCAGGATGGTGATTGTCAAATGCTATGAGAGATTAGAAAAGCTACAAAGACAGAAAAATACAATAATAATGGGGATTTCAACTATTCTCATATTGACTGGGTACATGTCACTTCACGAAAGGATGCAGAAATAAAATTTCTAGACACCATACATAACTGCATCTGGGAGCAGATTGTCCTGGCACTCACAAGGGGAAATCCAGTTCTTCATTTAGTCATAAGTGTAATAGAGGATTTGGTCCAAAAAATAAATATAGCTTTAGTATTTGCTAATAGTGACCATAATCAAATTAAATTAAACTTAACTTCCTTGTAGGGAGAAAATGCCAAGAAAATCCATCACATCATCATTTAGCTTCGAAAAGTAGAATGACACACAAATTAGGAAGCTAGTTCAAGAGAACTTAAAAAGGAACAGAGTGAAATACCTTCACATTTCATGGAGACTACTTAAAAATACCATAATAGAGACTAAAATTAAATGTATACCGCAAATAAAAAAAAGTAGGAGGATAAAAATGACACCTATTTGAACAGCAGAGTAAAAAAGAGCTAGTGAGGGGCCAAAAAGCATCCTTTGAAAATTGGAAGTCAAATCCTAGTAAGGAAAATAGAGAGTGGCATAAACTCCGGCAAGTCAAGTGCAAAAGTATAATACAGAAGGCTAAGAAAGAATTTCAAGAACAACTAGTCAAAAACATAAGAATTCTGCTGTTAGTTTTTAAGTACATCAGAAGCAGGAAGCCTGTCAAACAGTCATTGGGGCCACAGATAACTAAGATGCTACAGGAGCACCTAAGGAAGTCCATTATGGAGAAGCTAAATGAATTATTTCCATTGGTCTTCACTTCAGAGGACATATCAGAGATCCCAGCACCTGAACCTTCATTTTAGGTAACAAACCTGAGGAACTGTCCCAGCCTTAGGGGTCATCGAGGTGGCTTTTGAACAAATTGATAAATTAAACTGTAATAAGTCACCAGGACAAGATGGTATTCACTCAAAGCTCTGAAGAAACTCAACTATGAAATTGCAGAAATGTGGTATGTATCCTATTGTGTAAGTCAGCGTCTGTACCAAGAGGGTGGCTAAAGTAATGCCCATTTAAAAAAGAAATTGCCAGAGGCAATCCAGGCACTTACATGCCAGTACACAGCAAAACTGGCTGAAACTAAAGTAAGAAAAGTTATCATACACAGATGAACACAATATAAATGTATATCAAGAAAGGGAAATCATGCCTCACTAATCTATTCAGCATCATCCAGTGGATATAGCGTATTTGGAATTTCAGAATGCCTTTGACAAAGTCCCTTGCCAAAGGCTCTTAAGCAAAGTAAGCTGTCATGGGATAATATGTAATGTCTTTACATGAATCATTAACTGGATGACAGGTGAGAAAGAAAGAGTAGGAATTAATGGTCAATTTTCACAATGAAGAGTGGTAACTAGCAGGATTCCTCCAGGATCTGTACTGGGACCAGTGCTGTTCTATATATTGTTAAATAATCAGGAAAAAAAGGGGGCGGAACAGTGAGGTGGCAACATTTGCAGATACAAAACTACTCAAAATAGGTAAGTCCAAAGTTGACTATGAAGAATTACAAAGGGCTCTCATTAAATTAATGACCAGGCAACAAAATGGTAGATGCAATTCAATGTTGATAAGTGCAAAGTAATGCACACTGGAAAAAGTAATCCTAGCTATAAATATAAAAAAATGGAGTATAAATTAGCTGTTACAACTCAAAAGTTTTATTGGAGTCACTGTGGGTAGCTCCTTGAAAACATGTGCTCAATGTCCTATGGCAATAAAAAAGCTTACCTAATATTTGGAACCATTAGGAAAGGGGCAGATAAGACAGAAAAATATACATATGTGGTAAGCACACACCTTGAATGCTGTGTGCACTTCTGGTCACCTTGTTTCAAAAAGAGATATGAGAACTGGAAAAGCTGCCAAGAAGGGTGATGAAAATGAATAGAGAAATGGAACAGCTTCCCGATGGAGAAAGATTAAAAAAGACTGGAACTGTTCAGATTAGAAGAGAGACAACTAAGGGGGAATATGATAGAGGTGTATAAAAGCCTGAATGGCATGGAAAAAGTGAAGAAGGAAGTGTTATTTACCCTTTCATAGAAGATAAGAACTAAGGGATATCTGGTGAAATTTCCAAGCAGCAGATTTAAAATGTAAGGGAGTACTTCTTCACACAACCCAGGCAGCCTGTATAAACTCATTGTCATAGGACTCTGAAGGGCAGAAATATATCTGGATTCAGAATAGAATTATATAAGTTCATAGAAGATAGGTTATCAGACAAGATGGTGAGGGACCCAACCCCATGCTTTGGGTTTCTGGAGACCTACAACTGCCAGAAATTGGGACTGGGTGAAAGTGGTAGGATCATTAAAAATTGCACAGTTCTGTTCATTCACTCTGGAGCAACTGTCACCGGACACTGTCAGAAGACAGGATATTGGGCTAGATGGTTTGACCCAGTATGATCGACCTTATTGGTTCATGTTTTCAATGACGTTAATACTAACTGTACTAGTATATCCCATGCCACTGCTCATAATGCATCTACAATTGTGTATGTTGCAATGTCTTAACATGTATTATAAATATTATGTTCTCACTGTCTTGCTTCTTAATGTAATTCAAACATTTTCTAAATGTATTTATAAATATATTGTACTTTACAATCCTTAAAGTTAATTGAATCAAGAAACATTGTTCAAATATGAAATCTGCCTCCCTTATAAGGTTCTTAGCAAACAGTTTCTGTAGATACTTGTTTCCAGCCAATAGGCCAAACACATCACATATTAGCAGCAACTCGAGTTACACATTATTATACAGTCTGTGACGAACACAGAATTTTTCAAAATACATGTTATACACTGATCAAGGTCTGTTGTGGCCAAAAAGACAAGTATTACAGTAACATTTACTTCATTTTAACAAGTTTTAGCAGAAAATCTGTGATATTTTCATGATACTGTTTTCAGAAAAATATCTGTACATTTATATACTGTATAACCCATGTTGCATTAAAGCAATACAAAAAAGTTTTACAGTATAGCTACCCTTTTGGACAGATTGATGCCTTCCTGAGATCATTTAAACTCTATGACAAAAATTTTATATATTTGCTCTAAAATTAATGTGGCTTGATGATTTCAAGTCAGCCACAGTTTGTACTGCTGCTGTGTGTTTTGATCACCAGCTTAGCATTTAAAAAATAGTGGATTACAATAGGCTCTGTTTGGTAAAGAAATAATTGCTAGAAGCAGACAGATACTGTACTTTTCAAATTAGGACAAATGCTGGTTTAATTTACAGCCATGTCCATGACTCACTCCCTTCTTATTAGACAATACCATGCAAAGATGGGTAGGTTCAACGTGGGACTGATGCTCCTTCTAGTGAAATCAATGGGTGAAAAAAAATCCTATTGATTTAAGTGGGAGTTGGATCAGGCCCTTTGATAAGAATCTCCTTCCTGACTATAGCTCACTGTTCTAAAGGATACTGGCTTCTGGCACGAATCTGAAGTGCTGATTTCTGCTTCACAAGGATTTCCCATTGAACGGCACTCTTGGCTAACATTTTACTTTGAACGTTGCAAATCTGTCAATGTGACAATTTACAACAAGTGACACTAAGGGCAAGTCCACACTACAGTGCTTTATGGGTGCAGCTGCACAGATGCAGTGGTGTCACTCTAGCATAGGGTTGCCAGGTGTCCGGTTTTGAACCGGACAGTCCAGTATTTGAACTTTGTGTTCGGGAAACAAATTGAGAAAATATAAATGAGAAAATATAAATGTCCGGTATTTTCTAAATAAGACGTAATGTAGATTGTGATGTAATGTCAAGTGTGTCCAGTATTTCTGTTAAAACCATCTGGCAACCCTACTCTTGCACCCCTGGTAAAGACAGGCTATGCCAACAGAGATTGCTCCACCTCGGTGAGAAGTGTAACTGTGTCAGAGTGAGAGAGTCTCCTGACAACAAAGCATCAGTGTGGACAGTGCAAAATTTGCATCACTCATGAGCGGGGGAGATGTTCACACCCCTGAGTGATGTACATTAAAGCAACTAAAGTGTAGTGTAGACCTGCTCTAAGAAAGTCTGGTAAAAAACATTGCAAGAATATCACAGGGCTACCTGAGCAAGCAGACTAGCATAACCTCAGTCAGTAATCACAACACACATTTTTGAATTGCTGTCAATTCACTTAAACACTAGTATGATAACTTTAACATAGGGCCTCAAGCCAAACTACTTTGGGCTATGTACCCAACAGATCTCACAAGTTAAACAGGGTCAGGCCAGGTCTATATTTGGTTTACTGACCTCCAAGAGAAAAACCTGTGCCATTTTTCAGATGGAATTACAAACCCAATCAACTGGAAACAGAAGACAATATTTTACAAGTGGCTTCTACCTCTACATTGCAACCATCATTGGCAGTTTTTGAAATGGTTAGTATTCTGGCCAAATTCCAAATAAAGTGTTTTTAACTTAAATTTTTCTCCTAGTCTTCATTTCCAACCTATTATTATTCTGTGCTTTTATACATCAGTTTTATTACACTAAGGGGTGAAGTGATACTAAGCATACTGTATTTTTCTCAGAGGTTAGGAGGCTTAATTAATGTTTGTGAAGTGTATTTAAATACTTATGTGAAAAGCACTACAGAAATGCAAAATATTTATTACTTGTTAACTCATGTTCAAAAGTAAATCAAACAAAACAAAAATCCGCCCAATAAATATACACACTGTGATATGTAGTTTAGACCAATTATTGATGCCCTGATTTAAACTTCATTTTGAAAATGGGAGTCAGAATATCAGGGTCCCCTGTACATCAAAAAAATATAGAATTACATTACAAAAATACTTCTAGCTGCTACTAGGTACAATAAACTTTCATTATAGCCAATTTAGTAAGTATGGTTTTGAAGGGTACATACTAGCCCCCAAGTCAAATCCTTCACAGCAACAATACGAAATACTACATTGAAATGAAGTGCATTTCAACAGAAATATTAAAGAGAAGATTTCAGCATTCTGGATGCATGTGAGGAACGAAAGGGATTACAAAAGAATTAAGGGCTCTGGTATAGTTTGTAGAGCGTGTGATTGGGAGCTGGAATAGAACATGAGCGAGGGCCCTTGGAGGCATCACTGTTGCAGAGACATGGAGCTTCAAAGGACCTCCAACTGACACTTGCTGATAATCCTTGTTCTACATGTATATTAGATGATGCCTACACGCCTTTACCCAGTAAAGCCTGACAGCTGACCAAGGCTTGTCCCCGATTCTTTTCTCCAGCTGAGCTGGAAACACAACACAGTTGAAATATTTTTAGGATAAAATACACTGATTCTCCCCCTTTAAGGAAACAAAATTAATTAATTACTAGTGCATCATAAGAGTATATAAAATTAAACTTTCAAAACGAACAATACTTGGCCATCTCGTTTCCTATTTTTTCTACACCTTTACTAATTATACATTTTATTTTCTGCAAATTACATTAAATGATCGATTTTCTAAAGACAGTAAAAGACAAAAAACAAAAACAAAAATAAATAGAGAGATTGCATCCAATAAGAAAGTTGTGAATGCAAATCAGTTCACTGGTGGATTGTTAGGGCAAAACAATGCAAAAATCTTGGAGATCAGCTGCAAAACCCAACATTTTATTTTTAAAGAGGATCTTTACTGTTCCAAAAACCAGACAAGTGAGGCACAGGGAACTACCAAGAGGAAGGACTCTCCTTTGTTGCATGTTATTTGACAATAGCATATTTTTCAAGCTAATATAACCGAACCCCCTAAATGACTACAGCCATTTCTCCATTGCTTTTCCAGACTGTTAAAATACACTGAAGTAAAAAGTGGTAACAAAGGCACTGAAGGCAAAAAATCTGATTCTTCTCTTGGGTATTCTGGTGTGGTGACACTGATTTCTATGGAGTAACTGCTGTTTTCCAGTGGTATAAGTAAGAGGAAAAACAGGGCCATAGTATATATGCAACTGCCATAGGGAAAGAACAAGGTGAGTATAGATTTCAGCAGCTTGTGATGACAGAGAATTTGGCTCAAGATATTTATTTTTTGCATTTATCTAGCATCTTGCCTCTGAGTGTTTCAAAATACTCTACAACTGAATTTTTTAAACTAAGGTTTCACAAAGCCTCTGTAAAAACTTAATACATTTTGGTAAGAGTATAACTGCTCCTTCCTTTTAGTCTTGTCTTTTGATGTTCGCCCCACCTCTAGCCAGTGCAATGTCAGTTTCTGTGCAGTTTGGGTTTCTTTTGGAGATCAGCAAAGCTACAGTTTAGGTTTCCCCAGATAAAACAGTGAAATTAATAAAAATAAATAATGATTACACTCCAGATCGAACAACAGAGAAAACAGAGAAACATATTAACAGTAGGAGGCCAAAAGTCATTGAAGAGTTGAATTTGCCCCTCTCTCTAGACATATATTCCAAAACTAAAATAAAAAAAGATAACACTGGACACAGAAACAAGGTTTAAACAGTAACTTTGTTTCCTGCTAGATTTGATTCCCATAAAGCTACCCACTTCCAGAGCCATATAGTAGCTTGACACAACGCACACCTGCCTAAAAAATGTAACATCCATACAGACCCTGATCCTTTAGCAGAGGCTACTTCTTTAAAAAATGGGTGGGACATAAAGATTCATTTTCAGACATTCAACCTTGTCCATTAGTATGTTTAATTTTTCCAGTGAATGTTTGATTTTAAAATCACTCGCTTCATGAAATTTGTTCTAGGCTTCTGAATTAAATAATTTCTTCCTAGGTACTGAGGAGCAATGGGAAATGATATTAACCGTACCAAACAGAGTTGTTGTGACTTGGTGAAAATTTTAGAAGTGCCTAAAAGCCAGATTTTCTAAAATATTCAGATAATTAAAATATAGACAGGTGCTTTGAAAATCCCACTGGTGACCTGTGAAGGTTAGGCCTTAATTCCAATAGGGTGAAATCAATCTGCATCTGTAGATGCTTAAAGACCTCTGGCGAGTGGGGTGGGGTGGTGGTAGTGGAGGAATCTGGGCCATAAGTGACTCAGGAGCCTAAATCCCATTTTCAGAAGTAACTTAGGTGCCCATGTATATAAAATCTGCATGTACTACTGTGATATATGTTACAAGGATTTTGAATAAAACCTGAAATTTGTCAATGGTAAAATAGATCCCCATCTTTTCATCTGTGTACTCAACTGAAACAATTATCTGAGCACTTCAGACATACTTTTGCCTATGAATTTGCATGTTTCAGATTGTTGGAAAAAACAGGTTCAGTATTGGTATCTATATACATCATAGTATTATATAATTACTATTTGCATTTTAATGTCCTAATTTTTTATGTTATCTTTTATTTCACAAATTCTATTTTTTTAAGCATGGCTTTATTTGGAGGCCAATTCTGTCTCAGTATAAACCCTGCAAGTCACAGTACATCAGGATACGTTGCTGGATATAGATTAAATCATCTTTAAGAATGGGCTCAATTGTTTCTAGAATCTGGTCAAAACTGATTGGTCCAGACACAGCAATCTATTGGTGCAAGTGTAATCCTGTATTTTTGAAAACTAGAACCTCTTTTAAAATTATTTAAAATACTACAAAAAAAGGAAATCATAGAGCTTCTCAGGCCTCCACTCATATTTCCTGTCCTGACACTGCTTCACATAGTCTGCTGTCAGGTTGAGCAAGGTGCCTCTAAAGATTTTGTATATGTAATTACTACTCTGGTCCTATGTTCTCTGACATCTTCTCCTTTCAGTAAACGTCTCAGCAGGCCTCCTAGAAAACATTCAAAAACATTTACACAGAACATCTTAGATATGCATCAAGGTCTAAAAATAACACCGGTCACAGACTGGGAACAACCTTGCTGAAAGACCAGAACAAGATGAGTGTAATTACAAATTAACTGCTATAACTGTACATCACTGGAGGGAAAAACTGGAAATAGGTCAAGGAAATGGTACAGCCATCCACCCCCAATTTATTTATATTAAATTTACAAAGTGCTGGGAACCAACTGGGGCCTGACCTTTGTCTGGTTAGGACAAGTGAGGCTCAGTCTGTGTGACATAACAAATATCACAAAGAAATTACAAAACAGTTATATTATACAGTGCATGATTTAACAAAGAAGAATAATTTCTCATAAGTCAAACTAATCACAGCTGGAAAGTCAGCCAAGTAAGACACTAAGTTTTTGCAACTTCTGATAGGCAGTGTCTTGGATAAATTTGCCATTAAAAAGTCTATAGTCGCTGATGACTTGAAAAACAGAAAATATTAAACGTGTAAGAAATGTCTGAGAATAAAACTGAAATCCTTTGCTGCCCACAAACAGAATTTGAGAGCACATGCAGGAAATTCTTGCCTTTCACATACTAAGAGGTTTCAATAAAATGCGGTACTGTTCCCAAATTTCCATAGAGTCTTTATTTAATGGATTACATTATCTATGATGAACTCCTTTTAAGAACAAAAAGGCTGATGTTAACGTGTGGAGAAGGAACTTTAAATAAATACTGAACCGAAATAACCTACAACTGTGCAAGTTCTTTTTAAAATCTTCCAGTATTTCTCATCTAAAGTTTGTCCCAAGTCGTATTTACTGACCTATAATTACTGTACTTACTTGTGGGGGTGTTTTCTTTTTTTAAGAAGCGTTGGTGGACTTTTGATGGCAAGCAGAAAGTGAACAAGATACTATATTAGCCTATAGTTGTACCAATTTGTCGGCTCTTTCTTTTGCAACTGGCTTCTAGAGCTTGAGGGAAAAGTAAAGGGTCTATGCCCTCCATCGTTTATGTTGTATTTCAAACAATGTGTCATGGGTTAGGTCTTTTCATAGCAAAAACAGGTGAGAGAACATCCATTTTCACTGCACAAGAGAGAGTTCCTTGTATAAAGGTCACAATACATTGCCAATGCTGTTTCAGCCTGGAGTTTTAAAGGGGGGGGGAAATCCTTTCAGGAAAGTGCAAAACGTGGAATCATAACCTTAAATTAGATCAAGCTCCATTAAAGTGAGAACTTAAGACTAAGTTGCTGGCAAACCTCCCGCTGGGGCACCTAAGCAAGTTTTTGCAGGAAAGGTAGTTTTAAAAAAAAGGAGACCATTGAGCTTTTAGATTTTTAGTTGGTGACAACAGATATCCAGTTGCTATAAACCTACCTCAATCCATCTGGGCATCATAGACTAAAGTTTCAGAGTGGACTGTAAGTAGCCACCACACAAAGTTAAACAAAATAGCATAGCAATTTATATGTTACTATGGTGAGACAGATTTGGCCATATCTCTTCCAGAACAGGTCCTGAGAAAGGCCCCTGGCATCAGAAAGTATACCCACTCTTACCATTGGCAGACTTCTTGGTAGGGCACAAAGAAGCCTATGAAACATAGTTGCTAATGTTCAGATAATTGGGGAACTGTATTTATAGTGATCATGTGGAGGAGACGGAAACTTTATTAAAAAAATAGTCTTACGGGTAGGATGTCTGGTTTCAGATTTCCCTGGTTTATGTTGGTAAGACAATGAATTCTTCTCTCTTAAAAAAAGCTAATGCTAATTGCAGACAGAGCATAGACTAATTTGAGGAAGGCTTGCAGAGATTCTCAACAAGTACCAAGTACTTCTCTGAGATGATTCCATGAATAGTCTTGGATTCAGGGCTCATTCATCATGCCAGCGAATTTACTTTTGACAATTGGTTGGGGAGGAGGGTTGGTTTTGTCTTTAACCTGGACTTTTCTCTCCTCAGTTTATTTAAAAGAACATCAAGGACACCTGAATGTGTCTGAAAGTCACCTCCAACAATAATCCTGCTTAAGAAATCTTTGACTCAGATGGAAACAATATTGTGTTTTGTTGATGGCATCAGGTACGCTAAAGCAAAATTTCAGCTTTCATTCTCTTTGTATAACGCAGCTGGAGGGATTTATATGAGCCCTTTTTCTTTAATGTTGGTGAGGAGATCCATTTCTGTATCTGTTTCTTCTGTTTATCGTCTCATTTCTATGGTACTTGTTGGAGAGAAGAAAAAAAATCTGAGTAACTTAAAAAAATTCACATGCTCATTGATTGGTCTTTGTACCCTTCTTCTAACCTTTAAGAGGAACCCAATAAAGGGCTACTGGAGTATACATATACACATTTTGTGTGTTTTCAGAATGCAAAAGCCTTCTACTGTGTGGGAAATTCACTCTCAGAAAATGGCTAATAGGGCATTACCAAATGTTTATCTGACTATTACTAAAGGTGGCAATTTTATATTCAGATTTATTCAAATAACTTATTCTATCCACTTTTTGTGTTTGGCTAGAGCGTGTCTTTCAAGGCAAAAGTAGACTTTGGATAAATCAAACGTCCCGAGAAGGATATGTTAATACATGTTAATGTAGCTTCTTTCCCTTAGCAAGAAATTTAAATATAGTCTTATGCTATTTCATCATGGAACATTCAATTAACATTGAAACCAAAGGAGTCACATCAATTTACACCATGTGAGAATCTAGCTAAAGAAGAGAAATAAAACTAGACAAAACCCCAGAGAATCTCTCTCTAAATATAAATATATCCAAATTATGCTTTTGGGATGTTATACTTTTACCAGACACTTGAAGTATTTGATTAGATGAAATCATTGCATAGGGCACACATTGCTGTGCTATCCTTGACTATGTTTATTTCAGTGTGGGATAATTCATTTTCCCCATTACATTTGCTGCTTGAGTTCAACTGCATGCAGCAATGAGGATTACAGTTCCCACAGTGAAACACTGATTTCATGTTGCATGATGAAATACCATTTAAAATTTCAAGCAAGGAGACCATAAGAACATACATGAAGGGGCTAGCCAATCATACCAACCATGCTACAGGCTACACTGTTAGCTTGATCAGAGCTAATCGAGATATATCTGACCAAGCTGGAAATTACATCTCCAGCCCCTGCATAGGCATATCTCAAAGGTCTGTCTATAAGTGCACACTTTGTGGCAGCATTAGGGATGTTAAATTGCAGTTAACGAGCTAATAGTACAGTTTGTATTGACTATACTATTAGTCAATAGGACCACTATGCAGAACCACAGCAGGGGTAGTCCGGGAGCCACACACTGCATCTCTGCATTTTAAATGCAGTAAGAGCAGCCAGGCACTTACTACATTTAAAATGCAGAGGCGCAGCGTCCCTTCAAGCCAGGACTGCTCAGTCCCAGCTCATGCTGAGTCCAGTAGCCCCTGTTCGCAGTGGACAATCCTTCATAGCAGCCTCCCCTATTCCGACCCCTCCCCCACCCACACACACTCTGACAGAGGCAGTGGGGGGAGGGAGCAGGCGGTATCCCGGAGCCAGTGCTTTTAAGCTGGCTCCCTCCCAGCACCAGCTCATGTTCCCCTCCTTGCTTCTCTCAAAGAGGCTGCAAAGTGGGGTAGGGAAGCAACTAGTCGAGTCACTACTCCACTATCGAATAAGCTTATGCTTATCGGATAGTCAACGAGTCGATTAGTCACTTATACCCCTAGGAAGTGTGTATAGTACATATACTCTATTACCCCCCCCCCAGAGTGGGTATCAATAGAAATGTATATAGTGAGGCACTGCTTAGGCAAGTGAAGACATACTTGAACTTTGTGGATATGTACCCTACACAGCCATGTACTTGCACAAACAGTGCCTCCCCTGTCTGGATTACTATCTTTAAGCAGTATAGTGTCCTGTTACCTCCCCACTGCAGAGAAAGTCTCCCACTGAAATCAATGGTAAAATTCCCATGATGTCAGTAAGGCCAACAGTTCACGCATAAAGCATATCCTAAGTTATCTTTGCCTTTAAAAAAATGCATAGCTAATATATGCCCTCCCACTTAACTAGCATAATACTTCACTTAATATAAAATAATCTTAGTATAAAATATTCTGAAGAACAAAAATGGCTTTCCAAAAAGATGCTTATGCAGAATCTTGCAACTTAATGAAACTCTAGTTAACAGATGCTCCAGAGTGTTTCAAGCAGTGAAACTCACTGGAATCATGTCAAAAGGGGGGGGGGGGGGAAGGAGTGTTCAGGTAGGAAATTAAACATCAATTTGTTTGACACTTCAACCATCTTAAGATAAATAGAAAGGAAGCCAATACAGATTATACATCTGTAAGTAATTCTTGACTCCTAGAAATGAAATATCTGAACAGTTTCTTTATGAGGAAAATTCTTAATGACAAAGGAGACTCCACTTTAATAGTGGTCATAAAATATGGTTTGCAGACAATGTACTGAAAACAAATGAAATGGTTATTATGAAAAGACAGGCGTTGACACCATTACATGATCAATATTTCTATGAAAATATGATAAATCTCCAGTGCGTCATGTTTGAAACAGGAATAGTTTTATGAACAACTCTACATCAGACATACTTTTACGGTATGTCTATGCTGCACATTTATTTCAGAATAAGCTATCCTGGAAGAAATACTCCAAAATAGCTTATTTCGAAATAGCACGTCTACCCTACAGGGAAGCCTTTAAATTAGCCTGAGATAGGCTCCCCTAATGTGGATGCGCTACCTCGATTTAGAGCCCCAGGAAGCACTAGGGAGTAATTACTTTCAATGGCCCTGAGAAGGAGCTATTTCGAAATAGCAGCAGTGAAGCATCCACACTACAGCTATTTCAAAATAGCAATTTTGGAAGAGGTGTTATTCCCCATGGAATGAGATTTACAGAAGTCGGATTAAGCTGTCCGGTATTTCAAAATTATTTTGAAATAATGGAATTGCTGTGTAGATGCTTGCATTGTTATTTCGGAACGATGGCTGTTATTCCGAAATAGCACTGCTGTGTAGATGCACCCATAAGCTACGTCTAGACTGCATCCCTCTGTTTACAGGATCTGTTGAAAAAGGGTTTATTTTCGACAGATCCCTGTCTAGACTGCTGTTTTTTTCCCGAAAAAGCTCCGTGTCAAAAAAAAGCGGTGGCCATGTTTATGCTAATGAAGCACGGGATATTCAAATCCCTGCTTTATTAGCAATTTCGACGTGCTTGATTTGCATCCCTCTGTCAACAGAGGGATGTAGTCTAGATGAAGCCATAGTGTTTATACTAATTTTATTTAACAGTTTGAATCCTAATCACCCACAATTTTTGCACGAGATTTTAAAAATCTGAATCTGCATCTGTATTCACAGCTGGCCCATATTGGTATGATGAGCAAAAGCAAACTTTTGGATCTAAATACCTACAAACTTTGGAGCAGACTCCATTCTGAGATAGAGGACTGAATCCTAAAGTAAAATCCTGGCCCCACTAAAGTCAATGGCAAAACTCTCATTGGCTTCAAAGGGACAGGATTTCACTTAGAATTCTAGAAACACCACTTCCATTTCATTGCCTCTTGAAGGCTACATCCAACTATATAGCCTCAATGTGGCATGTTTATATTAAAACTGTTTTTGGCAAAATATGCTGTCTTGAAAAGCTAATTTTACTACAAAAAAACCTACTTCGCCTCTTCTACTATTATCCTCATAATGCAGATGTAATAAGATAATAACATTCATAAAGTATTTTTTACTACTATGTTAAGATTCCAGGATTTTAAAAAACATATACTATGACTACTATAAACCACAGGAAAATGGAGACAGACACTTATGGTTACAACCATCACCCAACTTTTAAAATCTAATTTTCCCATTTTAGGAGTAATAACAATTGAACTGCAAGCCAAGTCCCTTTATAAATAACCCATTGGTATAGTCTCATTTTCAAAACTTCCGATCAAGGCTGCTCCTAGCAAAACTTTCTAACAGATTTTTCTATTTAGTTTCAGTTCCATTTTTTAAAATCATGTACATCTTTTTCCTATGATCTTTTCTTCCATGTCAACAAAATACCAATTGACAGGTACAACATGAGATCTGTCAACAAGATTTTCAGAGAAATCCATCCAATGTTAGAAGAGTGCACCAAATTCAGACCCCTCACAAACTGTCTAAATTCCTTCTCTTATGCTTTTACGGGCAAAGAAAATAAATAAGCTAGAGTCAATGACACAATCTACCATCCTAAGCATCTGAATTATTAGGAATCAATTCAGATAAACCAAAATGGAACAGTTATTTTGGTTCTGAGGCATTTCATGGATTAATGATGTTAAAAAATAAATCCAGTCTGCTTTTATGTAATTTACAAAAATCCATTTCAAATTTAAAAAATAATTATGATGTTATTTTCTTTCTTTTTTTTCTTATTTTTCATTTTAAAATTATGAAAACCTAACTGAGGCCTAACCTTCCTAAAATCAAAATAATTTAAATAAAATATGCTGCCTCAAAGAACACTCCTAAAATTTTAATAACCTAAAAAGATTGCTGCATTTTTACTTTTATATTGAATCAATGGGGGAAAACAACATTTTTAATTTTTGAGGTCAACTCAAGCTTTAATGATGTCACAATATCACTTACTGAACTAAGTAAGTATTAATTGTAGATTTTACATTGAAATGAATACCAGAGTTGACCTTTTTTCCAAATGCAAGCAGGCTGGGTGGGGACGGTTGGCTTTAATTTATTTTGCTTTATTTTCTTTTGGTTTCCGTTTAGCTATCAGATTGTGAGAGAACATATTATTTATTTGAAGAGATTAATTTGAAGTCAGGAATTGAAAAAACAGGATTTCTTGTTTTCCTTTTCCAATCTATGAGGAAAACCCAGGTGAGAGAGGAAGAGAGAGAACTGTAAAATCTTGAGGGACATACTTTGGGTCAGATTTCTCAAAGTTTATAGGTTCCTAAAGATTCATGTAGGGGCCCAACTAAGGGGGATTTTCAAGAGTATGTTGACACTGCAATTAAAAACGCATGGTTTGCCTGTGCCAGCTAACTAAGGCTCACAGGGCTACGTTCTAGGATTTGTTTAACTGCAGTATATACGTTTGGTTTGTGACTGGATCCCTGGCTCTAGGACCCTGAAAGTTGGGAAGGTCCCAGAGAAGCAACACTGCAATTACACTGTCCCTTAGCCTGAACTCTAGCACCCAAGCCAACTGCAGGTGCAGTGTAGACATACCCCTAAGTACAGTCCATTTGGGTCAATTTCAGTCATAAGATTCTCTTTCTTATTTCTACGTTATCAAATAAAGCAGAGTCTGAATCTACCCCCCTTTAATTACTCACCTGATGCAGTTTTTAAAATCTATATGCCAGATTCTCCATTGCCTTGCACACTGTAAATAATAGCAATAGGACTTTGCAAGACAGTGGAGAAACAGAGCATGATGTTCCAGGATACTTCAAACTGCGCAGGTGAATCAATGTATGATGCAAAATGGATCCTTGATGGTTTCTTTGGCAAAGGCATAATTTCTCAGAGCCTGGTGGTCAGATGATGCCACCCTATCTAGCAGGATTTACTGAAAAATAACAAAAGTCTGTAAAAAAAATCATAATTTTGAAGTTTTTCAATGTATTCAAAACAAAAACATGTTTTACTTTTTTCTAAATATTTTACAATTTCACAAAATATAGCTATAAAAAGTGTTCTAGAAAGGGTTACTAATCTTTTTTTGTTTGCGCACTAAAACCTCAGCTACAAAATTATCTAGATCAGTCGGTCAGTATCCATAGGTTCTGGAACTAAGGCAGCAGGGGACGCTGCTGCTACTCTTGGCTTAAATTGAATTCCACCATATGCAGGCTTTACAGTTTGGTTCAGCACCCCTCTCTCCCCTCTCCCCCGCGCGCACGCGCACGCATGCACGCACGCACACATGCACACACACACACACACACACACACACCAGACAAATTGTTCCAGCCTCCGTCAGGATCCTGTGTACATCAATGTATATCAATGAAGCATGCCACGCAGTACCTAAGCTCCTGTCTGTTGGATTGATAGATGCTCTTTCTGTTTCCAGTCATCATTATAATAACTATGAAGAACTGTGTCTAGTTGTGTTTATTAACAACAAGATATGGCATGTGTCTTTGTGATCTAACATAGATTTACAATATTAAAAACAGGTGCACAGTCTAAGATTTCAACTTGTATTCAATCTGGAGCTCCAGCTCAGCTGGAATCACAGTATAATCTGCTCCTTTTGACTTTAATGTTCCAAAAAGAACAGAAATTGAACCTTAAAATACTGAGTGTACCAAATCCATGTGACATGGCTAAACAGCAGAGGATAATGGGGGTGTAGAGCAGTTGTACCTGGGTCCCAAGCCCAGGCTATGCTCCAAAAGCCTATGTAAAATAAAGTGAAATGGGATAGAATGGGGCCCAGTGAGCATGAGGTTCCAGGATACAAATATCTCGTGAAATTAAATTTATCTCTATGAGAGCTGCAGGGTAATATTAATTGTTACTTCACTGCTTGTGGGGGATTGCACAGATGAAAATAATGTTGATATTTATTTGTTACCTGTACCCTCATCTTAATACCTCTCAAAACATTTTATGTAGAAAACAAGCATGGACAGTGATGAAAGGCTTGGGGAGCAGGCAGAGCAATGTAGGGATGTTAGATATCGTGTATTGGGTAGCCACACCAATTTTTAATGATTACACAGTTAACAAAATACTCCACAGGGGTGGGGCCAGCAGCCAGTAGGCTCCCAGCCCTCAGCCCCACTCCCAGGGAGCTCCCTGCCACTCCACGCCTCTGTCTCTGTATCAATTTAAAAATTGGCTCTCTGCGCAGACCGGTTCCTGCCTGCCACCCAGCACTGCTAATATAGTGGCAGCAGTGTGGAGCAGCAGCACCCCTGTCCATGGGGAGCCTGAACTCCTTGTGATCAGAGGCTGCTCCAACATTCTACCTGCCCCCCTCCCATCTGAGGTAGCAGCACAGGGATGGGGCAGGCAGCTCGTTAGGAACTAGCACACGCGGGGAGCCGGCACTGTCAGCTCCCCGTGGGCACTGGCTCCCCTACCTCACCCCTCCTTGCTGCCTCTGTTATAGAGGCAGTAAGGGGGGGGGAGAGTTATGTGTATTCATTTGGATTAACCAATACATGTACTAAGCATCATATTAAACTTATATTTCAGTTCTGCCCAGGCTCTACTTTATGACTCCTATTGGCTTCTCTGTATTCTGGGATCAGCTGCTCCTATTTGTTATAAAAGCCTCAAGGTTGTTCTAACTTACAGAGAGCTGCCCTGACCCCAAGAGCCACTCAGGCAGCTGGAAATAACTGGAATCACCCGCTACAAGTCCCATATCCCAATGGTAAGAAAAGGCTTGGGGAGCCCACTGAGCCATTTTGCCTGCGGTATGCCAACCTGGCCACCCCATGGTCCATTCCTTGTCGTGGTGAGGTGGCTTGTGGGTCTCAATGACCTGGAGAGGTATGCCAGCAAGAGCTACAGCTCCTGGACGGGTCACCCAAACTGGACAGGTCAAAGGGTAGAGACCAGACAAATTTGGATCACCTCTCCCCAAGGTAAAAGGGGTTGGCTGAGGGTTAACAACGCTATCCATAAAAAAACAAAAGTTACAGAAACCGTTATAAAGAAACCTACAGGTACACAAGTCTTGGGAGGAGTTGGCAATCTGCACAGATTGAACATGAAGCGTGGTGGGGAAAACTCAAATCAAGAGGAAAAAAGTGGAGATGGCTAGGCCACACTCTCAGAAAACCAGCATAGTACGTCAAGCTCTCACATGGAACCCGCAAGGAAAGCGCAAAAGAGGAAGACCTCGGACAACGTGGAGAAGATCTACTGAGATTGAAGCACAACAACTGGGGTACTCCTGGGCTGTGTCTACACTGGGCCACTTATTCCGGAAAATCAGCCGCTTTTCCGGAATAAGGTGCGAGCTGTCTACACTGGCGCTTGCTTTCGGAAAAGCAATGGCGATCTACTGTATGAAATCAGCCGCTTTTCCGGAAAAGCTATGCGCTCCGCTCGGGCAAAGTCCTTTTTCGGAAAAGCTTTTCCGGAAAAGGGCCAGTGTAGACAGCTTTTCCGGAAAAGCAGAAGAAAGCGGAAAAAGCGGTTTGGTCGCCACGAGACCCGTGAGCCCTGGACTTCCTGGTAGGGAGGCTGCTGGGCGCCGCGTGGCAGGAGCGCCGCAGACCCTGCAGCCTGAGCTCTGCCACGTGCTGCTGTGCTGCCCAGCCACCCATTGGACCGCGCCATGGCAGCTCCGGCTGGTGAGCCCCTGCACCCCCAGCACAGGAGGCCCCAGGGGCATAAGCGCCGGGCCCCATCCTGGACCCCAGGGAGCTGGAGACCCTCCTGGACTTGTGGCAGGAGGAGGAGGGTCTCCACGACCTGCACTCAGGCGCCGCAATGTCGAGCTGTACACACGGCTGGCCGACAACCTGGCACAACGGAATGCCGAGCAGGTCGCTCCAAAGTGAAGGAGCTGCGGCTGGGAATGCGTCCGGGCCAGCGAGGGCAGGGGGCAGGACCAGGCGCCTGCCCCTACTATGACCGGCTGAACGCCTTCCTGGGCCAGCCAGCCCGCAAGCCCGGACGTCCCTGTGGACACCTGCCAGCGCCCCATCAGGCGACCCACCGAGCAGGGGAGGGAGAGGACAGCAGCAGCGCGTCCCGGCGCGGAGGAGGCCACCACCCAGCAGGCCCCCTCCAGCAGCTCCTCCGAGGCCGAGGCCGAGGCCGGGAGAACCCACTGGTGAGTCTTTGCAGTTTGCACTCCCAAGGGCGGGCGGAGGCGGGGTGGGAGCCAGGTGCCCAGAGGGAGGAGAGAGCATTTCACTCAGGCCACGTGAGCTGCACGCTGCGTGCGCATGAGGCAGCAAGCAGCACGTGCAACCTCGTGCAGCCTGGCGACCGAGCGGCACATGGCGCGGCAGGCAGCTGCAGGGCACGCCTGGGACCGTGCTG
This sequence comes from Rafetus swinhoei, assembly GCA_019425775.1. Taxonomy (NCBI): domain Eukaryota; kingdom Metazoa; phylum Chordata; order Testudines; family Trionychidae; genus Rafetus; species Rafetus swinhoei. The sequence continues at coordinate 31,018,844 of CM033439.1, read as the reverse complement.
CTCACACACATGCGGCGGGACCAGGGGGAAGGGTGGATGCCGGCTGGAACCGGCCAGGGCCCCAGGGACTCAGCCCAGAGCCCCTCACCTCCGCCAAGGGTGCAGCACGGAGAACAGCACACTGTCCCATGCCTGGCTGTGAGGCACAGCCAGCTGCTCCTGGGAAAACCGCAGCGTCACAGTCCCTCGCCTGCTCCCGGTGCCTTGGCTGGTTCCCGAGGAAGTCCCCACTGTGGCCGCACATGTCCCTGGGCTACCGGCCTTGCGGGAGGGATAGTGGGAGGGACAAGGGCCCCTGAGTTTTGCTGCAAGGATGGGACACCCCCACCCACTCACGCTTCTGGTTACGTCCAGGAGATATCCCAGCGAGGATCTGAGAGCCCAGACCGCCTCTGCCAGATGTGCTCCCAGGCACTGCGTGGGGATGCATCTCGCTCCTGTCAAACACCAGCGATTAGCCCAAAGCTTTTCACAGTCTCCACCGGCAGGGAGTTCCACAGGTGAGCAGCACAAGCACCCTCCCGCCCTCCACGGGGCCAGGACACAGACCGGTGCTTACAATACTGGAGAGGACCCTACTCCAGCAGGGGCGGTCCTCCTTGCCAACATACAACACGGGGCAGGAGAAACCGAGTGGGCCCAAGCCACACAACTGTGGGGTCACCTGGGCTCAGGGTGGAGGGCATGAGATGTGGGGACAGTGGGCGGCCTGCCTGACTGACCCATCCTTTCTTCTCTTCCTGCAGCGGGACCCAGCACCAGACCCGACACTGCGGCAGCAGCGGCACCCCAGCTGGCCAACCCGGAGGCACAGGCGGCGGCAGAGAGACCAGCTTCTGCGCCGCCACGTGCGTGCGCCGTGGAGGCAATCAGGCCTCCATCGCCGGCGGGTGCAGGGGACCTGCAGTGGCGGCAGGAGGGCTGGGCTGCCTTCCTACATGAGTGCCGAGGATGCGCACAAACATGGACGTGCTCACAGCACATTTGGTCCATGCCATCCATTATGGCATGGCCGGACCCCATGCCCCGCCATTCCTCCCGGAGCACAGCCCATGCCCCTCCTATCCCAGCTCCTATCCCAGCTCCTGCTCCTGCTCCTGCTCCTGCTCCTGCTCCTGCCCCTGCCCCTGCCCCTGCCCCTGCCCCTGCTGCCCTGCCCCTGCTCCTGCCCCTGCCCCTGCTCCTGCCCCTGCTCCTGGTCGTGGTCGTGCCCGTGGTCGTGCCCACCTCCCGTGCAGCCTGCCCCTCACGCGGTCTGCCCAGCGTGTGCAGGCCCCCGGAGGAGCAGTCGCAGGGGCCATCCATCAGTAACTGCCCCCGTCCCAGTTGAAGGTCCCCCGTCCCAGTCCCAGTTGAAGGTCCCCCCCCGTCCCAGTTGAAGGTCCCCCGTCCCAGTCCCAGTTGAAGGTCCCTCCCCCTTGTAAATAAACAGTTTTCTATTTTTCTGTTCATTCCTGTGTTGGTTATCGTGTTACTCTAGTAACTGTAGGAAATGATGTGAGATGCCAATTAGCCACTTAAATTTAACAGGGTTACAAACTGCAGACAACAAAATCTGTACTCTATCACTGGGGGGGCCCTTTTTAAGTGCTCATTGGTTTGTGGCGCATAAATAAATACTGAGACTTTTCAGTAAAATGTAAACCACAAACTATATTTACATAGCTCACAAACAAGCAAGAACAGTTAAAAGATGCACACTACAGATAATTAAACATAGTCTAGGCGCAGGGAGGACAATTGGGTAGTGTTGCTGGCCACCTCAATCCTTTGGTCCTTCCGGGCCTCAGGAGGAACAGCCAGGAGATCCTCGACGGAAGATGATGGCGAAGCTGGCCACCTCAATCCTTTGGTCCTTCCGGGCCTCAGGAGAGGAACAGCCAGGAGATCCCTCGACGGAAGGCGACTGGAATCAGGTACGCTGACTTGAGCCTTCCGCCACGACCCCGAATCCTCGTGGCTGTTCTTGGGACAGGCGATGGTGGCCTAAACCTAGCCTAAACTAAAAGAAAAACCCTGACTAAGCCCGGCGCACCCGGCGAACAGTCACGATGGCGGCCGATGTGCTTTGACCCGGCGCTTTACAATTGGGGAGGTAAGGGGAGGGTGGGGAGGGGTAGGGGCGGGCGGGAGTAGTCTGGGAGACCCAGGCGACCCTGCTACGGGGCTTGGGCAAACATGTCCACCAGGGCCTCTCTGATGCGCACCGCATCCTGGCGCGCCTGGCGGGCCCGGCAGCTGTGTCGGGCTGTTCCAAGGTCTGTGCCTCGGCTGCCATCCATGCAGGAGGAAGGCCTCCCGCTGCGCTCCACAATGTTGTGGAGCACGCAGCCTGTGACCAGTACCTCCGTTGCATTGCATTCTGCTCACCCATGTCGAGACGGGTGAGCAAACAACGGAATCGGGCTTTTAAGCGTCAAAGGCCAGCTCCACTGGGTTTGGGCCCGGTTGGCGATCGTTGAACCGGGCCCGGTTCTGGTCGGCTGCCCGTGTAGGGCCGCATTAGCCAGGGCATCAGGGGTAGGCGGCGTCCGCGTGACAGCGCCAGATGGGCATAGGCACATCCCGACAGTCAAGTCTCGCCGGGAAGTAGGTGCCGCCTTCAACCTGCGAAACAGTCCAGAGTTGCGGAGGATGCGGGCGTCGTGTGCCCGGCGGACCAGCCCCGTAAATGTCAGGAAGCGGCCCGGTGGTCCACGAGGGCCTGCAGAACAATGGAGCAGTACCCCTTGCGGTTCATAAAATGGGCGCTCGATGCTCGGGGCCCGGATGGGGATGTGGGTGGCGTCAGGGCTCCCCGCGGTTGGGAACCGAGGGCAGCGAAGCGGCCATGGTATCATCCACGTCGCGCAGGCGGATGATTCGCGGGAGCAGGATGTTGTTGATGGCGTGGGCGACCTGCAGAAGGGTGCAGAGAAACACAAGGAACACATCACGTCGGCAGGGGTGAGTGTGCGCTCCTTAGGGCCCCCTTGATTCCCTCTGTCCTCACACACACCACACACACACACACAGGGCCCCCTCGCCCCACGGCCCCACCAGCGGGCCTGTGCAAGGGAGGGCGGCCCAAACCCTGGCCGACCCAGCCTGGAATCTTGGCTATCCCTGGGCCTGGAGTGCAGCACCCTCCCCCATCCCACTCCCCTGGGACTTACCTCCCGATCACTCCGGCGGTTGATCGTCCCACCCCGAACTGCTGTGCCACGGCGGTAGCTGTCCGGTGTGGCCAGCTTCCAGCGCGATGGCGACCCTCTTCTTGATGGGGATGGGTGCCCGCGGCCGGGTGGTGGCTCTCTGCAGCGAGGGTGAGCCAGGTGCACAGCTGCAGGAAGGTCCGCTTTCTCATGCGGAAATTCCTGATCCATTGGTGGTCGTCCCAGACCCGAGGACCAGCCGCTCCCACCAGTCGGTGCTGCTCTCGAAACTCCAGGCGGGCCTCTCTACGGTGGGGTGCTGATGCCACACGGTTGCCAGGGCCTCCTGGTGAGGAGTCCAATGCGATCTCTGCCTCCTGGTTCATGTACACCATGGCACCGGCCTGCAGCACGAGCAGCAGGCACTCGTGCAAGCTCCAACAGGGGCCCGAGCAGGCAAATGGCCACCACGGCTCCATGGCAGACAGAGCAGGGCAGAAAAACTAAACTCAGGGAAAAGCAGTTGGGGGCCAAAGGGTGGTGTCCCCAAAACCCAGAGGGCAACCACTGAACCTGCTAAGGGTGCCAGTCCCTGGCAGAGGTCCCAAGGCAGGGGAGCAGGAGACCAACGGCTGTCGGCGAGACCCCTTTAAGCACGTGTCTGAATGGCGCTCGGCCGCCCGGAAAGGTCTGGTGGCCTTTGCCCTCTTCAAAATGGCTCCGGGCTTCTGCTTTTCGGAAAAGCGCGCGCGCCAATGTAGACGCGCTTTTCGGAAAAGCGCATCGTTATAACGGTAACTCCGGGACCAATGTAGGCGCTCCTTTTCGGAAATACTTATAACGGAAAACTGTTCCGTTTTAAGCATTTCCGGAAAATCATGCCAGTGTAGACGTAGCCCTGGAGTCAGCTAGAAGTTTTGTCTCAAGGCAGAGTGAAGTGGAAGAGACTTGTAGATGACCTATGCTCCACTTGGAGTACAAGGGTTTAAGAAGATGCCAACCTGGTGCACGGGGGGGGGGGGAATCAGTCTATATCTGAATTATTTTGTGCTCAGATCTGCTGGCTTAACAGGTTATTTGGGCTAGTCTGGCTGTAGGTCAGAGCTCAGTCAGGCCCCATGTATTTACAGGCTTCTAAGCGTAAAATTTGGTAGGCAGCGGATTGCCTTTCTCTTGATGGGCAATGGAGCCAGCACATATTCAGGCACCTCTTCCTGATTAAACTCAAGAATTGACATGTCAAGACAGTTTGAGCATTGTATTAGGACATTAGGGGCTATGGATTTCCAAACCAAGATCAAGACATTCCCTCTAGAAAGCATTCTGAACTATCCATTTTCCATATATATAGGAAAGCGGCAACCATGGCATTCCACAGCTACTTAAAAAAAAAAAGACTTACAATTCTTAAGTTTTAAACAGGGACAGCCATTCTGACTATACGCCCTTTTCTCTCTGCGAGCCAGGCGTTGCTACTCTACATTCTCAAAACTATGGTCAGTTCAACTGATGACACTGGTTCAAAAACAAAAATGTTTTGGCAGGAGAATGTGTTATATACAATGATACTGTTTGTTAAAAAAGATAGTGTCAGTTTCAGCAGTATGTGACAAGAAAAACCTTGAGATTTATCAAGTGAAAAAGGACACTATTATTAATGGAAAGTGGTATTTTGAGCTTTATAGACAGTAACTGAAGAAAACAATAAAATACAATCTATATACAATTACTTGATACTGTCCCTCTTTGCAGGATTCATAAGCAACAAATGTGCAGCTCTTCTTGCTGGCTCTTACACAGTGGTTAACAAATTGATACTATTCCTAGAACTGTGCTGGTCACAAAGATGCAGATTTATGCCACAAGAAAAATGCCAAGTTAATTACACAATGACATTGGCATTCACGGTGCTTTACAAGCCAATCAAAAACAGCAGACCTTCAGTTCAAGAAACTTACTGTATAGTGGAAGGTAACGACTCATTCTTCACATTGTAAACAAGGCTTATAACTTAACACAGACGCTTACTGAAGTCACTGAATGAGAATGAAGATCTGCTATGATGCTTTCACTGGTGCAAAATCTATCATGAGCAGGTATGTACTGGGATATGTAAAATGGACAGGGGTCTGAGGTAGTAGTAAGGAGTTCAGCCACAGTAGGCATTACACTTGAACATGCTCTTTCCCTTCATTTTTGAAGCATACAAAAATAGATAAGTATGCAGCTGCTCTTCTTTGTTGTGTCTTTAACCTACCCTCACTGGCTCCCTATGACTATTTCAGGGTTACTTTTCTTGTAACTCTCTAACCTGCTGATTCAGAAAGTTTATAGCATAGGAAAGTGTTGATTTAATTAGAAATCCTGTAAATAGTAATTAGGGGTAGGTATAATAATATTCCTCACCTGCTTAATATTTCATGGGAGATAAAATTAATAAATAAGGTTTTAGGAAAAGTAGTGATAGATGTGTGAATTAACAAACTAAAATAGATAAAAGGGTGTAATTGGTGCCGGACGTTGTGTTGAATTTACGAGGTAAACGTGCCTGGGCAATAAAGCAGTTCCATTTACCCCATCCGCTCCTGGGTCGCCTGTTTCTTTTCTAACAGTATGTATTTGCTGGATTGCTCAGTGTCAGTTTACTGGGTCAAGATGAGAATAGACTTGCCGCAGAGGACCATGAGACCCAGCATGGAAAAAAACTGGAGAATAAAATGGAAAGCCTTGGTAACTCTAGTTAATTTGAGAAAAATCATCTCCAATCTTCAAGGTAAGCACAAATATAGAGACCTCCTTTCCTTACTGAGCAGCTAGCACTGACAGGCATTTTGTGAATGCCTTTGGAAGAGGGGACAGGCCAAAAGGGAGCAAACCTCTGAATTGATAATATATGTCTTCCCTCTATGACACAGATACTTCCATGCGTCTGTCCACCCCGTTAACAGAAAGTAAGCATCCCTGCAATTCTGGAATTATAAACTGGTCCACGGAAGGGATTGCAGACATAAGAGTCACCATCTAAAATTTAATGTGATGGCTGAGTTTGTTCACATGACTGAGTTCCAGGATAGGGTTTGCTTGCTTCTCTGGAATCAGGAAGTACAGAGGAGCATAGAAACCTGTGCTGCAAAATTCAGGAGACTCTCTTTATTGCACTCAAGTGAAACAAGACTATCCACCTCCTGCTAACGTAAACGCTTGTGAAAATGGGCCCTGAAAATGGACAGGGTTGGGTGATAGGGAGGAGGCAAAAATTGAAACTAGGCCATACAGTCTTCCTGAAGGTCCTTGAGGAGCTTCTGGTCCATTGTAAACCAGTCCAAGTACACCTGAAAAAGCAGAAGGGCAGGTAACGAAGGAAGGAAAAAGATCCCTGAAGATTAGTCCAGGATTCCCAACCACATCATTAAATTTACTGACTCTGATTAGGTCCAGGCTCAGATGTCATAGATAAAGAAGCATACCCCTTTCTTTTTTGATCATATGAGCTCTGAGAAGAACTGGTCAGTTTCTGGTAGTAAAACTACTAAGAAGCTTCTCTTCGCTCAAAGTAACCTGAGATTTGAATTGTTTTCTCCTGTGTAATGGGCAGAGCCGTAAACAATGGTGGGTCAACTGGGTATCCTTCAGTGATTAATACCTCATTCATTTTTAAACTAAAGAAATCGTAAGTTCTCTACTGTTGCCTGGACTTCTTTTGGAATATCAGAAGCAACTGACTCTCTGCATTATGACTCTGTTATTGCTGTTTGTTAATCACTAACTTATCTTAGCGATTATCTGTCCTATACACCGAGACAGACTCCTTCAGGACTCTGAGGAATTTAACTCAAAACAGGGGGAAACTGTCCGACTGTAGATAATCATATTTGGCTAATAAAGCCTGATAGTTCGCTATTTTACCTTACAAACTAGCTGAAGACAGATTTTTTGGGAGGAAAAAGACCTCCTTTGGAGTGGACTTTTCTGACCAGGTTATCTTGACATTTCATTGGCAGCTGTTTGTCACCAGCCAGCCTGGTAAAAATTTACACACCACACACACACACAAATACAAAAATAAAAAAATGCTTAAACCCTTTCAGTGGGACTTGATATCGATGGTCTGTTTCTTTAATCACAGTGGACCTCAAAGCCAAGGTCTGCCACAACACTGCCTACTTTCACCCCTCTGTCTGCTCTCCCCCATAACTCAGTTTCACTTCACTGCAGCAAATCCTCCCCTGTAAGCCTGTGACGGGGTGTCTAGCCCCGCGTAGCTTGGACCTGGGGTCGAGTTCTTCACAAACAGGCCCAGAGGCCTAGTCCTTTACAAACAGGCCCTGAGGCTTGGTCCTTTGCAGTATCCGCACTTACTCCGGGGTGTGAGAAGAAGGAGTAGAGGGTCCCCTGCCCTCTCCACCGGGCCCCAACCCAGGGCCCTATCAGTGGTGGGTGGTTCCCACCACTGGCTTGGCGGGGAGTTTTCCCCAAAACTCATCGAGCCCACCGGGGCTTTTTCTGCTCCCCGCCGTGGGTTGCTTCCTACCTCCTTCCCCTGATCAGCGAAGGTCCCACCTGGAGATGAGGGTCTGACTGCGGCCGTAGTGTTGGCAGGCCCGGCGTCTGGTGCATCCACAGCTGGTGCGGCGACAGCGGATAGGTGGGCCGTACTGCATGGCCGGCGTTGCGGACGCACTCGACCCGGGGATGGTAGTGATGGGGGCAGCTGGTCCGGCGGCTCTTGCTCCAGCTGCAGCGGCGGCTTCGGTGCTCGTGCAGCAGCTCCTTCTGCTCCGGAGGTCCGTCCACACTGAGCTGTTTTGCGGGCTTTTATACCTAGGCTGCCCTGGGAGCATGCCCAGCAGGGCCGCGGGGGAAGGGTGTACTCCACCCAATAGGCGTGCTTGCCCCCGGCCCGTTCAGTGAGGAGTGGGAAGACCCCGTCACAGTCTCCCTTATTTTTTGTAGCCCAGGCTACAGAACCTTCTTACTTGGTAAACTGAGCTGCTGCCTACAAGATTCCTTTGTATGTAGCACCAGGCATGCTTCAGGCCCTGATTTTCCTACCAAGTTGATCCAGCCTCTGATTTGCACTAAAAACAGTAGGACTGTACTCACTGATGCCCATAACATTACCTGAATGTTTGGAATTTTTTGGATTTGGAGTTCCATAATTATGTCACAGATCAATACTGTAGATGATAAGCAAACATAGGGGGATTGTCAGTCTCATATACGGTTGTGCCTAGATTCCAGCCTCTTGATGCCTAAAAATTAAAGATTTGGAGTGATGCACAGGCATGTGTGGCATATCATTCACACTGTTCATCTGCAACCTTCTGGCCGATTTCTGAGTAGCACTGAAAGACAATGAAACTCTGAAGTTTTGCCCAGTTCTCCTTAACCAAGAGGTTCAGTACAGGACCTGAAGGGCTAACCAGCAGGCCACAGTGTTCTCACAGAGTACAAAGAGGAAACCCAGTTCACAACTGACAGCATCAAAAATGTTAGGAAAAGAAAGAGTTATAAATTGTTAGCTCAGCTAAATGCACTCTCATAGCTGTAAGAGTGTCTCTTTGTACACTGTTGGTGTGCCAGAAGTGCTAAGCTTCATTCCCTGGTCTTAATGCACGAGAGAGATTCTTACAACCGTAAGAGTGCTTTCCACTGCACGTAAAAGTATCTAAACTTGCTTGAATAAAAAATAACCAGCATTTAAAACGTCTTATGTCGGTAGCTTGTTTTCAAATCTTATTTGTTAAAAGTCCAACACGCATTCTAGAATACATTTTAACTGAGCGTCAAAGTAACTTGTAAATAACAGAAAAATTACCAATCTAGATTATTTCTGTGAAGAAATATGGAATAAAATGCCAACAATACTGGCAGGGCAAGAACAGAAGAAAAAACAGCAGCTGAATAAACAAAGAATGCTTTACCCACTCTCATTAAATAAAGTTTCTCTCTCTCAGTTCAAGACTGAAATGCATTTTGCAGAGCATTATGGAAAATCCCATACCAAACAAGCCTTCACTGAAGAAAGCACGGCTTTATGGACAGTTTTAGTAATACATCCTTTTTACAAGCTTCAAATGCGTTAAACCCAGGCAGTAAGTAGTACCAGGCTCCTTGAAATGTAGCTTTGGTAAGCAGTTTACATTAAGGCAAAACCAAAATAAGCAAGATATTCATTAATTTCATTTTTCCTCTGCGATCTCAGTCTCTGAGTGCAGGTGTGCACTCTTTCTAGAGTGACGATGGGAGTGATGACCATATACTGAACAGAGACTAAAATCCTAAAGCCTTGCGGCAACAGTTTTGTACATTCAAACTCAAATGTGAATAGCAGCAAATACATGGCTGCAAATAAGGTTAAGTGAGCACAGCAGCAAGTACCTGGCATGTTCACTCTTGAGTGCTCTGGGTAAAAAAATAAAGAGGGGTGAGTAGTGGGCAAAGAAGATACGTCAAAGAGAAGAAAGAACATGCTTAAGCCAAAAAGACACTTAGCTACATGCTCTCCTTACAAGGATTATTACTGGACAAAGAAAGAATACATTGGCAACCCTGCAGAACTGCTGTCATTAATGCAGGATCAAGTTCTCCTGCACTGCCTGTTCTGCTCTTCACTTTTCATTTTGTCCTCAAAGCCACATTATCCTGTACCTAAGCATTTGGCTCAAACAGAATTTACCTCACCTCAAGATAAAAACACCATTGTTTCACATCAGAAACTCAGAATGATTATTTGTCTGGTTTCTTGTCTTTATGAAATGCATGCTGTATTTTGCATTTGTGTTTAGACAGATTTGTCATGACAAATAACGAACAAGGTTCAATTTCAAGATGTGCCTGGGAAGCCAGGCAATTTGTTTCAACACCATCACTCTAAAATAGTTCTCATAAGACAGACATCAAGCACGGTTCAGCTAAATGACCAGAATCAGCCATATACACGTAAGAAAGAAACGAAAAGGAAGAGGTATACAAAGCTGTTGTCCATTCTCCTCTCTCTGCAAAGAGAGTTATTCATGTAAGCTTTTCCCTAAAACCAAGCTAAAAACAAAACAAAATAAAGTGTATTCAAGCACACAGTTGTTCTCGGACAGGGGCGGCAACCATTCCAAAGTGGCGTGCCAACATGTGACCCTCCTACCCTGGACCGTGCCACTCTCCCAGGAGGGAGAGAGAGAGGGGCTCTCTCCACCACGTGCCCCGCTAGGTCTCCTGCCCTGGGTGCTGCTCTGGCTTTTCCTGTGGGGAGGGGAGGAGAAGCACGCACATGTTTCCCTGTAAGCCGGATCCGCCACGGAGTCTCCGGGCTTCCCGGGCCAGCCTGAGCTGCCAGACTTTGGCCTTCCATGCATGAGCACAGCTCCTTCTCCCTCCCCCCGCTGCTGGCTGTGATTGGCTCCCGTCCCAGGGACTGTGATGGAGCCAGAAACGTGCAAGAAGTATTGATGGAATTAACCTCCATGAATTTATCTAGTTCCATTTTGAACCATGTTAAAGTCCCGGTCTTCACAACATCCTCTAGCAAGGAGTTCCACAAGTTGACTGTGTGCTGCATTAAGAAAAACTTCCTTTTGTTTGTTTTAAGCCTGCTACCTATTCATTTCATTTGGTGAACCCCCTAGTTCTTATGTTATGGGAACAAGTACGTAACTTTTCCTTATTCACTTTCTCCATACTTGTCAGATTTTATAGACCTCTGTTATATCCCCCTTTAGTCTCCTCTTTTCTAAGCCAAAAAGTCCCAATCTTTTTAATCTCTCTTCATATGGCATCCATTCCAAACCCGTAATCATTTTTGTTGCCCTTTTCTGAACCTTTACCAATGCCAAGATATCTTCTTTGAGAGGAGGTGACCACATCTATCTGTATGCAGAATTCCAGATGTGGGCATACTATGGATTTATATAGAGGGAATAATATATTCTCCGTCTTATTCTCTATCCCTTTTTTAATGATTCCTAACATTCTGTTTGCTTTATTACTGCTGCTGAACATTGAGTGGATGTTTTCAGAGAGTTCTCCATAACACTCTAAGATCTCTCTTTTGAGTAGTTTTAGCTAAATTAGTCCCCATCATTTTAAATGTATAGTTGGGATTATTTTTTTCCAATGTGCATTACTTTGCATTTATCAACATTAAAATTAATTTGCCATTTTATTGCCCAATCACTTAGTTTGGTAAGATCCTTCTGAAGTTCTTCAGAGTCAGCTTTAGTCTTACTATCTTGAGCAGTTTAATATCATCTTCAGATTTTGCCACCTCACTGTTTACCTCTTTCTCCAGATCATTTATAAATAGGTTGAATAGGATTGGTCCCAGGATTGTTTCCTGTCATTTAACCAGTTATCAATCCATGAGAGGACTTTCCTTCTTATCCCATGACAACTTATTTTACTTAAGAGTCTTTGGTGAGGGCCCTTGTCAAAGGCTTTATGAAAATCTAAGTACACTATATCCACTGGATCCCCTTTGTCCACATGCTTGTTGACCCCATCACAGGACTCTAGTAGATTAGTAAGGCATGATTTCCCTTTACAGAAACCATGCTGACTTTTCCCCAACAAATTATGTTCATCTATGTGTCTGACAATTTTATTTTTAACTATAGCGTCAACTAATTTGCCCAGTACTGATGTTAGACTTACCAGTCTAATTGCCAGGACACCTCTAGAGTCCTTTTTAAATACTGGTGTCACATTAGCTATCTTCCAGTCATTAGGTACGGAAGCTGATTTAAAGGATCGATTATAAACCACAGTTAATAGTTCTGCAATTTCACATTAAATTATTTCAGAATTCTTGGGTGAATGCCATCTGGTCCCGATGAGTATTTACTATTAAGTTTACCAATTTGTTCCAAAACCTTCTCTAATGACACCTCATTCTGGGACAATTCTGCAGATTTGTCACCTAAAAAGAATGGCTCAGGTTTGGGAATCTCCCAACATTCAGCTGTGAAGACTAAAGCAAAGATTTTATTTAGTTTCTCTACAATGACCTTATTGTCTTTGAGTGTTCCTTTAGCACAGTTACCTTTGGCTCTCAGGCACAACAGTAAATTTCAGATCCCAGGCACAACAGTACATTTCAGTAGTGCAAATACAGCACTCTATCAAGTGGGTCAAGTTAGGGTGGAAGTAAAGTTGGCCTTTGTTTGAAATGGAAAAAAAAGAGAAATTCAAAAAAATGGTTAGAACATTCAAATAAGCCCTAATATGTTTTTCCCCCCCTCAGGTTTAGTAAAATCAATTAAGCTAAAGCAATATTCTATTACTGGCACCTAAAACAAGTGTGTAACCTGGTGCTTTATATTGTACTAGTGTGCTGTGTTTGCCATTCCTAGAAGTATTTGGTGTTTTCTTAAAGCTTCAGCTCCTGGAGTCACATGAAATATCAGCATCTCAACTTTCCATTTTTTAAATGAAGTTTGTAGCATTCATGATAGTATAGAAAAGCTGGGAAATATTAACCCTCAAGTATCAAATCCAAAAGGCTAATAAAAATAAATAACAAAAAAGGCTAAATAATAAAAAGTATATTATTTTAAGTCAATCTCATAATTATTTGAGACCTGATTATAATTTTTGAACACACAGAGATGACAATATAGACCTAAAATTCAATGTGCTATGAGATATTCACATATAAGATTTGTTTTAAAAATCCATAGCATTTCTATGTGTAGCCCAATAAATAGAAGGCCAAGTTTAACTCTTAATGTCTCAAGTTTAATGTTATTCCATTCCCTTTAATTGAGTTACAAAAGGAAGCAGCAGGGTATTCACAGACCTCTTGTTTGCGGGTTTCATGTAATACAGTAACCAAGCAACTAGCACTGAAATACTCTTTACTGCTTTAGCAGAGGGGGACCTTTGGACAGCATAGAAACAAGGGAAGTTCAAACATATGATGACAAGAAGGGGGGCTCCTCCCCTTTGTTTCTCTGCTTAGCCACTGGCTGGGTAAAGGGGCATGCAATGCTCTCCCTGCCTATTTAAACTAAGCCCAGGCTTTCCAAATGCCTTTTACTTTCTGGTTTGCAGCCTCATCCTCCCTCCACTTAAACTGTAGATTAGAAGCTGTGCCACTTAAGATACTGCAGATCTGAATGACTGTCTGTTTTTAGGGGGTCAAAAAGGATTTTTCCCTCTGTGCCAAATCAACATGTATAAGCTTTTTCCTCTTTCCTCAAAGTCTGGTTAGAACAGTTGGCGTACAAACAACAGGATTTGAGGTTCATATAATGCTGTTATTGCTAACTTATTGTAACTTACAGAAGGAAAGGTAAAGGCTAAAAAGACTAGTTTCCAGAGGGGGGAGACAGAATTGCCCAGTTGGACATGATAAGCTTGCACTCACAAGGGGGAAGAGCTTAAAGTGTTAGAGGACTGAGTTACCTACCCAGCCTTGTGGCCTCTTATTCCATCCCCACTGTGTGGAGGTGCAGAGATGAGGTTTCATCATTGATTTGAGTCCAGGGGCTAGAGCCATGGAGAATCCATACCAAGTTGCACTGTAGTTCATGGTAAAAGCTCTGTAAAACTAGTTAAATGCTTATTAAATGACAGTTGGGGCAGGTGATGTAGCACCCCTCCCCAGGATCTAATTAGAGTTGCAATTTGATGTTTATACCCATTCCACAAGTCTGTCAGTTATTTCCCTGCTTGTTATGGTTAAGCTACTAGCTATAATTCTCAACCTACAGCTCGGAATGATATCAAGCCTCCATGACTTATCCCCTGGTCTGTCCTGCTCCCCAGAGAGAACACAAGACTTTGGAGAACTCTTATTTATTCTTGGTTTTCAGACTGTTACAGCCTTTTAAAAATTATGCATAGAATACCATAATTGAAGGAGCACATTGCTGACATTTAATTGTGTGCAACAACAAAGCATGATCAGTATAGATGAGTCTAAAACATGAAGATCCAACCCAAACCTAAATCCAGATTTTCCTGGTGTAAGGAGAGTTCTGCTCCAAGATTATGATTTTAGTCAATAGGTAACAGTGAGTTTCAGCAATGATCTGTTGGGTCAGTTAGATATAATAATATTGTTCAAAGATAATACTTAACTCCAGGGCATGGATCTGCCTATACCATTGTCAGGCAATAAAGTCAATGCCTTTCTGGGCTTCACTTTATATCTTTCTGGACTTCAGATGGGAATCAAATTTACCTGCCATAGTTGGGGAACTCAAGAGTAACTTGTGTGTTTTCAGCTGTGCAAACATGGGTAATTATGGTTACTGCAGAGGTTGTGGTTGAAATGAGAGAATCTGTCAATTCTGGACTAGCATCTGTATCAACCTTTTCATAGATATATTGCTTAAAGATTTTAAGTCGGTGTCTATGGCTCCTGTGAAGTAGTTCACATCCATCACTCTGGGTGCAGTAGGATCTGCAAATAGATGCCGCTTTTATGGCAGTGGCAGGGTGCCAATATCCATTTCCTTATGGGATATGCACTAAATCACCTTGACTAACAGAACAAGAGCTGTGGTGGAGCACTGTAACTATAAATCAATTCACAATTTTACCTCTGATAGTTTTGTTTGCAGCAGATGCTTAGGTGTGATGCTATAGGTAGTAACAATTGTTCATTAATACAATTGCCTGAGGATCAGAAGCGGTAAGTAGGTGAACTGCAGTATTCAGAGACAGGCTTTTGTTCAATATTTTGAGATGTAGAAAGCTTTTCATATGAATAATGGACAGTGGGGGCTAGTTGTAATATATAAAATTTCTCTTAGACAGCAACTTAAAACGTACTCCTTTGCAATACCCCCACCATTTCCCTGAGCAGAGCAGCAGCTGTGGTACTTTAATCTCTGTTCCTGAGAGTATCAGCTGAAACATTGTGCTCTATGTACTGCTAGTTATTCAAACTTAGTTAATCAAGTGTGTACCATGTCCCAGTGAATGATATTGCATACACAGTAAAATTTTGTTCTTTGATACATGCATCATGTTTTGAGGCAGACATTCTACCAATGGCTGTAGCATGGTTTGGAAAAGTGACTTTTCTTTTAGGAAGCCATCTCTATTCATGTATGTATGTGTTCTCTCTGAAGCTACGCAATTATCTGCTAGATAATGGGTTACCTGGGGAAGGTGAGACTCCTTGGAGGTTTATTAGTACCCCAAATGGTGCATACTTGTCTGGCTGAACGGGTTTAATCAAAAGCAACATGAGAATATAATTTTTAAGAGTCCCTCATTAACATTTTGGCAGCACATCATGGGCTAACTGCAATATGCTCAGTCTCTTGGGTTGAGCAGACTGTTGATGCTATCACTAATACAGTGTTTCAACAGAGTGCTAAAGACTAAGGATTGAGAGTTTAGTACATAAAAATAAATTGGATAAAGTTCTGCATTGTTCCCTTAATCTTGTAGTAGAAACCTAGAGGTATATGAACAAAATTCTGACCCAGGTTACACCTGGGCCTCCATATTCAGTTTCATGTGGCTGCAAAGGATGAGTGCAGAATTTGGATACGTTAAATTCATGTTAAGGTTTAGAAAATAAATGCAAGTTACCACAGCATCTGAAACAATGTTCCCTTTTGTATACATTTCAAATGGGAGTTGGAATCAGTCTTAGAGTGCAGTAACACAAAATGCAGCATTAATGAGTTTTATTAACATTAAAGTGAATTGTTGGCATCTTAAATTATTAAAGAGACAGCATTCAATATACTTGGTCAGTATATATAAGAAAATGTAGCAAAAATTGAGCTATTTTACATTATAGATTAAATCTACTCTTCTTCTTTAGAAAAAGAATCTAAATTTAAATGTGTTTATCTTACTCTGACTTTTCTCAAATACTTCAGCAGTTAAACAGAGTGATTACATCTTGCTGTGTTTTCCATTTGTATGCCGCACACAGTATTTGTATTCAACCACAGTGATAAAACATTTACTGTCTTGAGGTCAAAAAGGTTTTAATGAGATGTTTGTGATTGTTCAATTTCATTAAATCAGGATATTGCATCAGGTAACACAAATTCGGGTTTCTAACTTTAAGTTATTTTTCTGACTTCAGATCAGAATTCTTTCAATTTGCAACATTCCCAGAAACTATGAAGAGGAGTAAAATACCATTCTAAAAATTAAATATCTAACAGGCCTAAGCAACTGAGTGAACTGTATTTACATAACCACACCCAGGATTTCTTTCCCATTCCAGTGTGAACTGTATTTATATAACAGTTGAATACCTAGCAGGTCTGAGCAACAGAGTGGACATATTCACGCACAGGATTCCTTTCCCATTCCAGCTTGCTGTAATGGAAGCACTGATTCAGACCCTGCTTACATCTATTTTGTTCTTTTTGTTAAAATGAAGCCAAAAATAAATATATGACAAAAATAAATGTATTGAAACCCTACCTCCTTCCCTCACATAGCCAAGCAAAGGTCAAAATTCAAAAAGAAACAGTTCTGCTATGTGGGGAACATCTTCACCTACACAGTCACTTGTAGTGTCACAATAATACCCAAGAGCTGTTCTTTTCCACTCACCACAAAGGAATGGGGGTGAACAAATATTCAGGCAATAATAGAGGCTGATGAATCCATGCACACTGCTGATACACAGGCTCAAAACCCCATCTGCAGAGCAAGGGTGCTGGAGAGGACAGTCAGTGGGATCCAGCCATTTCTTCTCTTCATACCCAGTAGTAATAGATGACAGGTTTGAGATGAAAACAGAAGAGAGTTGAGGCTGGACATGGGAATTAAGGAGATGACCAAGTCACATTTCTCATACAGAATGACATTTGGCCTTTATCTTACCAAGCAGTAACTATCACTATGAGAGGTATCCTTTTCTCAGGTGTGTGGCAGAGATGACATTCTTACCAATAGGCAACAAAAGTCCAAAGAGCTTTGAGAAACAAGACTCCAATTCCAATTTTTAAGAGTTACATGCACTAGTGGAAATAATTTCAGGTTACTAAGGGCATCGCTACACTGCAGGGCAAAAAGTCGAATTAAGATACCAACTTCAGCTACATCAATTGTGTAGCTGAAGATGAAATAGCTTAATTTGGCATTTGGCACTACCTATATGGCAGAAAGTTGAAGGAAGAACACTCTTCCTTCGACTTCCCCTTATTCCTTGTGAAATGAGAGAGTCAGAGTAAGAAGTCCTCCATCTCAAATGTAATTTCAAAATAACAGCTGGCAGTGTAGACGTGCACTTTGTTATTTCAAAATAATGTCAGTTATTCTGAAATAACACTGCTGTGTAGACATACCCCAAAATGCATCTATTCCTGTTGTAGAACCACTGAGCATACGATATTAAAAAAAAAAAAAGCCTACATTCCTACAACGCAATCACAAAGACACAAGTAATCCTACTAGTACATGGTGTAATGGTTCCATTAACTAGAACAGGAGTGGGCAAATAGCGGACTGGGGGTCGGATCTGGTCCATAAGGGTTAATCCCTGCTGGGCCCCTGCCTCTGCAGGGTGATCGTAGCTCTTGTTGGCCGCAGATCACCATTCACTGCCAAGAGGAGCAGCAGGAAGTGGCGTCCTCGTCTGTGCTGCTTCCATTGGCCGTGAAGAGCGGTCTGCAGCCAACGAGAGCTGCAATTAGCCAATGCCTGCAGAGGCACAGGTACACATAGCAGCGACGGCCCACCAGGGACTAACCCTGGTGGGCTACCACTTTTTTATTACCCACCCCTGAACTAGAACATTGCAATGACTGAGCATGTGAGGGTAGAAGCTGAAATCCCAACTCCTCTCCATGACAATCCTTTCTCTACGGAAGGGCTCATAAAATAAACCTGAATATTCAAAAATCTAGAAGATAGGGTGCTAATCCAAGGTGATGCATGATCGGGTGCGGATTCTTACCTCAACCTGATGACACCGGTCCAGTAATATGAAAGTGATGCTAACATTAGGAGTAGAATATTTGAACCAAATTGCCAAGACTGCTACCACTTTGGCAACATATCAGCTGAACTCCTGAACCCAAAATCAGAAGGAACAGGAGGAGGAACTCCTACTTTTACTCTTGGAAAAGGGATTTGCCAGTGACACAGGGTTTTGTTTGACTCCAAAGTAGAGCTAAAGATAGTGGGTGCTGTGCTTAATAATGAAGAAGTGTAGTCCAGACTTGCTTGCTTTATATAATACATAATGCCAGACTGAGACCTATGACCAGGGCTTGACAAACAGTGGCGAAACCTACTCGCCAGCCCCGCACTGCACATGCGCAAGACCCGCATTGCGCATGCGTGCACCACCGGTGAACGGGGCAACTGGCTGAAGTAGATTCAGTGATTTGTCGAGCCCTACCTATGACAGACATGTGTAACATTCCAACATAAGCTCCCTCAATAACGAAAAAAAGAGGGCAGTTGGAACCACTCTCCCTTTCACATCCTTAGACTCCTTCATGAGGGAGGGGGTGGAGCAACTGGCATCAACAGACACTGCTTACTAGAAAAGTTCCACAGATTAATGTCAGAGGCACCATAAATTGGAATTTGTAGATGCCACTTGAAGAAGCCTATTTAACTCCACCAGATAGATCTTCCAGGGACAGGCAGAAACTGTGAACTATCTCCTTTAAAAAAAAAAAAACACATTTGAAGAACAGGTTTGGGGGGCAAACCATGTTTCTTCCCATCATCATCATCCCGGTGACAAATTGCCAAGAGTAAATATGAAAGGGGGAGGGTTTATATCAAATCTTTCCCCGAGCTGAACAAAAGTTTGTATCATTTTGCCCATTACCAACATAAACTTTGTAAACTATAGTACCACAAACAGCCAGCAAATACTAGTACAGTACATCCTTAAAGCCTTATCCCAAAACTAAATGAAAAATGTGGTATACTCTAGCACAAAATCTGTAGTTAAATGCTTTTTTTTTTTTTTTTGGAATCCAAAGTAACTGTGTGGTAACCACTATCTGAAATTTATTAAAACTCCAATTTGGTATACATCTTGTATAAGGAGGATTTTCCCCTATGATCAATTATTTCCAAGTAATCTTAGTAATAAAAGTTCTTAAGAAATATAAATAATTTAATCTAGCCATTTTCATTTTGGCATTATCTTTAACTAAAACATCATCAACTGAGCCATGGTTTCACCTGGCACAGCTCAGTGGGAGGAAGAAAGGGGCTCAAGGGGAGGAAGAAAGTGGCTTTAAGACTTTTATATTCCCCCAAATCTGAGACTACCGGCAGCTCTAAATTATGCCAGTTGGAGCAGCCCTATATATGCTCTGCTGGCCAAGGATCAGTCAGACCAACGTGCTCTCCAATTCTGCTCTCTCCATGTTGCCAGAAGAGGCAAGGGTAGTGAAAAGCTGGCTATGCCATGTTTGCACCACCAAAAATTTCTGTTTTCAGGGTTTTGTGAGCATATATAGCTGGGTGTGCATGATATGCTCCATATAAATGTATGAATTTAAAATACTGCTCCCCACACCCCATTTTTCAACACTGTCACATTTTTCTTTTTAGTTTTTAAGACCAATACATATTACCAGCTCTTATATTTGATCCATAATTCCCATTAGTGTAAACTGCTCACTTTTACTTCCCCACAACAGCCAGGAGGTCAATATACTACATAGATCTAGGAGATAAAATATCCATCTGGTGAGGGGGTAGGGGGGCTTGGAGAGAATAGTTTGCTAGTTTGCTAATGCCACTACTTCAGCCTTAAGATTGCTGTATTAGCCACAGGAATGCACAGCTGTTCCATGCCCTGGACATGGCTGTGGCAGAATGAATTATATAGAGTTCCCACAAGTCATACAGAACCCCTTTAATTCAGTCTTTACACACAAAATGAGCCTTTGGCCCTTAAGCTATTAAAAACCTTGTTCTTGTCTCTTATAGTTAACAGCCACCACCCTTGATAAATAAATAAAACTCCCAAAAGAGATTACATAAAGAGCGGAAAACCCTCTCTCATTTGTTCACATACTAAGGTCCAATACCTGCAATTTTCAGTTCAAAAATTAAGAATTACAAAATTTGGTACGAAATGTTTACATTTTCAGTCACATAACACGTTCTTTTTTTAACCTTGATAAACAGTAGTATTAATTAAGTGTGGAACTGGATACTACACATATTGCTTAATTAAAACTATTGTTTAGACTTTAATAATTGTTAATCTATGCCCAATCTAGTTTTTTCACTGATAGTTAACTTTGAGGTAAAGAAACTACCAGTCTATGAACAACACATAAAACATTTTGCTATTAAAAGCTACAAAGATTTTTTAAGAGAAGGTGGGCCAGGTAATGTCTTTATTGATCAACTTCTGTTGGTGGAAGAGAAGCTGAGGTTTTCCACATACTGTATATTTTCTCTCTCTCTCTCTCTCTCTCTCTCTCTCACACACACACACACAAAATGTGAATGAAGATCAAACACTTAAGTTTTTGTGTGTATTTATAGCGAATCAGAGATCCACAAAATACGAACATATTAGATCCACTCTCTGGGTTCTACCTAAATGCATTAAATGATACTAAATGCTTTAAAAATTAGAATTACCCAATTTCTTTAACTCCTAGCTAGCTATTTGACTAGCTAAGTATAATGCTATATGATTCTGCATAAAAGCTAAGGGTAAAATTCTCTCAGTGGCTAAATGGGGGGAGGAGGGGAGGAACCAGGGCCACAATGCGTATTTTTATTTAATTCTGGTTTCTCCCCCCCCCGCCCCCCAACAACTCCCTGCCTTTTTTTTTTTTTTTTTTAAAGAATAAGGCTAAACTCTAAAGATCTGGTTATTGGTTGCTGAAAAGTTACCATCTTTTTTGCTGTATCTATTTTTCCTCTAACTAAGTGGGGGGGCACCTAAGATGAAAAGATGAATGGGACTTATGTGTACATCAAAAAAGAAAACATTTGCCTCTCATGGTCTGAAACAAAATCGTTGTAGCTAAGTGGCAATAATGCTCATGCTTTTAACAGGCATGATTTTGGTAGAGAAAACTGCTATACCTTTTATAATATTAGTGTGATCTCAAAACACGGTAGCACTAAAAATGAACAAAAGGGCTAATCATTTCAGAAAAGACACTCAGCATATTTCAAAAACTTCAAGTTTGTTCACGCTAAAAGAACAATGCTTCACTCTGGAGCATTTAAGCATGCAAGCACCTGAAAAAGAATGATTACCTGAAGTGGGAACCTGGAACAAAGTCACCATTCAAGCACACCCTTTTCTGGCCACGCAGTGATGTAGCAACACTACCTCAGTTTTCCCCTCTGACTTTGGCCTTCTCTGACCATACTACAACCTGGATCACCAGCCAGACCACTTTACAGAATCCAGACCTTTCCAGGGCAACAGAGTTTTTTGTTTTATTGAAATCCAACAGAAACATACAATCAAGCCTTTAGCCTAGCTAGGCTCAGCTTGCTGCCACCTCATTACAGCATGGATCCACTGGTACAGACTATCCTCTTGTCTAACCACAGGCACCTGTGTCTTTATTAACACCATGGTCCAGAATCTAATAGCCTGCCTAAGCCATACTTAAAGGCTCAGGCAGGCTACAGATCATCAGGTCCCACCCACTCAGGCTTCCAACTTGCAAGTAACTGCAAAAGCTTGTCTCTCCTTCTCCCACTCCCCCCCAGCAGCTTTGATTGCCCCTTTTTAAAGTCCTTCACCCAGACCA
The DNA here is from genome assembly GCA_019425775.1 of Rafetus swinhoei. NCBI lineage: Eukaryota > Metazoa > Chordata > Testudines > Trionychidae > Rafetus > Rafetus swinhoei. The sequence goes on along the minus strand of CM033439.1, from coordinate 30,997,024 downwards.
AACACTGCACTGGGAAGGAATTAATTGAGCCTCTGGCTGCAAGATAACCCCCTCCAGATCAGGAGAGGATTTATACACCCCATTACCAAGCCTTAATCATTTTTGGAGTATCATAATTTATTTTATAGCTTATGTCTAAGAATCCAAGCCTGCAAACACTTGCTGCTGAGGAATCCTGTGCAGGTGATAAACACACAATAACAACTCTATACAGTACATGAGTAACTTTTACGGTTGCCAACTCTCCCGGGGCCAGTCACCATTGGCACAAATGGCATCAATCAAAAGCTTTAGTCGTCTTGTATCAGATTATGTCCCACAACGTATTGGCCTAATTCTATAAAAAAGCAACAGGCAGATCCTCACCTACTGTAAATTGTCATCACTCCACTCAAGTCAATGTGTGACAGTTTACACCATCTGAGGATCTCCTGTACTAATTTTGCCTCACTTTTTTTTAAACCCAAGTGTTTGACTTCGCATTAAGTACAGACAGTCTGACATATCTTCAGTAAGACTGTGCTTGACTATGTTGAATGGATGATATAAATATTTATCGTAATAAAAAAACCACTAAGAACAGCAGCCCATTTTTTTAATTTCATTAATCTAAGAAAATTAATTTACTAAAAATAATTTTGTTCAAAAAGGATCAGAGAAGTGAATAATGCTTGCTCTAATTTCTCAGACATTACTTCATAGTAATTTCTAAATTACTGCATCAGGTAAGCGAAAAGTCAAATACTTTCGGGAACATTCATTCAGTTTTTAAACAGTTTAGATGAGGTGGCAGTTTAAACATTTACCAAAGAATGTGGTTATGAAAAAAAAATCAGTTAATAAAAAAATGAGTTTTAGAAGCTCTGGTTTCATGCTAAACAGTTGTATTTAAAAGGCCATTCGAAGAATAGCCTTTGCATCAGAAAATTATAGCATAGTGCTCACTAATGAGCTAGTAGTTAAATGTGGTTTTAACCTTTAGCAGATACTCCTTTTCTTGAAAAGCAAAACATGAAAAGGACAGATGTAATCAATATGTGAGCTCTCAACACCACAACTTCACTGTGCTGAAAGCCTATCTTCTCAACAGTGCTATTTTTAAAATAAACAATTGCTAATGCAGTGGTTACATTACTGTATCTCAGGGGTGGACAAAATACATCCCGTGTGCCGAATCCATCCCACCAAACATTTCTCCAGCCTGCCATGACCCTCTTGGCTACTAAACACCCCAAAGTGCAGCGGGGTGCTCACACAGTCTGTCTGCCTGCCTGCAGGGCTCCAGCCACACATCTTGTGGACATGGCTGTCTGCAGCTAGGAATAATGTCTCTGCACACCTCTTGGCTCTGGTCTACCCTATGAAGTTATTTCGAAATAATCCCCCCCCCCTTAGATGAAATTAATAAATGGAAAAAAGACTGGTTATTTTGAAATCTGTACTACTGCTTTCCTTGGAGAATAACGCTAATTTCAAAATAGTTATTTTGAAATAGCATCAATGTGGAAATAATTGGCCTCCAGAAGCCCCTCTCAGCTGCAGTTCTGACCATTCTGGTCACATCTCGCATCTCCACTGCTCCCCTTCTCCTGTAGAGCTTAAAACTCCAGGCAGCAGGAGAAGGGTGTCTCGCAAGCTGGAGAGTTGTGAGAGCCACGTGCAAGACACAAGCCAGCAATGGAGCCATGACTGACCCCAACGTCCCTCAGACTGGCCAGGGACACAGGAGAGATCTGGCCTGGACAGGTCCGGAGATCCTGGACCTCACTGAAATCTGGGAGGAGGAGACCAACTTCCAGGATCTCTGCACCAGAAAGAGGAATGTGGAGGTCTCAGGCCAGATCACCACCAACCTCGCTAACAAAGGCCACAACTGGACCCGGTCCACATGAAGATTAAGGAACTCCAGCAGGCCTACAACAAGGCCAGTGAGGAACAGATGCCTGAATGGTGGGGGGGAAGTCACCTCCCTCCACCCCGTCATCCTGGCATCTGACCAGGACACACTCAGTATCAGCCTATAGGAGGGTGGGGTAGGGGACGAGAAGGAGGAGGATGCGGCCAGCCAGGCAACCATGCCTGCCAGCCAGGACCTGCTCCTCACCCTGGAGCCAGTGGTCCCCTCCCAGGATGTCTCCCAGCCTTCAGATGAACCCGGGAAAGGCACTTCAAATAAGTTCTATAACTTTCCCTATCTACATGTGGGGGCAGGTGATGGGCTGTGAAGGACTTTGCGCTCCTCTCCCAGCCTACTTGGCCTGGGAGCTACACAACAGCCTGTGCACATGGGTGCATGTGGAGCCCCAGTCCAGAGCACTCAGACACGTCACGCTCTCACACAGGAATCCCTCCATCCTTCTCACAAGGTTCCTGGAGAGGCCTCTGTGACGGGGCGCCGCAGCCCCGCACTGGAGCCCCCACCGTAAACGCCTTGCTCGGGGCGTGAGGAATAGGGCACCGGCATTGTGCCAGGTGTTCGTGGGCCGCTGAGCGTCTGGCGGCACCAGGCGCGGCGGCCAAGACGCTGCCCAGATGCTACGGGGTGGGCAGAGCCGCCCCCGTGATGTCAGGACGACGCCCCGTCCGGCACTGGAAGCAGCGGGAGATTTAAAACGCCGCGCCACGCTGGGAAGGGGGGAAGGCAGGCGTGGGTTAGCAGAACCCCCGTGGAGCAATGGGGATCCAAACCCGGCGCACATAGAGGCAGTAGGGACGAGCGTATCCCTGGCAGGTCCCCCGTGAGGCAACGGGGGCCCGAAACCCGACAGGAAAGCCAAACGGCCGGCCCGCTGGAGCCCAGGTAGGCCCCTTGCGGGGATGGCAGGGCCAGTGGGGAGAGAGGGAGGAAGTAGCCCAGGGCAGGACCATACCAGGTTCAGGGGCTGACGAGTTTCGGCGAGAAGCCCCCGTCAGTCGGACCGGACCCCGGAAGGTCCGAGTCCTTAGGGCCCTGGGCTGGGGCCTGTGAATGAGGGCAGGCCCGGGCCCCCCTCTCCCCTCTCATCCCTGAAGAGCGAGGACATTGCACCATGAAAAATACAGACAGCCGGGCGGGGGAAGCCGGCCAAGGACAAAACTACGGGTGAGGTGGTGGGACGTGTGGGACAGTCTGCCGGGCCGGGGAGCAGGCAACCCGAGGGTCCGCCCTGGCTCGGTCACAGCCTCCCTTACTCCTGCCTCCATGGTGAGACACCTTCCCACGACAAGTGACCACTAAGGAGTCTGGGGCCATGGAACCACACAGCAGTGCCACACATGGCACAGGGTCATGCCCACATTCAAGCAGCATCGTTCCCAATTAAGCGCAGCAATGCGGAGGAACTGATCCTGTGAATGGGAACCTGCTGGGGGGAAGGGGAAAGGAAGAAGAGGGAAACCCAGTAGCACTCACTCCAGTAAGCTGAATCTGTCGCTCACACACACCTCCCCCAACCCCATCCTCCAGCAGGCAGGAATAGACGTTATTTCTCTGCAGAACACTGCCAGTGCCGGACCCAGCGTGTGCAGAACACAGAAGGAAGACAAGCCGTCCCATCCCCCCTCCTACCCGCAGGCTCCTGGCCAGGCCTGCACCTTCCCATGCCTGCTTGTCCCCAGGCCGGGGGCTTAGCAATGCTCCCCTGGGATGTCTGTGCCCCTGCTGGGAAGTGCCCACTGTCTAGGCAATATATTACCTTGCTTGAAGCACATCACCATCATCTAAACCAAGCTTTTCGATGTCGGCTCAGAGATTTGGGCTAGGTCCCAAACACAGTATCTCCTGTAATGACTGCTCTTGTAACTTTTCTTCACAGCTGGGCCAGCTGTGAGCTTGGCGCCTCCCCGACCTTCCATGCCATCTACCCCATCTAGACTCTGCGGGATCTGAGGAGGAAAAGAACTCACAAGGATCCCCCCCCCAATAAACAGTCCTGTTTTTCAAAAATGAAGGCTTTATTATTTGCTCTGCAGGGGCAAGGTATGAAGGTAGGGCAGGGGGAAGGGAGGGATGCGGGATGAAAGGCAAACAGAGGGAATGGAGAGGCACAGGGGAGAGTTTCACAACTGGCTTTGCACAAAATTCTCCCTCAAGACCTCCCTGATGAGCACAGCCCCTTTATGTGCTGTCCTGATGGTGCTGGTGTCTGGCTACTCAAATGCCCCAGCCAGCTGTTCAGCCTCTGCCCCCCACCCCAAACCCCCGGCCGAAGAGACTCCTCCTTGGGGATGTTGCACTCACTGAGGTCCAGGAGGGTGAGGAGACTCCTGAACCTCCCTTTTAAATGTCCAAATGCACACTCTACTACCATGTGGCACCTGCTTAGCCTGGCATGGAAGTGCTCTTTGGCTAGCTTCAGGCTGCCCACGTAGAGCTTCATGAGCCAAGGGAGCAAGGGTAGGCTGCGTCACCTAGGATGACATGGGCATATCCACCTCCCCAAATCTGACGTGCTTGGGGAAAAAGTGCTGGCTTGCATCTTTCAGAACAGGCAGAAGTTCTGAAAGATGTAGGCGTTGTGCACCTTTCCCAACCATCCGACACTGATGTCGGTGAAGCATTCCTTGTGATCCAGGTAGGAGTTCTGGAAGATGCAGGCATCGTGTGCTTTTCCCTACCAGCCAACATTGATGTCGGTGAAGTGCCCCTTTGTGATCCATGGGGCCTGCAGCACCATTGAGAAGTACCCCTTCCTGTTGATGTAGTATGAAGCCAGGATGGGGATGTGTGTGCTGTATATACCGCTGCCCCCCAACAGTTGGGAAAGCTCATGGAGGCAAAGCTATCCACCATGGTGTCCACATTCCTCAGAGTGACGACCCTCTGTGGAAGCATGCGGTTGATGGCCTTGGCTACCTGCAAGAGCACGGACCCGACTGTGGATTTCCGCATGCCGAACTGGTTCCTGATGGAGCGGTAGCTGTCCGGAATGGTGAGCTTCCACAGAGCGATGGCAAAGCGCTTCTGCACGGGAATGGCAGGTCACATGCGGGTGTTCTGTCACCTGAGGGCAGGGCAAGGCACTCACAGAGCTCCAGGAAAGTGGCTTTCCACATGCAGAAGTTCTGCAGCCACTGCTGGTCATCCCATAGCTGCAGGACGATGCGGTCCCACCAGTCCAATGTCATCTCCCGCTGCCAGAAACAGCTTTCTGCGCTGTCCAGGGGATTGAGGGGCACGCTCAGCACTAGGAGCACAGGAGCACCAGGACTTGGATAGGCAGGGCCTGAGGTCCAGGCTGGTCCTCATCCTACTGGAGCAGCATGCGGGCAGTCTGGACGAACTGTACCTCTGCAGCAGCTCTAGCTCCATGTTGGCATGTGAGAGACAGTCACAGAGAGGGGCCCCTGAAAGCATGTGTTGCAGCTTGCCTGACCAAGCAGCCACACAAAGTCTCTGTCTTCCTGGTGCCCTCCCCAGAGTGCTTCCAGGGCCTCTCAGTCTGAGGCAGGCTCCAACCAGTGTGGACATGATATTTCAAAATAATTCTGACTAATTTTGATGCTTCCCAATAGTGGGGATGCACTATTTTGATTCTGTTAAATCGGGAGTTATGTTGAATTTAATTATTTCAAATAATTTCCTAGGGTAGACATGCCCTTGGGGAGAAAGGGGCAATGGGTCTCCACATGCTTCTCCATCCCCAGCACCATCCTCAGAGCTCCCATTGGCTGGAAATCAGATTATCCATTATGCCCACCATAGGGGCCTCAGACTCCACCACTTCCTGGTTCATATTCTATGCCACACTGCACAGGAGTTCCTGGTAGGCATGACTATCTATTGGGAGAGACCTGGATACGGAAGTGCCAGTCACAGCCTCCTCTAGGGAGGAGGAGGACAGAAGGAGGTTGAGGTCCTCCTTATTTCTCTGGCCCTCTGATATTCCCTTCTCCACCTCTAACCCTGGGTCTACCATCCCATGATCTGGTGAAACCATAGGTGTCTGGTGTGTAAGGTGGGGGAAGGCTCTGCCTTCCCAAATGGCCAGCCTAGCCCCACCCTCACTCCACCCCCAGAACACCAGGGGGTGGAGTGTTGCTGCCTCCAGCGCCCACCCTCCTGGTGCTGGAGGGGCCGGGCCAAGTCATGCGGCACACCCTCCTCCCTTTCCCACAGAGGCTGGGGCTGGCCTGGCTGCACAGCGCGCTATCCTCTGGGGCTGGAGATTCTGGGCTGACCTGCATAGAGCGCCCTTCTTCCTCCCCGCCCCATGCTCCTGGGGCTGGAGAGGCCGGGCCAGGCCATGCAGCATTCCTTCGTCCCTCCGCCAGTTCTCCTGGGCTGGGCTAGGCAGCAAGCCCTCCTCTGGGGTTGGGGCAAGTGCACGCACGTTCACTCCCCTCCACATGGTTGGAAGCAGGGAGCACACATGAGGTACTCTGCCCCGCCTCCCCGTGCAGGGCTGGGAAAGGGGCTGGGCCAGGGGTTTGCCTTCTCCAGCCCTGCCTTCACCAACTGCCTATGGGTGAAACCCTTTACAGATCCTGCACTTATACACCTGACGTGTTTGTCAAGTAGTGGAGGAGGGGTCACCCATTGGCATGGGCTTGTTGCAGGACCTACAGTGTTTGAAACCCTGGGACTCGGGCATTCCAGAGTCTCCCAGGGAGCTCAGTCAAGTTGGAGGGGAACCGCCCCACTCCCAACAACTATTAACTAAACTAACTAAGGAAGCAAAAACACATGAGCAAACTGAAGCTAGGGAGATGTGAAAAACTTGTTGATAAAGACGCCACAGTTCCAACAACAGTCATTGGCAGTAAGAAGGAACTGAGAAGGTGCCAAGTCAGCAGGGCCATATAGAGAGCACTATAGAGGCATCACTCCAAGGTGCTCTACAGCTAAGCCGACGGGTATGGCAAAGGGACAAACTTTCAAAAACAAATGTGCACATGGCGTATGCACACCTTGTTGGAATAATTATGAGCAATCACATGAAGAACACATTTTCTTAGCCATAGAACCATAAAGCTCAGAATGGACTTTTAAAGTTTTCCTTGGAAATCCTTGAGCTACGCCCATCACCGGGGGGAGGATATTGAGGAGAACAGCAGCGAAAGTCCCAGTAGCAAGAAAGGGAGATGCCTGGCAAGGGACAACAGGTAGCTTCTCCCGTGGGAATAGGGTGACTACCTGTCCCAAGTTAGGAGGGACAATTCCAAAATGCAGAGCCCAAGTCCCAGTCCCAGGCTGAATAACTCCAAAATAGCTACTGTCCCAGATACCCTGCAGTCACATTTCACACCTACCCTAGACTTGGGGGCAGTGCCAGCCTGGCTCCCTGCTCAGGACAGGTGCATGATCTTGGGTTTCCTGTATAGTTATTATCACATCCTGGCTCTACTTCTGGCCTGGCCAGAGAGCAGAAGCCACTGGGAGGGAGGGAGCAGAGCTCCTGTGTGTTCCACTTTTGCCTTTTGAATAGGTAGTCACGCTACCTGGGAATCTCTGGCACCCATTGGCCAGTCAGAGAAGATGGATGGTGACTGGCCAGTATTCCCAAGATCCCAGAATTTAGTCTAGTGCTCAGGCCACGTGGAATCTCTTTTGGCTCCATTCCAGTAGCCCGTCCTTACTACCTGAACCAGGAATCAATTGCAGTACATACACTACTGCTGACAGGTTAGGCAGCATGATGTAGGGACACAAATGACTCATCAGACACTGAAGTAGGACAGTGACAGGTTTAACCAGACATCATTCACCATTCCTAATATAACATATCTTTCTACATTTTCTGGCAATTAGCTGAATGCAGCACAATTGGAATAGTCATAAGATAAGATCAATGGCCCAGTCTCTCTCAACCTACGAAACTGCTTTGCCCACCTTATTTCATGGTGATTAAGCTGGCTTCTTTTCCTCACAGGAAAGAAACTATCAAAAAAGAGACACATCCTTCAATATTTGAAATTAAATATAACATTAACAAGGGCCTGTTCGGTAGACTCAGAGAGAGCTGTAATGAGAGGTCAGTTAATTAGCAGATGCTCCCAATTAAAGAAGACATAAAAGAAAAGATAGCATGATGAGAACATACTTATTCTGGAAAAGTTATATAAAAAAAATGGTTCAAAGGAAATTTTTCAACAATTATAAAATACAAGGATGAAATTAAACAGCAGATCAAACAGAAAAAGAATGTCCATAAATTAAACATATCAAAAAAGAAAATAAAGACTCTGGGTTTGCAGATTAAAAGTTTTGCAAGAAAAATATAATGTCCCAACTAGTAATATCCAGAAATAGGTAACATGTATGCTAGGAGGTGATAAAGCTTCTGCCTCAATTAGCTTGCTGCATTTCACTAAACATTTCAAGAAGTGTTAATAGGCCTACTCACAGACATTTGTAAATATACAAACCCGGGAAAAGCTTGCAGCTTGCAGATTAGAGAGAGTAACTCTAAAATAATCCTTGCCACAGTAAAATGTTACTATATACTCTCCCTATTAACCTATCATGTTATTAACAATAATAGCCAAAGTTCTGGCTAACACAGCAAATAAAAATACTAGCTTGGTTAAGGAGTACTCTCAATAGTAAGAAATACATAAATCACACACAACCACCTCTTCATTGGAAAAAGAGGTTAAGAAAACAGGCTGCTGTCAATATTCAAGGACTATAACCAAAATACCCCAAAATGTACGTTTGCAACTCTTTGCAACTGAAAGTGTCTTACTGATTCAGGCATTGTAGAAATACCATAAGAATGCTTTGTTGTAATTTTATAATCATTCTTGCTTTATAAGACACTAGAAGTTTTACCTGGTGTTGCTTGGGTCCTTAACTCACTTAATTTCTTTGCGCTTAAATCATTGCTCTGGGGTGGGGCGGGGGATGAGGGGTTCAGTATGCAGGCTGCCCTGAGGGTAGAGGACTACCCAAGCGCTCTCTCACTGCAGCATCTTGGAACCAGGTGAGGGATACCCTACCATCTCTCTCCATGGCTGCAGCAGTTCCAGCAGCCACAGCTGGGGGAGGGGTGCATGACCCCCCTGGCTGGGGAAGGTCCAGGTTCATCTGCCCCCTGCACCCCACAGTCAGTGCAGGGGGGGATGCAGCAAACTATGCAATTTCCTCTCACTCCCTGATGAAAGGGAAAAGCCAGAAATGTTCCTGTATGAAATGGGGGGGGGGAGAGCTACAGTCCCTGCCCTCCCTAAAGGGTGCATAAGGGGCGCAAGGCTCAGGGCTGGGGTAGTCCTGGATGGGAGGGGCTCATCACCTGCCTGGTGATGCTCTCTCTTTCCTGTATGGTTTTAAGTGCCCCATATGCATGGGGAGGAGGATAAGCCCCGGCCCTCTCCCACACACACACACAACCCAACCCTTACCTTGCTTTAAGTTATGATAATTGGAAGCTGCATACCAAATTCAGTGGTCCTAGCTCTTACTGTCTCGCTCTTACCCTTTAAGAGGAGTTCTTGAACAAACAGAAGGATGGACACACAGACTCATGTGCTCTCAGAGACAACCTCTCCCAAATATATAATAGATTTAGAAATGAACAGTGTTATTAAAAAAGGAGATCAGAGACAAATTCTCTCCTTGAATGTCTGCAAAGCTCCACTGACATGAGCGGGGGTACATCCATATGCATTCAAACACAGAACTTGGCCACAATACAAACAGGCATATAAATTAAGGAATATATGAGCATTAGGGATGTAAAAATGTGTTTGAAAATGTAACCATGCAACGCTAAAAAAATCACAGCAGTTACACGGTCGAACACATTGTGGGCTCTGCAGTATAAAGCTTATTTAAGCTTATTTATATGGCAGAGCCTGCAGCGAAACTGCATCCCTGGTAGGCTGGCCCTGCTCCCGGGGAGGCTTCGCTGTGAGCACTGTATCTGGCCCACTCCCGGGAAGCCAGTGTATAACCTGTGGCAGGGGGCCCAGGCCCACCTGCCACCTACAAGGGCTGCTCTGGCCAGCCAGCCAGAACAGCCTCTGTTTGCATTGTACTGCCTTGGCCAGGCCCACCACAGACAGGGACTGCTCTGGTGGGCCCTGAGGCGAGCAGGGAGATGTTCCAGCCCTTACCAGTTAACCAGAACTGGTCAACCATTTATATCCCAAATGAATACCACTAGTGCATACATTTCTTCTACTTTGTGAATTTAAAATGTAGAGCAGTTTGTAGAAAAGAAAAATAAATGCACAAAGTTAATACTACAGACAGGTTTTAATCTCAGTCAAGCACAATTCTACTTTATATTAGACTGTGAATACGTCTCTTCCATTGAAAGGAAAACCTGCGTTGTCCATCTATATTCATCTTTATGTCTGAAGGTGCAAATGTGTTTAGTAAGTCCTATATGTTAAATTAAAAGGATTTAGTTACTGCAACATAAAAATATTTAAAAGTTACAATGCTACTTTATTAGATTAAAAATGACGTATATGGATTCAGGGTCCCAGCAATCTGAGAGTCTCAACAGCAGCTGCATTCTATCTCACTTATATAATTTTCCAGAGGACTATAATAATATAAAAAGTGGAGAACGTGTTTGGCAAAGCTGGTTTTAAGTCCTCTGTTGCCCAAAACAGAGTCATATCCCCCTGGAGATAATGGGTTTTAAGGTAAAGTAGGTTCAGATATTTATACAGACTGACAGCCACTTTCCTAGGCTGGTGGTTAAAGGCACAGTTTGGATTGGGATGGAGGGGCACTCTAATGTGCCCAAATGCTACTGTGCTTTGGGGATTGTCAAATGACAGCCTTCATAAGTTAAAGCCATTACATGTAACTCTTCACACTGCTTCAGCCTGGGGGGAGGAGGGGTGTAGTTGCCCAGTAATCTACATTAGAAGTTGTAAGCTATACAGAACAACCAGCCTGAATTCAGTTTGCAATGTTGGCATCCTACGAGAAGGTTATTCGATGTCCCCAAAACTGCTAGCTAATTGAAGCCACACTATCTATAAAATAAATATAACTAAATACTATATCAAATCTTCTACCTCTTTACTTTTTTCCTCTCCTGATCCTCATATATTCTTCCCTTCCATATACCCTTCTTTCTTTTAAAAGCTACTAATGGTTTTCTTTCAAAGATTAATTGATGTTTCTGTTTTATATTGTTTCTAAATTGCCTTTGTTTCTTCCACCTTCATTTTTATAGAATCATAGAGCACTAAAACGGGAAGGAACCTTGAGAGGTCATCAAGTTCAGTCCCCTGCCCTGTCTATTTTAAGTTGTCTCCCTCTCTGGCTTGTTTAAGCTCCATTTTTAAAGATCAACAAATTAATAAATAAAAAATATGTCCTCTGCTCAAGAAGTACCTGCCCTGAAAACACACACAGAAATGTCAAAGCCCTTGCAATATATGATGCCTATACAAAATTCGTACCTATAAACTAGTATTCGTAATTCTCATGTTCTTTCAAACAACAATATTTGATTAAACCATGAAAGTAGACATTTTAGCTTGCTGAGACTCTATATATAGACCAAAGTTGCTTGCACAAGTTTATAAGATTCTCCAAAAAGAAATTAAATGCTATCTACATTTCCCTTATGTTCAGTATCTACTTGAATCGGCTTAGGCTGATAGTAACGACTTTTCATCTTGTGGTTATGGAATGGGAATTAAACTAGCTCTTAAAAAAACCCAAACAAACGTATCTTTCCCTATAACACTTTTAGCACTGTTATGTGAGGTAAACCTGTATTATTAATTGTACAGGTTGAATCTCACTAGTCCAGCCTCTGGTCCGCCAACATTCCATGCTCTGGAATGATTTTAGCTAGCCAGATGTCCACTTATGGGTGTGGCCAAGTTTCCTGCCTATAAAGTTTGTTTACAGTCACCAATCCTGGCTCTCAGTGTTCTGTGCTTTATTTAGCTCTAATTTACCCTTAAATGTCTACTAAGAGCCCACTAAGCACTAGAAGTGTTGGTAATGCTGCTAGACAATATTGATCTCTCATGGTCCAGCAAATTCTCTGGTTCAGCACTGGTCAGGTCCCAAGGGTGCTGGACTAGAGAGGTTCAACATGTATTAGCTGGAAAAAAGTCTAGAAATATCACTGTAGACTGTTTCACCCGAATCAGCAGCCAGCTCCAGGAAAGCTTTAAGGCTACTTTAGGCACAATTTTTTCTCCGAAAGCTTTATTGACAAAAATGATATCTACTGCTGTCAATAACAGAATTCAATTACAGATCAGAATAGAATTTAGTTTTATATAGTGCAGTGGCACTCACAATTTCTCTAAGTTCTCTATAAAGCAACGACTTACCCATTCTGGAAGTGCAGTTATGTGTAGACAAACAGAGAAGCCATGAGCCCAGCAATAGCTCATACACAGTTTGACATTAGACTGGTTTAATGCAAGAGAGATTATTAGCACAATATCAGTTTTCCTGAACACTCTTTCAAAGAGTGAGGTCAGGCAGGAGCAACACTAATTTGATGTTTGGGGAAACTCGTCATAGAACCTCAGCAAGGAGAGGTTTTGTGATCAGAGTGGAGTTAGCTAATTATCTTCCTTTTCTTTCAGTGAAAACCCCCAGTCTAACACTCAGAGCTTCTTGCTGGGGGTGCTCTTCAGTAAGGGCCAACTGACCATCCAACATCCATGCAGAGAATTTGCTGCTTCCTGGCTCCTTTGTTCCTTTACTCTATAAAGGAACTGATTCTGGAAGCAGAAAGGCCTACTTTTTAATTGCAGCAAGAGGATATCCACAGGGATAAGTTTACCAGCCTGTTCAAACAACTAGGTGCTTACTGCTTGTTCAGTTCAGAACAGTATGATGACATTAATGCCAAATCAATGGTGCATGTTTTGAATGCATAGGATTAGCGGTCTGTGTATCTTTTGGTGCTGAAGAAATTGGTATGTTTGATACTATGTAAACAAAAAATAATAGTATTTGCAAATTGTCCCCTTATAATTTCAAAGAATTTTAGTTCTAGCAGTATTGTGATGTCTTTATTCCAAAGTGAAGCATCTCCCAGTCTGAGCATATTTGCATATTTATCTTATGAGTTATTACCCACAGACAGGAGTTCTGCTGTCAAAACAGTCTGGACCTGCTCCTGGTGTAAAATGGAATGATACTGATTATACAAGTATCCAAAATTTAGTGGGTTACACAAACTGAAAGCGTGGCAGACGACTGCTGCAAGCACCAACTGCAAAAGTCAAGTCCCCATGTTAAACTACTGACTGGGATGAATTAAGGGAAAATGAGTAACTCAAGGACTCCTGCTAGTTGTTTTCCTCTTCTTGACAGTGACAAGAGAGAAGCTGCTGCTAACAATACCTATCTTGTAGGGCAAGAAAATGAGCTGCTTTTAGCCTCTTCTGCCTGGGGATAAAAAGGTGAGTCATCACTAGAAGAAGATCGGATACTAGCAAACACCCCAACAAATATGAGGTATAATACAGGGAAGCTAGATTTTATATGGGGGCGGGCAGGAAACCTAGCTTAGGCTAATGCTAAGTTGCTAGAGCAAAGTTTAAAGAATAAGTTCAGCTCCCATCCTGCAATCGGCTCATAGTCCTTTATCTGGTCACCACACAAAACAGAAGGAACCATGATTTAATAATTTGCCATATGCAAGGTTACTTCCACCTCTCAACTTTACATTATGACCTTTGGCAAGTAGCTCAAATCCTGGGGTGAGACTTGATGGAACAACTGTTCCTCTTTCCAAAAACTAGTGTTACCAGTTGAGCCTTACCAGGAACGAAGGCGGTTAAAAAAAAAAAAAATCCCACTAAAAAATAGTGTTAAAACAGAACCTCCGTTTTCTACTGAATTAAAAAGAAACTCTCCACCACCCAAATCATAAGAGAAATAAAGACTGCTGGTAGTCATATTTTAACTTTTCACCTCATTCTGCTCATGAAGTTTGGCTCAATAAAACAGCAATATTCTAAACATTTATTTTTGTCCAAAGCAGCATCCTGCAAAGATCACTAAGGTACCTACTGACTGATAATTTGTGAATAAAGACAGAAATTACCAAAAAGATACCATTCTGCGGAATGTTTAAAATATGCTTACCTGCTTACAGTAACACTTGCTAGAGCTCAGAGTAATATTTAGAAATGTAAACCTTGGACCCTTAGAGTAGAATGCAATTTTGGAGTTAAACTGGTACGTGTGACGAGCTACGCAAGGACTTTAAAATACCAATAGCTCTGCTACTAGATTCTGGTATTTAATATTATAAGTATTACTGTCTATGTTTCATGATAAATGGCTGAGGTTCCAGATCCATAAGTCTGCCAGATGAGTATTTTAATATAATTAAAGTATCAATTTGAATCTATACTTATACATTTTGTCCATTAACTACATTGATCATAACATGCAGGTAAATGAAAACAGATACAGAGATGAATTCAAGTGCCAGGCCGTTTATTAACTTAATACTAAAAAGGGATGCTATATGCCCAATCTTCCCACATCTCAAATACCAGACATTTAACCAGTAATTCAAAGTAGACCATGTTCTGTTTGCCCATAGGACTGAGCTCACTTAAGAATCTAAAGAGGTACCTCGACCTTCAAGGACTTTAGGTCTCCCTTGTATTCGTTCCCTCCCTATTGATTTGTCTACTGATCATAACGAGCCACCATATAAAAGGTATGTTGTCAGGTAAAAATAAATCACGGTCATCAAAAAAATCCCTCTTACATTATGGATAGTCCTGGAAGAGTTAATATTCCATCTGTTCTACAGAAAGGGAGTATCTTTTCCAGGCATGCAGGATTAATTTTCATTTACACTAAAGCCCCTTCACACTGCTCTTTGTCCTACCCATGGTTTCTTCTGCTGTCATGTGAATTCCACTGGATAACACTGAGGGCCTAATTTTCATTTGCTCCAAGACTAAAACCCCTTTTATGTGCCAGACCACTATAAGGGAACCTGAATGTAAAGAAAATTCAGGCCCTGAATGTTTTCTAATAAAATTCATACTGCCATGTAAGAAACCACTGGGAGACGAATAAGAGTTATAAGGTTACAGGATTGTATTAAGACAATAAATTCTTTGGAACAAGACCCTGGTCTTCATACTTGCCTATAAAAAGCACCAATAATTTAAAAAAACAACATATAGTCTGGTAGCACTTAAAAGACTAAAAAACATGTAGATGATATCATGAGCTTTCGTGGGCATAGCCCACTTCTTCAGATGACCAGAGTGTTGGATGTCCAGAACCAAAAATAAATAAGAGAAGGGGTGGGGGAGAGAGAAGAAGGAAAAAATTGGAGGGGGAGAAAGGGAGAAAGAGGCAGTGGGTGGATAAATTTCAAAGGGAAAGCCGAGCCAGTATGTAACAGGAAAAACTGAAAATCAACAAATAGTCTATTAGAACCTAAAGACTAGATAGTTAAAAGAGGCAGATAAGAACCATTAGTTTGCAATGTAAAGGAAGAATACTAACACTAGATTCTACACAGACATAAAGAACCATTGGCACCTTCATTGTTTGGTTGGTTGATAATGTCCCAGCCATCCAATATCACGATTTAGACCATTCACATGAGAATTAAACTTGTGGATGAAATGGAGTTCCAATCCTTCTCTGTGTATTTGGCTTGTGCATTAAACTGTTATTCCTATTTTAATAGATCCTAGAAAACATGAATCTGAGGGCAAAACACAAGATTTAAGCATAATGGCATAAATCAATAGAGAAAAATAAGTTACCAACTTGATATGTTCTCAAGACTTAAAAGATTTTTTATACTGAAGTTTATTATTCTCCAGGAAACTAAGAGAGCAAGCATTAATGTTGCAGTACTTGACAATATCCTTGCTTAAACTGTAGGTGAAATAACTAAAAAATGAGACATCTTATTTAGAGGTTTGAAATAAGAGAACCATAGAACAGTCTCAGATTCAGCTACAATAATGAATCTGAGGAACTGATTATTTCCTCAATATTAAGCATGATATTTTGTACTGGATTTAATCAAATACCAGGAACTGAAACTAATCTTCAAAAATACATTTAGGCTAAACAATTAAGAGATGAAACAATCCACCACCTATCGGGGACCCAAATATTCTTTCTTTGTTTTTTAAGGAAATTTCACAAAGAACTTTTCTGTTTTCAGAAGCACCTATTTCTGATCTTAAAAGTTTGAAACAGTTGTCTCAGTGTTGTATTTTCCTCCAAATAAACAGGGAGACACGGTGCCTATCCCGAAGAGTTTACAGGGATAGGCACCGTGTCCCCTGTTTATTTGTACAGCAGTGTGGCCGCAATCCTAGATTCTTTAGCTGCTACTGCCACAGAAAAAAATCGCTGTTAGTATTATACAGTATTGCCTTTATATGCCTTTAACCTTACAAATTAAAAATTATAGGTGAAGTTTATATGACTACAGATGAGACTGCAATGAAACTGTGCACTAGATATAGTCAGCCATAAATTCTCAGTCGGAACAAGTCATTTTATGTTTTCTTAATCTTATTGAGTTAAATTTCTTATCTCTTCAACAAATTCCATGTTGTAAATATAAAGCCACTATAAATGTTATTAGCTCTCCACTCCATCTCATGTCCTGAAAGTTGACTTGCATTAATGTTTTCTCAGAATCATGCTGGGTCATTGATATTCAGTATCAATAAGCCACACTAAAAGTTGGAAGAATCTCATTTAACACACACATTCCCATATCTGAAAATTGAGCAAAAGACTAGACAATTATGAATCTGTCCTAAAAACTGGAGCAAAATTGCACGAAAGAAGATTGTTTTTTTGACAGTCTCTGACTGGGTGACAGCATTAAAGACGACAAGGGGCACTAGCTAATGCTGTAATGCAACAACAGAGCTTCAGTAAGGTGACTTGGCAGATTGATTACAAATGGTTTCAAATAAGTAGTAAAAAAGCTGTTTTACTAAGCACTGTACTTTACTGAACAATTTGTCCTTGGAAGATTTCATTTTCATTATCATTTGTGCCTTTTCATATAAAAGCAGAAAACTGTTTTCACAGAGTCTGCTATATATGTGCTGTATTGTGGTTATTTATATAATATGTATAGGTAAATTTTGTAGTGTCATAGTTTCTTGTCAATTTTATTTTTAATTGTTGCATTTAGACCCAGGAAGGCTCATTTTCCTGGACTTCATGCATCTGTACTTGATTTTCCAGTATTTTCCACATTTTACACATACAGAAACTATGCATGAGCCCAGCTTCTCCATGGACACATCAAAGGAGAAACAATAGGTGGGGTACATAGTAGGAAAAATGTTGCATCCCTTATAGAGTGTAACAACAGATAGAATGGGGAACTTTGCACTGTTCCCAATGTGCAGCAGTGTCTATAACTGAGCTGAATGAAAATCTAGAGTTAAATTCATCTTTGATATTAAATCAATTGACTTACACCACGGAGAATTTGGCACGTTTTGTTGTCTTCAGCCATTCACTAGCAACCTCTCACTCTATCTGGTGTTGCTATGGTCTGTGGAACAACTTGTGTACAAAGTATAAAATGTGCCATTATCTAAAATAAAACCAAACACACAGAAAATTCATTCTCTCCTTTCAATGCAATCATTTTCTATCCTCTATAAATAGAGCCGTACCAAATTCACAGTCCATTTTGATCAATTTCACGGTCATAGGATTTTAAAAATAGCAAATTTCATGATTCCAGCTATTTAAATCTGAAATGTCATGGTACTCTAGTGGTAGGGGTCCTTAGCTAAAGAGGAGCTGTGGAGGGTTCACAAGGTTACTGTATGGGGGACTGCGGTACTGCTATCCCTTTCTTTTGTGCTGCTACTAGTGGCAGCGCTGCCTTCACAGCTGGGCAGCTGGAGAGAAGTGGCTGGTAACGAGGGCCCTACCTATAAACTAGGGATGTTAGATAGCATGTAACTAAATAGTCATGTAACCACATCAAATGTTAGTGGTTACATGACTATTCGATAGTCCCCAGGGGCGGGGCTAGCAACCTGTGCACACCCAACCCCACTCCCAGGGAGTCCCCTGCTACCCCACACTGCCGCCTCTGTATCAGAGGCAGCAGCATAGAGTGGTAGGCAGGAGCCAGTCCACGAGGGGAGCCAGATTAAAAGCTGGGGGCTCCCCACGCAGACTGGCTCCCACATGCCACCCTGAGCTACTGCCTCTGATACAGAGTTCCCTGCAGACAGAGTTTATGGTCAGTCCGGGCCCGCCACAGACAGAGACTGCTTCTCGGCAGCATCCCTTGTCCCCCACCCCCGCTGCCTCTGTAGGAGGTAGCAATGGGCGGGGCGGGAGTGAGGGAAGGCAGGTCACAGAGCCAGCACACACAGAGAGCTGGCTTAAAAGCTGTCTCCTCGCATGTGTATCAATTCTCACCCGCCCCCTTACCCTCTATGCTGTTGCCTCTCTATCAGAGGCAGAAGAGTGGGTGGGTGAGCAGGTCCAGTGCTTGTGGAGAGCCAGCCCCAAAACTGGCTCCTCATGGGCACCAGCTCCTCCCCCCTCCCTTTGCTAGCCTGTGACACAGAAGCAGCTGGGGCAGGGAATGCGTGTAGTTGACAGGATTAACCAATAAGTTTAGGCTTATCGGTTAATCATGTAGTAATCTACACATTCACATCCCTACCATAAACCTAATTTTTCTAAATTTCAACTGAGAACAGTTGCCCTTGTGGTTCTTCTATTGTGAGAGGAATCAATTTACATTCAACTAAAGTTTGACATTTGATTATATACAGTAGCAAACACATTATTTAATAACTGTAATAATAGGATTCAAAGCAAAATATTTATAGTTAAAAATGAAACCTCCTTCTTTGCTTGACTAGCTGTCAATATAAAATATTGCTCCTTCAACATTAGCTGAGGAGATATGTCTGTGTGCTTCAGAAAGAGGACTACTATAAACAGGGAGTTTATTATGAACGTAATGAGGTGCAAAACTAACTGGAAATTTCTAATTTTACATCGAATAATGCATGTTCTTTTATAAATATAAAGGAGCCAAACTTATTTGCACACATATATAGAAATCATTTCTCTTCCTATAAAATAGAACATGTGCAGGGCAATACCAAACAAAAAAAAAAAAAGTTTAAGACAGGAAATAAAGACCAACAGTACTATTCCAACTGCATGTGTAATTTAATTGAGTTAGTTTTACTTTTTCACCAAGATTCACTTTAAAAAGTTTCACCTCTATTTTCCCCTCTCAAGTACAAGAAAATATTTCATTTATTCAAAAAGTTTCTATAAATGAAAGCAAAGCCCACTCACATTTACCCGGTGTTGTTCGGGTCCTTAACTCAATTAAGGGTTAGCTTTTTTTAAATAAAAGGAAAATGTACATGCTTTATTTAAATGCTTATTTTTTCAAAAACATGTAAAGTGCACAGCTCTTCTGCCCCCCTTCGTTCCCCAGACAGCATGAGCAATGCAACAAACTGTGCACTTTTCTCTAGCTGACAAAGGGAACAGCCAGTAATGTCCCTGCATGAATCTGAGTGGGGAGCTTCAGCCCCCTCCGCTCCAACCCCCCCACCACCACCCTCCCTAAAGGGCACCTGAGGAGTGGGAGACTTGGGGTTGGGACAATCCGAGATGGGAGGGGAGAGGGGAAGTACATCCCCAGTCAGCCCCTTTTACCTGACAATTCTGTCTCTCTTCAGTATGGTTTTCCTAGCACAACCAAACCCTTACATTGCTTTAACTTAAAAGAGGAAGCTGTATACCAAATCTGATAGTTCTAGGTCTTACCATTTAGGAGGAGTTCTTGAACAAACAGACAAAGTCTCTCCAATATACATTAGATAAAAACCAACTAAAAAGTATGATTTTTATGACAAGTACAAACTACCCTTTCTCTTCAGAAGTCTCATTTTAAACTGTTCCTTATTTAACAGAGTATGAGGAGGTTTATAAATAGGTTTATATCAGAGAAACAGAAAATACATCTTCCTAGTCCTTTCAAACTACAGTACTTAACTCACAGACAAAATACATTCTTCTGCTGTGACTGCTAAACCAGAGCTATGGCTTCTCTCATTAACAAAACGAACTATCACTGCACAGCATGAAGGGTATAGATTGTTTGCTTGCTTGCTTGCAAATCCTACTTGTCAAAAAGGTAGTGATCTATATTTTTCACTTTAATTCTTGTGTAGTCCTTGGTGCACATTTTCCCATCTAGAACTCAGAATGTGAACCTTAGAGGCTCTGCCCTTTTGATTTGGGCAGATACTCCCATGTTCATGTTTGTCTGACCCTTTAGAGGCCTTTGCCCTTCTCTGGACTCCAAGAGGTTCCTACTCACTTCCACATGCTTTCCAGTCCCCTTGTAGGGTAGATGGTGCAGGATGGAACGTTTGTTGATCCCAGTAGAAATCCAGGTGTTTTTATTTGGCTTGAGGACCAGTTTCTCCCTTTCCAATCTCATATGCTGGCAGTTTACCCGTAAGTGACACATTTTTGACCAGATTCTCAGGTCCATTCCCCACAGAAGACAAATGAGAATTAGGCCCAATAGATCAGTATCCTCCAAGCTCGCGTTTCACCTTCCATTTTAAACCCACTAGTTCAACTGCTCATTATGTGCTCAAACACACTCTCTGAGGTTAACTTTTTCCACGTTTGGTCTCAGTGACACTGTATAAAAAGAGAAACCACCATGTGTACACTAAGGTATCACCACCAACAGACAGATTTACATGCAGACTCTTCCAAGGGATCCCTTCTGAGGATGCTTCAGAAGACACGGACACAATGGATCCCCCCCTCCAACTCAAGAGTTGGCTTGTAAGGCCGCATGACCCAAGACTTCATATTTGTACCAGTAACTTTCTAGGCACATGCATGGACTGAGGATATAAAAGAGGAGATTGTGACTAAATGTACAATCCCTAGAATCCCTAGAAGTGTTTAAGTCTCAGCTTGACCAAGCCCTGGCTGGGTTGATTTAGTTGGGATTGGTCCTGCCTAGAGCAGGGGGCTGGACTTGATGACCTTCTGAGGTCTCTTCCAGCTCTATGATTCTATGTGACATCACTACTTTCCCTCTTTCCTGCGCCACATCTCTGAATTATATCTAACAAAGAAGAAATTTGAACAATGTACTGAGGACATGACTATTTGGGAGGAACTACAAAAACTTAAAATAAACTTGCAGATTTATCATCACCAATAATTATCCTGATTTACAAACTCTGAAATGAGCTGTAATCTAAATGCTTCATTTTAACCTATTAATAACTATCTTCCTTTCTATATTAATATACCTTTAATTTTGAATTACTAAATGCTTGGCTACCAAATGTGGCTTTTGGGTAATATCTGAAGAATATTTTGACCTGCACTGTGTCAAACTGGTTCCATGTCCCCTTCTTCCATGATTGTTTGCAACTGGAAGAACCTAATATATGTGATCCTTAGTTTTAATAATCATGTATCACAGGGTCCGGTTTGCTTGGGTGGTGCATGAAGGGCTAAAGTGTCTGTCACAGACTGTCCAAGGTTTCATAACAACTAGTACAGGATTTTGGAAGCACACATTTATTCCTGGTTTTGTGAATTCTTGATAGACTATACAACCAGTTAGAGGTACATGCTCAGGTTTTACAGCAGTCTGACCTGAGACTAGTGAATTTAGCTGTGTCCAGTACCAATCAGCCTCATCCCAACTGTACTGTATGTTTTACAAGTTGAGCAGACACAGAATTAAGGATGTTGTGGAGTTTAGCAACAGCTAAATTTGGGAGATTTCAGTAAAAAAAAAGATGCATCAACACAAAGAGCTCGAGATCCAGAAGTTACAGGTTCCCAGAAATCTAGTATCAACAAATCAAAGAAGTGAAAAACCCCAGAAAAAGAATAGCTCAGATTTTCTTATTAAAAAAGAAAAGGAGGTGTGAGGGAGGGTTAAAAAATTCATAGCCATTTGATGTAGACTAGTAACAAAGAAGTCACTCCTTTCCTTATCCCATGCAGCAAGCAAAACTCTATTTTTATTAGACACTTTAAAACTTCTCCTCAAAGTTGCCTGAATGACTCAGTCTTTGCTTTTGTTCTCACTCGTGCACAGGCAGATACACGTTCTTTTCCCATATGAGCCTCTCTGTCCTATCAATGTATCCTAAGGGATAATTCTGACTCTCACCTTCTATTAAAAAACACTAACTTAAGAGCCTAAGTTTTTTTTCCCCCTCTGGGGAAAGATGTCACCTTCAAAGAGGCTGTTAGGCCACAGGCTGAAAAGAAAACCAAATTCATGGGAAAGAGGAGGAAGAAATAATTTCAGACTGTCACTCCTTTCCTCCCCGTCTGTATTTTTATGTTAACTAACTGAGCTTCCTACAGCAAACTTTCCTCTGAAGACAGTTGCCACAGTAGTATCAGGATCCCCATAAGGGCAGTGAGGGAGGACCTAGGCTCACAGTAGGGGAAAACCCTTGGCTAGGAGTAGTCAGGTCCCAGTCAGGGTCAATACCAAGGATCAGAATCTGCATCAGGTTTTAGGGCCCAAGTCAGGAAGTGAAGTCCAAATCAAGCCAGGAATTCAAGAGCAAGGAGCAAAATGGTCCTGACAGTTACAGAAGATCCACATTGTTGGCTGGACACTTCCTGTAATGTCCCTTAGGTTTATATTAGGGATGTAATAGTATAACCTTTTAAATGTAGCAAGAGATGCCCGGTTCTTGCTACTTTTAAAAGGCAGAGGTGAAGTGCAGGACCCAGCATGAGTGGGGACTGAAGCAGTCCTGGTGGCTCCTAGTACACTTAAAAGGCAGAACCGCAGCGGGGTTAGTTCTCGGGGGCTGGCGCGAGCCAGGACTGTTTAGTCCCAGCTCACACCACCCCCAGGAGCTATTCCCGCTGCGGCTCTGTAGTTTAAATGTAGTAGGAGCCGGGGTGCTGCGTGCCCCTCTCCCTGGTGGCAGCCCAGATCTCTCATCCCTGCTCGGGCTTCTAGAGGAGGGTCGGGGCCGAGCCAGGGGATGGCAGGGGAGGCGGCAGCAGCTCCTCGCTGTGCTCGAGGCCCCGATGCTCCAGGACACAGCAGGGAACCACCACCTCCAGCTGCCTCGGGCCAGGCGCTCCAGCCTTGTGCCTCCCTCCACAAGATTAGCATACCAGCGCCGGCTTCCTGTGGGGGAAGGGAGCAGAGGAGGAAACCCGGAGGCTCCGTGCTGGATCCAGCCTGCAGAGAAGCGTGCCCGCTGCTCCTCCTCTCCCCATAGCAACACATGCGCTTCCCTGCAAGCTGGATCCGGCATAGAGCCTCGGGGTATCCTCCTCTCCCTCCTCCCCCTGCTGATTCACTAATCTGGCAGGGGGAAGGTGAGGCTGGAGCACCAGGCAAGTGGTGGCCTGACTGGCCCAACACAGCCAGAGGCGACAGTTCTTCACTGGCTTCCGGAGCAGCAGGGCCCTGAGCGCAGCAAGGAGCCACTGCCGCCCCCCTCCTGCAAGGGAGCCGGTGGCCAGCAGAGAGCCCAGGGCACCTCCTGAGGAAGGGGGGAAGGGGAGGGAGGACCCAGAGCCATGCTGCCTCTTCCGCCTCTAGGGACTATGCCCAGGCAAGGGGGTGGGGAGACGCAGAGTGACATGAGGACGTCACTCTATCGCCCTGCAGGAAAAGTTTTTATATATAGAGTGAGAGAGAGAGAAAATGACTGAAGTTTATATAGTAAAAGCTCTATTATGTGGTATGACGGGAGAATGGAAGCGAGGTTGTCAGTTAATTCTGGCTAACTGAGAGCCAATTATTCATTTTATTGTAATCTAATTATTTGAAAAAAATATAACATAGTATCCAGGTAATCACTAATTCAGTGGTAGTACTGCATTGCAGAGTGGTTGGTTTCTTGACGCACTTAAGTGTAGACAGGTGAAGTTTTCTATGCAGCAGGTTATTTTATGACACTACATATGACACTGGGCGGCACATGGCGTTCACCCAGATTACTAAAAAAACACTTACCACTAAAACTGAACATAATTTAATCTTTCTTTGATGATTCAAGAGGCACTTCAGGATCTTGCAGTGCTTCAGGGTCATCATTATCAACGTCAATTATCATTGTAGATGTAGAAAGTGTAGGAGATTGAGCTGAATCTATAATGACCCTCTGACAGCCCCTGGAAGCTCCTTTTTTTACTAAATCCTTGATTTCTGCTGGCTTACTTGTTATCTGCCTCTTTCTGCATAAAAGTAGAGTGTAGAATGTGCAACTGCATAACCTGCTAGACAGTAAATTACTCCAGGTAACTACAGTAACAATTTTTATTTGGAGACATCAAAAATGCCGGTTAGTTGAACTTTTCTAGTTAATTGAGTGCCAGAGAACAGAGTTTTTATTGAAGAATATTTTAGAAACAATTATCTTCCCACTTGCCACCCGATTTCCAATACATTCAGACAAACAGACATTTATTATACTATATAAGGCAACAATGGCAAGGATATTAAAAGTGCATACTATGTATAGAGTTCACAGCACCCCATATCCTGTAGAAAATGCATGCGGATCTCACATAACTAAGGTCACAATTATAGTGTTCACATTTTAAAGTGTAGCATCCACTGTTTACATATTGGAGCACAGTACAGCCAGTCTAAAGCTCAGCCCACAACTGAAACCCAACTGAAGCTATCATATTCATAACACCCTCCCTCTAAATTGATTCTCAACAAGGTACCTATGCTAAAATCCACCACAGGGTCTTAACCAAGGACTGGTTATTTCTACTTGGCTAATTTCTGATAGTAAATCAATTTCACTGGGAGGAGAGAAGGAACACAGGAGTCTGGAGTGGCTCTGACTTTGGAGAAGTCATGAAATACTAAGTATCTGAAAGACATGGTAGAGAGGTGCCAGACCTTATGTCTTCACTAATTCTCATTAATTCCATTATGTCTGAGACATGGGACTGGAGTTTTGGAGACTGTGGAAAAGAAATATAGGATGTGGAAAGAAAGACAAGGGCAACTTCAGAAGGTTCAGTTAAGTGCCCTTCTCTAAGCTTATCTAAGCCAAAGCAAGCCTGCAATTGTTGAGTAAGCCCATCACTAGGTCCACTGTGAACAGAGGAGACCACGTTTTTCACCCTATTTCAGTCAATTGTGTCCCATTGACTTCAGTGTGGCAGAATATTACTGAAGATTCTGGACTTTGCTGCGGATTTGGGGTTGCTTCACAAATTTTATTTTCTGCACAAAATAAGCTGTTTAAAAAACAAACAAACCAACCTTCAGCCCCTCTGTTGAAGAAGCTGTCCCTGGGAACGTGAATCAATGCAGTACACAAAGTACAGGAGGAAAGACATTCTCAATTAAGTGTCTTCTCCCCTGGAACTCACTTTCCCAGCTCAATTTGCAAGAGCATGAATTTGATGATCTTGAGCTCATACTGCAGAGCTCATTCCCTTCCCCCGCCCCTCGGCTTTTTCTGTGAAAGTGGGTTGCTATAGTTGCCAGGAAGTCCCTCATTTGGGTAGGTTTTGAAGGATGTTATATTTGGGACAAGATAACTAATGTGGGTTGCTTAATGTTTGTTCCATCATTTACAAACATTAGATCACTAAGTTCTGAATGGAAACTATAGTGGAGACCTCATTACTGAAGCCAAAGTAATAATTTTATTTAATAACTTATAATATTAGTTCATCAAATTTGCTTGCTACTTTACTATATTTCAGGAGATATTTACTGTCATATGTGATGTCTGTGAAATATAACTTACATGCCCTATTGTTTTGGTGATTAGTTTATTTAACTAAACTGAAAATCTTATTATTTCAGAAATAACAGACACACTGATCAGCAACAAACACTTCAATGAACAAACTACAGATAATATTTCCTTTGTTGAAATTAACCAGTTAGTTTTAAATGTATAACATGTTTGAAAAGGAAGGAAAAGTTTATCTAATAATTTATGTTTTCCTGTACATGAAAGGTATATTATTATATTAATAATAATAAAAATTAATATTGTGTTCTGGGGCATTTTAATTGAATCCCCATCCATCCAAATATTACAAATAAAAAGTTAGTCATCTAGTAAATAAGAAATGTGCCATTTGCCATTTTTTAACAAATTAACAGATATAAAAATTAGAGTGTGAATAGGGAAATTAAGCTATATTATGATTTAAGGAAATATGTATTCATATGCTGTACCCTTATGCTTAGCAGAAACACCAGCAAATTTAGTGTAAAAACTATAGTTACTTGCAAATGAACATGAGATTCACCTCTATTTAAGAAAATAACTAAGTAGTATGAACGCAAAACAAGATTTAAATCAATTACTTAAATCAAGGTTTTCCACTTGTTGATTTAAAACATAAATAAGATCAATTACTTCTATCATTTCAATTTAAATCAATCCACCTAGAGATGGGCTGAAGCACATGCTTAAGGTTAAGCTTGTGCTCAAGTGCTTTGCTGAATAAAGGTCTGTAAACTGTACTTCAAGACAGCAGGTTCACTTGATTTATATTTCTACAGATTACACTACATAAATCAAGACTCACATATTGAATTGCAATAAGCACTTAGTGAATCAATGTAGACAAGGAAAAATTAAATACTTAATAATCTGTTCATTACACTAGCTTAGATTTTCTAAAGACAGATTCATGTCAGCTAATAGGATACTTCCACCTGCCTGTTGGAGCAATGTGGGAGAGAAATCTGTGTGCATGTGCTTAGTCAAATCTTCATAGTTTTATGTAACAGCTCAGATCATGGTAAAGGCTATGATGTGACCCCAAATTCTCAAAATAAAGAATAACAGTTAAGACTTTGATTTAAAAATATTACTTAAAACCAGATGGTAAGGAAAATGACCATCTAAAGGGAAAATGAGATCGTCAACACCCATTTATTCATTTTACAAAATCTCATGCAATTTAGGAACCAATGAAAAACTTCCAACTGACTGAATTCTATTTTATGTGGTATTGTAGCCATGACAGTCCCAGGATATTAGAGAGACAAGATGGGGGAGGTAATATCTTTTCTGGATCAAATTCTATTGGTGAGAGAGAAGCTTTTGAGCTACAAAGAACTAGCTTGTCTTTCTCAACAACAGAACTTGGTCTGATAAAAAAAATTACAGTTGAACCTCAAAGGTACAAACACACACCAGAGCTATGGACTGACCTGTCAACCAGACACAGTGTAGAAACAGAAGTAATCAATTAGGCAGCAGCATAAGAAAAAAGCAAATAATATACGGCAGAAGTTCTCAGTCTTTTTCTTGTTTGTTTGTTTGTTTTTTCTGAGCCACCCTCTCCAACATACAGTAAACGTCCGATAATCCGGCACCTTTAGGACCCAGGAGGTGCCGGATTATCAGATATGCCGGACTATTGGAAGGGGGGGCTATGAGGAGTTTAGGGTGGTGTGGGGGGTGCCACCCCAGACCCCTCATAGCCCCCCCTTCCAATTGTCCAGCTCTGCCCCAGGAGTCCCTGATTCAGCCGCTGCTGGTCAGTTTAAGCAGCAGCTGAATTGGGACGCCTGCGGCAGAGCAGCTGGGGTGCTGCCGGGTTGGTCCGGTAGCGCCCGCCCCTTGGCGCTGCGAGACCAACCCGGCAGCACCCCAGTTGCTCTTGGGGACGCCTGGGGCAGAGTAGCTGGGGTGCTGCCGGGTTGGTCCCGCAGCGCCAAGGGACGGCGCTACCGGACCAACCCGGCAGCACCCCAGCTGCTCTGCCCCAGGCGTCCCCAAGTCAGCCGCCGCTGAAATTGACCAGCGGCTGACTCCGGGAAGCCCGAGGTGCCCCAGGCTTCCCGGAGTCAGCCGCTGGTCAATTTCAGCGGCGGCTGACTTGGGGACGCCTGGGGCAGAGCAGCTGGGGTGCTGCTGGGTTGGTCCGGTAGCGCCGCTCCTCGGCGCTACCGGACCAACCCGGCAGCACCCCAGCTGCTCTGCCTCAGGCGCCCCAAGTCAGCCGCCGCTGAAACAGATTAGTGGCTGATTCCGGGAAGCCCAGGGCAGAGCAGCTCTGCCTCGGGCTTCCCGGAGTCAGCCGCTGGTCAGTTTCAGCGGCGGCGATTTGGGGACAGCTGGGTGCTGCCAGGTTGGTCCCACAGCGCCGAGGGCAGCGCTGTGGGACCTACCGGCAGCACTCCAGCTGCTCTGCCCCCAGCTTCCCCGATTTAGCCGCTGGTCAGTTTCAGCAGCAGATGAATCGGGGAAGCCGGGGGCAGAGTAGCTCCAATGGTCCGGCTGCCCGGACCACTTCCGGGTTCCTGATGGTGCCGGACCATCAGGAGTGCCGGACCATCAGATGCCAGACGAATGGAGTTTTACTGTACTATAAAATTTCTAGGGTTTGGGGTACTCCAGACTTTAGCCACAGGGGGTTAAGGTTGGTGCTGCAGCTGCAGAGAGGGGGGTAAGGGCTCCAAATGGGAGGCTAAGAGCTTCTTGCACTCAGGAGCACTGGAGCTCAGGGCTTTAGATCCGAGAGGAGCTCTATGGCTCCAGGCTTCAGCTGCATGGCTTGGTTCCCAGCTTCAGCCCCATGAGAGTCACAAGCTTTAGGTATGGGGAGGAATACCAAGGTCCTGTAGTTCTATTCCTGGTTCCAGACCCAGCACTCCTCCCATAGCTAATGTCCCAAGCCCCAGCATGTTTCCCTCACACACACTGAAATCAACAGTGGAGCCATGAGGAGTCCTGAGGCATCCCACTCCCCAGGGCTGAAGCCAGGAATGGAGCTGCAGGGATGAAGCACTATGCCTCAGCACTTCCCCTGCATCTAAAGCCATGAGCCCTGCTATTCCTGTGGGGCAGAAGCCTTGACCCCCGCTTCTCCCAGGAGCCCTGTCTTCCCCACCCCGTGACTGCAACCCGAACCCCCTTCACCTGAGGCTGACGTCTGTAATGTCTTCTTCAGAGTTACGAACAACCCCCATTCCCAAGGCATCCATAAGTCTGAGATTCCACACTACCACACCCACCTTGTCTCACATTGGCATTTTTTATTTAAAGCCTGACGTTGGTCAGGCTTGCACGGTTCAGGCTGTGTGGGCTTTTAGTGCAGGGACCCTTCCACCTCACACAGGCTCCAGCCTGTGCCTCAAACCCAGAATACTGCACACCAAGTCCTGCAGCCCAACTCCCACAATTCCAAGTCAGGTGGCACTACTCAGCCATGAGTTCTTCTCTTCTGTGTAGACATACCCTAACAGGTCTTCACAGGTATGGTTCTTTTACACGCCATGTAAAAATGCCATGTTCATTTTCTGTCTCTGTGTTACAAAACTTTTTGCCAATCCACCAAACTTGCTGATTCACAGACATAGGGCTGGGACTAGAATCTCACTTCACCTATATGGTTGTGATATTTTAAACTAATTTTTACAAAAGGTAATTCATAGCAGTATATTAACTTTGGTAATGAAAAATACTGATATACTTCCCTAATATTCTACAAATCCTAATATCAAGCAGTACATTTAATGATATGCTATTAGCATTGCAAAGCATTAGTCTTTCAAGGTCACATCTAAATTTGCCCACAATGCTGTCTTGTGCAAAATTATAGGCAGATAAGAAGCTATCATACTTAAATTTATATTTATGCAAACCATCGTGAAACTATTTTAAAAAAATATTTTCAATGATTATGGTCTTTAAGGTTGTCATTGAAGTACATGCAACAACTTTTTCATATTGCACAGGGAGGGGAGGGGCTGACCCACTAACTGTCTATTCTAATCCAAATGATTTGATGGCAATATTATGGCTCATTTTATACGATGAAAGAATTGCAGTAACCAAGGCAGATTTTGATTGTACTGTTCTTTTCCTTGTAATGAGCCAGTTATTGCAATAATGTAACAAAAATGACACTTAGAAAGAACATGGCAGGGAAATGATAAAACTTGAATGTTTCCCAAGTATTTTCAAAGAAGGTGACTCTAATGGAAGAAATGTTGAACATATGGTAATTGAATCTTCATCTTACTGTACATTAGCTAAATCAGAAAGGGTGAGATCTGGTCCCAGTGTATTCAAATAACCTAGTATTTCACTCTAATATTTATCTCTAACAAAAATACTTCATTAATCCAGTGTTAAGGTTCAGTACACATAATAATGACTTAAAAAGCATTACAATGTTATGATTATCAGAAAACAATACAAAACTAGGAAGTTCAGAGTTAAGATTAAACTTGAAAGAAATCCAAACACAGTAATGTAGGGAAATGCATAGTTAAGGCACTTGAAACAAACATAACTTTGCCAAAAACTGACTCCAGGAAGATGGTATTAGTGATGCGAGTAATGTGGATAATATATTAAATCTGGGACTGAAACACACTAAAATTCCTTAATCGTGCAATGGCTATTGCATGGCAGAACTGTTAGTCCTTGACACTGATGATTCTGAAAGATTGTTTGTCCTGCAAATCCAGAGGTATGAATTTGGGATTGAGGGGGTTAATACAACAATTATTTGCCAATTTCCTATATCATTCCGGCTTCACTTGAATCATCAAAACTAGACAAGTCAAAGAATTTAACAACATAATGTAGGAAATAATCCAGCATTGGCAGAGTTATTAAGAAGATACTGTAATTTGTTTTCATTACCAATTACTCTGCTCGCTCTCTCACTGTATATATATAACTCCTGGAGGAATTCTGCACCACTGTGCAGACACAGAATTAATGTGCCCCACAGATTTTAGTCTTTCCCTGCAGAATAGCTGATCCAGACAGTGGTCTAAAGCGAGCCTATTGGAAGAAACCAGGGAAGATGTAAATCACTGCTTTGGGGACAGGGCTAGGCATGCATGTAAGACTATCCCTTTCACTTGCTATTGCAGTGTACCTGGAACTGAGAAGGGGCAAAGTAGGGTACACCCCAGCCAGTAGTTCCTACTCCACACCAGGCTCCAGCTGCTAAGGGGATGGAGGTCTGCAAGGCCCATTTCCAGAGGTGGGACTGGGGACAGGTCAGACCCACCCCAGGAACCTCCCCAAGCTCCAGCAAACTCCGCACCCCCCTCCTCTGCTTTCTGGCCCCATCTCTCTTAAGCTATGGGGCAAGAGGCCACTGTATGGGGAACTGCCACTACCTGCCCAACCCCGTGCAATAGGATGCCACACACACACCAAGACCATCCCTTCTGAGCCCCACATTCTTCATCCAGACCTTCACCCCTGCTTCCAGACCGCTCCTCACTAAGCCCTCTGCACTTAACCCCCATGCTGCCAAACCCCCATTTTTCAATTATTTTGGAAATTTATTTCAAAACACTTTTCAGCAAGCGTATCTATAGGAATACAGATGACAAAAAGTTTCAGGAAATGTTTTTTGACAACTAGATTCCTTACCAGGCACATTAGCATATCTATATGGCTGCAGAGTGCAGATGGCAATACTAAAACTTCTGTCTGTGAAGCACAGAAGATATTAAGGGTATGTCTACTATGGATGTAAGTGACTAATCGACTAGTCGACTATCCGATAAGCAAAAGCTTATCGGTTAGTCGACACACTAGTCAACTAGTCGTTTCCCCACCCCTTTCTGCCTCTATCAGGTCCCTGTAAATGGACTAGGCCACCAAGCCCCTGCACCTGGACCCCCACCCC
This sequence comes from Rafetus swinhoei, assembly GCA_019425775.1. Classification (NCBI taxonomy): domain Eukaryota; kingdom Metazoa; phylum Chordata; order Testudines; family Trionychidae; genus Rafetus; species Rafetus swinhoei. The sequence goes on along the minus strand of CM033439.1, from coordinate 30,965,454 downwards.
ATCAAGCCCAACTCCCTGTAGCACCCGGATTGTATAGTGACAGGTTGGAACCCAGGCTCTAGATCCTGCAGGGTGGGAGAGTCCCAAGCGCTGAGCCCAGAAGTCTGCCCAGCAATGAAGCAGCCCCACAGCCTAAGCTCCACTTTGGCTAATATGGGCAAGGTTTTTTTTACTGTGTAGACATTAGGGATGTTAAAATCTGATTAATCAACTACTCGAATAGTCAATGGAATTTCAATCAACTATTCAATTAGTCGATAAGGGCACTTCCGCTTTGAAATCTAGCCAGAGCCCATCCAGTAGTTGTTACATTTCAAAGGCAGAAGTGCCATGCAGTGTTCCGCCTTTGAAATGTACAAGAGTCCCCAGCAGGGGCTCGTGTGCATTTCCCAGACTGAAATGCCGCGTGGAGCCCAGGGCCAGCGGGGAGTCCTCCGTTGACTCTGGGCTCCATGAGGTGCTTCCACTTTGAAATGTACAAAAGTCCCAGCAGAGACTCCTGTACATGTCAAAAGTGGAACACCACCGCTGCACCCCTGCCTCCTCCCACGGAGCCCTTGCTGCCTCTTTCTGATACAACAGTATTTATCATACTTAATAAAACAGTTCAACAACAGGAGATAGAAATAAACTCAAACTGGGCATACCCTGTTTCAAATCTAATTATATGCATAGATTAGAAGGCCAGAAGGGACCCTTGTGATCATTCTGACCTATAGTACACAAAGCTGAAAATAATTCCTACAGCATATCTTTCAGAAAAACACGTGATCAGTGATGAAGACCTCACCACAACCCTTGGTAACCCTTGTTCCAGTGATTAATTACCTCACTGTTAAAAAATTATGCTGTATTTCCAGTTTCAATGTGTTTAGTTTCAGCTTCCAGCCATTGGATTGTTATATCTTTCTCTACAAGATTAAAAGAGATTGTTATCAATTATTTCTTCCCATGTAGGCACCTTATGTAAGTTCTTTGAAATAGATGTTTCTCTACTATTTTATCCCAGAATTAGTTTTCACCTGTTAATGAAGAAGGGATACAGTTTGAATCAGTGAGAGCAGACTCTCCCCAAGAGGCATATTTTGATTTTACACCCAATGACAGGATTTGCATTCCTCCTGTTGTAATAATTGGACCAAAACATTTACTCTGTGAGCTCAGTTGAGTTTATAAGATGTCACAACAACATAACAACAAACACTGATGGAAAAACATGAAAGAGAGACAGAAAGGATGAATTAATCCCAATAAAAAGACCTATTGTTATAATTTAAGGATTATGTAAAGATCATGCCTGGTAAAGAAGAGGAGTTGAGAACCGAAAATTAATAAGCCAAAACTGGTATACTGGCTATGAGACCTATCTGGCACACAAAATAATGAGTGAATGGGCTATTCCATCCATCACTCCCTTTTGGAGACCTTAAAGATAGGGTATGTCTGCACTTGCAGCCTATTTCGGAATAGGGCTGCAAATGTAGGCATTCGGAATTGCAAATCAAGCCCGGGATTTAAATATCCCATGCTTGATTTGCATCTTTCGACAGGCGCCATTTTTGAAATTTACAAGCCGGAATAACTGCCCGCGTCTACTGCGCAGCAGTGAAAGCAGCGTTCAAATACAGCCCTATTTGAACTACCTGTTATTCCTCCTGCAATGAGGTTTAACAGGTAGTTCAAATAGGGCTTTATTTCGAACGCCCGTTTCACTGCCGCGTAGACGCGGGCAGTTATTCCGGCTTGTAAATTTCAAAAATGGTGCCCGACCGGAAAGATGCAAATCAAGCGCGGGATATTTAAATCCCGGGCTTGATTTGCTATTCCGAATGCCTACATTTGCAGCCCTATTCCAAAATAGGCTGCAAGTGTAGACATACCCATAGAGACTGGCTACTGGTGCAAGCTTCACCATCGTGACTATCACCCCAACACTTGCTGGGACATTGCCCTTTTTCATCCTATTTGCGAGAGAGATTCTTTCCAGACTGGATTCGAAGAGACATGCAGGTGACATCACCATCTCTACTGGCTCGAACTAAATCCGAAACACTACCTGAAATGTGAGACGTTTCTCACTACAATGTCTCCTTTTCCGTCCTATCTCTTTCATTCTTCCTTCTCTCTAATAAGAGTCTAGCTAAGCAGGCCAAAACTGCTGTGAGCACGTGGTCAGAAAGAGGCAGATAAAAGCAATGCCCTCAACACAAGTTTGCCAGGTCTCAGAGCCACTCTGAGACTTTGTTTTTCCAGCAATGAGGTTACAAATGAGAGACAACAATAGACATAAAAGCTGCATTTTCTCTTTGCTATACTTTTCTCTTTCTTTTTGTGTGTGTTTGTCTTATTTTCTCTTCTAGGAAATGGGATAACATCAGCAACAATTTTTCCAGTCCATTTCAGCTAATTTCTTCCATTTTCCCCAAAAGGACAGTTATTGGCACCTTTAAAATAATAAAAAAGGCGGTATTTTTCCTTCTAAAAATCTCTGCAACTAAAAAGATGGTAGAATTAAAACCTTATTTAATACTTCATATTCAAATCCTTTAAATTATTCTCCCCGCACCTGTATTTTTAATAAAAGGTTTAAAGGATGATTCATTATTTTTGTGCCATAAACTAAGCACGCTGAGGTCTCTGTTACCAAACCCCAAACCTTGATTAACATTGGACAAGGATGGGTTTAAGTTAACATATTAGGATCTTGGGGCCCATACATTCCATCTAAATTAATACAACATTCTCTTCCCACTGGCTTCCACTGGAATCTTTGGCCAGCACTATTGTTTGTCCTGGAAACGCAGGAAGAAAGACAAGATGAAAGAAATGTGATTTAGTTAGTTAATAAGGCTGCAGCCTCTCTTAACTGGGAATTATCAAACAGTAATTTTTACTGGCCATGATTCCTTCCTTAACTGTTTCTGCCAATGGGAGGGCTGCTGTCAATCCCCACCCCTCCACAGCTGGTTCCTAGCCTGTTAGGACCCCTCCATGCTCTAAGAGAGTTAAGAGACTGGGGAAAGAGAGTTGTCTCTCTAGTAACTCAAACTCCCATCACACAGCTTTTTACACAATACCTTTCCTTAAGTCTGCTTCTAGTTCTGGTGTATCAGGAAACCAGTCAAACACCTGCAGTGGACAGCCACCAACTACTAAGATGCAGCAATTTTAATCTTACCTCCTCACCTATCCCACTGGGTCACCAAAGTGCTATGGGGGAAACAAAACAAACAAACAAACAAAACAAAAAACCAAAAAGGGAAACACCCTTCCCGCCCACCTCAGCCAATTTGGCATTCAAGGATAAATTCCTTCCCATTGCCCAAAAAGGCAACTAGTGCAACCTCCACAGCAGACCAAGAAATCTGCTCCTACAATAACTCCTGAGATCCAAGCTAAAAATCAGGACACAAGAGGGCGCTCCAAGTGGAGGGACAGAGTTTATAAACCCTCCTCGGGGTACACAGGGGCCTAATTGCTAACTTGAGCACTACTGGCCCAATCACCAGGTCAGGTCATGCCTTTCCCCCTCTGTCAATCCCAGACACTCTGCCTACCAACCCACAAGGGAACAGGAGACTTAAAACAGCCAATACTCTTTTCCCTGCCAGTCCAATGCACTCCCATCTTTGAGGCAGCAGCGATTGCAGTGTGATGAACTCACTTGGTGTTCTTTTCCACAGCATGTTGACTTGAAGGAAGAACCAAAACAAAAGGGTAATGATACGAGTGATCTTTCAAATCTGAGTGATATTACAGACCCATGCACTAGGTCACAATGCCCAGAATGGGGAGCCAGGCCCAGCCTGTGGGACACAACCCACCGCTGTTGGATGAGTGTGGGGCAGTCTCACTCTCAGTGTTGGGTTAAACTGGCTCTGGACATGGGATGACCCATACAGAACTTTCCCTGGACCCACCACTACAGAAATACTGTTACATTTGACTCCTGACCCTCCACACACTGTAGTCTCTGAGCTGCATAACACATTGTATGCACCAACATACCAAGCTATGGTACAAGATTCTGTATGCTTTGTCACACCAGAACCAAGGGGGGGGGAGAGGCAATGCAAAGTGTTAACTGACTCCATGTTCACAGCAAAATGTTACTGTTCTATCACCACAGATAAGGATGATACTGCTATGTTACAGCACAACAATGTACAAATAAATCTCTTTGGCACTTTATCATGCAGAGTCAGTGAAACCTGATTTTTGACGTTTCCAGCAGTAGCCCTTGGGATTTGGCTTCACCATCCTTGCCAAAGGGTGAAGGTTGACAGTTCTTCAAACAGTTTTTACTTGGGCACAGCATTGTCAGTTTTCAAGCTATTGCTTCTGTTTGATAGATGACAGACACTAGAGACTTTATTGAAAACATCAGTTCCTTATAAGCACCTAATACAAAGGTTTTTTTCTAGGTTATAGATCCACATACAATAAAAGATTTACTATTTCCTGCTGCCACATAACTCCAGTTTCTTAATGATAACCTGGAATGCTCTGCAACATATTGAATATGAGCATCTGTTCGAATCAAAGATGCATCAATGGACACAACTAACTGTGCTACCATATAAAGAAATTCAAACTGGCTGGTCTATGCAAGAGATCGTAACACTGGCTTTACAGAGTCTCACATCTACTTCAGTCATGCGACTGATTTTTGTTTAGAGACGAAAAACATTATGAAGCATTCCAATTTCAACACTGGAAATCACCAGTGCTTAGCAAAAAAGGAGTGGTGAAAGCAAGATTCTGCTGTTTCATATGAGTGGCATGGGCAGGGTCCAGACACTAAAATGGATTCAGTCCTCCTTGTAGGATTGAACCCAATAAGTAGTAAAGGAAATCTGCATCTTTGCCAATAGGCTCCACCCAGCTGGTGAGTGAGCAAATGGAGCCAGTTACAGTGAGGCTCCATGCAAGCATGTGAGGCAGAAGATACTAGACCCCTGTGAATGAAAGATGCAGGGAGAAGGCTGTGCTCATCGATTACAACTGACACATTTTTGTCAATTTCTGCATGTCTGATGAATCTGACATTTACTGATTAACAATTTGAGTTGAATCTTCTGAAGCCTATATAGAAGCTATTCTCTTCATACACATATTTCAACATCTAGTAGAGTTTTCACTGGATTTGCTACAGAGTGACATTTTAGCCAAAATATTCTTTCTGTATTTTTTGCCTGGAAAATCTACAGTTTACACTTGTGAAAGGCAGCAAGAAACACTGTACAGAAGAAGAGTGAGATAATGACTTCAGTCTGCTCCAATTTATACTCCCATCAAGGGCAGGATGATAGAAAAGAAATTCCACAGAGAGGTCCTTATGGAGTTTTCCTTTCCCTGGAAGGGAACAATTCAATACTTTATGTGCAAAGAAGAAATCACACCTTCAAGACTATTCTGAATGTTATGATAAAAACACATCCCACACAGAATGTGACATGAGTGTTGCAGCATAGAAGAAATAACAATAGCCACTACAACATTACACTCACTTTGTGGGGAAACAGAATTTTTTCCCTCTATACAAATGTCTAAACAATGTTCATGGATTTTGCAGGCTGCAATAAATCAGTGCCTACCATGGTTGTGCTTTCATTTTACTACAATTACCTCAAGGTTAACTTGCACTCACTCCTTCCAAGCTTCATTTAAGACACAATATTTTTTTAAAACAAAATACAAATGCTTCACTTGCACAGGGGACATAAATCACATGTGCTTAGGGAGCTGGGAATTAATATTTCTCCTGTTAGATATGTTCTACTTGCTCCAAGCATTACTCGGATTTCTGATACAATCAGAGATCACACTTTAGTGCACCTAAGTTTTCTGGATCATTGCACAAGTCTGTCCCTCATTAACTAACTCATACTTATCACTTCAATAGTTGTTAATGAAAAGACTGAAATACATGTATTCACACAGCATGTATAGTCAATTTTATACATGCCTCTGAATCAACATATGAAGACGAGTCCCAGAAGGTTACATATCACTGGATTAAAGGATGCACAAAATGTTTCTCAATCATATGACCAGGCATTCAGGTTACATAAGATAAAAGGAATGCTCCAAAAGACTAACTCATAATATTAAAACCTCTATGCTACCATTTCTCACAGCAGTCTCTCACCAGGATCGTTGTATCTGTTCCCAGAAAAACAAGCCACAACATCTTGTGAAGTGAAGGGAATAACCTAATTACTTACTAACGTTTTATTAAGTGAAGCACAAATCTTTATATAATTCACTGTGTTAGTATATTTATGCTCGAGACACTGAAATGCAAACACAGTCCATAATGAAAAGCTTGCAATTTTGTAAACAAAACACAAGAGAACAATAATGTCCACAGTCTGTGAACTAGATACCACTGGTTTTACTTCTGCCTCTGGATAACAATAAACTTTCACCAAGTTACTTGCTTTTTTCAGCACTAACACCATTATGTATATTTGAGCAAAACAACTGAAAGAGCAAAACACACGCATAATTGATGCTGAGAAGTCTTGATTGGTGTAAAAGTATTATAAAAAAAAATCTCAAAATTCTGAATTGGACTGTCCTGTCTTCCTTGATTTTACTTTCACATTTTCCCCTATGTTAATGCAGCACCTTGTGACACATCCTTCTTCACACATACAGATTTGAGTTAGATATCGGAAGCTTCAAGAAAACACTCTGAACAAAGAGACAAGGAATTAGCGTTAGGATAAGAGATTAGCATTAGATTCTTATTTACTAACTTTAGCCTTTTTTTTCCTGTTTTAAACTCAGCTATGGCCTTTTCATTTGAGATTAGTCATGTTGACTAGGTTAGAGAATTTCCCAAACGTGTCTGAATATTTTTATTATTATTTTAACTCTTGTTGCCTATTGCTTAAAATAGTTATCCACCAAGAATGCAGTGTTTTCAGCCTGCGTGAAGTCTGCCCAAAATTGTTTTAGAAGTTTAATACCTCATTGGAGAGTCCTTCCGATTATGTAAAATATGTTCTATGTATTGTAGAGTGAAAATTTTAAATATATGTATAGCACTTGGATGTGAACAGAATTTTCTTGAGAGTTCCATCAGACAACCACGAGGTACATGACTGTGATTTCTGAATCTGAACATGCTTTTGGACTATGTTAGGTGTTACTTCTTTCAAATGGTCTTAAGGTAGGATATAACCCCATACACCAGATGATTATGACTAACTGACCGAGAAGTTCTTTTATTCTCATTATTTTTGTCTGACCTCACTTTTTTTTTCTTTGTTCTTAGATGGCATCTTCAGAGACTCAGACAATCTTGTATGGTTTTCTTTTCAGATTTAGAAATCATAGCAATAATTAAGAATGCGTTTTTCCTTCTAAGCATGTTTGTAGCCCTTTTTGAACTATCTCCCACAACCCAACCATCAGCGTTAAAATGGTAATATTGCTCCTTTGAGTTCTTTTAATTCTCCTGCACAACTTCATTCACATACCTAGTATTAGATTTATAAGTATAACTCCTCCTGATATGCAGGCAAAGTGCACCAACCATTTCTTCAGAATTCTCATTCTTTGTCTTTAAAGCTTCAATGTTCTTAGAATTTCTTATCAAGGTCATGTCTTTACGTTTCTGTGGTTTTTAAGGAAGAATCACCAATTGCCCTTGCCAGTTTTGGGGCGCTGAAGATAGAGAAATTACACATGAATGCTACAGAGCTGTTTAAAGGCCTGGAATAGGGATTTAAATTATTCTCAAGACCACAAAGGACCACTGTGATTATCTAGTCTGACCTCCTTTATAACAGGCCAGAGAACTTCCCCAAAATATTTCCTACAGCATTCCTTCGAGACAAACATCCAACCTTGATTTAAAAATTGTCAGTGATGGAGATTCAACCACAACCGTTTGCAAGTTGTTCCAGTGGTTAATTACTCTCACTGCTAAAAATATATGCCTTATTTCCAGTATGAAGTTGTTTAGCTTCAAATTTCAGCCATTTTTCTAGATTTAAGACCTATTCTTAAATACTTGTTTCCTGTGTAGATATGTATAGATTTATAAGAGCGTTTCACTATAAAGCATGTTTTCTAATCCTCAAAATCATTCTAAAGCCTCTTCTCTGAACCCTCTCTAATTTATTAATATTGTTCTTGAAATATGGGCACCAGAACTAGGTACAATATTCCAGCAGCAGTTGCTCCAATGTCAACTGTTTATGCATACCAGGATTGTATTAGCTCTTTAGCTCCCAGTGTGATGCTGTAGCTAAACGTTCAACTGATTACACAACATGATCCTCAAATGTTTCTGAGTCATTGCTTCCCAGGATAGAGTCCTCTCCTAGAAATAGGACCTATATTCTTTGCGCCTAGATGTATACATTTGCATTCAGCTGCATTAAAATGCATATTTATTGTGCCTAGTTTACCAAGGAATCCAGGTTGATCAGTATCGGGAACTGGTTGTCTTCATTATTTACCATTCCCCATTATGTCTGTGTTACCTACAAACTTTATCAGTGATGATTTTATGTTTACTAACTGGTCATGGATAAAAATATGTAACAGCATAGAGCCCAGAAATGACCCTTGTGGGACCACACTGGAAACACATCAGTTCCATGATAGTTCTCCATTTACAATTACATTTTTTTCCACAATAATGGCATCACAAACAACACTCTAAGAACTGTGTGTTTATCTCATCTAAAACAGATTATACTGTGTGCTACAAATGCACAGACCATCACAATCAACCTCTCATACTTTGGTAGCTAAGGCATCTTTCAAAATTTCTCATGATTTGGTGACCAGATTTTGGATTTACCCATGGACTGAGCAGGGGGGATGGCATCCTTGTCTATGGACTTTCTAATATAATATAAATATTTATATATGTATATTATAATATTATCATATGAAAATAATAAGGTATAATGAGACTTCCTATTAAAAGACAAGAGCTCGAGTATATTCTTTTAAATATATATCAAGTTGGAAGGCATTAAGCTGTTTAGATGGATGGGTCAACAGTCATGAACAGCTAGCTCAATCTAATGGAAGAGTGTTCTATTGATCTCAGATATGATTTCTAGTAATAAATGCCAGATAATAATAGTAATAAATGCAATTAAGAACATAAGAATGGCCTTATCAAACCAATAGTCTGCCTAGCTCAAAATCATGTTTTCCTACAGTGACCAATGATAGATGTTTCATGGGGAATGAACACAAAAAGGGCAATTTTCAAGTAATACTTCCCATTGTCCAGTCCCAGCAACTGGCAGTCATAGGATTAGGGACTCCCAGAGCATGGGGTTGCATCCATTACCATCCTCATCAACAGCCATTGATGAACCTATCCATCATGAACTTATCTACATTCTTTTTTGAATCCAGCTACACTTCTAGCCTTCAAATCATTCCAGCAACAAGTTCCTTAGGTTGACTGTGCACTATATGAAGAAGTACTTCCATGTGATTGTTTTAAAACTGCTGCTTATTAATTTAACTGGGTGATCCCTGATGCTTGTGATACTTGAGGGGATACACAACACTTTCTAATTCACTTTCCATACACCATTAATGACTTTAAAAGCTTCTATCATATTCCTCCCTTCATTGTCTCTTTTTACAAACTGAGCAGGCCCAGCCTTTTAAACCACTCCTCCTCTGGAATCTATTCCAGACCCCCCATCATTTCTACTGACCTTCACTGTACCTGTTGTTCCTAATATATCTTTTTGAGATGGGTGTTCAAAGTGTACTCATACCATGGATTTGTATAGTGTCGTTATGATATTTACTGTCTTCTTATCTATCCCATTTCTAAAGTTTCTGTAAAGAAACATTAGAAAAGCTTTTTGGTTAGCTTTTTGACTGCCACTGCATACTGAGTGGATGTTTTCAGAGAGCTATCCACAATGACTCCACCTCTTTCTTGAAAGGTACCAGCTAAGTTGGACCCCTTCATTTTGTGTGTTTAGTTGGGATTATGTTTTTCCAATGCGTATTAGTTAGCATTTCATCTGTCATTTTGTTGCCCAGACACCCAGTTTCCTTTGTGATCTATTTTGTAACTCTTCACAGTGACCTTTGGATTAGGGATGTAAGCAACTAACCAGTCACTGGGCTGGGACTCAGGATGGTCTGACAGGTGACCTTAGGTCACTCACTCCACTCAGATGCCTCAGTTTCCCCAGCTATAAAAGGAGAATAATGATAGTTACCTCCTTTATAAAGCTCTTTGAGTTATAGTGTTGTAAAAATATTTTTGAATGTATACGAATGTATGCTTGTCCCTCTACTTTTTAACGGACAGTAGGCACTAAGTGGAATTTATCTAGTCTTTGAGACAGCTGGTGGCACAATCTTTACTATACTAATTAGCTTTTCCATGGCTACCCTTCCTTATTTAACTCCCAAACTAATAATGTACTAAGCACTTCTCAACAGATACTCAGCACCTAGAAGGCTCAAAACCCTACTTAGGATTTATGAAGTTGTTTAGGGTATACATGTGTTTTTGCAATGAAATCTATATAAATATTTAGCATTTATTTTCTGCAAATCTGCAAGTGCTTTACAAACTCCTCTTCTCTCCCCCGCCTCCCTCCACTCCGCCCCCATTGTGCCTGAGTCTGTGCAGGAGATGACAATTTGGATCATAATATAGAAACAACATGAAAATACAATTTATGTTTGTTTAAGGACAATATTTAGTGCCTCACACATTTTAAAACAAATCCAGTACTTACACAAATTATATGCAGCTTTCAAATTTCTATTAGACTTCATTTGTCAGATAAGCATTTTTTTCATTAGATAAGTCTTCATATTTGAGAAAGCTCTTTGAGAAGATATCTAAATTTTCATCATTCAGATAACATTATATACACATACACACACACACACACAATGAAAAAACATGCTTTCAGTGTTATATTTTAACTTTTGTGAATAATCTGTGACAGGTAGTTTGATTTCTGTGCTCAGAAGATACTGTTTAACCATTTTCAAAATAACATTTAATAAGCTTTAAGAATGAATTCATGAACCAATTTCTCATTTTCCAGATTCTGATTAACTTCTCACTTTGGAACAGTTTCAGTACCTTATCAGTAAGCTGCAGGATAATACTGCAATTTATAAAGGATATGGGCTCCTAAGTATACATAGCAACTGAGGCCTCTGATGGAAATCCAGTATAAAATTCAACCATTATTTCTGTCTAGTAACAACTTCTTCGGAGTTTCGCTATTCCTATGTAAACAGCAGATCTTTAGTACAAAAATCTTTCAAAAAATGGAAAATTACTTCAGTTAATTTTGAAAATAAATGCTTTGGGGGTGCTTCAAAAACTTGTACACGATCATCTATAAGGGTATCTTAATACTTTGGGGACTAGAAACATATCAATTGATGATTTTCAGGTCCTAAACTATCAGAAATTTGAGTCATGCTCACTTTTCAGCACCTTAGCTATTCATTTTTTTTAAATTTTGCACAATATTTGACAACCGAGCTAATGCTAATCTAACCTTCAAAATAAAAAAAGAACATAACCTGAAAGCAGTATCAATCATTCAGTTACATCAGGAGTGGGGAACCTAAGACCCAGGGTCCGGGTGCAGCCCCCAGCTTGCTGGTTACAGCCCAAGAGACTCAGGGCTAGTGCCAGCACTGCAGAGTCTGTACTAGTGTTCTAGCTATCCCTGCCATCCCCCGGCGGGGCTGGAGCACACAAAATCTATTAGCCTTGTGTGCGGTCCTCGACTGATTTTTCTCTGCATCAGTGGCTACCGACCAATGTTCCTTTTCAGATGCCTGATAGAACAGCCCCTCAGCTGCTTAATCAGCCCCGCCAAGTCAGGAGCTCAGAGCTCCACTCATGGAGCTGCCTGACTGGGAGGGGCTCATTAAGGAACTGCAGGGCTGTCCTGCCACACTGCTTAGGGTATGTCTACACTGCAGAGTTTCTGCGGAAAAAAGGCCTTTTTTCCGGAAAAACTACACTTACGTCCACACTGCAATTGTGTTCTTTCGACAGAAAGTTGAAAGAATGCAGGGGTTTTTCCAATAGCGATAAACCTCTTTCTACGAGAAAGAAGCCTTTTTCCGAAAGAGTTCTTTCAGGAAAAGGCATGTGTGGACAGGGAAGAGGGGTTTTTTCGAAAGAAGAGGAAAGAGGAAAAAGCACAGGTGCCCTGGTGGCCACTCTGTCCATAGTAATCACAACTTAAATGCAAGATAGCATCCACATTGATTAGACGCTATCTTTCAAAAAAGCAGATCGCTTTTGCGATGTGCTTTTGCTGTGTGGACGCTCACTTTCGAAAGAAGTTTTTCCAGAAGAGCTCTTCCAGAAAAGCTTCTTCTGAAAGAAGTCTTCAGTCTAGACATAGCCTTAGAGAATTCCTTGCCCCCAACTCGAGTTACATCTGTATAAATCTAGAGTAACTCTATAACTTCAATGATGCTACTCCAGATTTACACCAGAACTAGCAAAATGTGGCCCCAAACACCACCGAAGTAGGCATCTAAAATAGGGTTGAAGAATTTGGCAGATCCAAGTTGGAATTGTTTTGCAGCTTTCTTTGGATAATCCAGTAATGTTAGCACTTTACATTTTCATGTTCCCAAAGCATTTGCTATACATAAGATTTTATTCACAATTTAAACATGTGCTGTAACAACATGTGAGGTAAGGAACAGAACTGGGAGACAAAAAAATTACACAAAAGCATTTCATGGACATAAAGGAGTACATCCTCTGTAATATGATTGTCACATCCTGGGACCACCAAATGTTATTGTGATATGCCAGATACGATTACATACTCAGGCACTATCAGTCCTTTCAGTAAAGGCAATCACAGTTCAGCACTTTCCAAACATTAGACAGAAGGTAACAGAAATAGACCCTCTTAAAGTGACAGACTAGGATTTAGATAGCAGATGGGAATAAAAAATGGAAGAGCTGCCTAGTTCATTTTACTCTGTCTCACAGATAAGTGGATGGGTGGAAAAGTACCTGACAAAGGGTTATATTTTCCTACATGACAGGAAGAAATTATAGTAAATTCATAATTCATCTATTAGTTGAAGAGAGCAGTGGAGTTGCAGAGTTGCCATATATACACCACTGATTTGAATTTTCTCCTGGGAATTCATAACTTAAAATATTACAGATGGGAGAGACATAAATAAGATCATCTAAATCTATTTCCCTGTGGATCTTCTGTTGTTTTATCTATTCTGGTTACCACTGTTAGAACAGAAAAGGTATACTGAAATTTACTGGTCTCTGCAACAGTACAGAAGATACATACAGTCACACTTAGTACTTTCTATGCTCTTTTACCCTCCCCCTAATAATTGGAGTCTTGCCTTCCTTCCCAAAGGAGAAAATTTCTAATTTTTCTATCCCTCCTTATTTAAGTGGGCCAACTGTCACGCCTCTTCTCAAACACTAGTCTACTCTAACCTTCTATTGCTGCTCTCGCCACAATGCTGAGGGCATTATCTGTTCAGGAAGTCTTCTAGTTTGCTAATATTCTCTACTTTTTAGCTGTTCTCTGATGTGTGTTTGATTAGAGTTATTACTCAATCTATGTTTAAGTAGGTAAAAATATCTCTCTCGTAAGAAATATCCGGTCTTTTAAAAAACTATGGCTTTTAAGGGAAGCTATACTGAGGAGTTGCTGGATCCTCCCTTAATTTATTTTCTATAGATTCTCTTTGAATTCCAAGGAAGATTATAAAGCCTTCCCCTGATGCCTCCTATCTGGTTCACACCTACACAAAAAAAATCCCAAAATTTAAAAAAATTGAGTGAAGAGCACTGAAGCAATTCTTCATGGAAACTGACTGCAGGGAAGGGGAGCTGAAAAAGTATTCACCAGTTATCTGGTCTTCTCCCCAAAACATGCTTCTGTTTAGGGAGTTAATAGCTTTGCTGAAATTTCACTTCTCACAGACACAAAAACAAGGGCAATTTGGAGTAAAACTTATTTCACTGTCAAATCAGCCCATCAAAGCAAATGTTAAAATCTATGCAAGCTTAACCTTAGAACTGAAAAACCAAAAAGAGACATTATCAATTAGGGCCTCAATTATGCTAATTTAACATTAAGATAAAACCGTGTGTGATATGTGGTGTGGTGATATGTCCTCCCACTTCCAAATACTATTTTTATTTACTTTAACTTAACATTCCACTGCAACACACTTCTGTTGCAACTCTGAGTTTTCTACCAAAGATTATTTCCCAAGCAGAGTCTCAGAGGGATAGCCATGTTAGTCTGTAACTAGAAAAAAAACTTTGAAAACAACAAATGTTGTTGTAGCACCTTAGAGACTAACAAAAAATATATAGACAGGATCATGAGCTTCTGTGGGCACAACTCATTTCTTCAGATGAATGAAGCAAAAGGGTCCAGAGGTATAAATAAATAGCAGAAAAAGAGGGGAGAAGGGGAGGGAAACCTGGTGACTGAACTTTGTGACTTTGTCCTCATCCACAACTATTTTCAATTTGGGGACAATTTATATCTTCAGGTCAGTGGCATAGATATGGGCACCCGCATGTCCCCACAATGTGCCAACATCTTTATGGGTGACCTCAAATGTTTCCTCAGCTCTCACCCCCTCACACAATGACATCTTCATCATATGGACCCTTGGGAAGGAGACCATTGAAGAATTCCACTAGGATTTCAACAACTTCCAACCCACCATCAACATCAGCCTGTACCAGTTCACACAAGAGATCTGCTTCCTTGACACTACAGTACAATTAAATGATGGCCACATTTCCACCACCCTACCCCGGAAACCTACCAACCATTATACTTACCTATATGCCTCTAGCGTCCATCCAAGACACATTATCTGATCAATTGCTTACAGCCAGGTCCTAAGAAACAACCGGATTTGCTCCAATACCACAGACAAACACCTACACGATCTCTATCAGGAATTCTTAAAACTTAAATACCCACCCGGGGAAGTGAAAAAACAGACTGACAGATGAGTACCTAGGATCAGCTTCTTCAAGATAGGCTCAACAAACAAAATAACAGAACACCACTAGTCATCACCTACAGCCCGCAGCTTAAACCGCTCCAGCGCATCACTGACAATCTACAGCTTATCCTGGAAAACGATCCCTCACTCTCATAGGCCTTAGGAGATGGGCTAATCTTCATCTACAGACAACCTCCTAACCTGAAACAAATTCTTTCCAGCAACCACACATCACACCTCAAAGCATACTCTCCCAAGAACCTACCCCTGCAATAAACTCTGGTGCCAACTCTGTCCATACATCTACACAAGCGACACCATCACAGATCTAATCACATAAGCCACCACATCAGAGGCTCATATAACTGCACATCCACTAATGTGATCTATGCCATCTAGTGCCAGCAATGCCCCTGTACCACGTATATTGGTCAAACTGTCTTTATGACAAAGGATTAATGGACACAAATCAGATATTCAAAATGTGAACACACACAAACCTGTTGGGGAACATTTTGACTTGCCCTGGCACTCATTAATGGATTTCAAAGTGGCTATCCTTTTACAAAGTAATTTCAGGAACCAACTAGAGAGTCTGCAGAACTGGCTCTCATATGCAAATTGGCAAGAGTTTTTCCCTCTCCCCTTCTCCTCTCTTTTTTCTGCTATTTATTTGTACCTCTGGAATGGACCCATTCATTTGAAGATGTCAGTTGTGCACACAAAAGCTCATGAAACTATCTATATTTTTTGTATTAGTCTCCAAGGTGCTACAGGACCATTCGTTATTTTTTAAGTTTTTTCCCCAAGTAGAGTCATTCCCAATGATCTATTTATTCATTACATTACTAGTTCTGTTGCAACAGAAACATTCAAAAGGCAATCAACTGTGATTCTATTATTTAATTTTGCATTTAAAACAGTTTTATTTCTAACTATGATTAAGGCTGTGTATTAAAGGAAAACTCTCCATTTTAAAAACATTCTTTTCAAATAAATTCAAGAATTAAAAAATAAATCTCAAAATATAAATTACAATGTTAAAAAAGAGAGTGCTACACTGTGTCTCACTGATACTTTTCTTAAGAGTCCAACAAGCTCCTTTTTAATTTGTATAATTGAAATACTTTTTTTTTGTTTTTCCTTTTTTTTTTAAACATAGGAAATAAATCTCGTGCTAGATTTTTATATGATGCAATATCTGGTGTATTAGTATCAATGTGATAATAGAGAATGCTGAAAACAGTTGAAATGAAGAGTCTTCAATTGTTCACTGGTATTCTTGACATGGCATTTAGACAGATGAGTATTGACTTTCCATTTAAACTCAAGCTATAGAAAAAATAAACACCAAGCATGCCCTTTTCTGTCCATTCTGCTATATTAACATTAATAAATAGACTCTACTAAGAGCCATGAAGGATCAGTTTGCAAGCTCTTCACAACGGAAGAGGAAAACACAGCTCCTCCATGTGGTATTTTTATTATATCTAAAGTAATCTCTTCTCCATGGTAATGACTGTCTGCAAGTCAATTTTATAAACAAAGGAAAAAGCCCCAGAAAACTGACTGTGTAACAGGGCTGCTTAATATTTTTAAGTTCAACTGTATTATTTTATCTTATCATCTGTGCTGACAAGTACAATCAGTATGAAAATAAAAAGGAAGATGCAAAAGGACTGCATACTACTCTAAATATAAATTCATTGTGGATGAAATTCACCCGTGCTGATCCTCTGCAGAGTGAGGTTCATCCCTACTGAACTAAATACTGTGGATTTGATATTAGAGTTGAATTTTAAGTATTAAAAAAGCAGTTCCCTAGGCAAACAATGGTTTATTTAATGGCTACACAGAAGATCCACCAGAATAATAAAATGGCATTATGTGACATGTGAACAGGTGCATAAAGTACATGGCTGCATAAAACTTAAATATGATTTTTGAAAATGCCACCTTAGGAAAAAGGAAACAACCGTATGCCAGGATAAATGTGGCAATAAATTCAACACATTGAAATTATAGCATTGGAATGTGCAGTAATTTGGACACTAAAATTAAATTTCAAATCAGATTTACTAAAATAAGTTAAAATATTTCAACAAATGGTTTTGCCAATACAACAAAGAGATAATGAATGACATCTATTAATTCATCAGCTATGTGGCAGGATGCAGTTTGGACAGAGATGGATGCAAGAGTTTGGACTCTGTGATTAAGACTAGGGATGTGAATGTTTAACAGGTTAACCTGTAAGCACCACCCTTATCGGTCCCTGCCCCCTGTTTAATCAGTTAACTGGTTAAACACAAAGTTTAACTGGTAAACTAATTAAACAAGATTGTACATCCCTAGTTAAGACCATGCCCTGCTTTCTTCCTGCAATTCCACAGACTAACATGCATGGGAATCAAGTCCTGTGGGAAAACCTGCTATCTGGAAGTGAGATTTTTTCTCCCTAAGTGGCTGACACCCACTCTTTAATTAAAATTAAGCTTAAAAAAAACCCTACACACTATCCCAATTCTTTGCTTGCAACTCCTTCAGAAAAATCCTTGCTCACTTTTAACGTAGCTACTCTCTAGGAACGCTTCCTACAATGTTGGGAACTTAAAAGAGGGAAGTAATATTGGCCAGAAGAGCAAACACAGAGAGTTCAAATGTTAGGGAATAAGATTTTACTCCTTTGCATATCCTCAACCATGCAAAACACTGTGGTGATTAACAGGCAATAAAAAGCAGTCGCTTCTACATGCATGTTTTGAGATACGGGGCATATTCCTGATTCTACTGCACTCAGTATGACATTTTGCTACTGAATTTAATGGGATCAGGACTATTGTGAATATCACCAAATCCTTGTTTCTCATATGTTCATTTGACATGGCAAAAATGTTCAATCCTTCATTATATTTAAAATGAAAGATTAAAACTAGTAACCTTCACCTGATACATATAATCACTGAAGACTAGCAATAGAATGATTAATATCAAAAATAAAGGTTTGAACATTACACTGAATGCAGGCTTGGAATGAAATTTGGCAATGCTAACCAATTAAAATTAGTGATCTATCATAAAAGTATATTTTTAAAAATTAGGCTGTTTTCTTTTTAACAAGAAAACCTGGTATAATGCGTACTTTCTACCTTTCTTTACTGGATAATCAATAAACTCCAACCAACCAACCAAAGACTTTTGGGAAAGCACAGATAAAAGTATTAAGCATGAAAAGCTACTCTTAAAAAACTTGATGCACCAGATCTTGGAAGCCATTAAGTTTCACTTTCAGTGAAGTATATTTGTTGAGCGGATACATTGTAACAGTCAGACTGTATTTGGTTTCAAACAGCAAAAGCTTAAGAAGCAGCACACATTTTATGACAAAAATAGGTAATTAGTAACAGTAAAAAATAGCTAAAATCTGAGCCACAGCCTAAATAAAACCATATAACCTTTCAATTAAAACACTCACCAAAAAAGAGCAAGAGAGCACACTTCAGTTCAAATTTTGCCTTTGATTACAAAACCATCTGAACTTCATCTAAGTCCATCTGAACTTCATCAATACAGGTTGCAATTTTCCCCATCTAAAGCACTCACAAGCATTGAGGTTGTTCTGTGCTATATGTACAATCTTACAAGGATTAATTAAAATATGTCACATGAGGCATATCACAAGCTATTTTCCAAATATTAGTCCTATCTACAGTGACCCACAAACCAGGCTCATTCAAACACAAAACTTTTCAAACTAAATGGCTTGACATTTGTGGGGAAAGAAAAACCCTGAAAAGTAGTTTTACTTTGCATATAATAGAAAGTGAAATTCTAGTTCTTGACAACTGCAACTATTTCAGCTATTTGTTTAATATTTCAGTGGCCTGATGCTCTTTTCACTGTTTATTCATAAAAAGCCAGCATATTTTAAATCTTTCATTGCATACTTCTGCGTCATTTAAGCAGTACGCTGGAGGCAACTAACACTATTTTATTGATGACTGCAAATAGCCTAACAATGTAAAACACTGGAAGCCCTTACCATAAAAAATCCTGCAGGGAGGGCTGCAAAATATATAAAATCCAGCACTTCTACTCTGAAAGACCAATATGTATTTTTACCACATCAGTGAAAAACCAGTTTTATACTGTACTTTTTCCACAAATATATATAAAATTTATCTATTTATCATAATATTTACTACTAAAAATGAGACTGAGTATAAACTAATACAGTATTTCAAAGGGACCTCTGTAGTGTGGTACTCCTACCACTTTAACCTAATGTGCATGACCTAAATGTTCAGTCCTGTCAAAACTGTCAGATTTAATTCTTTAGGAAACAACTTTTTTCTTTTTCTCGCTTTCCTGAGGTAATCAGCTCAGTCTGTAAGAAATTATTCAGATTTTTCTTAAATAATAAAGGTACATATTTTTAGGTAGAATAATACAAATCCAGGATAGCTGAAAGCCATCCTTGATTCAGAGCTCCAATCCACAGTTTAGGTTTGATAGTCAAGGATCACGTAAGGTTAGGGTTGCCAGGTGTCCGGTTTTGAACCAGACATTCAAATATTTGAGCTTTCTGTTTGGGAAACAAATTGAGAAAATATAAATGAGAAAATATAAATGTCCGGTATTTTCTAAATAAGAAGCAATGTAGATTGTAATGTAATGTCAAGTGTGTCCAGTATTTTTGTTGAAACCATCTGGCAACCCTATGTAAGGTAATGTACTCTCAAGAGAACACAGAAATCCATAGGAAAGTGTGAAGGCAGCCAAAGGGTGAAGAAGTCATGTAAAGGCCAATTAATTCCCACCCCACCACCCCAAAAAAAGGATGCATTTGTTAACATATGGAATTATTTCTAACATTACAAATCCTCTGGCAATGACAAGAATATTTCTCAATATTATGATTCAGTAAATGTGCACGTAACACTCCTGGATGTAATCTTTTTTCCTATCAGAGATACTGGTGTCATTTAATGACATATTTACAATGTATAGCTCTAATCCTAAAGGATGTGCATCATTAGGTTACCTGTACAACCCGCTAATATGCAGGTCAAGAAATATGGGGACTTTAAATTGAAGGAAGGTTCTAGAAGTTTGAGAGGAGTTCCAGTGCACTCATGTTTTGAGAACCTGCATGTCACAAAGATAATGTCATGGAAGGAAGAGTGATGTCACTTTGCTGCAGGTAAGTATATTAGGCTGAGATTTAAGGACCAGTTCATCCACGAGTGTTGTCCGCCAGAAGGCCACTACTTGCCTGAAGGCACTGCTCCTACATAGCATGAGGAAGGAAGTAATTAGCATAATATAAGCTGCCCAAAACCCACAGCAAAAAAATCTGGGCTGAGTCCCTTGAAGAAAAATGGCAGGCTCTTACTTCATAGTCTCCATCCACCTTCAGGTATATCCTCTTGCATTACTAATGGTATTATAGCTACTAATGCTGCTGGCAGTAGAGCTGTTGCCTTTCTGTTGTTACATTCATTACATTCAGCAAAATTTAGCACATATGTGTATTAATGGAAATGTCAACACCAACCTTTACCAAAGTGTCTCTTCCTATTTCTACCATGAGATCATTACCGACAAGGCAGGCAGTGACACAGGAAACTGCTATTTTCCTTTAGAGCCCTACTTCCACTTTGGGGCTCCAGGTGATACAGGTACACCTACAAGCTGGTTGAGTACTGTGAACACTGATGTGGCCTCTACACACATGCATGTTAATAACTGGATGGCATTTTGTTGCAACTGTTATTTAGACTGTAACAATATAAGTTACTATGAGAATATTTGTAATATACAGTGATGATATATTGTACAGTTTCTGGTTTCAGAGGTTGACTGACATGAAGATTTTAATCCTTCTAGGTGGGGACTCTGGTTCCTCTCTTCTGTATGGACTGTTCCTGATAGATGCTATACCGCTGCAATCCCCTTTACTAAGCAACTCCCAGGATCATCAGAAGGGTTGAACTGAACAGCTAAGGGAAGCATTTAAGCAACTGCTAAAAATAACAAAGGAGCATACAGAAACCTGGATATAGCGGTAAGTTATGCCTCAGAGCTGAAATCTTGCCCTGTTGAAGTCAATGGAAATTTTGTCATTGATTTCAATGAGGCCAGGTGTTCTAGTGCTTGTTTGAGCTGTAGATTAGCAGATCACTTCTAATATAGGGAGGAGTACATTGTAGGGTTGAAATGGGGGGGGAAGGAGTTGGTTTGGTTTTGGCCACTTGTTTCTCTACTGAACTTTACAATTAAAAGGAAAGAGTCATTTTTATATAATCCTTACCTGGGTCTTCAAGGAGATATCCCAACCTCTCATCACAAGTGGATGGGTACTTAAGAACCATAGTCAACATCGTTTACATCACATTAGCCAGACATATTGCTGGAATGATGGAGATAGTCTTCAATTTAAGATACTTATTATGGTAAACATGTATCAAGCTACACCCGCTATCCAAATTTAGAGGAAAAATTACTGCTTCAGACCATATCTGCTGGGAAGCCTCACAAAAGCACACATTATTAGTTTTCTCTGTCTGTTCAGTCTACTTTTGTCCAAACCCATTGTGTTTCCATAGAACTGCTCTGATACATTTTTCTCTGGAGGAAATAGTCACTCTACCAAAGGAGCTGGGATACTATAGTTTCCCGCATCTTTGTAAGGATTCAACTGTGACCATTAGATGATACTGCAGAAGTGACATCTATATGAATGCAAATCATAGCAACATAATTATTATATTTTCAAAAGAGGATGCTGTCCCTTAAAGCTTTGCTCTTAAATGCCATCCCCAAATCAAAGCAGAAAGGAGAGTTCCCCATCAGCTCAATTTACCATAAGAAGGTGATAGGGTGTACTGCCAAGACTAATCCCCTTATTGAAAGTATTACATCAGTAACTTTTGGAATGAGGCACAGCTCACACTGGTGAAAAAAGATCCAAGAAGTTCAGCTAAACTTTTAATGAACACATCATTAAAAAAGGCTAGTAAATGGATCCAATAAGAGGTTAGAATGCAGTATTTAAGGCTATGTGTTCTAGGGCATAAGAAATGGTGTGAAGAAGCTCCCCAAAATGTAAAAGAGGCTGGTGATTCCTCCACAGATAGAGAGGGTGACAACCTCTCCGCAGCATCATCAGTCCAGAAACCCATGCAAACTAATACTGGACCAGTTACTGTTACCTTACACTGAGAGCACCCTCAACTGTAAGAACTGACCTATTTCCCAAAGAGAGATTCAGGAACAATCACAAGACAGATGAGACTAGGAACTAGTGCATAGGAAAGGACGTCCAGGTATCCTGAGATCCATAGGGTTCCCAGAGATTTGGAACAGTGACCCTTCTTCAAGGCTTGTGTGTAGGGAAATCCTGCCTTCCATCCCAAAAAACTCAGAAAACAGTCTGAGTGGGAACTCTCACTTTTTCCCAGGGAGGTGACAATCTGGTCTCTAAGGCTACGTCTACATTGCTCATTCTTGCGCAAGAAGATATGCAAATGAGGTGCGGCTATGACTATCGCCGCATCTCATTTGCATACCTAATGAGCTGCCATTTTTGCGCAAGAAGGAGCAGTCTATACTGCTCCTTCTTGCACAAAACCCCCGTCTTGCTCAAGAGCCATTCTGCTTATTTTCAGGCAGAACTGCTCTTGCACAAGAGGGGTTTTTTGCACAAGAAAGAGCAGTGTACACGTAAAAATGCAAAATGGCAGCTCATTAGGTATGCAAATGAGACGTGGTGATATTCATCGCCGCACCTCATTTGCATATCTTCTTGCGCAAGACTGCGCAATGTAGACATAGCCTAAGAGAAGGCAGAAAAGATAAGAACTGGCATATCTAAAAAAAAAAAAAAGGTGACAGGGCAGTTGATAAAAATTAAACAAGTCTTCATTTTAAATTGTAGTATATTTTGGGACGGGATAGCAGGAAGGAAAAAACTGGAGAAGAATGCTTTAAAAATATAAAAGAAAGAAACTTTTCAATTTTCATTTAATCTAGTGGAAAAACAGTTTATTGTTCAATCCAGGAACATGTGATAAATCCCTATAAGTAATTCATTTGGCACCAAAAACTAAACTAGACTGCATTTTTATTTCGGTTTTTTTGTATCACTTGTATTTTTCTTTTCTCTAGCCCAGATTCACAGTAAAAACACTCCACAGTGCAAATGCCAACTGTATGTTGCATGAAATCAGCTCCCTCTTTTATTTTTCCTTCCTTAGTCCTTTTACAGTACCATCCTTTTCCCATTTAATTTCTCACAGCCTGCTTTCCCTGCTGCATGCCACTGTTTCTTCTCCATTCTCAAATTCTAATAGTCTAATTCTGTTTCATCTCTCACCAGTTAAGTCAAGAATAGGGTTGCTTGCTCTCTGAACTTCCCTCTTCTATCTTCTGTTCACGTTCTGTCTATTATACGGTAAGCTCTTTCATTTTTTTCATGCTTTATCCATATATATTATTTTTCACTTCATTTATCCCATTTTGTCTATTTCTATAAATCTAGCTCCTGGTCCTGCAAATTCACGGATTAGGGTTTGCAGAATAAGATCCTACTCCCAGCACCTTATTTTTGATAACATGAAGACCATTTTAAGGCCAGAATATTTACAAAAAGTGAATCAAAAAGGGTGTGAAAGCACAAAGAAATTTTTGTTTAAAAACTCCAGAGATTATTTGTAGAATTATTTTCCCAGTATCACCAATCTCTAATAAATAACATATGCATAATAGTTTTGTTCATAAAAACATTCTGAGTCTCAGTTCTGAAGATCTTAACACCAGCAAAACACTAATAACTACTAACAGCAGGAGTTTTAATAGAATAAGGACCGAAGAGCTAGTTTTGTTCTCACTGACTTCAGTAGAAGATGAACTGAATTTATTTAACGACTGTGAGCTTAGGGCCTCTGGCTCCTATCCTGCCACAACCTCTGTGCACATAGACCAGTGAGGGCCATCTGAGTGACCCTCCTCCATCTCAATGGACCGCAAGATTATTGTAACCAAGACAGTCTCCCAGGCTGCGATAGTTTTGCTAACTCTGATTGCATATCTAGAATTTGTGAGGTGTGCCAATCTTGTGTGCCCTCAGCACGCACCTCTCTTCACATGCCCTTGCTTTACATGCGTGTCATGTTAGTAATACCAGCAGGAAAAAAAAAACCTACATGGACGAAAACCAACAGAATCTGGTAACCCTGTACGTGGGGAATGATAAACGTATCGTAGGCCACACACAGAACCCCAATGAGCTGCAGGTTGCCCACTCTTGCACACATGCTCATGGACTTATATTATTATTCCATCCCCCCAAAAAATGATGTTTTTCTGTAACCAAAGGAATATTTCATTACTCCTGATAAAGATCGGAATTAGAACCGTATGTTTCAACTAAAAATACAGTTAGTGTCATAAATTCTTCATAAAATATACTCCCTTATTTATGTATATTTCTCCTTTAGAAAGACTCTAATTCCAAAGGTTTCTCTTTATTTTAAACATTCCCCCATTACATTTGAGTAGTACAGAAATATTTAAAAACAAAAATATTAACTGAAAAAACAGAATATAGAATATTTTCCTAAATGTATTATCTCTACATATTGTTCTACTGAGCTCATGCTTATTAGTACACACACAAGCCTGTTGGTGATTCTATTAATAAGTAATTCCAATGCAATCATGAATGTAACTTGCAGCAAACATAAAATACACTATTCTTCAGTAAACACTGCAATGAGAATAGACCTGCATGCATCTTTCATTTATGTTCTACATTGCAAAAGGCCCAAGATAGGTACACTGAGTTGCTCAATCAATTTCTATGTTTACTGTTATTTTATTAGCTAACCAACCCTCTTGGACATGCAGATGGGTGCCATATTTATAAAACATAAATTTTAATTTACAAAACAATTGATCAAATAATATGTAGCTCATATGAAAATAAGCATACAGAAACCTTGTAGTCCTTAATGACATTCTACTACAATAGACTAAGAGCCTCTGTAAAAATCTATTTCAGTTTTGGAAAAAGCAACACAATTATGAACTGTATACAAACATATGTTTTGCTGGAATTTTTTTACTCACCAGTTGTTTCCACAATGCCCTCTAGGATGACGACAATCTCAAACTGTTCAGTTTGCATGCTTCGCTGAGAGAGGTCATAGAAGGGGCTTTTGGCATCAATCACATGGCAGATTGTAAGTGGGGAAACAAGAAAAAGTTGATCTGCCCCTGTGCTAAAACCTACATCCAGTTCAAGTTGATCGAGAGGGAGGAACTCGCCCTCAGGTGTCTGCCGAGACTAGACAAGCATGCAGAAAAAAAGAGAAGAAATCACCACTAGTACAGCAATTTTCGAGACAGCCTGACAGCAATTCACATCATTGCCAACACTTTGCACTATCAATCATCTGAGACAAAATCCAAACAAATCATTATGCAGCTATGTTATAGAAAAACAGGCAGAAACCCAATGTTGTTCATACAGAACATGCATGAATTATTTATGATATACATCTTACTATAATTACAGCTCACTAACTCATGAGCCTTAGAAAAATGCCTGGCCCCAAAATGTCTGTTAACACAAATTACAGAAGTGGGTGTACATCAGTGGTGGTTTTGCCACCAGGACACCTGGGGCATTGCCATGCTGAAAAGTTAGGACATAAAATCAAAGTAAAATAAATGTGCCTTTAATCCAATTGTAGAGCTCATTCCCAGCCTGAAATTTACAGTACAGCTCAATCAAACAAAGTAACCAAAGGGGCAGCTCCTCCCCCAGCCCAGACTAAATGTGCATTTGACAAGGAACTCCTGAGGAAAAACAGCAAGAGTTCACTGAAAAGAGACAAAAATAGCTTAGAGACATTTTTAAAAGTGCCCTTAATTAGGGCCCTGCTACTATTGGGCAAGTGGTTGCAATCAAATCCATGGAATACTATTCGCATGGAAGGTACCACTCCGTCAGAGTCGGGGGGGCAGATCCAGCTCATTAATGAGTATCTGTGCAGCCGGAGAATGTAACATTGCCCCTCCTACCCGTTTAACCTATTGCCACTGGTGTATATATGTTAACATTTCATATATAAATATCATTGTATGATGTATCATTGTATATAAAAATCATTGTATGATAAAGAATGTATCAAGCAGACCAATGAATGACATAGGCCTTTTATTATAAACAATTATTATATAAATCAATAGCATTCAAATCCGTGAATGGGGCTACTCAAATTTAGGGAGGTGCATGGAAGCTAATTATCAGTGACTAATGACAATGTAAACGTGAGTAGAAAACATATTTTAAAGTATTCCCTTAACGTTTTCTACTCTATAATAACTATATAATCAGTGTGCATAACTGCACAATCACAGAGTAGAAAGTAGTGTTTACTGCTGTAGTTAATGGTTGTCAACTGCTTTCCTATAATCTGTATTTGAGGAACCTCATAAAAAATCTGTAAAAAATAGTCTTAGAGCTGAATTTTGAAGTTGAAGGCTTCAGTTCAAGCGAATATTGTTTTAAAAAATCTGCATATTTAAATTAAACATTGCAGGTCATTATTATTCCAGCACCTGAACTAGCATCGGTATAATCTCAAATGCACTAGCGATGCCTGACACCAAATCATCACACCCACACTGCCCTTTGCAACACAGTCACAGAGCCCAATTCATGCAAGGAGCATGCAGTCTTCTACTTGCCAGTCATGCAGCTTAACCATAGCAGTTCTACAGCACTGGGAACTTCTGTGCCCCTTAACAAGCTGGGTAAATTTCACCATACAGTATAATTACACTGGCAATTATACGCTGTAAATAAAGCCTGTGAGGTTTATTATTCTATGTATAGATTCTCAGGGCACTTCTGCATTGCCCAGAAGTTCAAACCACGGTGGCCTGAATAGCAGTGTACACCAAAGGGCTGCACTCAGACTCCCTCATGAGGATGACGTAGGTGTGAATGAAAAGGCTCCTGTTTGAAAATGATTACACTGGGGATGTAAGAGAGTAGTTGATTAGTTGACTTAAGCTTATATTAGTCGACTTAAGCCTATATCAGAGGCAGCAAAGGGGGTGGAGCAGAAGCCAGTGCTGGGGGGAAGCTGTCTTAAAAGCCAGTTCCCAGCACTGTCTCCACTCCCTGCCCCCCCTAAGGCAGCAGGGGGGAGTAAGGGGAACAGGGAAGGCAGCTCTGGCAGCAGCCCCTGGCTACGGGAACACCCAGCAGGAAGTTGGGACCCCCCACAGACAGGAGTTGCTGCCTGCGAAGCAGCCCCTGACCACGGCACCTGGCCATGGACAGGAGCTGTTTCATGGGCAGCAATCCCTGTCTGCTTAGGGTCCCAGCTTCGTGCTGGGACCATTCGCGGACAGGCTGTTGTTGTGAAACAGCCCCTGTCTGCAGCCAGGCACCGTGGACAGGGGCTGCTACTGGCTGGGCAGGCAGCCCTGCTCAGTCCCGGCTTGCACCAGGACCAAACCCCGTTGCAGCTCTGCAATTCAAAAGGCAGTAGGAGCTGGGCATTTTTAATTGCAGAGCCACTAAATTTAGGAGCCAGGCAGGCAGGCAGCTCGGCTCAGTGCCTGCTCACACCAAGTCAAGGACTAAACCACGCAGTGGCTCTGAAATTTAAAATGCAGTAGGAGTTGGAGTCAGGTTCCTACTGCCTTTTAAATTGCAGAGCCACATCAGGATTTTGTCCCAGCATGAGCCGGGACTGAACAGAGCTGCCTTCCCCTTTTGAGTAATCGAGTAGGCAATAAAAATTCTATCGACTACTCAATTATTAAAACAACCTTGATTTAACATCCCTAGATTACACTAATACAAACAAGGAACCTTTTACTTTGCCCCAGTAGCATCCACACAAGAGAGTGACAGTGCAGCATTTCGTTCCTATTGCTATTCACAGGCCCCGTAGTTCAAAATGCAAGTGAGTGCAGAAAAGCCCTTCAATTTTCCTATGCTTTGTTTTACATTTAAAATATATCACAAGGCTATCAGAACCAGCTACAACTCCCTTATCTCAAAAACAGGTCGTGTCTTCCTTCATGTTATTCTTTTGCATGATTCTGTTTGCTACTGAACAAGTGAAAACAGGATGCAAGCTTTCTAGGTTTAATGTCAAGTCATTAGGAAAGTTATTTCGTAGGTCGCAGAATTGGAATATCAAAGACAATTCTGCAAATCAAGATGCAAACAGAATCTATTTTAAAGCAGTTTGGAAAAATTCACTGTGGTTAGTCAACTATTCTATAGACCTCAGAGGTGGGGCCGGTGAGTAGCCAGTGCAATCCAGCCCCACTCCCAGGGAGCCCCTTGCCACCCCCAGTGATACCGCTCTATCAGAGGCAGCAGTGCGGAGTGCCTGCCGGGAGCCGGTCCGCAAGAGGAGCCAGTTTTAAAAACCAGCTCCCTTCATGGACCGGCTACCTGCCACCCTGAGCTGCTGCCTCTGATTCAGAGGCAGCAGCACAGGTGGCAGCAGTCACTGTCCACAGGGGATCCAAGTTCCCCTTGGACAGAGGCTGCTGGAGAGAAGGGGCGGCTGGCCAGGGAGAGAGGGGGTGGAAGAGGGCTGGCCACGGACAGAGGCTGCTTTGCAGCAGCCTCCCCTACTTCCCTCCCCATGAGCTGCTGCCTCTGACAGAGGCAGCAGTGTGGAGGGGGCGCAGTTGGTACCATGGAGCGGGTGCTGGGGGGAGGGACCCCAGCTTTTAAGCCCCAGCAGCAGCTTCTGCTTCCCCCCCTTACTGCCTCTGTATCAAGGATGGGGAGGGAAAACGTGAGCAGGTGACTAGGATTATCGGTTAGTCGACTACTCATTCACATCCCTAGTTATGAAAGATAGTTTAATCCAATTTAATTGAAACTTTTGCTTTATAGGCTACGTTTTGTGTCTATTATTCAAAGTATGCATATTTCAAAATTTAGGGGAGATGGTTAATTAAAAAAAACACATTTCAATCTGCAGCATTTTAATAAAGGATTGCTACAATATCTAAGCTTACTGTAAGTGAAAAGAAATCATCACTTTTTCCAGTTTCTTTTCTGTGTCCATTTGAGACCCTGTTTACATACAGTTCAATTGTTTCACATGTATGACCAGGCCCTAGTTCTACAATGAACACAGCAGTCCTCTTGTGCAAAGGCAAATGCAGGTTTGGAAGCTTCGCTTATCAGTTTCTTTGTGAAAACTGTTCACTCTACAACAGAGGACGGATGGGGAAATGTTTTGTTTTAAATAGGAAAATGGGATGGTAATAAAATGGTAGAGGAATTCAAGGGCAGGTATAGAACTAGAAACTACTTTTACTACATTGTTTTAACATTTAAATTGATTACATTTCAAGTTTAGGGCTCTCCTTTAAAGCTTGTCCTGGAAAACAATTTTCCCAGCTGATGAGCCCTTATGCACACATGTAGTTCTGCCTAAGTAAGAACTATTTATCTGAGAAAGAGAATACCTGCTTAAAGTTTAAGACCCTACACCCTATTCTGCTCCAAGTCACCACCCAAACCCTCCGCACCCCTTTTCTTCCCTTCTCTCATGTCACAACTCCCTCCCAGACACTGCACCCCCTCCTACACCTCTCCCCCAGGCCAGAATCCTCTCCTGCACCCATACCCCCTTCTGGACCATGTGCCCCAAATTATAACCCCCTCCTTCACCCAAACCCCCTCTCAGACCCCACACCCGCTCTTGCCTTCCAGTTTTCTATTCCAAGCTCCCTTCTACACCAGCCCAGACCCCATGCCCACTCCATAGAAGTGTGGCCCTTGATCATTTACCAAAATCTTGGAGTCCCCCGTCCCCCCCGCATTAAAAATTATTGCCCAACCCTGGACTAGACGATCACAGTGGCCCCTTCTGGATTTATAATATATGAAGAAATCTTCCATTTTATTTCTAATTAGTTTTAATCTCATAGACAAATAGTATTAATAGTTTTAATCTCATAGTATCACTTTATAATCTGGAGGGGGCATGGGGTCTGGACTGGTGTAGAAGGCAGCTTGGAACAGAAGACTGGAAGGTAAGAGTGGGGTAGAGTTTGGGTGAAAATAGGAAAGAAGATTTCAAGGAACTAAATATAACAACTTCATTTCCCTAATTCCATCAAGTGGCTCAGTCAATAAAATGAGTGAAATGCAATGATTTGTTAACATGGCCAGGATCTTGAGCTAAAATTACAACTTTATATAATTTTCTGATTACTAATTTATACATCATGTAGGAATGTCAATGGTTAATCAGTTAACTAGTTAGCCTCATCTTTAGTGGTGAGGCTTACCAGTTATGGTTAACTAGTAGGGGCTGGAGCAGCCTCGCAGGGCCCAACACAGGCAGGGACACTCCAACCCAGCCAGAGCAGAGCGGAAGACCCAGGGCACTCCAACCTCGCTATGGCAGGCAGGGGAACTGCTCCAGATACCCCCTTCCCCCCGGTTTAATCATTTAACCAGTTAAACTTAACGTTTAATCGATTAACCAATTAAATGGGATTTTACATCCCTAACATGATGTATAGTAACAAAAGACATTTTGCAATTCTGTTACCATTTATCACCCTCCTTCTTTTCTTCCTATTGAGTCAATACACCTCCTTCCCTGCTGCTCTGCCATATTTCTCCCTTCTTCTCTCCCACCTCCTGCTGTTGCTCTGATTCCTTATATCCCTGCCTTAGTGCTCTGACTATGCTGGCTAGTGCAGATCACTGTAGTCTTTGCCAGTAACCACTTTTTCTTGACAACTTTACCTTCTAAAACAAAGAAGTTAGTTCCCTTTTATTTAGGGAAAATAAGTAAAAAACTAGCACATCTGCCAATAAGAACTTTTGATACATGTGATCAAAAGGAAGTGTCTGTTTTAAGCCAATATTTTAATACTTTTAAAACTATTCATTACTGATGTAGGTCTGATGCTGCACGGAACTGTACTCATATAGAAAGTCTTATTTAAATCGATATTATGCACATTTGTAAATTACATTCTTAAATGTTGGCAGGATCCATCTTCTATTATTTTCTCTAATTATTTCTTTTGTTGTTATAAATCAGAAGGCATAAGTAATTACACTAGGGGGACTCTAAATATTTAAAAATATAAGACTGTTTCTGCATATATTTATAGCATCTGTATGTATTAAATATACACATAGTCCCCGACTTACGAACGAGTTATGTACCAAACACGTGGTCATAACTCGATCTGTTCATAAGTCAGACCCCATTCGTTTAAATGTGACTGCGCTGTTCGTAAGCACGGATTGCGTTCGTAACTCGGGGACCGGCTTTAACGGGAGGTTGGTCGTAAGGACAAACGGTCGTAAGTCAAAGCGTTCGTACCTCGGGGACCACCTGTATTGCATACATCTGTCCTTGGATTGCACTGTTGAATGTATTACAGGCAGCATAGCAGTAAATTACAAAATCTGACCATCTCTGGTAACAGAGGAAGTCATACTGGTTGCCCTGAGAGAAAGATCCAACTTTTAAGTAGCAGACGAATCTGCTCTGACACCTGTATATTAAAAGCTTCTGTAACTGGAAGACCCTTCCATATAGTCAGTGGAGCAGAGGGCAGAAACGGGAAGGAGAGAGAAAGAGGAAAATGAGGACTACTCTGTGAAATTTCAGGGTTAACCAAAACAAGAGAGTACAAGAGCAAGAGCCATAGAACACTCCAGCAATCTGAAGCATCAGGTTTAATTTCAATGATAGTGTTATAATTCCATTTTGAGATTGAAGCAACATAATAGTTTATTACAGCATCAGAACCCTGCAGGAAAATGTTCTATGATGTAACTACCTGTTATTTATTTGTATGGCCCTTTCTCAGGAGTTGGTCCTATACATTTTAAAGCTATACCAAAAATCCCAAAGCCAGTCTCTAAGAAACCATATTTCAGATTGACAGTGTAATCACAGGTTATATTTAATAGCCCTGACATTTTAGCTGTGAAATATGGGGGTGAAGTAAGAAAAGTCTAAGGGCATGTCTACATAGGAAATTAATTCGAAATAACTAAATTCAAAATAACAACTCCCAAAATAACAAAACTGAAATAGAATCATAGAATCCTAGGGCTGGAAGAGACCTCAGGAGGTCACTGAGTCCAGCCCCCTGCACAAAGCAGGACCAACCCCAACTAAATCATCCCAGACAGGGCTTTGTCAAGACTTAAAAACCTCTAGGGATAGAGATTCCACTACCTCCCTAGGTAACCCATTCCAGTGCTTCACCACCCTCCTAGTGAAATAGTTTTTCCTAATATCCAACCTAGACCTCCCCCACTGTAACTTGAGACCATTGCTCCTTGTTCTGCCATCCGTTACCACTGAGAACAGCCTCTCTCCGTCTTCTCTGGAACCTCCCTTCAGGAAATTGAAGGCTGCTATCAAATCCCCCCTCACTCTTCTCTTCTGCAGACTAAATAAGCCCAAATTCCTCAGCCTCTCCCATAGGTCATGTGCTCCAGCCCTCTAACATTTTGGTTGTCCTCTGCTGGACCCTCTCCAATGTGTCCACATCCTTTCTATAGTGGGGGCCCCAGAACTGGATGCAATATTCCAGATGTGGCCTCACCAATGCTGAATAATGGGGAATAATAACTTCTCTAGATCTGCTGGAAATGCTCTTCCTAATGCACCCTAATATGGCATTAGCCCTCTTGGCTACAAGGGCACGCTGTTGACTCATATCCAGGTTCTTATCCACTGTAACCCCCAGGTCCTTTTCTACTGAATTGCTACTTAGCCAGTCAGTCCCCAGCCTGTAACAGTGCTTGGGATTCTTCCGCTCCGAGTGCAGGACTCTGCACTTCTCTTGTTCAACCTCATCAGATTTCTTTTCGACAAATCCTCCAATTTCTCTAGGTCACTCAGGACCCCAGCCCTACCCTGCAACGTATATATCTCTCCCCCTAGCTTAGTGTCATCCACAAACTTGCTGAGGGTGCAATCCATCCCTTCATCCAGCTCATTAATAAAGATGTTGAACAAAACCAGCTCTAGAACTGATCCTTAGGGCACTCCACTTGAAACTGACCACCAGCCAGACATCGAGCCATTGATCACTACTCTTTGAGCCTGACAATCTAGCCCACTTTCCAGCCACCTTACAGTTCATTTATTCAATCCATACTTCCTTACCTTGCTGGCAAGAATATTGTGGGAGACCATATCAAAAGCTTTGCTAAAGTCAAGGTATATTACATCCACCAACTTTCCCATGTTCACAAAGCCAGTTACCTCATATAGATTTCAAACTAACCAGCCAGTTATTTCAAAATAACAGGTTTCGTAGAAGCTAATCAGGTTGGTCAGGCATGACTTGACCTTGGTGAATCCATGTTGACTATTCCTGATCACTTTCCCCTCTTCCAAGTGCTTCAAAATAGATTATTTGAAGATCCCCCCCGTGATTCTTCCGGGGACTGAGGTGAGGCTGACAGGTCTATAGTTCCATGGATTGTCTCTCTTCCCTTTTTTAAAGACGGGCACTACATCTGTTTTTTTCAATCATCTGGAACCTCTCCTGGTCACGATGAGTTTTCAAAGATAATGGCCAAAGGCTCTGCAATTACATCTGCCAACTCCCTCAGTACCCTCGGATGCATTAAATCTGGACCCATGGATCTGTGTATGTTTAGCTTTTCTAAATAGTTCTTAACCTGTTCTTTCTCCACCAAGGGCTGCCCACCTCCTTCCCACACTGCGTTTCCTAGTGCAGTAGTCTGGGAGCTGACCTTGTCTGTGAAAACAGAGGCAAAAAAGCAATGAGTACTTCAGCTTTTCCCACATCATCTGTCACAAGGTTACCTCATTCATCCACTAAGGGCCCCAACACCCTCCCTGATCACCCTCTTATTGCCAACATGCCTGTAAAAACCTCGTTACCCTTCACATCGCTTGCTAGCTGCAATCTCAATTGCGCGTTTGCCTGCCTGATTATTCCCCTACATTCTCAAGCAATAGATTTATCCTCCTCTCTAGTCATCTGTCCAAGTTTCCACTTCTTGTAAGCTTCCCTTTTGTGTTTAAGCTCACGAAGGATTTCACTGCTAAGCCAAGCTGATCACCTACCACATTTGCTTTTCTTACCATGCATCAGAATGGGTTGTTCCTGTGCCTTCAATAAGGCTTCTTTAAAATACTGCCAGCTCTCCTGGACTCTTTCCCCTTCATGTTGGCATCCCACGGTATCTGCCCATCAGTTCTCTGAGGGAGCCCTCAGAGCACGTCCCCACTATGGGGGAGCCTCGAAATTAGTCCAAGGCAGGCTCTGTTAGTGTGGATGCACTACCTCAACTTAGAGCCCCAGGAAGCACTGGGAAGTAATTACTTCAAATTATTCTGGGGAGTCGTTATTTCGCAATAGCAGCAGCAGAGCATCCACATTAATGCTATTTTGAAATAAGTGTTATTCCCCAAAGAAAGCAGGGGTACAGATTTCAAAACAACAGGGCTTGGTAGTATGGATGATCAATGTGTTATTTCGAAATAACTCCCTCGTGTAGACCAGGACTAAGATATTTTATTTCATTTTATTAAAACAATGAGTTCAAATTCATCATAGATAGGAGTAACTGTATTGCCTCTGATATCACATCCTACCACAAAATAATGAACTTTACGTAAATATATCAAATTAAACATCTAAAATACATCCAGATAAATAGTCTTTTCTGTGCTTCTCAAAAGAACAGTATTTTTGCCAAAAACATATAATTAGGCCATCAGACATTTTCAGAAGGGAGTTGTTTGCTAGCAGTCATGCGGACACTTCAATAATACAAAAACACAATGCAACTGAAAAAGGTATTGTACCTAACTTAGTGATGTGGTCATGACATGATGCCATTTAAAACAACAGCTGACAGGTTTAGGGCTACTCCACTCTGTTTTGTATGCACAATATTTAAGGAGCTACTCTGAACATCTGAAAATAATTTGCACACAACCATAAGCTTCCGATAACAGGCAACACAACCTGCCTTAAGTACTGGTGGAGGGGGAGCATGGAGCTACACAAAACCCAAAAGTAATGGCTGAGGGATTAAGTATTTATGCAGGTGCAGGCTTCAGAAAGCTTGGGGACGTTAAGGTAGCTAAAATGGGTGCTGAAAGGAACAGGAAGGAGCTGGTTGCTGCATGGGAGCTGTTGGAAGTAAAGCTGGGCTTTTCCCCTCGCTTCTGCCCCTGCAGTCACTGCCTAATCCCTCCCAGCAGTCTCTCTCCCAGGATCCCAAAAAGCCAGGAAGAGAGAGGTATAGAGGCCTCCTGGCTGCTTGCTCTGCAGGTTGCACAGCAGCCTTTGGTAGCCAGCAGCAGCAATTGCTGTAACCCGGATGGACACAGATCAGAGTGGGGCAATAGCACAACAGGGCAGCTGAAGGAGAGTGCAGTATTGCTACTGCTCTCCATGGTACTGTAACTCTGGCAATTCAGGAGTGTTCACTTACCCATATCTGTCTCAAGAAAACATAATGAAAGGCTGACAAATTATTATTATTTTTCATAAATATTCACAATGGCCAACATCTCCTTTTACTGCCAATAGGGCTGAAGCCAGCAAGATGGCCATCATTTCCCTACAGTCCAGCTGCATGTGGAAGTCCTTAATAAGGGTACTGGAGGGGGGAGGAGCTGCA
The DNA here is from genome assembly GCA_019425775.1 of Rafetus swinhoei. Taxonomy (NCBI): domain Eukaryota; kingdom Metazoa; phylum Chordata; order Testudines; family Trionychidae; genus Rafetus; species Rafetus swinhoei. The sequence continues at coordinate 30,929,717 of CM033439.1, read as the reverse complement.
GAGGGAAGTGGAGAGAAGAGGAACGTTAGGAGGGGTCATAAAACAGTGATGAGGTAAGTGATAGAGATATCAGATGGCCGCTCCCCCCGCCTGGTGGTAGTGATAGGAAATGAGAGTCCTCCCAAAGTCCAGGGGAAGGCTTTTGCTTAGGATCCAGGCAGAGTACTCCTAGAGGGGAGAAAGGGAGGGGGGAGCTGGAAAATTGGTGCTACTGTGTTCAGGGGAGATAATCACTCCGCAGCATCAAGGCAGGAGGGACTCAGGACATTAATGGGAAATGTATGGAAGCTGCCACAGCTTAGGGGTAGGGATGTTAAATTTGGATTAACTGGCTAGTCGAACAGTCAATGCAATTTGCATCAACTATTCAATTAGTCAATAGGGTGCCTCCACCTTTGAAGTATAGCAACAGCCCCCGAGCTGTTGCTATACTTCAAAGGCGAAAGTGCTGCAGGGTGCACAGGGCCAGTGGAGGACTCGAGCAGTCCCCTCTTGTCCCCGTGCTCCCCATGGCATTTCAAAGCTGCAGCGCTGCATGGAGCCCAGGGTCAGCGGGGCAATCTGCGGCATTTCAAAGCAGCAGCACTGCGTGGAGCCCAGGGTTTTGTGCTTGAGCTCCACACGGCGCTGCCATTTTTAACCACGTTCTGACAGAGGCAGAAAGGGGGCCGGGAAGCAACTAGTTGAGCAATGTGTCAACTAGCCAATAAGCATTTGCTTATCAGACAATCGACTCATCGTTCACATCCCTACTTAGGGATGAGGAGATGTTAAGTGGAATCTCCTTGTGAGCTGCCAGGAAGAGGCATGCATTTTTGTGTGCATTAAAGATTGAATTTTCAACCTGAAATTCTCTCTCATACATATCCAGAAGAGTTGAAGGGAACTAAAAAGAAAAAGGACTTAGAAACCGCATCAAAGCGTGGGGTTTTTCTTAATAGGGACATTAAGCACTGGTTAATTAACTAATTGAATAGTTGATGGAATTTCCATTGACTGCTCGATTAGTCAATGAGGGGGGCACTCCTGCTGTGGCTCTGCACTTTAAATGTAGTAAGAGTCCACCGAGCTCTTATTACATTTACAGTGCAGAGCCGCAGTGAGGTTAGCTCCCAAGGGTGCCTCCGGCTCTGCCTCCATGCACCGCGCTCCTGCTTCTCCCCCTTGCTGCCTCTGATACAGAGGCAACAGGAGGCTGGGGGGGAAGTGACTAGTTGAGTAGTCACTTATCTAGTCGCTTACATCCCTAGTTTCTAAAAAACTCATGACATGCTGGGTAATCTCTAAGATTTTGAGTTCTGATTGATGATTTTTTATCTCAACAGGGTTCAACTCATGATTTTTAATATATTGAGGTTGACCATACTGACACTATCATGAAAGATGCATGATACTTCATAGCCTTGGAAAACTCTGGATGTTTGATTGCATTATATGTACATCACAAATAAGGAGCATTAACAACATCAATGCCTGAATAGAGGCAGGAGTATTCCAGTTGTGTTAGAAATGGAGAGTAATTAGCTGCAGCCTTTCAATACATAGAATGCTCCCTACTCCCACAGTCAACCAGCTCAGCAGGCTGGTACATAAGAACATAAGAACAGCCGTACTGGGTCAGACCAAAGGTCCATCTAGCCCAGTATCCTGTCTGCCGACAGTGGCCAGCACCAGGTGCCCCAGAGAGGGTGGACCGAAGACAATGATCAAGCGATTTGTCTCCTGCCATCCTTCTCCAGCCTCTGACAAACAGAGGCCAGGGACACCATTTCTATCCCCTGGCTAACAGCCTTTTATGGACCTAACCTCCATGAAATTATCTAGCTTTTCTTTAAACTCTGTTATAGTCCTAGCCTTCACAGCCTCCTCTGGCAAGGAGTTCCACAGGTTGACTACGCGCTGTGTGAAGAAGAACTTTCTTTTATTAGTTTTAAACCTGCTACCCATTAATTTCATTTGGTGTCCTCTAGTTCTTCTATTATGGGAACTAATAAATAACTTTTCTTTATTCACCCTCTCCACACCACTCATGATTTTATATACCTCTATCATATCCCCCCTCAGTCTCGTCTTTTCTAAACTGAAAAGTCCCAGTCGCTTTAACCTCTCTTCATATGGGACCCGTTCCAAACCCCTAATCATTTTAGTTGCCCTTTTCTGAACCCTTTCCAAGGCCAAAATATCTTTTTTGAGGTGAGGAGACCACATCTGTACACAGTATTCAAGATGTGAGCGTACCATAGTTTTATACAGGGGCAGTAAGATATTCTGTGTCTTATTTTCTATCCCTTTCTTAATAATTCCTAGCATCCTATTTGCCTTTTTGACCGCGCTGCACATGTGTGGAAGTTTTCAGAGAACTATCCACGATAACTCCAAGATCTCTTTCCTGATTTGTCATAGCCAAATTAGCCCCATCATACTGTACGTATAGTTGGGGTTATTTTTCCCGATGTGCATTACTTTACACTTACCCACATTAAATTTCATTTGCCATTTTGTTGCCCAATCACTCAGTTAGGTGAGATCTTTTTGGAGTCCCTCACAGTCTGCTTCTGTCTTGACTATCCTAAACAGTTCGGTATCATCTGCAAACTTTACCACCTCACTGCTTACCCCTTCTCCAGATCATTTATGAATAAGTTGAAAAGGATTGGTCCTAGGACTGACCCTTGGGGGACACCACTAGTTACCCCTCTCCATTCTGAAAATTTACCATTTATTCCTACCCTTTGTTTCCTGTTTTTAACCAGTTCTCAATCCATGAAAGGACCTTCCCTCTTATCCCATGGCCATGTAATTTACACAAGAGCCTTTGGTGAGGGGACCTTGTCAAAGGCTTTCTGAAAATCTAAGTATACTATATCTACTGGATCCCCCTTGTCCGCATGTTTGTTAACCCCTTCAAAGAACTCTAACAGATTAGTAAAACATGATTTCCCTTTACAGAAACCATGTTGACTTTTGTCCAACAAATTACATGAAGGAGTAACAGCCACAGCTCCATCCACTCCCTACACCTTCTCGGCCACTCGTCCTAATGGATCAATATCTGGTCAATCATGATTTTTAAAAAACAAACTTGACATTTTAAAATTTTAAATAGCGTTTTTTGTTTACTTTGATTATATTTATAGATTTTTTTATTTGCATGTTTCTAGTTCTTTATCTTCTTACTACTTTAGAACCTTAAATTACTATTGCAGATGTTTTATAGATGTTTCTTTAGTTTTCAAACTGCTTGTAATATATTAGTAGTAAGAGTTAGGAGAATTTCAGATTTACGTGGAGATTATTTAACCTATACATTTCATACTTAAAATCCTCATCTGTGCTGAAAATAAAAATCCATGGTCTTTATTATGAGGAAAATCAATTCAGATACAAAACCAATAAATATACAGCTCATGTAAGTCAAGAAGGCTGAAATACTTAGATCAGGCTTTATTTCTCTGGCAAGATTTACAGTTTGAAGTCAATGAGACTTGTGCTCCCAAGTTACAATTAGATGCTTTAGAAAATCCTACCTCAGGTCACTAAATACAGGTGTAGAATCCTAATTTTAGGGTATCTTTTGAAAATTTTGGCCTATGTATATAAAATAGATCAATGACTTTCCAAATTTATTGAAAGTCTAAGTAACTCTTCAATAGCTTCTGTTAAAATAGCTTCAGCATTGTTTTGATGTGACAATATTTTATACTACAGAGAGTGCTTTTAATAAAATAACATTTTAAAGACTACTGCTTCAAATGTTTTTGCACATGCTTAAACTTTAAGCATACAATGGTAGTTTCACTGAAGTCAACTGGAGTGTTCATAGAAATAGTTACCTATCTGGTTTACATATTTCCAGGATCAGAGTCTGAATTTGCATTTTTAAAACCCAACATTTATAATCTAGTTCAATATAAATTTAAATATAACATTGCAAAAATATTTTCAAATTTGCCTTAAAGTTTTTATTATTAATAATGCCTTCTGTAATAGTGCCTAAGAAAGAACCAGGAAGGAAGCCCCATTGGGCTAGTTACTGTACAGAGTAACAGACAAGCCTCATTCCAAAGAGCATACAGTGTAAACAGGTAAGACAGACACAGAGTGAATGAAAGGGTATAACACAAAAATAAAGTGAAAAATGTGATGGTGGCATACACATTAATTCCACAATTTGGGAGAAGGAGGTTGGGCTTAGTTAAGAAGAAGAAACTAAACTGAAAGAACAGCGGAGAGAGAGGAAATATTCAAAGGAAGGAGAGGGACAGGGCAGGCTAAGAAAGCCAGGTGTGGGTAGAAGTTGAAGTGAAGCAATTGTGAGGGAGGAGAAATGAAAGAGTTAGAGCAAACAGTGAATCAGCACATGGCAGGGAAAATCTAGTCAAAAACTGTGGAATGTTCTTTGGATGTCCAAAATGTGTTATGAAATCACTCCACTCTGCAGGTGATGTGCATCACTGTGCTCCCTCTGGTACCCTAAACTAGGGTCAGAATACCTCTAAAGTTACACTACAGAAGAGGAAAATCTTTACTCCTCTGCATCTCATAATCTAGCTTTTGATGAGTTATCTATGTCATATGTATCAAAAAATTCTCAGACAGAGGAGAGAGACAAGAAATAGAGAAAGGAATCAACAAAAATAACAATTTCCACTTTTGTTAAAATTCGTCAAAATCTTTGGGGATTTGTCAAAAAAAAAAAAAACCCTCAATACCAAAAGTTGTCCAGAACTGTTAGTTTCAGTTTTTGAGTGTTTTAGTTTTTAAACAAAATTTATAATATATCTATGAGAGAGAAAGAGAGATTCCAATCTTATTACTTGGTCTTGGGATAAGCAATGATTCATTTTAGAGATTAACGAAACTCCTGTTCTCCTGTGTTCCTCAAACAAAGAAAAATGCAGAACAGGCCACACAGATCAGAGGAAAATTTTTTCCACATTGAAATATTGGGATATCCTTCAAGAACTATCCTGGAATGGAAAATTTTTTAAAAGACTTATTTACTACACATGTTGGTACTTTTAGCTGAAGTTTTCCTTTGCCTATGAGATCACTTAGTGCAAAATTTCATCAGATAATTCTGTCTAGGAATCAAGTTTTGTCCAACAGCTCCCAGAATTTGTGCATGTTGGAGGATGCATGGTGCAGAGAGATTCACTAACTTTTCGGAGCATACATTGCAGAAATGGTTGGGATCAATGTGCATAGCTTTGTTTTGGCCATTTTCTAGCCTTTCACTTTCCCTTTTCCTTTAGTTGACTCCACAAATATCTTCATCCTCACAGAGAGCTCTCCACATGATCTGAAAAACTGAGGCATCTCATCCTTCCACAGTCAGGGGGAGATGTGTGTGGGAAAAGAACTACCGTATATGCATGTAATCTCAAGCACACAATCCAGTCCAAATTTACTATAATGCACAAACTCCTCATATTGTTATTGGTTGTGGCGCACAGTATGTATTAACATTCTACATGACAATCTTTAATGTCTTTAACTCTATCCTTTGATTTTCTTTTAATATATTATGATGCAGTTGATGCTTTTTTATGTAAATTGATACTAAGACAACTTTTCTTGTATTCCACAAGTTTACACAAACAATCTTGCTCATTGACTGGCTGACTCCTCCAAACCAAGCATAAAAAATGGTTAGAGACTCATCAATAATATTTGCTAAATTTTGTGGAATCGTAGCAAGATCTAAAAATAGCTTCTATAATCTTTCGCAGGGGCATGTTAAAATTACACAAAGGGATATCATTCTTAATTCACAAAGCAGCATTGTTATTGAAAAGTTCCTCAGATCGGGACGCCTTAAAATAATTAATTTAAAACAAGGTTGTGTTAAACTCAGTAGTCTAATCTGACCTCTAAATATACAACTTGTACATTCTCTGTACAGCCTAATGAGGTAAAGCAGTTCCATGTTTTATTTTGGTGCCTTGTAAAGATTAGATTAACACTAACCTTGCTATTTCACACACAATTTATTTTAGTAATTTAAACTGATAATAGAAAACAATCCCCTTTAATCAGGTATTGAAAATACGCAACTAAAGTCTGATTTCATTATCAAAAATATCTGAAATAGCTGCCATGGGGAAAAAGTTAGGAATACTTCTTCAAAGTATTTCACTTTTGATCTATGGAAACCATCCTAGCAAAGTAATAAAGCAGCAGCTTAATTTCTTCTATCCAATGATGCTTATGATAAATACACTGAAGTTGAGGACAAAGCATGAGACAATATTGTATGTGGAGCTTAGACTTTACCATTAATTAGTATGTAACTATGGAGCTGGTTCTCAATAATCTCATTTGAAAATGACCACTGAGCTCAAATGTCATGATCCTGCCACTAAATCCATGCAATGAGATACTTGCACCTGTGCTCATCTGGCTACGCCACATGCATTGTTCTTGGGTCTAGGACCAATGGATACACCCGCACAAGTGGGATGGTGGGGGAAGTCAGAGATGTCGGGCAGGAGCAGCTGGGGCACAGCTCCTGCACCTCCCCAGATTTCCCTCCCCACAGCATCTGTGTACAGGATTGGGGGAAGATGCTGCTTCTCTCTCATTTCTCACCCTCATTCCCTGTGCCCTGAGGTGGGAGAAGGAGCCTGTCCAGGCCACTACTGCTGCCACTGGACATGGAGGGTGGGAATGGGTCTGCTGATTCACTCTCCTCTACTGGACGTGAGGTGGTGGGGGATGTCTGCTTGGGAGCAACCGTGATAGGCAATTTTCCAGGCTCACCTTATCTAGTGATCTAGATCTCTTGGGATACCAAGAGAAAGCCGATTGCCAAGTTTACTTCAGGCTCTGGAAGGGATTTTTTCCCATATGACAAAATTTCCAAACTTCTGTGTGGGGGTTTTCACTCTCCAGCCAGCATCCTAAAGATTCAGATTTAGGTTTTATATTTCCATCTATTGTGGCTTTAGCAGGTTCCAGGATGGTTGGTGGGGTAAAATGAGGTCCAAGTAATCCAGTGGACTCCAAGCAGAGCAATGCATGATAAGGGGGTATGCTCCCAGACCTCACACACTGTGATATCCCCTTATTCCATCACTTTCACCTCCTGCATGGAGGAGGGAGAACAGGTTGGGTCTCTGGCTTCCAGTCAAGGGTTGGGACTCTGGCTTCCAGTCATTCCCACCCTCACATATACCAAGCTGGAGCCATTGATGACCAACTGAAGCCTGCACTAGAACAGTCCTGCCAGGAAATTTACAAAGTGGTTGCCCATTGCTTAACAGTTTTAGTGGAGTCACAGCCTTCACATTAAACCATACTTTCGGATATATGCCTCATTGTTTGGAAATCAATGGGACTCTGCCAACACTTTTCAAATTGCAGGATTGGGGCCTTAGTTAAAAGTTAAAACCATGGAACTGCTGTGATTTTAAAGAACTTGCACAGGTATAACTAAAATCAGAATTTGGCTGTGTGAGGGGGAAAGAATATCCTAACCTTTGTTACCAATAACCCTTGAGAATATTAAAACAATACATTGTTTTTAGTTTTCAATATTTAGTACAGTGAGCACCTATTTTTTAGTCAATTACTATGTATAGTCATATTCTAGTCAATTTCATTTCCAGACTATTAAGGCCTAGGGACTTTGAAAGTCATGGAGTCTGTCCAAGGACTTCAAAGTGTTTTAGAGCAAGTCCTTTAAAAATACTGAAATGTCTCAGTTGCAAACACTTCAAATGAATATTTTAAAATATACACTGTTTACCACAGAGTTTTTCTTGTACAACACCACAGAAATATTTAAATTGGCTTTATGTTTTGGACCAACTTTGACTTGAATCTAAGTTTGTTCTAGTTACAATTTAACATCCTTACCTGATATTTAAAATGCTAAATGGTAAGTTTTCCTTACAAGGTGTGCAAATCATTTATACAATTTTCAAACCTATCATCCTGAGAATAAGCCTCCCATTAAGTTAATAAACTATCTGCACAAATAATGGTCTTTGTCACTGGCCCTCAATATTATTGAAAAAAGATACACCCTAAAATTATCTTTTTGATTTTGTTCTGACAAACTGATAACCAGAGATTCTGGATAGATATTGCATTCTTTAAAAATATACACTGCTTAGTTAGCAGATCAAAATGTAGGTTGCATAATATTAAGAACAGGAACCTATATTAGTCATCTATAAAATCCACACATATTAGGGTACTTAATAGACATATTAACCAAACTGGAAATATGCTGATAAATTATAGTGTAAAGAGCACAGAGACCAAAAATTAAATGCCAACTGTAGAAAACACTCTTGTGCTTGTAAGATACTCCAAGGACTGACACACAAAGAAGCAAACAAAGAAAAATGATGGTTTAAAACACTGAGCTGGATGAAGGGGAGTTTAAAAATTAACTCTGACTTGGGAATCTAATGATTGGAAAATGAAGATGAATGGTGAATTTTGGACAGGGTGGGAATGAGAGGACTCGGAAGAAAAGAAGAGGAAGGTGGATATTGGAGTGCTCGGAAGGAAGGTGATGGAGCTGAGAGAGCTGTAGAAGTGAAGGAGAAAGAAAGGAGACACGAGTGCTCCTAAAGGAGGTGCAGAAAAAAAAGGTAATGGACACATGAATGCTACGGAGAGAAGAGAAGGAAGGTACTGAAGTTGGGGATAGATCATCTTGAATGCTCTCTGGAAGAGGTGGACAGGGGAGCTGAGAGTGCTTTTGGGGAAAAGGGTGCTGGTGAAGGGGAAATTAGGTGCAAGTGCTCCAAGGGAACGGAAAGGTGCAGGAAGAGGTGAGAGAATTCTGGGGAGAGAGTGGAAGGTGAAGAGTGGAACGTGAGTGCTCTGTGGAGGAAGAGGCAGCATGAGGACTGCAGGAAGCTGTGAAGTGCAGGAGGTGTGAATGTCTTCCAGAGGAGAAGGCAGAGATGGTATGAAGGTTCTGGTTGGTGGAAAGTAAAGGAGGAGCTAGATGTGCTTTGTTAAGAAAAGAGCAGCACAAGTGCTGTAGAGATGAATGGTTCAGAAGGACGTAAGAGTGCCAAGAAGAGAGCAAAAACAGGACCATGCACTTACTTTAAGTAGCTTGCAGCGGATCTGTGCAGAAACCATGTGGCTGTTGCGAAGGTTGCCCACCCTGAACATAAGGGTAAGTTTGCCATCCCGCATGGAGATGACAGCATGCTCACTGAACATCAGTGTCTCCGCCCGCTTCTTAGGCTGGGACATCTTGATAAACATGCAGCCAATGAGGAAGGCATCCACAATAGAGCCCAGGATGGACTGGAAGAGGAAGAGGATGATGCCCTCGGGGCATTTATCAGTGATGTAGCGGTAGCCATAGCCAATGGTAGCCTCAGTTTCAATAAAGAACAGGAAGGCAGAGGGGAAATTATAGACATTGGCCACGCAGGGAGTGTAGTTATCATCATGGGCTTTGTTCAGATCACCCCGCAGGTAGGCGATGAGCCACCACATGGAGGCCATGAAGAGCCAGGCCACGGTGTAAGTGAGGATGAAGATAAAGAGGTTCCAGCGCCATTTGAGGTCCACCAGGGTGGTGAACAGGTCCGACAGATAACGGCTTGTCTCGCTGCCCAAGTTGCCATGCTGCACATTGCAACGACCATTCTTGTCCACAAATCGCTGCCTCTTTCTCCTAGGGGCTGCCGCAGCTTGCTGCTGGTGGAAGCCTGAGCCGCTGGAAGAGGTGGTCACTACCTGGTAATCGTCCCCAAATTTCCTTCGGAGTGCAGACATAATATGGAGGGGCCAGCCAGAGTCACCAGAGAGGAGGCACAGCTGGACTTGCACAACCCCAGGGGGGAAGACTGACCTCTTTCCCTCTCTCTACTTTTCTACTCTTCTCTCCTCTCTTCCCTGCTTCTCTGCCCTTCTGCACTTTTCTGTCTCCCTTCCTCTTTCCTATTGTCTCCGCTTACCTCCTCATTTCTTTCCCATCCTGTTTCTCTGCTCACTCCCCTCCTTTTTTTTCCTGATGTTTCCAGTTCCCCCTTTTCTTTTTGCAATTCCTCACTTTCCAATCTCTCGCTATTTAAGAGGCAGCACCTCCCCCCTTACACACACTTAAAACCAGGAGCCACACAAAGACATGCAGCCCAGTTTTACCTTTGTGCAGCTCGCTCGCTCTGTGTCTCCCCTAGTCCACTGCCCTCTGCTGCACCTGCCTGTCGGGGAAGACGATGTATTCCGAGCAAACTAGCCGCACAGCCTGCAATAAGAAGGACAGATGCTCGCCCCTCTCCTCCTTGTCTTCCTCCTCCACGGCGCTATCCTTTGGCGAGGACCGGGCACAAAGGCATCTCTTCCCAGGCTCGCTGCACCCCTGGAAAGACGGAGAATGGCAGCGGCAGCCCTCCCGACCCCTGCCCTTCCTAATCCTCCCAGGCAGCAAGTAAGTCTCTTTCTAGCGGGGCTCGCGTTCCTAGCCGCCCCGGCTGGTCAGCTGGCCACAAGCCAAGCACATGGGCGGAGAGGCGCCCGGCGAGCACCATGCACCCCGACCTTCCTAGCCGCGCCTCAGGACCTGCTCCTCTCTGGTCTCACCCCGAGTTCTGCGGCTTACGGGAGGGCTTGAGGTACGGGTCCCCCATGATCCCCCAGCGGCGGCTGGCAGCAAGGGGAGCCCAGCGGGAAGGACCCCTCTTGGGCTGGCAGCTTCTCTCCGCCCGCTGCAGCCGGTGGGGCTGGGGGCTGCCGCGCGCCGCCGCCGCCGCCTGCCGCGCAGATGTGTAGCCGGAACAGCAGCGGCGCTCCCCGGGCTTTCCCCCCCGCCGCCGCCTGCTAGCGGGATCCGCGGGTGCGCGTGGCGCGGCGAGGCAGCGGCGGCAGCCCAGTGGGTGTGAGCGCGGCGCTGCGCGCGCCCCTCTGGCCCCGCCTGCCCTGCACCGCCGCTGCTCCCCGCTCGGCTCTGCAGCGCCAGGCAGCACCGCCGCCCGGGCTCCCGCAGCTGCCCCGGAGGAGGCACCCGCGCTGCGGCTCGCGTCTGGCCGAGCGGCGGGTGAGCAGCCGCCAGGCTGCGGCGACGGCGGCCCCCGGCAGCAGGGCTGGGCGCGAACGGGTTGTTGGCCGCCGCACGCAGAGTCGCCACGTGATTCTGCCCACACGTGGGGGGCGCAGAGACCCTCGCGGGACCGCAGCGGTGCACCAGGCTCCGCAGCGACGTGCTCCCGGCCTCCCGCGCTGCGAGCGCCCCCCCCCAGTCAAACGCCCGCCCGCACCCGAGCTCGGCTCCTTCCCCTCAGACCTCTCCTCGAACTCCTCCAGCCCAGCCCCTTCCCCAAACGGCCCTTGCCGAGCCGCCGTTCCCCTGCCCCGCGTGCTCCCCACGCTCCCCAGCCCTCTTCAGGCTCCTTCGTGTCCACTCGCCCCCACCCTTACATCTAAATGCCCCCGACTCCCCTCCTCCTGAGTCCCCGCAACCAAAGCACCCAGCAGCACTCCTCCAGTCCCTGTTGCCCTGGCCATACCCAAGGGTCCACCTGTCCTCTCCCAGACTTCAGCTTCCCTCTCCTACCGGCCTTGTATCTTGGCCACAGGCCTTCTGTTCACACCCAGGGGGCTGTGCATGGCCCAGGTCCCCCCTTTTTTTCCCTCCTGGCGGTGAGGGGCAGAGGGAGGGGTGTGTGGGGCTCAGTCTCTCTAGTCTGTCTCTGTCTTCTCTGGCCCCTCTGCTCTGATCTAACGGGATTGGCAGAAATGGTCCGACTTTTCACCTGCCCAGAAAGGGAGCAGATCAGCCCTAGAGTAGGGATACTCAGACTGAGGTTCTGAAACTGCAAGTGGGCCTCCCAGGTGCTTCCTGCACAGGCCTAGCACTGCAGCACATGATATTGCAGTACTGTGTGATTGAATGTATAGTACTATAGTGAAGGGAACAAAGAATTCACAGGTCTGTGGCGGCGCCTCTTTCTGGCAATGTTGCTTGGTAATTTGGCTCCTGACCCACTTAAGATCCCAGTATCACTGCCCTAGAGACAGGAGGATGCATTCCACTAAGTCAGGGGTGGGCAGTAATTTTCACGGGAGGGGGAAGGGGGCTACTTAGTGCATTTTGATATGTGATCATGGGCCAGCTCCATCCCCAGAAGGAGTGAGGTCTGGGGCAGAGCTGGGGACTAGCCTCCCCCCAGAGTTGTCTGGGGCCAGACACTTTGAATTAAAAAGAGTTTGTGGCCCTGCCACTACCACTATGCCTGCTAACCGGCCAGGGTTCCTGTGGCTATTTAAAGGTCTCTCAACTTCAGCCCCTGCCAGGGTATCACCATGACTGGAAGCCATGAGTCATTTAATAGGATCCTGCTGCCTGAGCCACTGGAAATTAGATGGCATGGTCAGCAGGATATAAATAGAAAGTGGCCAGATGCAGTCTGTGGGCCAGATCAAAGTGTTAGGCAGGTTGGATCCAGCCCACGGACAGCATCTCGCCCAGCCTTGCACTAAGTCCAAGGGTTCAACAGTTGATGGGCAACAAACACACCCATGCTGCAGCATCCAACAGTGTTTTCCCAGCATCCCTTGTCAAAAATCAGAGAAGGGAAAGCAATAAATACATCCCCCTCACATAGGCTCATGTGAGCACCTGGTCAATAAACCCACAGAGATAGGACATTGGATTTTTAAAAAAATTGTAATAAAACCTGATGTTTGACTCTAGCAGAGATAACGTGGTTTGGGACTGGGCTGATCAAACACTTGCTCTTCTAGGGTCTCATCTCCACAAGGGTTGTTGAGTCTTTTCAGCATGCGAGCTATCTACTGTCAGCGGGCATGGGTAGCCACTGCCTGGTTAAGGTTGCATTGAAGGAAACAGTTAAAGCAGCAGTTTTCTCTGACATTTTTATTTTTAAAACCTAAATGCTGGTTGCTTAAAGTTTAAATGCGTGTGGAGGTGGCAATAAAATAGTTTCCTGGGTTCTTTCCTTTTTTAAAAAAGTCATTGGATTTTAAAAAATACACTCATAACATTTCCTATTGATTGACTTTTACTGTGTCACTATTTTTTGCCCTTCATAACTTTTTGAGAGAATCGCATTAACTCTCTGCATTTTACACAGCTGTCTCTTCTTGCACCTTAGAATCATAGAACACTAGAACTGGAAGGGACCTTGAGAGATCATTGAGTCCAGTCCCCTGCCTTCACGGCAGGACCAAGCACCATCTAGACCAGTGGTGCTCAACCTTTTTTTTCATTCGTGACCCCCCGATGCTGGGAAAATTTTTGTTGAGCAAAAAAAACACCCCAGGAACATTTTGTTGCAGTCCCTTTCATTTAAAGCATGGGTCCACTCCCCCCACCCCCGCTGCATATGCATTGGGCGCCAAGCCAGGAAAAGAAAATACTGGCCGGCCCGGATCAAAGCACTGTGACCCCCCAGGAAGACAGCCGTGACCACTGGTATAGACCATCTCTGATAGATGTCTATCTAACCTGCTCTTAAATATCTTCAGAGATAGAGATTCCATAACTTCCCCTAGGCAATTTATTCCAGTGTTTAACCACCTTGACAGGAAGTTTTTCCTAATGCCCAACCTAAACCTCCCTTGCTGCAGTTTAAGCTCATTGCTTCTTGTCCTATCCTCAAATGCCAAGTAGAACAATTTTTCTCCCTCCTCCTTGTGACACCCTTTTAGATACTTGAAAACTGCTATCATGTCCCCTCTCAGTCTTCTCCTTTCCCAACTAAACAAGCCCAAGTCTGTGTCTTCCCCCATAGGTCATGTTCTCTAGACCTTTAATCATTCTTGTTGCTCTCCTCTGGACTTTCTCCAGTTTCTCCACATCTTTTTTTAAATGTTGTGCTCAGAACTGGACACAATACTCCAATTGAGGCCTAATCAGTGCAGAGTAGAGCGGCACCTTCTAGTGCTGACTGCCCTTCATTTTCTTTCTTTGGCTTTTCCCACTTATTCCCTAGAACCCATTTCTTAGGAGGCTGAGGGAGTGCCTGGTAGTGCTGCCTGCTGTTGCTCTTCCAGGCTGTGCGCCTGCTTTCTTGCCTACCGCTTGTGCTCAGCACCCTGCCTGTGGACCACAAGGGGCAGGCTACAGGGCAGGGCGGGCGATGGCGTGGCTGGAGGCCATGGGAAGGGAGAAGCAGAGCAGAAGGGGTGATTGCTAGGAGAGCTGCAGTAGAACTGCAGCAACACAGCTGAGGCTGTAGCTCACCATCCAGACACAAACAGGCCAATTAGGGGGTCTGCCCTGGGAAATGTGTGTCGGGAGGGGCAGCCCTGTGCTATGCAATGCTGAAGAGTGGACAGGTGGGGAATGGAAGGGAGAAGCATGTGTCAGAGGGACAGCTGCCACCACCAGGGGGGCACGGTTAGAAACCTACTGGTCATCCCCACACACACACACACTGAAAAGTCCTTTGGGCTCCTTGGTCAACGGATGGCTGAAGGTCTGTGGTCCAGCAACACTTTGCTGTTTCAGTAGCTACCACTGCTCTCCCATGCCACCTGCTGGCGGAGATCTGCCCCTGTCCGGCAGCCCTGGAAGCTCGCTCGCCTACAGCTGTGGGAACACTCTCTCTGCCCTCCTCCATGATGATTTTCACCCCCATCACTGTCCATGCCCATTCTTAGCATGCAAAGGAAGCCTAGGGAACAGGATTCCTTGACACTAAAACACCCAGCTCAATTTTAAGCTCTTTGGGGCAGCTTGGGGTCTTGGTCCATCATGACTGGGGCATGTTGCTACATTACAAATCAATAACAGCAGCTGCCTTCTGCAGAAAATCCTACCTTCCCCTCTCCCAATCACTGGTGTAGAGACCTCCAGGGTGAATTCTCCACACCTTCCCCAGGAGCAATATGGAGACCTTTTTTTGTTTAAATATTGTGTAACATGAATAATATGAGTTTGATTTCTATGTACTCAGAATATTATACATTAATTACAAAGATATTAAATGGAACAAAACTATCAAAATACAACAGGAAATTATTAACAAAAACTACATTAAATTACAGATAAAGTTGTGCCAAAATGAAGACAATTACTTAAAGTGAAGGAAAATAAAAACGGAGTCTTCATATCTACAGAATTACTAATTTGAAAACCCCAGTATGTACATTTATTTTCAATCAGGATTCCAAGGAGTTTTGTGGTATAATGTCACATATCTATTTCTTTAAAAATATACTTTATTACTCATCGCAGCTGCAAAAAGGATTGTTTTCACGTCCTTTTAAGCAATGGTTGAAAGATAAAGGTGATTCTCCCTAACTTTAATGTTATATAGGCTAAGACTATTATGTGAAAAAATCAATCATTATACATTATTTTAATGTATATAGTTGCTGAGAAAAATATCTATTCAATGTACTTATGTAGAAGTTTAAAATATTTTTCTTAAAATATTTACTATTTAATTTTGAGATTTTTGTAAAATGTTAAATATATGTGTATGTTGTACTCTAACACAGATTAGTAATGTCAGAGTAGTTTATTATCTCAGCTATTGTATAGCTATTGCATACTGACAAATTATTTTTCCTTTTAATAAGTTAGTGTTTATAATAAAGGCTGTGAAGAATTTTAGCATCTTGAGTGAGGAATGAAGTAAGTGGCTAAATATTTTAACACCTAGTCAGTCTTTTGGGGTGAAGGTGTGTGAAGCACTTTACAGTAGTCATGAAAGGATTCTGTGAAGACCGTGTACAGCCCTTGTGAAAGTCCATCAAGCAGTGATCCATTAGGTCATCCAGTCCTTGCCACTCCAGAAAGTCTCTACATTATTTTGCCAATGTTTTGTGTACTCTAGTTTTAAATGTCCCAAGTGATGGGTTTCCCGCTACTACCCTTGAGACACTTTCCCAAATGTAATTCAGTTCACTGTCAGGGTTTCTTTCCTAATATTCAGTCTGCATTCTCTCTGAAGACATACATTTTGTCATTATTCCTAACAATAACTTTTGCCATCTGATATAATTCTCTTTCCAACCCCTGCACTGTACTTCTAAAACCTTGCATTATCATATCCCCACCCAAACTCCTTTCATTGCTTCTCAGATAAACTATAAATATTCACCTGTTTTAATCTGACCATTATGGGGTCACAGGATTGGTCAGTGTGGAGCAGAAGTCTCAGTACGTATTATAAAACAGGGGAAACAATGAGCTCTCCACAGCTAAGGCCTCTCCCTTTGAGCCAGGGGTAGGGCCAGTGGAGAAGGGCTACAGCTGATTCTGAAGGAAAACAAATGAGAAATCAGGCATGGGAGTGAAGGGCAAAAAGCAATTGATCAGAAGAGGACACTGAGTAGAGAGCCCCTGACAGCGCCCATTGCTCCTGAAAGATGTTTACTCCCTACTGGCTAATCATGTGTGTCCCTAATTATTAAAAAGGGGGAAAAAGGAGTTCCTACCTCTAACCAGCCCCTGGATCAATTTCATTTGTTCCTTCTCTGTTTTGCCTCAGCTGACTTGGGCTGCTAGCTATGAAATCCAAATGTAACATCTAGGCTCAGGTTGAGGGACTTTGGGATGTTATGAAAGGGGTGGTTCCCAGAGCCCAGCTTCCATCTAGAGTCCAGGCTCCAGCCAGAGCTCAGACATATGCCCTGCAATTTTATAGCCCCACAGCCTAAGTCCCATCAGCCTTAGCAGCAGTAATTCTAAAAGGATCCAGAGACCACATGAAACTTTGCTATTGGAGCGCAAAAAACCCTCAGGAGGAGGTAATGTCAGCTTCAAGCAACTTCCTCAAAGTGCTTTCTTCTTCTTTCAGTCAGCACCAGAACTTTCTTTTTCCAGTGGAACTTCAGACAGCTACTTTTCACCAGTTATGTATACCTCCCAAACTCTGGAGCAGCTAATTATCCTGATTTCATTAGACAGGAAGAGATTTACAGTTGAGGGTCACCTGCTGACATTAATGCCTGTAGCTTCTCATAAACTCACTAATGGTATAAGACCTGTACAATAAACCACACGTGGAATATCGTTTAGCTGTATGAAAATCCACATGCAAGAAGGACTGACTGCCCATTGCACTCTTTGGAGTTCTGTCTGGGAAGAATGAATAAATTCTATGCAATTGCCAGGCCTCTTCACTGTGTCAGCAGCAGACCTCATTACTGTTTGTGTCAAAGACCCCAATATGTATAACAATATCATCCTGGATTTTTATTTTCACTGGCTATGAAGAGATTATCCAACAGTACCATCTCTGAATTATATGCCATTCTGAAGTCTGAATGTGAGGAATGTTGGAAGATGTACTGATGTACTTGGAGTCTGTTCAGAACCAACTTATTGATTACCTTCATGCAAGAAAGAAATGTTGCAGCCAGGACAGCAGGTGACATAATTTGCTTACATTCTTGAGAAAGAATGAATTAAATCTGTTCCTTTTAGGTCCCAAATCATTGGGCCTATTTGTGAATTGAAGCCAGACTTACATCTTTGGACACTTCAACCTTTGGTTCTTGTTCTGTCCTGTCCAGCCTTCACTCAGGACCTGATAGTTTCATGGAGCACTCCCTCATTCCCTGTGCTGTTCTCTCCAACCTTTCAGGGCACGTGTTTTTGGATATAACACATTTCATTACTATTCTGCCTGGCACAGCAGAGACTTATGATAATTACATAAACTGCATTTATACTAGAGAGAGCCTACTTACAGGATTTAAAGTGCTGAAAGTCAAGCTTAGTTTCCATAGCTAATATAAAAGAAAGTACCAATTTTCTCACATATAAGAGTATTCCAACATTTGTTTGAGCTCCTTTCCACAGCCATGAGATCATTCCAGGTGGGAATAGATGGGTTGATGAAAGTATATTCTGCTTTACCTTTCTGCATGTAATAAGCATATCATGGGAGTAGAAGGCAAGACAAACTAAAACATGTAAGAACTTCCATTAGAATTTAGATGAGCTGAGGGAAAAATACTTGGCTATTACCATTGCCCTGCAAAGAATTCTTTTTTTCCAGCCAGGAACTCTGCAATTAGTGGAAATGCTTGGAAATTCTATGACACTATGAATCGGGAGACAGGAGAACACCAACCTGTAGTCCACTTGCTTTGGATCTTAGGCCTGATCTATACCTAAAACTTAAGCAGACCTAGGGCACGTTTACACAGCAGGGCTAAAGCCAAAATAAGCTACACAACTTGAGCTACGTCAATTGCGTAGTTTAAGTTGAAACAGCTTATTTCGGCTTTTGGCGCTGTCTACAGAGCAGGAAGTCCAAGAAAGAGCACTCTTCCTCCAACTTCCCTTGCTCCTTGTACAATGAGGGTTACAAGAGTCGGAATAAGAAGTCCTCCAGCTCAGCATTATTTAGACTTTATGTCAAAATAACTGCTTGTAGTGTAGACACAGACTTCGTTATTTTGGAATAACGTCAGTTATTCCAAATAAAGCTGCTGTGTAGACATAGCCCAAAGTACCTCCTCAAGGCTGTAAAAAATTTCACCTCCTATCCAATGTAGTTAGGTGACCTAACCCCACTCTAGACACAGCTAGATCAAAGGAAGAATTCAAAGGGGTGGAGGATTTACTGTCTTCAATGAGAAAAAAAACTTTTGTTTTAGTAAGAGTCTATACCACAGCAATGTAGCTGCAGCTGTAGTGTTCCTACTTTAGATGTATCTGTATTTTTGACACCTTAGTTTCTGCTGATCCTATAAATAATTCCTGCACGTACATGAATGAAATTGAAATTTTAAGAGACAGAAAATTAACCACTCCCTACTAAACCACAACCTATAGGGTATCTCTTGGTGGCTGAATCTGTCGGTGATGCAAGCAGTCCCATAGAGAATTGGGAACATAATATTGCATTTTGGTAGTACAAAATAGTCCCATTATCATGCAGTCACTCATGATGCATAAAAAGGTTTTCTATTTTGTATTAAAATTGAATCTGTAGAATGTTCCAAAAGCTAAACATTTTAGGATGCAGGACAGACCATAACACAATGGGAATCATTGGGCTTATCAAAAAGTCTTAATAACAATTTCATATATAAAACCAATGAATGATCCCTGAAACTTTGAGTGGCTTGAGTTTGAGCTATCTGCTAATTGAGCTTGAAAGTCTTTCTAAAATATGTTTTAGTTCAACCACAAATTGTTGGACTAGTACTGGGTAATATTCAATTATATTTGTTATGCAGAAGGTCAGACTAGGTTATCAAAATGGTCCCATCAAGCCTTAAAATCTGAATTACCAACATCAGAAAGATTTTTTTTTGGTCAATAGTTTTTTATGTGAATGCCCCTTGGAAACTCATTGGTAATATAGACAAATGTAATACAAAACTGGAGCCTCAAATCTGTAGCCAGGTTCATGTAAGCAAATTCCTATTGATTTCCATGACTATTACTTGGACAGAAGGGCCTCTCTTCACATTCCCAGGCTCAGGATTTTGGGCCTGATACAAAGCACACAGAGGTCAATGAAAGCCTTTCAATTTCCTCAGCAAGGTTTAGATCAATGCGTAGGCAGGAAAAGACATGCAGTACCACCATACTATGACACTCAAACATTCTCGCAATATTTTGTGAGAGTGTAATTTACAAAATCTAGTGGCAACTCAAATTAGTCTTCCAAATATATTTATACAATTATACAACTTCATTGTATAATCATCAACATTTGGTTTGGCTTGGGTTCTAAATCATGTTTTTCAACTAAATGTCTTGGACTGATGGGCAAAAACCTCAAAGAAGAACACCATCACTGAGATCTTGCTCCTAATGAAAGTCAGTGGCAAAACTCCCACTGATTTCTGTAGTACCAGTGTGTCACTCCAGAGATACAAACATGACAAAAATACAAGAGAAGACATTTAATGTTAGTATCTAAAAAGACAGACTGAATATGAATCATCATTATGGCAAATACCAAAGATGGAATGCTACCCAGATCAATAATGAAGGCAAAGAAAACCATTTTGAGGAGCATTTCAGGACTTGGCCAAGTGTAAAAATAGCACATGCAAACCATTGCCTTAAACTCATGAATATATTTCAAAGCAGTCTCTTTAAAAATCAGACACACTACTTTGCATATAATTTCTTCTAGATTAAATTGAAAGTCATGATAAATAGTGGTAGTAACAACGATATCACTGGTAAATTCTTCATACATTTTACCCAGAACAAGAGCTAAAATCTCATTTAGCACCTAAAATGAGGCAAGCAACTATAGTTCTGGTAAATGAGGTTTGTTTATATGCAGTGCCTACAGATAAAGAGGCACAGCTAATGACATTGAAAAAAATTTTAACTCAAAGTTTCCTCACCTTTCCAAATCTAAATAAAAACTTTAACATTATTTCAGAATTAAAACATGGCTTGTCTGTTTAGTTACTTTTTAATAAGATAGTATAATTTGCTTTAATATTGTCCTAACATAGTCTGCCTGGACTTGGCCTCATATTAGGCCAAAGGCATTGAGGCTGAATTCTATGATATAATCTTAACCTACGTAAGCAAGCCTCCAGAGGCCTGATTCTCCTAACACTTAGGGTACATCTACACTGCGGCTAGAGGTGTAATTTCCAACTTGAGTAGATGTACTTGCTTTGATCCAGCTAGCTTTCTAAAAGTAGCAATGTAGTCATAGTGGCAAAGGCAGCGGCATGGGCTAACTGCCAAAGTACAAGTCTAGGGTCTTGGATGGGATTATATTAGAGGCTAGCCGAAGGCACCATTCACTGTGCCTATGCTGCTATCATTAGCATGCCAGCTCAATCAAAGCTAGAATGTGTATATCTATCTGAGTTGGGAATTGCACCTCTAGTACAGATACCTTTAAACTTGTTTTACAGTGCTGTAAATTCTGACAACTTCAGTGGAGTTATCCCTAATTTACAATAGTCCTTATCACTAATACATCTTTATAATTAATAAGTGACAGGCAAATCAGGCTTTAAGATACCAACTGCTAGTAGTCAACTACCCTTGCACTACTATTCTAAGAAAACATCAATATAACAGTTACCACCAAAACCCAGCACAGTTCAGGGTGACCTACATTCAACATTTCCATTCCCTGATTCTAGCATATTTTATCTATTTTCTAAGTGGGATAATAACAAACAAGTAAGCAAGAAGGCATGTAGTTCGTGCCTCTGACATAAGGGCTGTACACTCTTTAAATCTTCCTTTGGTTTGTTTTATATCTCCAGGGGGTTTTTTTGTACGGGCAGCAGGTAGGGGCTGGAAGATGAATGGAGTGACAAGACAGCTGTGATCACTAGGTAGTACTCATTCAGAAGACATAAAGAATTAATAAAACAACTTCCCATGTAAGGATTGTTTTGTTCAAGAGCAGAACTAATAAATTGGTTTCCCTAAGGAAGAGTCTTAGAGATGCATCATTTGCCCGGCACTGCAGTCAAAATGACTACAGCCGTCCTGTTTCTGAAAGATCTCACTGACACATACTGCTAAGGTAGTGGCTTGCTTCGGTTTTCTGCGTTCTGCTGCAGAGATATATTGAGCCAGGCTAATAATCAGCAACAACTGTGGAACTAGGAGATATGACAATATTGAAAGAGGAGCTCATTCCAGCTAAAGCAAGCAGAAAAGCAGAAAAATAATATTTCACAATGGAAGAAAGCCTGACATTGGCTCTGGTTTCAGACCTCCAGACTGAACTAGGTGAGACAGCATTTCTAACAGTCTCCAGCAGAGAGTAACAAGGGATTATAAGGCTATCATAAACTCCAGTGGAAAACAAATATACTATCAAGCCAAAAGTTAAACATACATATACAACAGAGCACTGTGCACAGGTGCAAGTAAAAGGAGTAGTCTTCAGAATTATGGGCTCATGCATAAACCTTCAATGAACTTGTAGCTTTACCACTTTGGATAGTAGGGTAATGTTGGCAAAAACATTTGTTGCTATTATTAATTTAGTTATTAATAAGGACAGTAATAAATTATGTACCTCACATCAAGGTTACTTGAGATTCTTATAGTTAGGGATTGCTCCCTAAAGCTTAGTGCTCTTTGCTCCCTAATGTTTACTGCCACTAAGCTATAATAATATTATTAAAGAATTTGTGGGGTTTTATCACCACTTCTGGTTTCATGGCCTATAAAGAAATCCTTGGTAAATGCCTTAGTTCCACTCCTCCAGGTATCTGGGAATAGATACCATGGTTTCTACAGGCTTTCCCGCCATTTGACTAGCCCTGAACTAATTGCATGAACAAACCAAATCATATTTTCTCTGTCTTCTACAAGCTACCTGTCTGTGCAATTTTTATGAGCATTGATGAGTGGTACAGATGGGAACTGCAAGACACTGTAGGTGGCAAGAAATGAATACAAATATCAGGTATGTCAAATCTCTCTTTGCAAATTGGCTTAGCCTTTATAACAACACACTGCTAAATTCATGATGTCCCTCACTGCCATTAAATCCTAGTAGAGTTTTTGAATGGCAAAAACTCTGCATAGTAGTACTTGATATGCCAGGATATGACAATTTATTGTATTGATTTCACATGATGTAGGGAATGTGCCATACTCTTTTGGGAAGACTTGGTTAAATTGATACATCCTTTTACAGGGTAAAAAAAAAAATCACTCCATCTGCTTATAGCCTGAGTTAAGGAAGAGAAATTCACAAGCTAGGGCAAGGATGATGAGGCTGCAGTTAAACCTCGTCCCATCTCTCGAAGATGCAAGACTTCAATAATAGCTGCAGTCCCTTTGGACCATGTGCATAGGGTACTGGATCCATGTAAAAATCAATCTGTACTTTAAAAACAATGAGGAGTCCTGTGGCACCTTAGGGCATATCTACACAGCAGGGCAAAAGTTGAATTAAGCTATGCAATTTGAGCTACATCAATTGTGTAGCTTAAGTCAAAATAGCTTATTTCAGCTTTTGGTGCTCTCTGCACAGCAAGCAGGATGTCAAAGGAAGAACACTCTTCCTTAGACTTTCCTTACTCCTTGTAAAATGAGGGTTATAGGAGTCAGAGCAAAAAGTCTTCCAGCTAACCATTATTTTGAAATAATGGTGTGCTGTGTAGGTATGCTCTTTGTTATTTTGGAATAATGTCAGTTATTCCAAAATAATGCTGCTGTGTAGACACACTCTTAGGGTATGTCTATACAGCAAAGTTATTTCGAAATAACGGCCATTATTTCAAAATAACTTTACTAGCGTCTACACAAGCCAACCGCTATTTCAAAATTCAATTGAAATAGCGGAGGGCTTATTTTGAACTTAGTAAACCTCATTCCATGAGGAATAGTGCCTATTTTGAAATTGCTATTTCAAAATAAACACTGTGTAGACACGTAATAGGGGCTATTTCGAAATAGGGAGGCCTCCAGCCCTTCCCAGGGTGCCCTGCTGGCCACTCTGGCCCCAACCAGGAAACCTCCTCTCCTCACCCCCTCCTTAAAGGGGTAGAGTCTGGCCACAGTGCCTGTGCCAGCTCCAGGCCTGCCAGCCCAGAGCCAGTACTCGCTGCCCCTGACCCAATGGCCCCAACATGAGCCAGCCAGCCCTCCACCACTCCTCAGGACCAGTCTGCCATCTCCCAGGAGCCTGCCAGGGGCCAGAAAAGGTGGGCGCCTTCCTGGTCCAGGGCGGAGATCAGGGACTTCATTAAGGTTTGGGGGGATGCCTCCAGCATCCATGATCTCCACACTAGACGGAAGAACACGGCTGTCTACAGCCGGATGGCTGCCAGCCTGGCCACCAAAGGCCACATCCGACCCCAGGAGCAGGTTCGGATGAAAATCAAGGAGCTGCAGCAGGCACATGCCAGGGCCACAGGGGGAAGCTCCCAACTAGGGGCAGACCCAGACACTTGCCCCTGTTTTGATGCCCTGGACTGCATCCTGGAGGGGTGGGACGGTCTGTGCCCCCCAGGTGGTCATCGACCCTGGGGCAGAGGGCCCTGATCAGGGCACAGAGGAGGAGGAGTGCCAGGAGCTGCAGGAGCCCGGAGGGAGCATGTTGCGCAGCCAGGACCCCCGAGCCATCCCAGCGAGCCTGTCACCGGTGTCATCCGAGGCCGGGGAGGCAACAACATGTGAGTGCCATCACTGTCCCCTTATGCGGGGGCGGAAGGGGAAGGAGACCAGGGACTGCGCGCGTGGGCCTTGCTGACCACGGATCACACAGCAACCTGTGCATGTGCCATGCCACCCCTGGGCATGTGGCTCCAGCTGGCTGCCACACAAGGGCCTTCGCCTGTTACCCACACGCATGTATGTATGAAGGCACATGATGTGCTCCTGACCCTGGGGTGGGAAACAGCAGGACGCCCTCCCTCCACAAGCCCCCTCTACACAGAGGCAGGGGACATCTTCCCACACACACACACACAGACCCACACCACATACAGCACAGGGGCATGGGTTCACTCCCGGGCCAGCACCCACTCCCAGGGATAGCAGGACATCCCAAACACAGCCTCTGTGCTAGCACATCGGCTCCGATGGTGTGGAGACCTGTCGTCCTCACCTTGCAGAGAGGGGCTGGGCTTCACCCACTGTGTCCCCAGGGATAACTGACCACTTCTCTTGTTTCTCCACAGCTGCACCAGCTGCGAGTGCAGGGTGCACCACCCCACCCAGGACATCCTCCCGCACCCGGGCACTCTGCAGGCTGACCCGTGCCTAAGAGGACTACCAACGGCAGCACCTGGGGATACCGCGAGGCCTGCTCCGCACCCTGGAGCACTGGGTGCACGAAGACCTGCAGTTCTGGTGGGAGAGCTGGCGGGAGCTGCTTGCCCAGGGCCCTGTGCCCATCTGCAGACCCTGGTGCAGAGCTTGCTGCCTCCTGCCGCTCCAGCCCTTGCTGCCTCCCCAGCTACCACTCCTCCTCCCACTTCTGCTTCCCCTCCCGCTTCTTCCTCCCCACCCTCCCCACCACGCCCCGCCAGGGATGCCGAGGCCCCCGCACTCGCAGTGCTGGGAGACAGGTGGACCAAAAAGACCCTAAGCTTCTCCTCCCCCTTCCAGCTCCCTCCTCCCAGGTTTACCCGCCACTCTCCCACCCTCTCGACTCCCCTCTCCCATCTTCTTTCCCCAGTCTCACCTGAGTTTCATTCCCCCCCACCTCAGTTTTGTTCAATAAAGAGACTTTGTTTTCTTTAACACATGTCTTCATTGTACATCAGGAAGGGGGGTTAGAGAGGGGTAAGTGGAAGGACATGAGGGTGGAACGAGGCACAAGCCTGCAGTGGGGCACACCAGGCAGACTGTTAGTCCTCCTCCTCCGGGTGGAAGCTCCTGCAGGGCCTCCCGGATATGGACAGCTCCCCGATAGGCCTCCCGGCTGGCAGCCATGCAGGACTGTGTATACAGGCCAGCCAAGTGGTCGGCCTCTGCCATCCAGCCTGGCAGGAAAGCCTCCCCCTTCCGCTCACACAAATTGTGCAGCGCACAGCACGCTGCCACCACGTGCGGAATATTCTGCTTGGAGAAGTCCAGGCAAGTGAGGAGGCATCTAAAATGGGCCTTCCGCCGGCCGAAGGCACCCTCGACCACAACGAGGGCCCTGCTGAGCCTGGCATTAAATGCCTGTCGGGAGGGGTTGAGGTGTCCCATGTATGGCTTCATGAGCCAGGGTTATATAGGCCCGCATCCCCCCCCAGGCACACAGGCATGTCCACGTCCCTGACCCTGATGTGGCAGTCGGGGAAGAAAATCCCAGCATGTAGCCTCTGGCACATGGAGGAGTTGTGGTAGACCTGTGTGTCGTGTGTGCTGCTGGACCAGCCCACATTGATGTCCACGAAGTGGCCCCAGTGGTCAGACACAGCCTGCAGGATGACCGAGAAGTATCCCCTCTGGTTGATGTACAGGGAGGCCTGGTGTTCCAGGGCACAGATAGGGATGTGTGTCCCGTCAATTGCCCCCCCCCGCAGTTGGGGAAGTCCAGGGCGCGAAATCCCTCGATGACTGCGTCCACATCAGCAAGCCAGATGACTCTGTGGAGCAGCACTCTGTTGATGGCCTTGACCACCTGCACAGGGACACACAAAAGTGAGAGTCACTGAGGTGCCAGGATGGCTGAGCGTGTTCCCTCCCAGCCACTCCCCCTCCCCCCCCGCCGCAATCCTGGCCACCACAGGTAGTCCTTAGTGCAGGCAGGACAGAACAACCCCCCCAGGGAGGGGACTTTCATCCTCTCCAGCCCTTTTCCCTAGGGCAGCCCATTCCCTCCTTGCACCCCCACCATCCTGGCACAGTGGCCAGAGATTGCCATACCTGAATAAGCACCGCTTCAATGGTGGATCTCCCCTCGCCAAACTGGTTCCCCACGGATCAGTAGCTATCCAGCATGGAGAGCTTCCATAGGGTGATGGCCACACACTTCTGGAGGGGAATGGCGGGCCTCATGTGCATGTCCCATCTCTGCAAAGCAGGGGCGAGCCACTCGCAGAGCTCCATGAAGGTGTCTTTCTTCATCCTAAAGTTCTCGGTCCATTGTTGGTCTCTCCAGCACTCCAGGACGATGTGGTCCCACCGGTCACTGCTGGTGTCCAGACGCCAGATGCAGCGGGGCATGCTGGCATCCAAGAGCTGCAGCTGCTCCTCCACATACCCCAGGAGGGTCCAGATGATGGCCTGGGGGTTGGGCTGCAGCAGATGCTGCAAGGCAGCCTGCAGAAAGTGCAGCCAGGCTTGCAGCAACACGGCCACAAGAAGCACAAGAGTGCCCAGGGGCAGCTCTGGCTCCATGCTGCAGAGTCCTGTGGTGTCCCGAGTGAGGGCAACCAGAGCACTCAGAGAAAAAAATGCTTTGCTGTCCCTCAGCGAGGTAGGCAAGCAAGCAGGGAAACCTGAGAACCGGCTGTCTGGGGGGTCCCTTTAAGCACAAGCCTCCGATAGCCTCAGGCAGCAGCCACACAAGGTAACTCCTGACCTGATGCCCTGCCAGAACCAGTTTCAGCCGGCCTTAAATGCGATTCAGCATCCAATCAGTGTGGGACGCGCTATTTCGAAATGCATTTTATGTGTAGACGCATTATTTCAAAATAAGATATTTCAAATAACTATTTTGAAATTAGATATTTCGAAATAATGCTGTAGTGTAGATATGCCCTTAGAGACTAAGAGATTTATTAGGGCATAAGCTTTTGTGGGTAAAACCCACTTCATGAACCTGCCACATATGTTTTACCCACGAAAGCTTATGCCCTAATAAATCTCTTAGTCTCTAAGGGCATGTCTACACTAGGAAATTATTTCAAAATAACTAAATTTGACTTAATACCTTCCAATTTTACAAAATTGAAATAGCGTATCCACACTACGGGGAAGCCTCGAAATTAGTCTGAGGCAGGCTCCGTTAATGTGGATGCGTTACCTTGACTTAGAGCTTCAGGAATCACTGGGGAATAATTAATTCAATTTACTCTGGGCAATAGTTATTTTGAAATAGCAGCACTGGAGCGTCCACATAACGCTATTTCAAAATAACTATTTTGAAATTAGTGTTATTCCCCAAGGAAAGCAGGAGTACAGATTTCAAAATAAGCAGCCTATTATTTTGAAATAATGGGCGTGGTAGTGTGGATGCTCTGCTTATAAATTACCCCTAGGGAGGTTATTTCAAAATAACACCCTACTGTAGACCAGGTCTAAGGTGCCAGAGGAGTCCTCATTGTTTTTGCAGATACAGGCTAACATGACTACCCCTCTAAGTCTTTACTTTACGTTAGGCCTACACTCCCCAACACTCTAAGGGTATGTCTACACTAGCCCCCTAGT
Source organism: Rafetus swinhoei (assembly GCA_019425775.1). Lineage (NCBI taxonomy): Eukaryota > Metazoa > Chordata > Testudines > Trionychidae > Rafetus > Rafetus swinhoei. Next base: position 30,901,981 of record CM033439.1, on the reverse strand, counting down.
TTGAACTAGGGTGGCTAATGCAGGCATTTGAACTTGCAAATGAAGCCTGGGATTTAAATATCCCAGGCTACATTTGCATGTTCCCTGGCGTGCGCTATTTTTAAATCTTAGTTCGAACTGATTGCTCATTTGCCACACGCGGCAGTCAGAGTTGATCCGAACTAAGTCTAGTTCGATTAACCGTTACTCCTCCTGCAATGAGGTGCAACAGTTAATCCAAACTAAGGACTTAGTTCGATTAACTTCTGACTGCCACGCAGCCGCGGCAGTCAGTTCAACTAAGGATTTAAAAATGGCGCTCACTCGAACATGCAAATGAAGCCTGGGATATTTAAATCCCGGGCTTCATTTTCAAGTTCGAATGCCTACATTAGCCACCCTAGTTCGAACTAGGGGGCTAGTGTAGACATATCCTAACAGCTGAGATCGGCTCTGGTTTAAGCAGGCACAGTCCCCACTAGATTCAATACTTAGACCAGAAATATATTTGGTCCCCATGGAATACCAAAAAAGTTTTAATCATTTTGTATGCCCACTGAGTGCCAAATCAGTACAAGTTACATGACTTTTTCATTTACACTTATTTTCTGATCAATATGTACTCTACATCTGACTTACACCATTCCTACCATCTTTATATTTACTGTAAAGAATCCTATCCACAATGAGAAAATATATATAAAAAGAGAATCAAAGAGCTAACTGATAAATGACAAGAAATGAAATCTTCAGAAATTCTGTAAGATTAACCTGTTAAAAGCAGGTTTTTAATCTTAATTTTCTGATCTGCGGAAAACAGACTTCCAAAGAATCTTTTCCCTGAGAGGAAAATATGTTGCACACACTTAAAATGTGAGCAAGACTGCACAACTGTTACATTACAGAATGATTTTTTTACACTCTGAGGGTACGGCTACACTAGCTCATTAGTTCGAGCTAGGTAGGGTAATGAGGGCAAGCGGAGTTGCAAATGAAGCCCGGGATTTAAATATCCCGGGCTTCATTTGCATGTTCCCGGGCGCCGCCATTTTTAAATCCCCCTTAGTCCGAACTCCGTGCCCGCAGCTAAGGGGGATTTAAAAACGGCAGCGCCCGGGAACATGCAAATGAAGCCTGGGATATTTAAATCCCGGGCTTCATTTGCAACTCCGCTTGCCCTCATTACCCTACCTAGCTCGAACTAACGAGCTAGTGTAGCCATACCCTTACAGAGCTCTGCCAAAATCAGAAAGACAATTTAAAAATCACCTTCTTCAATCCACATCGATCTTCTTAAGAAAATGCCCCTTTAAGTGAGAATGAAGTTCCTTAGCTACACTCAATTCACTGATTTCAGACAAGACTCTCCTTATGCCATTCACCAGGCAAATTTGCAGAGACAGTTTTCCCTGAATTCCCTTTGCACTGCTCCAGCAATAGAAAGGGGTCCTTAAAGTTGTTTCAAACTGTTGGAAGTGAGGCTGCCATCACTGAGGGAAATCTGAAAGGCAAACAATGCAATGTTTCCTCCCATAGAAAATCCTACCAAATGAGCTCCCTATAGGGAGGAACTCCATGAAATTTCCTGTGAATTCTTCCATTGAGGCAATATTTGTCTCCCCTTGGATGAACCAGGAGTTTTCTTCCAAATCCTGCAGATCACCCAAGATCTGCATGGGTCTCTAGGATCTGACTGAGGCACAGAGTCATACATGGGGGTTCCCTGTTGTCTCATCACACATGCCTATCCTCTCCCTGGCAGCATGTCTTCAATGGCAGTTTTCACCACACAGAGGAGCACCACAAGAGAGTGAATGCAGATTTCAGGCTCCTACCCTCTTCCCATTCTCTGGCCCACTGCTGCCCAGTCATTAATCCTCAGCCCTGTGAATACTCCTCCAGAATCTGGGGAAAGGAGGGACAGTACTTCAGAGGTGACCAGTGGTGCTGGGACTATTGTGAGGAAGGGGGTACTGAGCTTCACCCTCCCCCCCCCCCCCCTTTATACTTTTTGAAATCGGATTGCAACTCTCCCGGACTGGACAGACCAGACTCCATTGCTGCAAATGGAAGCCAGTCCAGCCAATCTGGGAGAGCTGGCACTTCTCCACCCCAGACTGAGGCCAAAGCTGGGGCCAACAGTGGGGATTCTGGGGCTGGTGGGCTGCAGAGCCCATCGTTAGGGCAGTGAGACCCCAAGGGCTGGCACAGCCTATGGGGCTAGTGGGTGTTGGGACCCTGAGGGCTGGCAAAGTCCCGACAGCAGGACTTTGGGAGACTGGCACAGTGTGCAAGGCCAACAGGACTCTATGGGGGCTGCCCAGAGGCTGGGACCCAGGGCTGGAGGAGCCAGCAGTGAGGCTGGTCTCCTGGCACGGGAAAGCTGAGTGCAAAACCTGGGGATGATGAAGTACACTCACACTCCTACTTCCCACACCTATGGAGGTGGCTGACCTGCCACTTCTATGCAGAGGAAAAGATTTAGGGGACAAAATCTTGAGCATAGTCCTTGTCAGCTCAGTAATATTGTTACACTCTCAGAGCAGGAAATGTCCCATCTCTTCTTATTATTATACCCCTCTTTTGTATTTTTCAGGTAATACAAATTGATTTTGTAACAGTTTTCCAATAAAATATTCCACCTATATCCAAATGCAACCCATACTATTTACACATTAGGGTTGAGATCTTACCACATCCTCTTGTATTCTCTTGATTATTCAGTTTGTGCCCCAAGGACTTAAAATGAAGACCTTTAACAATAGCTGGATCTTTCCTCTGAGCCTTCAAGTATCTTTTTGTAGACTAGGCTTTACCATGGATATAAGCCCACGAAGGAAACTTTTACTGCTAAAGAGTTGGTAGTAATGGCTGCTAACCAAGATATTTTGCTGTATCTTTGAAAATATCCAAGGACTGTAAAACAGCATTAACAACATCACTTCTGTGCATTATGCCACATATTTTTCCATATCAAGGGCATTTTGTATAAAACATCTGCCTCCACATTAGATTTCTCAGGATAATATCTAACTTTGCAGTTAAAGCCAGCTAATTCTGCAACTTACCCGTTTGCTGTGACTTATAGCTTGGCAGAAGTGAAAACACAGTCGAGTGGGTTATTATGGCTGTACAAGATGAAGGGGTGTGAACAGTATAGGTAATCAAAGACTTTTTCCTTCATACCCCATTTCAAAACTAGAAACTTCAGCTTTTCTGAATTAAGGTCATAATTTTTCTTAGATGTGCTTGATCCAAAACCAATGAGTCTGTTTGTCTTCCTGACATTGGTATAAAATTGTACCTGGTCCTTTACTGGAAGCATTTGCATAAATGATAAAGGGTAAGGAAAATTGGGATAAGCTATTATTGATAGTTTTACCCAGCAATTAATAGCTGGTTTAAAACTTGTTCATAATGCTAAATCCAAATAACTTGCAGTTTGGAGGGTATCTTTCCAGATCTCATTCCTTGCCGTTTGGCTTCCTTCTTTTTCTGACTTCACCTTTGACAGTGTTGTGTGTCAAATTCCAGTGGAACAATCAGCAAGTCATACAGGTTGTACCTCTCTGGTCCAGCAACTTCGGGACCTCACCAGTCCTGAATGAGAGAATTTTCTAAACAAGGGAGGTGTCCCCTGCCACTGACCCCAAGCCACCCGCCCCCCTGCCTGTGACCACCTCTACCTCTCCCCCCACATCCAGGCTATCCATCCTGCTACCATTGGTCCCCCCGGCAATGGGCTGCCATGGATGTCCGGGGTTCTCCAGCCCCCAGCATCGCACTGCTGTGGTTCCCTGGCCCTGTACTGCTGCGGGCAGCCAACCTTCTTCTTCCTCTAGCTCTGTGCTGCCGTGGGCTGCTGAGATTCCCCAGCACTTTTGTGGTGCTCCAGTCCCACTGCCCCTGGCTGGCCTGTTGGCCCTCCTGGCACTAGGCTTCTGGGACCAGTGTGCGCCAGTTTTCAGAGGTTCAACCTGTACATGTATTTGCTAGATGAAATAATCTTGAGTGTATCTTCAATTGTAGGTGAGGAAGCCTAACAAGTTGCAAAAGTTCTGTTGTGTTGTTTGGTGGTTTCACTGTCAGACCATGAACACCAAATGTTCAAACAGCTGAACCCATCTGTGACAAGGGGACCTCTGTGACTTAACCTGAGTCTGTCATCTAATGGGATGATCATACCATAGAGCTCACCTACCTGCCCCGTGGAGCATCCCACCATCATGACTTGCTTAGCCAGAAACTCTGGTCTCTCCCAGAAAAGTCACAGAGTTGGGGTTACAGCCCACAACAAAGCAACACAGACACTGAGAGCAGCTTAGCTCTAAGAAGGCTCATTCACAGGACTTGGCACAGCACCCAAGCACATAGTCCCAATGGGATCAGAACCCCAGATAAAACTGTCTTACTCTTCATAAAAGTTTTAGGGAGAGCAAGATAAGTTTGTTCCATTTAGCTAAGAAAGAGAGATACATAGCTATTGCTACTTGGGGATAGGGGGCAATTATTTACACTCGGTTTAATAATAAACAGAAGTGATTTTATTAAATATAAAAAGAAGGATTTAAGTGGTAGCAGGTGATAACAGACAGATCAAAGTAAGTTACTACACCAAAATAAACAAAACATGATAGCTGAGCTTAATACTCTAACAACTTGTTACTTGCAATTTCTTATCCTAACAGTAGTTGTAATAATCTTTTCTCACAAATCTAGGCAGTCTCATAGTTTGGGCCCAATCCTTCCCCTGGTTCAGTCTTAGATGTCCCCAGCAGTCATCCTGGTGGTAAGCAGGGGTGTCTTGTCATAGTGCGTCTACATAGCAGGGCTTAACTCGAAATAAGCTATGCAAATTGAGCTATGTCAATTGTGTAGCTTATTTTGAAATAGGGAGCATCAACACAGCACTTATTTCAAAATTTCTGATTTCCCTTACTCCTCATACAATGAGGGTTACAGGAGTTGGAATAAGAAGTCCTCCAGCTTGACAGTATTTTGATTCTATTTCAAAATAACTGCCTGCTGTGTAGATCCGGACTAAGTAATTTTGAAATAACACCAGTTATTTTGAAATAATGTTGTTGTGTAAATGTACCCTTAGTGTCTGGCAACTGCCAGATCCCTCGATTGTTTGGCTCCCTGTCTATACGTACATTTTGCCCAAGGTGGGAATGCTTTGTGTTGTTTCAGCACATATCATTCCCACAGCATTTTTCTCTCTCTTAAAGAGTTCACTTTTAGAAGCTTTCAACTTAATTCCATGTTTCTTAACTGTTTCTATACTCTCCTCTTCAAAAGTGCCACTGTACGCAAGGACATTGTTTATGTGGGGAATACACATCATTCAGATAGGGAATACACATTTCTCCCCTAAATTCTGCCAGGCCTTTCTCCTCCACTCCTGAAGGCAGCAGGTGCATTTGTTAATGTAATGAAGGCTGTGAGGTGACAGCTTTTTTTTCAGACACAAACCTAGATGGAAAGTCTTCCCTTGATCTAATACAGAGGGCCAAGATTTATCTCCCAATTCATTCAACACACCATGAATTTGAAGGATGGGTTATCTCTTTGGCATTTATAGTAAGGGATGGTATTTCTATTCGATTCCTAGTAGTCGATGCAGAGTCGTACACTACTGTTCCTTTTCAGGACACATATTAGTAGTGATGAATAGGATGACTTTGATTTTGTGATGCATCTCCTGTTCTGGAGATTGTGCAGGTATTCATTTACCCCTTTAGTAGGTGAGGCACGGAGATGTAAGGAGGTCTGCCAATGGGGGAGGGGAGAAGGGACAAAAGAGGAAGCTGTCTAAGGGCCTACCGATTCAAGAGGAGCTGGGGGTCCCTGCTGCTTCCCCTCTACTGCAGTGGCAACCAGAGACCAAAGCAGTATTGAGGGGCACTGCTGAAAGGCTGACTTGGGGAGGCTGGACCCAACTCTGCCCCTCCCACTCAAGGCCCTGCCCCTTCTCGGAGCGCAGAGCCATCCCACTCCCATCTTACCTAGGAGCCCGGCAATTCTGTCACCCCCCTGGATGCTGCTGGTCATGTAACTTGCTATGCATCTGTATCTTTCCCAGGAGTCCATCACCTCTGGAATGAGCTTTGGATTCCTTTTCCAGTATCTGCCAAACCAGTTTTTTTGCATGCTTGATAAACTGTCTATGTTGTTTAGTCAGCTCTCGACCATTACCCCTGCTTAGGGTTAGCTTTCCTTCTTAGCTCAGTCCTTGTTCCATGATATCACATCTCTGTCTTTTAACACTGATACTGCCAATAAGGATTTTATCTGGTGAACGTTCCCTAGAATTTCAGATGTTATCTGTTTTAAATTTGCCAGCACAACCTGTCCTTTCAAAATGGGTTACTCACAGGAAATGTCTTATATCCTGAATAATATTTATTATATATTTATGTTTTAATGGGTTACTCACAGGGCTATTTATTCAGGAAGATGATCCTTTAGGTATTTGGACTAGTGTTTCATTTATGTCCAAATCCGCAGGCCCATGAAGAGCAGCATCTAGCTCAAATATTACTGTTAAACTTTTCGAATCAAGGCCTTCATGAGTCCGATATGTTACATTAATGGTTTTTCCTACAGGATTAATTAATTCATTCTCTTACTTCCATCACACGGAGTTTGTCCGAATGAAGTTCCATTCTAGAGGCTGGTCCTCATCGAGTACATTACAAGGATGGTATTTGACTGTCTCCTCAGTAACATTGTAGCTAATGATCAAGTTATCTAATTTGTGTCGACAGACTAGCACAAAAGCAGTCGATATTTTATCATCTTTGCTTAATTGGAACTTGATTTCAATCCATCCTTCGTAAGGGATTTGGCAGTTTTAAGATCAAGCCCATCTTCTATTTCCAGTAACGCTTCAAGCTTTCTAAGACATGTCCCTGGGAGATTATCTTCCACCCACTGACTTGAGACCATGCATACCAGTGCTGCAGTGTCCCATCAAGCTTTTTAGTATACTTTATTGAGGAAATACCATGCTTGCCATATGTCACTTTCCAACCAAATTAGCTGTTTTGGATTGCTGGGTATTAGATGGCAAATGAAAGCCGCTACTGCTAAAGCAGATACAGTATCAGTTTGGTAGCTGCTTTCTTATGATTTTCCTGCTTGACATTCTGAGGCAATGGTCTTTCCTACCACATCTGAAATAGTGGGTACAAAGTGTTGCTTCCGCCAGATTGCCTAGAGTTAGCACATCCTCTTCTTTGGGGTTGCCTGACTGCATTTCTGTTCTTACTGTAACCCTTCTGCCAGATAGCACTGGCAGCAGCCAGGGCCGGGTTCACTATCTAGGGGTTCCTTTTCATCCATCCCACACAGAACTGGTTCGAGCCCCCACGCAGTACTCTGGGAAATCCACACACACCCCTGGGCACCTCTGAGAGGCAATGCTTCCCCACTCACAAGCACAGAGTCTGAGCGTAGAAAAGAAACTTTTAACGAAAGAGGGAGAGAGGTAATATGGCATTAACTTGGGAAAACACCACAAACAGAGTTCATAACCAACCAACGAGTGAACATCCCAGCTCAAGCAGATTGAGCAATGGCACAAGTCCAGCAATGAGCTTTCGTGGGCCAGACCCACTTCCTCAGATCAAATTGTGGAAGAAAATTGGCATGACCATGTATACCAAAGGGATATTCCTTTGGTATATATGGTCATGCCAATTTTCTTCCACAATTTGATCTGAGGAAGTGGGTCTGGCCCATGAAAGCCCATCACCTAATAAACCATTCTGTTAGTCTTTAAAGTGCTGCATAGTCCTGTCTTTTGTTTCAGCAAGACCAGACTAACACAGCTACATCTCTATTAGAAGTCCAGCAATGTAAGTGTTCCATTCACATGCCCTTTCTCCGCACCCCACTCACAGTTGCTGCCCTTTGTCAGGGCAGACCAGAGCTCAGAGGTGATTTTCAGAGCTCACCCCCCACCCTTGGGGGGGAGGGGAATAGGAGGCATCTCACCCACTCCACTGGCCACTCGCCACTGCTTCTACCAGCCACTCACCGGCTGCTCCAACCAGCAACCCTGCTGCCCGCTTGCTCCTGCCAGCCGCCCTGCTGGGCACCTGCTGCTGCTTCCGTGATGGGTCTGGCTCTGGGCCAAACCTAGTGATTTCAGCTCTCTGTCAGTTTCTCTGTGATTTCAGCTCTTGACCCAACATCTAGGCTGGCCAAAAGATTCCAGCTTCCACTGGAATAATATTTCAAAATAATAAAGAGACTCCTTATGGAGTCTGCTTAAGTCTATCCTTAGAACGGGGGAAAGGGAGACAGGTTGAACCAGACTTACAGCTCACTCCTGGAGGGCATGTAGCCGGCTAGTTCAAGTTCCTTCCCCAATTCAGTCCACTTGAGTCTGGGGCTACGTCTAGACTGCATCCCTCTGCCGACCGAGGGATGCAAATCAAGCACTTCGGAAGTGCAAATGAGCCTGGGATGGTTTATTAGGTGATGAGCCGAGTACAGATCCTGAGGAGTACAGGATCTGCCGGAAAAGTCCCCGCGGTCGGCAGAAACGCGACAGAGCCACAGCTACAATTACTTTCACTTTCGACACTGAGCCTGATCGGCACAGCGTCGGAACATGAGTATGCAAATGAAGCCTGGGATATTTAAATCCCGGGCTCATTTGCACTTCCGAAGTGCTTGATTTGCATCCTTCTGTCGGCAGAGGGATGCAGTCTAGACACAGCCTGGAAGGGGGAGGCTTGTCCATCCAAGACTCTTTACAATGACAGTGTCTCTCCTGCAAGCACTGGTGGTCATATTTTACAATTCCTACATTTAGGGTTAACATGGTTTGTGACCCCACAACAGCCAAATTAGTAACAATACACAACATTCTATTCCAACAATTGACCATCCATCAGGCCTATAGCACTGGATGAACTGGATTTACATAACCACATCTACGATCGCTTTCCTATTCCAGCATGAGCGGTATTTACATATCAACAGTTGATTATCTTGCAAGGCTAAACAACTGAATGAACATAACCACACCCAGGAATCCTTTCCCTCTTTCAGCTGGCTGCATTGGAAGCAGTGGTCCAGACACTGCTTACATTACTATTATTGATTCTTTTGCTGTGCGTCTGGACAGCTTGCTCATATATTAATTTGGGCTTTCACACCTTTGATTTCATGAGTTCTGGCCTTTACTTCCCATCATTCATCAGGGAATCACCTTTAGCAACTCCTTTTTCCTTGGAAGGCATGCTGCTGTCTTCTGTGATCTGTGCTCTGTGTATGATGATTACACAAAAGTACAAGTTGCCTTAGAAAATTATCACTTCCCCAACATTTGTTGTTTCTCTACCTCATCACCTACAGCAGCATGCAGCTTCTCAAAGTCCAATCTGCAATCTAATTATCTTTTTTTAAAATAAGGCTGTATTTAAATAAGGTTTAGTCCTTGGTGAACTGCCCTAATTATAGCGTCTGTGATCTCTACCTCTGTGTAACCCTTTTGAATGCCACTTTCAATCTGATACACCAAGCTGCTTAGATGGGAGTCCCCACTCTTTCCAGTTACTTTAAAGTCTTTCTTTAAAATGAGTTCTGTTTTCTGGGGGGATGGTAACAGATTTTCCACAGAGGTCTGGCTTTTAATTTCTTTCATTCTTAAGTGAAACAGTATTTTCAAGCAATCTTAGTGTTTTGGTATACTGTTTCTGAGTTATCTGTACTTTGGTTGTTTCCGTTTGCTCCTCTTCTGATGTAGCAACAAGATGTAAAATCTTGGTTTTTAATGCCTAGCAATGTAGACAACCCCTGATTTTCCAAGTTTTCCTGTCCATTTGAGTAGCTTTTTATATAATTATAGCAATATTTTTTTTGCTGCAATTCACTGCAACTTGTCCCAGAAATGCCTAGAGAGCCACAGACTTCTCTTAAATGTTCATCCATTAACGGGTGTAAAAGTCCTTCTACCTCCATATGCAGGTCCTCTCTTTCCCAGCCATAGTGCTTGCAAATAATTAATTTTTTTCTGGCATTTTTTCTTGAACAGTCTACAGCAGCTTCAGGTAGGCTTTTCTTTCAGTGAGGTCAGATCATTTCAATGTAACCTCTCCGCCCTGTGCTCACCCAATGTTATACTGCTGTTAAAACTAGAATTTTATCAAACTTATTATTTAAAAAGCAAATAAATACAGATTTCACAAGCCCTATTTCGGTACAGTCCTTAGATCATACCCATCTCTTCTGTTTCAATGAGAGCCATCCTATTTCACTCCCCCCTCAGCAGACCTTCCATCCTTAAAGGGACAGGTCACAAGTAAATATAACCCTGGCATTTCCTTACGAGTGCTACAAAGCCATCTGGTTCAATGGGCCTGACTTCTCTAAAACTACTATGAACTATTTTAAAACTGCACATTTAAGTTAAACTTCATCAGCAAAATTAATGGACTGTCATTTTCAAGACCTCTGGTGCTATTTCACACTGTTTAATCAACAGAGTTGTTTCCAAGAGGTCATAAGCACAGTTGCATCCATTTTTGATAAGTTAGAGGTCAGACTGAAGTACAGTATCACATTTAAAGAGTCTTATCCATTTTTTGACAAGAGATGATTTATTCCAACCATAGAACATTCAGTTCATTATCCAACAGAAGATTACCAGCCTGTCTCATGATTTAGAGAGTCTGATGGATGGTAAGGAGTACAGCATTTACTGTACATAGAAATAAGTTTAATAAAATGAGCTAGCTTTTAGAAGACAAAGAACAAAACAAAAGCAAAGGTAGTCAGTAGAGGAAAAAGGCCCCATTCCATTCTGCATGGTGTTTACTTCCAAATAGATGGTGGTTAATACGACAGCTAAACAGATTAATACATACTTTCTTTTCATAGCTATCTTTTCCTCTTCAGCTGTTTCATCCGGTTTAGATTAATGTTCCCCTAGTACATACTCTTCCTCTTTCCTTCCCCCAACACATTTTGTCTTATCAAGGTCTTGGATAGTCTCACTATTCATTGTTGATTACATGGTAATAGTCTTGAACAAATATACTTTATGCTTACAAACTAAATCCATGCATATTCTGTGATTGGGACATTCTTGTATACAGTATTGTTGCATAACAGGCAAACACATTAAAGAAAAAAAACATTGAATTAATACAGAAAACAGAATAGAATGTTTTCATAGACATTGTCTTGTTGGATAAGTTAATATTATCCATCTATAGCAGCAGTTCTCAAGCTTTTTGGGCTCCGGAGCCCTTTACATGCGTAAAAATTTATGTGGAGCCCCAGCCGTCCACTGATTGTATGTGTGGTACCTATAGATGTTTCCAGTTTGTCAACCTCGCGGAGCCCCTGGAGATGTCTCGCGGAGCCCTGGGGCTCCACGGAGCAGTTTGAGAAACACTGATCTATAGTATCTGGTTTTGTGTTCTGTGTTATAGTAGACTGTTGTTAATTTTACGTTAGTCAGATGATTGGCTATACTGAAATCAATGCACTTTTGTGACACATTTCTAGTCTTATTGGAGCGTGAACATATGCTATAATTATGAAGGGCAAATGAGTAGCCATCTTTATCACCACACATCTCTTCCTTTTCAATCACTTTTACACCAAATTCAGTCATATTTTAGTACTAAATTTCCCTTGTTCTAAAACTTTGTTGCAGACCAAATCAGAATAGGTCCGATACAGGGAGGAAAAAAACCCACACAGAACATGGATTTTTTTTTATATATATCATTACTGTCTTCCTCAATAGACCTTAAAAATGGCTCCTGAGATAACATGGTAATAAACCTCTGCTGGCAGGAGAGAGTAGGCCAATCTTTCCCTTAACGCCTTGTGTAGTCACATGGAACTCAATTTGATAGAACTACACAGAATGACCGTAAAGGTAGAAATTGGCAGTACACAATGAAGTGCCTTGATGCATATCAGTTCTAAACATCTGCCCCCATAGCTATGGCTTTATATCATACTTTTATATTATTTGTGCCTTCATTTTATAGTAATGTTTAATTTTTCTTAAACATTGTGATTCACTACACTAGGGAAGTTGTTTTGAATATTCACCTATGGGATATGGGCAATCTTTTATGCAACAGAAGGTCCTTTTTGGCTTAAATAAAAGATGTCAGCTGTTCCAGTTTTTTATTTCATACAGAATACTAATCAGTCACTCTCAAACATCAGTGAACTGAGCTATTTTGAATACGGGTATCTCTTGAGGATTACCTAATACTGGTCAGCAGCAGTAGGCAGGCAAAGTGATTGCCAAGAATCCAAGAACAGCCAGAGAATCTTGAGCTCAAAGAAAACCAGTGTTTCTTGGAACAGTCATCTAATTTTTATATAGTTTTCTGTTTTATAAACAGTATTTCACTTATAAGCTCTTCAATTTTGCTTGTTTACAGGTATATAGTTCCACAAATTGAATAGAACCAGACTGTGATTTTAATTACATCCATGTACAACTGGAATAACTCCACTGATGTCATTGGAGGTACCCTGGATTTACGTTGCTATAGCAGAGATCAGGATCTAGCAAAATAAAAATTGGGCAACTAGTATGTCCTTTCTTCAGTTGCTGCCACCACCTAGTTATAGACTTGGCTGAGCATAAGCTCATTCCATTAGGTTGCCTTGTATAGCTGCACAGAACACAATGCCTTTTCACAGTGAAGACAGACAAACATTACAAACAGCAGCTTTTGAAGAGAAGGGCGGAGAGTGCAAGGTATGGCTCATTTCCCCTTTGAGCAGAACCCAGGAAGCAAGGAACTAAGATACGCTACTTTCACACCTTCCATTCCTGCTTCTCCAACTTCAAATCTGTGCTAGTTTGAATGACCCTAAGAGGCTATTCAAGCAGCTGAAGATGAGAAGAGTAGCATGCTAGCCACACCACAAGGAAAGAGAATAATGTAGAGCTGACTATGCCATCTGCGAAGTCCCCTCCATCAGAGGAATCAACAACTAGCTGTTTAAGGCAGTGGTGGCCCATGAGTCATTTTGTTTACCGTTGCCCATGCACAGGGTTGCCAGATTCTGCTGGTTTTAATCTACATAGTATTTTTTTTCCCTACCAGTATTACCATGCACCTTCTGGGTATAGTGTACTGTCTTGTCTAGTGGCGCTGAGACCACATATAGAGAGAATAATGAGTTTGCTCTCCAGCCTTAGCTAATAGCCATTTGGCTTTTAACTCATTCAGTAGAGGCTTGTGCATTAAGCTTCAGAGGGGCCAGGTTCAATTCCATCTGCAGACAACCAACACTGTGAGAGCCAAGTGCTTCCTCTTCATCCAATCAAAGTGTTGCTCAGTGCCCACTGAGATGAAGGAGTGCTACTTATGCAGCCCACTCAATAGCCTAGGTTGCCCCTCGTTGGTTTAAGATGTCTTGCCCCCTGCTATGTACACCGTGCAGTGCTCAGAGGCAGAATCTATCCTCAAACCTCTGATGCTTTAAGAAGACAGAGTGTAGATGTTGGAACACTTCATGCTTTGACATGGAGCAGCATTCCTTTGGTGACAAATTAATTAATGCATATCATGCTTGGTGATTTAACTCATCTTGTGTGGCAACCCAAGTTATGCCTGACCGGTCAGAAGCTCATGGCCAAGATAAGTTTAGTGGATTTATCTAGCAAGCCTGACAAGGTTACATTTTCTTTTAAACAAAAGTATAAAAGGTCACTGAATTGCCACAACTGTCCTTGTAAAACCAGCATCACTGACACTAAGTGAGGAAAGGGAATGACTCTGTCACTCAGAAGACCAAACCACGTTCTGACATTTGCACGGAAAAAGAGAAAGATAGTCAGAGAAAGGAATCTAACATCAACACTTGAAGTATTCTCCTTCAAAATGCAAGCCTCACTAAAATGTAATTTATTCTTTAAGTATTCAGGATGAGAAATAAAGTGTCTTATGTAACAATGGTTAACTGTGTTTTATTTCTAAAATGCAATGTCTTCTATGACTATGAAAAGTAAATGACAATGCAAAGCCACCTTTTCACCTGCAGTCATGCACAATTTCTCCAATCTGTTTCCACTGTAATCAATTGTAATGAAAGAGATTTCCCCACTCTTAGAGGCAGGTTCCTTTATGCATTGTTCCAGGTTTCAAATTCATTTTACTTATGCATCATAATCTATAATTATACAAAGACCAAAAATTAACACAGCATATTACAAATACAGAGAAAGACAAGTGTTTATGTATAAAGCTAAAGAAAGCAAACAGTTTTGACAGAAAGCAGCATAAAAACTCACTGGTGAGATGCTGAAGTTGGCAAAGTAGGAGAGCCAGGACAGCACAAAGTTGTGGAACCTAAGAGAGGGGAGGAAAAAGAAGAGAAAAATGATGACAGCAGAGAGGTTCAAGGACAAAAGTAGGAAAGCAGGAGGACATCTATGATCTTAGTCAAAGGCTTTGTCTACACTGCCAGTTTTTTTGGCAGAAAATATGCTAATGAGGGACTCATTCGCATAAGTCACAATCTCATTAGCATATTGTCTGCCGTTTCTTTCTGTTCAAGGGGTTTTTGCGCAAAAAGAAGCTGTGTGGCCTTTTTTTTTTAGTGCAAAAAACCCATTTTCGCAAGATCCTTATGCCTGTCCTGGAGAGGCATAAGGGTCTTGCGCAAAACGGGGGTTTTGCACACACAAAAAAGTCCACGCTGCTTCTTTTTGCGCAAAAACCCCTTGAGCAAAAAGAAATGGCAGAAAATATGCTAATGAGTCCCTCATTAGCATATGTTCTGCCAAAAAAACTGGCTGTGTAGACGTAGCCAAATAATTTTGGTGAGAGAAGCAGCATACTGAAGAAGATCTAATATGGAGTTTTAAGACATTGCAGTGCTATCCAATAGAAAAGGCAAAAATCATGGCTAGTTATAGCCTGTGAAAAGGTTGGTTACATCCTCAGGTCTAGCTGAGATCTGCTTGGTGCAGGACCCAAGGCAAAGTGGGGTTAAGGTTGTATGCTGCCTTTACATCCTCCCTGTAAGGGGACAGATTGGGGCTGGCTCACTGCCGTCAAATTAATCTTAGGTCTGGCAAAACTTGAACCCGGCTGCATATTCTAGAACTTTGGAAAAATTAGGATAAGGAAAAAGAATGGTGTCTAGAGAGACAAATGAAACTGAAGCATAGCTTTCCTCCAGGACAAGTGAAATCAGGTATGCTGATGAGGACAAAAGGGACCCAGCGATTAAAAAACAGTGGCAGCCAGAGCCCAAGGCCCTTTAAATTACCACTGGAGAGTTGCACGGTATTCTCCAAGTGGCTCTGAGGACTGGCTGTGGGAGGAAGGGAGCCAGCGTGGCATGCTCCGGGCAGTGCTGAAGGCTGGCTGCTTCCAGCCTCGCCCCTTCTGGGAATGTGGAACTGGCAAGGGGCCTGGCAAGGCTGTCGGTCTCCTGGGTGAAATAAGACTCCAGCTATAATACTTGGTTTTGCTACAGCTTATATTCATAGTATAGCTGTGTCAAATCAGTTAAAAGACAATTTATTAGCAACTTCTTTTATGTAAATTCTGCTGCTGCATGAGAGTAAACATGGATACATTATTTAAATGGGTGAAATGTATCATTCTTTACTACAGTCCTGTTTCAAAACAACAATTCAGACTGTTTCATAAACAATGGTATAAGAAAATGTGTTTCTGACACTGAGCTTGATATACACACATTTCATTTGTATTTAGAATTTTAAAACCAACACAAATGATATTTTTTTAAAAATCAATAAAAAGGCAAAGCCTTTTTTAGACAAATATTAGTTTAAGATTGTGAAAAAAATATGTCCAAACACCATCAGGCCAAGCAGACCTACTGAGAGAAATTTGGGGCCTCAGTACATCATGTTCTTTGGGGCTTCACCACCTTCTGTTTCACTTTATTTAAAAAGGACATTACAGACATTTGGGGAGGTAGGCGAAGCTCACAGACCTATTATTATTGTTTTCATTCCTCCTTCTTATCAGCCTGAGTAAAGCTTAAAGAGATGGTTTTGCAGTTCAGGCTTAGGGCTAAATTGTCAGTGTACGAACTATCCAGAGTGAAGGGTAGTGCAATGTTGTGCTGCTTCTGGACTAGCTTGGGCTGGGAGACAGTGATTCAGGAAATTACAGTCTCTTTCCTTGTCTCTCATTTGGTGAACTGCACCAAGCATGGGCATGTCTACACTAGGGAATTATTTCAAAATAAATAAATTGGAAATAATAACTCTCCAAATAACTATTCTGAAATAAGCTTATTCCCTAAGGAAAGCAGGGGGACATATTTTGAAACAACCAAATAACAAGCCTGGTAGTGTGGATGCTCTGCTTATTATTTTGAAATAAGGGGGTAATTTTGAAATAACTCCCTATTGCTCCTCATGGTTACTATAGCTAAGCCTCCACTCCTTCCTGCTACTTCTTACTTCCAGGAGGTGGGATTTAGTGGCTCTTTAGAAACAGCTACTCCTTGTGTGTGGCAAATAGCATTACAGCACCGAAGCACAAGGAAGTAAAGACACACTTTACACCTTACTCTCTTTCCTTGCACAAGTATGTAGGAAGGTCCAACAACTGGTTAGTAGTGAGTTGAGGTAAGGACAGAATGAGCAGTTTAACTTGGAATTTCCATGGTTCTGCAAGTTGTAGTTTCCTTGGAAAAGGATTTTAGTCTGGCTGCATAATAATAATCTTTAACATTGGCTTTTGCATTTCAATAATGTCTGTTTATTCCACAAGTCATATTTGCATTGTTAGATTTCAGTTTGTTTATCATTTCTATTTTGTCTGTGGGAAACAATCAGTTTTTCTCTGTAGATGAACTGAAAGAAAAAAAAGAGAGAATCCATGACACAATGTACTGAAAACAAAACAAAACAAAAATCAACAACAAACCTCTTTTAACCCCTTCCCCAATTTATTTATTTATTTATTTATTTGAATCCTCTTTTGTTTTCTGGTCAGTTGCATTCATTACTCTTCTGTATAAGACTGTGAATAACTCAGCATATCAGCCTGTGCCCTTTACACAGTACATTTCTAACAGGGAACAAAGGACAAATTTCCCAGTTCTAGCTCTCATTCTTCTGAACTCTTGCCAAGTGTACCATCTTTATAAATGAAACTGTAAGTAATGGAAAAAAAATTTCCAAGGTCACAGCTCAATAAGACTATAGGACCAAATTAATCAATTAGCCTGTGAATGAACTTCAGCAGAGTTTGATCCATGTTTACTGGATGAAACCAATGACCTTTACAAAGACAAAGAAGAATTTTTACTTGAAGTCAATGGAGTTAAGCTAGCAACCACTCTGTTACTAAAGCTTTGCTATTGTCAGCTATTCCTAATCATGGAATAAATGAGAAAACAAATAACATGACAGATGTGTGTTGTTATGTTCCTGAACACATTACTGGAAGATGATGAGATGCAACAGTAATGAGGGTAGTGCAAGAATTTATATAGAATTCAAAAGAACAGAATAATGCAGAAATAAGGTTATCAAATTTAAAGTGGACAATTATAATTAATTTATCATATGATGATCATGGTTTAATATCTATCAGTTTCAAACTGACCATACTAAAATTTGGTTTCAAAGATGATGGATAGTTCTTATGCAAAGATTTAGTCTGATATAAAGGCATTGATAATACTCATTAAAACATTTCCATTTTTAACCCTTCCAAAAAACACATCCTACATATGTTAAGGCTGCTCTCAGTTCTTCCTAAGATCAGGGAAGTACAACTGAGGCTTTAACTACAAAAGCTGCATTGAATATTTGCCCCATATTTTGATGCAAAAACATTTCTAAATAAAATTAAGACACAGTGATTTAAATAAGCTTTTTAGAACAAACTACTTTTTAGAACGTTTTTGTAACTATATAAATCTCTACTGAAATGGAAGTGCTGGCAGTATTCATTTTTGAGTGAAATTAATATATTGGTTGTCAAACAA
Organism: Rafetus swinhoei; assembly: GCA_019425775.1. Lineage (NCBI taxonomy): Eukaryota > Metazoa > Chordata > Testudines > Trionychidae > Rafetus > Rafetus swinhoei. The sequence continues at coordinate 30,884,017 of CM033439.1, read as the reverse complement.
CAATCCTATTTGCAGTGGATTTTCTCTTGATCCGATGGGCTTTCAGTTGAGCTGGAAAGCACTATTACTTCAATATGTGTTTTAATCATAAAAAACAGCATGAAAACAATTTAATGAAAGAAACAATCTAAAGAGAGTCAGGTATAATCCAGTTGAGAGAGCCATGACTGGGAATCAAGAGACCATTGCTTTGCTGCAAGTCAAGCTCTCTCAGTGTATGTCTACACTGCAGGGCTATTTTGGGATACTTCTGGTATCCTGAAATAGCTATTCTGCATCTTTGAAACAAGCCCAGTATTTCAAAATATAACTGGCTCGCTATCCCGACATCCCTGTAAACCTCATTCTATGAGGATTAAGAGACATAGTGGTTTATTTCAAAATTATTACAAAATAAGCTATTTTGAAGTTACTTTGAAATAAGCTATGCAATTTGCGTAGCTCAAATTGCGTAGCTTATTTTGAGCTAAAGGTGCAGTGTGGATGCACCCTCACTGACTTAATGTGTGACTGTTGGCCTCTTTGTATCTTTATTTCCTCATCTGTAAAATGGAAATAACAATGCTTGAACAATTTTACAAAATACTTTGTTAACTAGTGCTAAACATTTATATTATTAAAACTACTTTAAAAACAGTATATTATTACTCATGAGACAAAAGAATCATTATAAGTGTAACCCCCTTTTCCCTCCCCGGGTTACTGGGGAGCAGGTCACACTCACAGGTGGGCCTGGGCGCTTGATGTTTTAACCCAAAAGAGATCCTGAGCACCCCAGTGGTGATGGTGTTTAGTTGGGGAAAAGCCCTATCCACCCCCTTGCTGCAGTCCCCTGCTGGTAATGAATGTAAAGTGGCGGTGCCTCCACCTGGCTGGCCTTGTACACACTCACTGGTGTGCCTTGAGAGCCTCCAGGAACATACTCATTCCAACATAAACCTGGATCTAATTCCAGAACAACTACAAATCATATACATCTAATAGAATACTTTAAAATAAACAATCTTTACTTAACTTAAATAAACAGGGATTAACAGATTTAACAATGATTAGCATTACAAAACACATAACAATAATTGAAGCTTATATAGCTAACATTTGTACTACCCAGTGACCCCACCCCAGAGTGTGCACACCCCTGGACTCACAGTCCCAGACACTTGCTTGCGTTGGCGCGCTGATGCTGAAGCTGTAGTGGAGGTTTGGTCCAGGCTAGACAGCAGCTCTGTCCCAGGCAGCACTTTTTCAACCAGGCCCAAAACTTACTGCCTCATGCTGTGCCTACTGGAAGCAGCCTGCTGAATCCCAGTTCCACACAGGCATCTAGTTCCGGTCTGCAGCTGCCCTCCAACAGCCCCTGGACTGGATCAATCTCCTGGCAGCAGCCTGGCTCCCCTTCGGTTCCAGACTCCAAGGCAGAGTCCCAGACTGCTAGGCCTCTTTTCTTCAAGCACATGGAGAGAGAGCAGTCCTCTCTCACACCAGAGTCCTTCCTTCCTGTTTTTCCCAAGGGCTCATGGGAATTGTAGTCTGGATTGCAGCACAGGGTCTTTCCAGGAAAAAAACAGAGGCCCCTTTAGTAAGGGGACTACATAAGCAAATAGATTCTAAATAATGATGGCACACAAATTAATGTTTCCATTAGAAAGGACTCTAAAAAAATAAAGATGATCATGACCTAGAATCCTGGATGCTACCACCTTGTCCCCTTGAATTTCAGAAAATATCCAATCTAGATATAAATTTTGCATTTTGAATTAATCTTTGCAATAACTTAAACCAGATGAAGGGATGCTAATTTCTGATCTAAACTTGCTAATTGCCACATATCCTATGCATGTCAATGCACAGTGCAACACAGCATATATTCTTCCAAGTGCTGCAACATCTTGATAGTCTGGAAATAGTAACAGATAATTAAGAAGAGAGACCTTTGCTACTGCATTCAGCTGCTAAATAGGGCTTCTTTACATTCTCAAAATGTAAAGACCTTGGCAAATTTTGTGACAATATCTACTTGCACTCTTTAATAGCTTGTAATTATTGATCATATTTAAAGCACTGGCACATTTTTGAAAAATATGGGAATGTATATGGTGAGTCACAATATTTGGTTATAGTCGGTGTAATATACTAATAAAGCTGTCAAGATTAGGATATAAATAGATATATGGAGCTGGATTGTGATCTCACAAAAATGTATCTTGTGGGTAACTCATGAGTTGCTGAGTACCTGCAACAAACATTTCAATCAATGGATTGAAGACTGTGGTTTCTTTGTCTCTGCTGAAAATCAGCTCACTTATTTAGGTGCCTAAATATTGACATGGATGTCCAACTCTATGCACACATTTCAAAATTCTGACCTACATGCTTGTGAAAGTTGTTAGTTTATTATTATTATTATTATTTATATGGTGGTAGTATCAAAAGTATTCAGTCATTGTGTAAGGCACTGCACAAACAGATCACAAAAAGACTTCCTGGTCCAAAGAATTTATCATTCAAGGTTGACTTCCTGTCTTCCTCTTTGAATCTGCAGGACCAGTACAATAGAAACAACAATGCTGTAAGTCTTCTCCCTAATTACACATGTCCAATGCATTTAATTTGTATGTACATATAAAATGTATGTACCTTTGAGTTTAGAGCATAGTGAAGTACCTCCATTCAAAAGAATTCTCTTTCATTCAGTTTAATTTGTTTATATGCACACAGCACATTCCGTTTCCTTGTTCATAGATGCAGAAATCAGTACATTTACAACACAGCAGCCCTGTCACCTATCATCTCATGTAGTAGCTTAAACTGGAATAAAAGAGACTCTGTCTTTGGGCTTTCAGGTTGCCACCTGTTTCTCTTATGGTTCTTATCATGCTGTGTCCTCTCTTTAGACTCTCCCTTTGTATTTAAAAAATAACTAGCCCTAAACTTGCGCATTCAGCTCGCCCTGTGTTTCCTTCTCCTGGTCCCTAACTCCTTGTGGAAGTCAAACCAGTAATGCAGGACCCGGATTTATAAGTAGAATTTGGGCCAACGAACCCTCAGTTCCTTCCAGTTTGGCCTCAAGTTTTCTATGGAATGTGATCATGGACTTTGGATGTTTCCCTTGTAAATATAAAAAGGCTTTGGGCCAGCTATTCAGTTGTGACACAGCTTTAGCAATGACAGTGATGGCAAGAGAGATCAAAGATGGCAAGAGAGATCAAAGTTTTACATCACCTTTACACTCCTTGCTCCTTGGGATGGCCAAGGCTCAAAATGGGCTCAGTTCAGCACATAGATAACTATTCAATTTTGATGGCTTGAATGACTCCTAGGCTATGTCTAGACTACGCTTTTTTTTTTTTGAAAGAAGAAAAGCAAATTCCGCAGGAATTTGCATATCTTCTTCCGATCTCACTTTTGAAAGCGGGTCTTTTGAAAGTGAAAGTAGTCTGGACGCAGTTTTTTTCAGGAAAAAAAAACCCTCTCTCAAAAAATTGCTCTTCCTTAAAAAATGAGGTATACGCAGTTTTCCGAAAAAGGGGTTTTTTTCTGAAAAAAATGTGTCCGGACTATTTTCACTTTTGAATGACCTGCTTTCAAAAGTGAGATCGATCGGAAGAACATATGCAAATTACATGGGATTTGCATATCCTCTTTCAAAAATAAAGCATAGTTTAGACGTACCCCTAGGGAGTTGTTATATTGTTCAGGGATTGTTGGAGTGCAGCATACTTCAGCCATGCCCCTGAAACATCTTTCCTGGGAGAGGCCTCAGTTATCCATTCAGAACAGCCCTTTGGCCTCTTTGCAAGGCCAGAGTGGAACAAAATGACTGGAAAGGGGGCCAGACTCTGGCTTCCAGACTTCTTGCCTATTCTGTAGATAGCTGACATACCACAGAGTTTCCACATTTCATCAGACATTGTTGGGTTGTTTTTGTTTACCAAAATGATGGGGCACATACAAATACAATGTAAAAAAGTTGCTGAAAATCAAACCAAACTCTTCAAAAAACCAGTATATCTAGGATGCCTAAACATCTTCCACCTCTCACAGACACCCGTTACCCACCATCAGTATTAATAAATTAATGGAGATTGCCTATTTCTACAACTGGAAGGGACCTTGAAAGGTCATCAAGTCCAGTCCCCTAACTTCACAGCAGGACCAAGTACCATCCCTGACAAATTTTTGCCCCAAATCTCTACATGGCCTACCACAAGGATTGAACTCACAACCCTGGGTTTAGCAGGCCAACGCTCAAACCACTGAGCTATCCCTCTGCCTGAAGTGCTCTTCTGTACTTGTTCCTAGGGCCAAGTGCCCTCAAAAGCATGCATTTCAGTGTACAGGCACATTACAAACTTAGCCTTGGGAGGAAGTGGTGTGTTTGAGTGATTTGGTGGCTAATTGCTCCACAAGTACCCCAGAAACAGCATTGCACCTTGTGCATTCTGGGACATTACTGATAGTGAAGTCTTGGAATGGAGCTGCAGAAGCAATGTCAGGTGCAGGCAGAGAGCACATCAACAAAGAGTACAAGGGGAAATGTCCCTTTCCAAGTAAATGCAAATGTCCAGGCGAATTCTTATTTTCAGGTGAACAATCTTAGCCACTCTTAAAGATAAAGTAAACGTACTATGGGCTAACATGGTGACCCCATCTAATTATTTTTGGTGCAAATCTATGTGTATTTGAGTCTTAGCAGAAGCAGTAACAGTGCCTCTTCAGTAACTATGAATCCTTTTTCTTTTTGCAGTGAGGATTTCAGTGTAAGTTATGGCTGCTGCTGTTTATTAAGTCAGAACTTATAGTAAATTTATGTCTGAAAATAGCAAAGAATTAGGACCTTAGGGTATGTCTATACTGCATTCCTCTTTCGAGAGAGGAATGCAAATGCAGCCGAGCAAAATTGCAAATGAAGTGCAGATTTGAATTTCCCGTGCTTCATTTGCATAATCGCGTCCAGGCACTATTTCGAAATAGTTTCTTTTTTTCAAAATAGGGTATTTCGAAATAACGCCCGGATGCGATTATGCAAATTAAGCACGGGAAATTCAAATCCATGCTTCATTTGCAATTTTGCTCGACTGCATTTGCATTCCTTTCTCGAAAGAGGAATGCAGTGTAGACATACCCTTAGTTTCCAGAAGGTGTACTATAATTTGGGTATATTATAAAGTGTTCAGTAAAGTTTTTGCTCGTTTCATATTATTTTTAGTCCACATTAGGAAGGACTATTTTGTTTTTATCATTTCTTTCTTGCCCTGTAACATGCTGAAAAATGACATCTGGTCCTACTGTTCCCAAGTGGGTTGCTTGACATGTTCCAGAATGAATACAATGTTTGAACATTTCTCATTCAAACCAGCTTGAGATGTTGTGATATGTTTTGCTTTGTTGGTTCCTTCAAAATGAACTTTAAAATAAGCTTTAAATTCCAAAGCAAAATTATTTTCAAAGAGCATGCCTGAAAGCAATCCACAGCAATGTCACATGAAACAAAACTTTATAATATGAAACTGTTACTGAAATAGCTATCAAGGTCACCTTATGCAATCAGATTTTGTACTTTTTACAAAAACCTCTCAAACAAATGCAGCATTAGGAAGGTAACATCAGTGATCTAAGCACAGGGCTAGGAGCTAGAGATTCCCAAGTTCCTTTACTGGTTCTGTGGTCTTTGAAAAGCATTGACTTCAATGGAAGTAGGATGGGCCCTTCATGTTTGTACAGTGTTTTGAGGATGAAGACAGCCAATAGCCCATAAAAAATCGAATATACAAAAAAAAAAAGCCTAAAGTGCTCAGATATTTATCCTATATCACCATAACAAATAGATTGATGCAAAAGCAATGAGGTGTCCTGTGGCATCTTAGGGTACATCTACACTGCAGGCTAACGATGCGAATTAACACACTCAACGTCAGCTACGTTAATTGCATAGCTGAAGTCGAAGTACCTTAACTCGGCTTCTGGTGCTGTCTACATAGCAGGAAATCGAAGGCAGAACATTCTTCCTTCCACTTCCCTTATGCCTCGTGAAATGAGGGTTACAGAAGTCGGAGTAAAAAGCTCATTATTTTGAAATTATTTCAGAATAACGGGCTTGCTGTGTAGACATGCACGCTGTTATTTCATAATAATGCCACTGTGCAGACATGACCTTAGAGACTAACCGATTTATTAGGGCATAAGCTTTTGTGGGTAAAATCCACTTCATCAGATGAATTGGATTGGAAATTATAGAGGCAGGGGCATCTATAAGAACAACAAAAGAAGTTATTTGTCAAGTGTAGGACTAGATGTATGGGTTTTGAGGAAAGGAGTTAGATCAGTGCTTGGCAACCAAAAATAGGGAGTGGGCCACATGAGGGGCCCTCCTTCACCTTAATGGCCACAGCAACCAGCAGCCCACTGGGGTTCCACCTGCGGCCCCCACAGCCTGTGTCTGTCCCTTTACTCAATGAACATAAGAACGGCCATACTGGGTCAGACCAAAGGTCCATCTAGCCCAGTAGCCTGTCTGCCGACAGTGGCCAGCACCAGGTGCCCCAGAGGGGGTGGACCAAAGACAACGATCAAGCAATTTGTCTCCTGCCATCCTTCTCCAGCCTCTGACAAACAGAGGCCAAGGACACCATTTCTATCCCCTGGCTAATAGCCTTTTATGGACCTAACCTCCATGAAATTATCTAGCTTCTCTTTAAACTCTGTTATAGTTCTAGCCTTCACAGCCTCCTCTGGCAAGGAGTTCCACAGGTTGACTACGCGCTGTGTGAAGAAGAACTTTCTGTTATTAGATTTAAACCTGCTACCCATTAATTTCATTTGGTGTCCTCTAGTTCTTCTATTATGGGAACTAATAAATAACTTTTCTTTATTCACCCTCTCCATACCACTCATGATTTTGTATACCTCTATCATATCCCCCCTCAGTCTCCTCTTTTCTAAACTGAAAAGTCCCAGTCGCTTTAACCTTTCTTCATATGGGACCCGTTCCAAACCCCTAATCATTTTAGTTGCCCTTTTCTGAACCCTTTCTAAGGCCAAAATATCTTTTTTGAGGTGAGGAGACCACATCTGTACACAGTATTCAAGATGTGGGTGTACCATAGTTTTATACAGGGGCAGTAAGATATTCTGTGTCTTATTTTCTATCCCTTTCTTAATAATTCCTAATATCCTATTTGCCTTTTTGACCGCCGCTGCACACTGTGTGGAAGTTTTCAGAGAACTATCCACGATAACTCAAAGATCTCTTTCCTGATTTGTCCTAGCCAAATTAGCCCCCATCATACTGTACGTATAGTTGGGGTTATTTTTTCCAACGTGCATTACTTTAGTGCACTGAGACACTGGAGCCCTGCACTTATCTTATCCTCCCCCTCCCTCCCAGCACTTCCAGAGTGCACAAATTGCCTGATTTACTCTCTGTCCCCACTCAACCCCCTCCTTTCCATAGCTTGAACAGCAGCAAACAGCTGATTTGCAGTGTTCCAGCTCTAGTGGGGGGGGGGGGGCGGGGGGAGTCAGGACAGAGTGCAAATCAGGGGCAGGAAGTGCGCGGGCTGAGGTGCCCTAGTGTGCGAGAGCCACATGGGGGAGGGAGACAGACAGGGGGTCTACAGGCTGCAGGTGGAGCCCCAGTAAGCCATATGCAGCCCATAGGCCACAGGTTGCCCACCACTGAGCTAGATGAAAAAAAAAGAGTGGCTACAGAGGGAACCTAGTCCTGATCACACTTATCCCTTCACTGACTTCAGTGCAAAGACTCCTCATTCATACAAGTATAAGTGAGATCAGAATCTGGCCCAGATATTGTAATGGGAAACATATACTGTGCAGGTCCACATAAATCATGAGGTTATACAGGACTAACAGAGGCCATTATGGTCAAATTCCAACTTGATTTAAACAAGGTGCAAACATAACTCAGCGTCAGCAAGTCTTTGAAGTTTCATCTGCATAGGCGTATGCCAGTTTTTAAATTTAATCTCTCTGAAAAATTCTTCTTAACCATTTGTTTTCATTTTCAGATGCCTCATCTATTGATTTATCTCTAATTATTTTGAGGACCAAGGTGGCCTTCAGTGATTTTCAGTGAGTTTCATCCTGTATATTTATCAAATTACTCATACCATGAATCTTATAATGTTTTTCCCCCACAGGGAAAACAGTTAGTCCTGTGCTACATTATAAAAAAAAGAGAAGCTTTAGAAGAGAAATTGACAAGGATGTACATGGTAAAAAAGCAACATCTTCCATATTCTTAACAAAGAAAAGATTTGTTGTTCTGCCCTTATCAAAAATATTGATTTTTGTTTATAGATACAAGAATCATTTTGAAAAGAAGCTTAGCTATGTGGATTTTTTTCTTAATCTTCTCTCGGGGTGTGTCTACACAGCAGGGCTTAACAAAATAAGCTACACAAATTGAGCTACGTCAATTGCGTAGCTTATTTCAAAATAGCTTATTTTGAAATAGGGAGCTCTACACAGCACATATTTGGAAACAGAGCACTCTTCCTCTGACTTCCCTTATTCCTCATACAACGAGGGTTACAAGAGTCAGAATAAGAAGTCCTCCAGCTTGACAGTATTTTGACACTATTTCGAAATAACTGCCCGCTGTGTAGACGCAGACTAAGTTACTTCAGAACAGCGCTAGTTATTTCAAAATAGTGTTTTAGTGTAGATGTACCCTCTCTGGAATAGGCTCAAAGGGAGGCACTGTGCTATGAGTCTGACCCAGCAGTCCTTTCTCACATCACATGCAGTGAACAGACCCTGTAAAGAACATACATATTATTGGTTTACAGCACAATGGAAATGGCAGTAGAATCTTAAAAATGATTTGCAAAATATAGTTAAGAATGAAAGCAGAGCATTAATAACTTGGGAACCTAAAAATAGTCACTTCCCTCCATATCAAGATAGTCATTGTTAGACATTTATCTCAACGGGAGCCTCTGAGTATTCAGAATCTTTGAATATCAGGTCAGTTAATTAGTATTCTATTGATATATTGTGTATTTGCATATATATATAGTTGGAGCTTAGCATTAGAAACAAAAATGCGAGTGTTACTTCATTTTACCTAAACATGTATTACCAGGATCAGCTCTAGAATATTCTCTCTGCAGTGCTCCATATACTTAGCAGAGAAGAACTCACAAATCATTTATATTACTCCTCCTCCTCCTCTTCTCCCTTAAACAAAGTAGGTCCATGCTTAGTTCATAGCATGCCAGCCGATATACTCAGACATTAATTATGTGATAAAATGTTTCATTGTCCCCAAAACTGCCTTTATACAGTAAGTAGCATTAACTTTTTACACTAAGATAGTCAGATTTTAACTGGTTCAAAGCAGCTTTACAGCTAACTTAACTAGCTTCCTAGAGCTTTCTATAGCATGGAGATATTTCTGGCTAGTGCAGGGCCTGCTTGAGTAATTTTATGTTATCCCCTTTACATAGCAGACATTTCAAGGGAATGGCTTTGAGGAAAATGAGGGAACTGCAACCTGCAGCTGATGCGCTGTAGCTAAAACAGCCTACTAAAGTTAAAGTCAGTAAGGGAATGCAATTAAACACCTGCAGCTGGCTCATGTCCACTGACTGTGGCTCAGGCAGTGCGGCAGTTTAACTGGTGAGTAGACATTCAGGTTTGGACTGCAGCAAGGGCTTTGGGACCATGCTCCCCGCAGTCCAAGAGCCCCAGAGTCTCTCCTTCCCAGGGTCCCAAGCCCAAACATCTACACAGAGTGCCTGCATCTACACTGCAACGGAACAGCCCCTTATCCTGAGCCTTACAAGCCCGAGTCAGCTGAAATAGCCCAGGTGTGGATGTTTAATTACAGTGTAGACATACCCATAGACATGAAGATGCAACTTAAGGTGTAAGAGAGCAACTCTGAGACCGGCTCAGGGCTTACACCCACCTTTCTTTCTGCCCTTGGGCAATATGACCAGCAAATTCTCTGTGTCCATTTCTACATCTGCAATAGAGGGAAAATAACAGTCCCCTACCTCCATGTGGTGTTGTGAGGCTTACTTCACTAAATATATGTAGTGTTTAAAGAAGTACTAGAAAGGGCAAAATATTCCGCTGCATAGAAGGAAACTATTCCATTGTGTAGGAAAGATAGAAAGTATGGCAAAAGGCCACCTTGGCTTAACCAGGAGATCTTGCATGATCTAAAAATCAAAAAGGAGTCATATAAAAAGTGGAAACTAGGACAAATTACAAAGGATGAATATAAGCAAACAACACAGGTATGCAGGGGCAAGATTATAAAGGCAAAGGCACAAAACGAGCTCAAACTAGAGCCATAAAGGGTAACAAGAAGACATTCTATAAATATATTAGAAGCAAGAAGACCACCAAGGATAGGGAAGGCCCATTGCTCAGTGAAGAGGGAGAAACAATAACAGGAAACTTGGAAATGGCAGAGGTACTTAATGACTTCTTTGTTTCGGTCTTCACCAAGAAGCCTGATGATGAAGGAATGCTTAACATAGTGAATACTAGCAGAAATGGGGTAGGTTTAGAAGATAAAATAAAAAAGAACAAGTTAAAAATTACTTAGAAAAATTAGATTTATGCAAGTCACCAGGGCCTTATGAAATGCATCCTAGAATACTCAAGGAGCTGATAGAGGGGGTATCTGAGCCTTTAGCTATCATCTTTGAAAAATCATGAAAGACAGGAGAGATTCCAGAAGACTGGAAAAGGGTAAATATTGTGCCCATCTATAAAAAGGGAAATAAGAACAACCCAGGAAACTACAGACCAGTCAGTTTAACTTCTGTGCCAGGAAATATAATGGAACAAGTAATTAAGGAATTCATCTGCAAATATCTGGAAGAAAATAAGATGAGAGGTAACAGCCAGCATGGAATTGTAAAGAACAAATCATGTCAAAACAATCTATTAGCTTTCTTTGATAGGATATCAACCTTGTGGATAAGGGGTAGACGTGGTATATCTAGACTTTAGTAAGGCATTTCACATGGTCTCGCATGACCTTCTTATCAATAAACTAGGCAAATAAAACTTAGATGGGGCTACTATAAGGTGGGTGCATAACTGGCTGGATAACCATTCTCAGAGAGTAGTTATTAATGGTACACAATCATGCTGAAAGGACATAACAAGTGGGGTTCTGCATGGGGTCTGTTTTGGGACTGGTTCTGCTCAATATCTTCATCAACGATTTAGATATTGGCATAAAGAGTATGATTATTAAGTTTGCAGATGATACCAAGCTGGGAGGGGTTGCAACTGCTTCAGAGGATAGGATCATAATTCAAAATGACCTGGACAAACTGAAGAAATGGTCTGAGGTAAATAGGATGAAGTTTAATAAGGATAAATGCAAAATATTCCACTTAGGAAGGAACAATCAGTTTCAGACATACAGAATGGGAAGCAACTATCTAGGAAGGAGCACTGCAGAAAAAGGTCTAGGGGTCATAGTGGATCACAAGCTAAATGTGAGTCAACAGTGTGACACTATTGCAAAAAAAGCAAACATGATTCAGGGATGCATTAACAGGAGTGTTGTGAGCAAGACAAGAGAAATCATTCTTCCACTCTACTCTGCACTGATTAGGCCTAAATTAGAGTAATATGTCCAGTTCTGGGCACCACATTTCAAGAAAGATGTGGAGAAATTGGAGAAGCTCCAGAGAAGAGTAACAAGAATGATTAAAGGTTTAGAGAACATGAGCTATGAGAGAAGACTGAAAGAATTGGGCTTGTTTAGTTTGGAAAGAAGAAGACTGAGAGGAGACATGATAACAGTTTTCAAGTATCTAAAAGGTTGTTACAAGGAGGAGGAAGAAAAAGTGTTCTCCTTTGCCTCTGCTGATAGAACAAGAAGCAATGGGCTTAAACTGCATCAAGGAAGGTTTAGGTTGGACATTAGGAAAAAGTTCCTAACTATTAGGGTGGTTAAACACTGGAATAAATTGCCTAGGGAGGTTGTGGGATCTCCATCTCTGGAGATATTTAAGAACAGGTTAGATAGACATCTATCAGGGATGGTCTAGAAGGTGCTTGGTCCTGCTGTAAGGGCAGGGGACTGGACTCGATGACCTCTCAAGGTCCCTTCCAGTTCTAATATTCTGTGATTCTATGATTAAACTATAGCCTCAGTATCAATAATATGAGCGCTCAGTGTACCTTCTCATATCTTGTTATCTCTTCTGTTTGGCCAGAGTGGCAGAATGCAATTTATTTTTTATAGACTTTTTCTCAGCTTGGACTAAGGAAAATTATGGAATCCAGTTTAGGAAGAGCGAGGTAGTTTTCTTTAGTTTTATGATTATATTCCAGTTTGATATATTTTTCCAGAAATAAGGAGCCCAGGTAAGGGTCTATATCTTTGCGAGTCTGTGTTTTAACACTTGACAACCACAATACAATAAAGTGTGGGGCCAAATCCTCACTGGTGTGAACTAGTACCGTTCCATAGAGCTCAAAAGAATACTGGGGATCTGGGCCATAGTTTCTGCAAGAGAGGTACAGTAAAACTCCAGTACTCCAGCACTCAATTGTCCAGCACTCCCGATAGTCCGGCATCAAAATGGCAAGCGCTCCTGACGAAACTGGGACAGAACCCGGAACCACTCAGGTCAGCCGCTGTCACGTGGGTTACAGCAGGGAGGAGAAGTGTTTGGCTCCGGTGAAGGGGAAGGGGAGGAGGAGGGCGATTGGGTTATGCACAGCATCCCGGCCAGCTGATTGAAAAGCCAGACGCTCAGTGCACGTGCCCCAGTGCCTGGAAGGAGACACACGTCTATACTCCGGGACCCAAGCATAAGGTTGGGGGCGGGGAAGGGGATTGTGTTGGGAATATGCAGTACCTCCTGATACTCGGGCACCACCTAGGTCCCAAAGGTGCTGGATTATTGGAAGACTACTGTAATAGCAAATAATTTTACTTCCTAGATAGGGTAAGCAGAGTGCCTGCTAATTTAATCATTTCAAGGGGCATATTTATTCTTCTATGCCCTAATAAGATTTTTTTTCCTTTGGCCTGAATTCAGTTCAGAGCTATTTTAATATGGTTCTGCTTATTGTGTATTGGCCCAGTTCAGAGGTGCTGAGTGCTTCCTCTGAAATGTGTCTAGGAGTTGAGAGCACTCTGCAACTTGTAGGAAGAGCCAGCATCTCCCCAGATCAGACCCTGAGTGATCCAGGACCTAATCCTATTCCCACTAAAGTCAGTCGGAGTTTTATAACAGATCCCATGTCACCCTAAGCCATTCAATATGTTTGCAGTTTAAAATATTCCAAAGATTATTTATTTTGATATGTACATTCAGCAAAAAGTATCCTTTGCTATAGGTGTTCCTTGAGTAATCTAAACAACACAGCTATAAAAGCAAGCTACTCCTGTAACCCCGCTTCTCAGCAATAATTAATACATATCAGAAAATACACGTGATCTTTACAATCTCCCACAAGTTCTCTCTCAGTCCCTCATAGGTAGGCCTTGAAGAATGTACCAAAGGTTGATAAATTATCACTGTTTCAGACTGGGGGAGCAAGTTCCAAAGATCACCCACCCAGCCAGCTGCTTTTCTCTAATTCTGGTGGATCTGGCTGGATTGCCTCTGCTAATTATAAAGATGTCAGTATTGTTCAGGGAAGAGAGGCACACTTTCTTGTACATAAATCACAAGCTATTTAAGGCTTTATATGTCAAAAGCAATATAGGACTAAAAAGTAGTATTTATAGATCTGTCTATCGAGGCCCTTCTTTAGTTCCCTAATAACATAGTAGAGATGGGTTGGATCACAGGGGTCCCATTGGGGTTCATCCAGTGTGCTGGTCATGCCACTGAGCCCACCTACCTGCACTCTGGTGCATCCCATCACCCTCCTGTCCTGGGCCAGAAGCTCTGATCTCCCCCAGCCGGGGCACAGAGTTGGGATAACAGCCTCCCACAGCAGAACAACACAGACACTGAGGCTACGTCTACACTACAAGTTTTTGCGGCAGAGAGTGTGCTAATGACGAACTCATTAGCATGAGTCGTGATGTCATTAGCATATTTTCTGCCGATGCTTTTTGTGCAAGGGGTTTTTGTGCAAAAAGAAGCAGTGTAGCCACTTCTGTTTTGTGCAAAAAAACACTTTCGCACAAGATCCTTATGCCTCTCCCAGGCTACACTGCTTCTTTTTGTGCAAATGCTCTGGCCTGGGTTTACAGCTCTCTGTGTCTTTAGAGTTCTTTGTTTTCAGCTTTCTTCATGTGTATCCTCTTAAAGTGGGAAGGCAGTTTCAAAAGTCAGCTGACGACAAAAGCCTTATTGCTTTTCATTTTTAAATAGACTTGCCCCTCAGGGCAGGAATCCTTTGTGTAGTTTCCCTAGACCCAGGGAGATATACCAGATTCAAGATGGAGTCCGTAACAGGTGGCATGGTCACATGTCTTTCTAGGACCAACCACAGCTGGGCTTACAAGAAAAACAAAACCATCCACTAGCTGTTGACTTGATCACTGAGCCTAAAGCATCAATAATGGCTTTTACGAGAGTACCTGGACTAATAAAACAGGTTCCCACTTAATATTTCTAACTTCACATACAAGAAAGATCTATATGCACATACATAGAATATACAGATTCAGCAGATTACAATTTTAAAATGGTATGTCACATGATGTACTTTGCATAAAGCACCTTTGAGCTATGCATATTCATAGGCCAATTTTGAGAAAGCATGGGGGCCATGACAATATAGTGTTAAAGTATTAGAATTTGGGAGTGTTTCAAAAGCAAAATAAATGTAGAATATAAAGAAATGCTTGTAGTGATTATCTCTTCTCGTTAATACAGTGATAAATAAATACACACATGGCATGTTATTAAATATCTTTACAGAACTAAATGTACGCCAACAAACATTGCTGCAGTTGAGCATTGGTGAAAGTGGGACTTCACAGCCCATTAAGTCTATATTTTCCCTCTGTAACCAGAGATAGAAAATCTCTGCTAGATAGCATTGTATTGATTTACTGGATACATACATATACCTAGCTTTTGCTCTCAGTTACACAGGCTCAAAGTTATTCAAGATTTATCAACATTAACTGAGAATGGAATTTGCTTCTTAATATTCAATAGTCCTCAAAATGTTTTAATTCTTATCTGAGAAGGGATGATCTCAGCGGTGGATTTAGAGTTAGTGAGGCCCTGTGCTCAGCTTTATTTTGCCCCTCCCCGCTTAGGAGCCAGCCAAGAAAAAGAACATTCACTCTTCCTGCCCCTCCCATTTTGCATTCTTTTTTCTTCATCCTCCTCCTATATTATCTTATCTTATAGATATTTCTGAAAGTTTGTTTGTGTGTTTGTTTGTTCCAAAAGTTCTCCGAAACGGTAAGAGCTAGAAACACCAAATTTTGCACGGATACTACTGATTTCCTAACTTCAATAACTGCATTGGTTATATCTCAAAATCGGTTCCCCCAGACCCCTAATTGGGCCCCCAGAGCCCCAATTTGGCCACTAATTCGCTTTTAGTATCTCTGAAATGGTAAGAGCTAGAAACACCAAATTTGGTATGGATATTACTGATTTCCTAACTTAAATAACTGGATTGGTTATTTCTCAACATCGGGTCCTCCAGTTCCCCCAGAGCCCTAATTGGGCCCACTGATAATTAGCTTTTAGTAGCGCCTGATCATAGAAACACAAAGTTTTGCACGGATACTACTGATTTCCTAACTTAAATAACTGGATTAGTTATATCTTGAAATTGGTTCCCCCAAAGCCCCAGTTGGGCCCACTGATAATTCCAAAAGATCTCCGAAATGGTAAGAGCTAGAAACACCAAATTTTGAATGGATACTACTGATTTCCTAACTTCAATAACTGGGTTGGTTATATCTCAAAATCGGTTCCTCCAGAGCCCCAATTGGGCCCACTGATAATTAGCTTTTAGTAGAGCCTAATCATAGGCATTTGCTGGACTCTTCTGTTAAGTGTGTCACATTAACTACAACTACGAGATCCTAGAGGATAAAGCATGTGGACACCTGCAGCACCATCAAGGGAAAGCCTATGGGGGAGAGGCTGCAGTGGGGCAGAGAATCAGCAACCTCCCCTATACTAGGGCACCAGCAGGTCTCCAGGACAGACCCAAATGTGGCTGATGCTGGCTAGGGTCTAGCCTTGCTAATTGTGGCTGGGAGAACCTCCAGCTATCACAGCCTCTCAACATCTTCATGCAGCCAGGCTCCGACTGAACCCCTTCTGGAAATTAAAGTTGCTTCCCTCCCTCCACACCCAAACAAGCCATCCCACCACTTGCCCTCCTTTGGGTTGCGTACGTTCTCCTGGCAGGGCTGTGTGCGTTATCAGCAATTGCCACGGGCATTATGCACTTTGCAGGATTCAGATCACAGTACAAAGAGGAGGTAGGTAGGAGGACAAGGTTTTGAGCACCGTGGAGCCTTAGGAGGACACAGTACACTCAGAACAGCCTATTCTCATTAGAACAGGTACGTTCTGCACCTGGATATCACTAATTGCACCTGATCTGAAGGTCTTTTGCTTTGTCTGATCAATGCAACTGGTCCAGCTGCCGCTAGGAAGTCCATTCAGGTTACCCCATGGACCATGCACTGAAGGCACTCAGGGAGTGGCTACTTGGGGAACAGTGATTTGCTGCTGCTGCAGAACCCAGGAGACATCCCCTCCATTTCTCAGGGCTTCTGGCAAGGAGGCTGCAGGCATTGGTTTGCATAGAGTCTTTAAGGGAAGATGGGCCTTCCTGATTTGTGCGGATTGAGAAGAGACACCCTATGGGATTTGTCATTGTGTAAGCACATCACTAGCTATGTTAATTTCTTAAAGTAATATATCAGAGAAAAGTATTTCCAATAAAATATGCTATGTTAATATAATTGACGTAGTTCATTCATCACACCTTTTACTATATTTTCCCCAGGTGACGCCGGGTATTTCTGCTAGTAAGTAATAAGAAGTAAATGAAAATAAAGTGAGGTACCTTGATTGTTTTTGTAGTCTAATATTTTTCTAATTTTTCTCGGTGGACCACTTAATGATCTTTCCAAATATTGTTTGTACCATTAGCTAACTATTACAAAATGCTTGGGATAAGAGCACTTTATAAAAAAAAAAAAACACACACATAACAACCTTTCCTCAGTACACCTGAATGGAGTTCTGAGAGTATAGTTTAAGAACTTCTGATCTAGCTGAAAGCTTGTATAGAATATCTCTTGCAACATTTCTTCAGTTAGAGTGCCCCTCAACAGTTTTTTGTTTTCTTTTACTGTGGTGAGGGTATAATTTGCAAACATAACAGCAGATTGCCTTGATGGCTTAAAAAAAAAAATCAACCAATTTCTCATTTTTATTATCCCATTTTTCTTCATCCTCAGAAAATGGGATTCATTAAGACTTCTAAACTGCTTTCATCCTCCAACCTCATAATTTTTTACTCAAATTTTCCATATTACCTGTGTTTTTCTGTTTATTTACTAAGAAATATTCTATCACATCCAATTAAATGGATTTTGGCCATAATGCAGTGTCTTCAGGGTAGGTTTCTTCCCTTACTTCAACAAAATTACCAATATTTTGTAGCTCCATTGCCACTTTCGAGAGTCCACTTGTTCAACTTTTGCAGTCATCATGGTATCTCCACAACTCGGCAAGTGGTCAAATAACAGATGTTTCCTCACCTATACTTTTTGATGAATGTTCTCTATTCAATATTTCAAAATTTTTAAAATAAGTTGACAAACTATCTTCTTGCTTAGCTTCAACTTTTTGCCTCGCCACTTTTTATTTATTTATTTTTGCGTTTTTGACTGCCAGACTCATAGTATCGCTTCAAGGGTCTAGACTGTGCTTGGTCCTGCCGTGAGAGCAGGGGACTGGATTCAATGACCTCTCGAGGTCCCTTCCAGTTCTAGTGCTCTATCATTATATGGATTATTGCTAAAAAACTAACCATGATTTTTAGGCAGATTAAAAATGTCTGAAAGATCAGAGGTGGAGCTACAGGTGGGCTGGGGTGGGCCATCGTCTGGACCACCCATTCCCCAATTAGGTTTAACACCAGTGGCAATGGAACATTTTTAATAGTGGAGTGCTGAAAGCCAGCCCCTGCTGATAGAACAGCCAGGTACCTAGGTAAAGTGTGTGTGTGGGAGCAGGTCTGGGCCCCCAGAAGGGCAGGGCCTCAGGACCCAGCACAGGAGCAGAGCTGCCGTGGTGGGTCCAGAGAAGAAGACTGACTGAGGAGATATGAAGATCTCCATGGCCACAGAGGACAGCTTCAGGTGCCCCAATGGGCACATGTGCTCCACCTGAAGGTGAGGAGGGCACAGTTCCATTGGCCATCTGAGTGCCCCACCTCCACGCTCCAGGATCTCCATCTCCCAGCCTCTCTCCCTCTCACCCATGGGCAACAGCCATTCGCCAGGTGGCAGCTAACAGCAGTGCAACACTACAGGGGCTGGAGAACTCAGGAGGAGGGGGCAGCGCAGCCATGCAGCCAGCCGCTGGAGAGAAGTGGCACTTTCCCACTTCAAAATGCGGCTTTTCCCCCACTAGCTATACAGCTTGCAGGCTCTCCATCCCCCAGCTGCCCCCTTCCTGCCATGGGCAGCCACAGCCGACCACTCTCCCCACTCTGCCAGCAGCCCCCACTCATCAGGTGGTGGCCAGCAGCATGAACACGGGCTGGAAGGCTTCAGGGGAGCATGGGGTAGCCACATAGCTGGCAAACAGAAAGAAGCGTCACTTTCCCACTTCAAAGCACCGCTTTTCTGTGCTGCTGCCCTGTGCGCCTCTTAAGCCTTCCAGCCCATGTTCATGCTTCTCGCTGCTTCCTGCCAGCTCTCCTAAGGCTGCAGCCTGCAGGTGAGCCTCCCTGTTCTTCTTCCCCTCCTGGCACTTCCCCCCCGCAGAATAGCTGCCCTCTATGAGAGGGAGGAGGGTGCTGGAACCAGTGCTGGACTGGCCGGACCTAGAGGCCCCATGTCATTGGGGGGACTCTGTGTGAGGGCGCAGTATGTTTCATTGTAACTCCACCCCTGGATGATCTATCATTGCACAGTCAGGTTGTAATATAAAACACAAAGCTGCATTTAGGCTGTGATTCAGCAAAGCACTGAAACACATGCTTCCCTTTAAGCATATCATCAGTGTCGCATGCTTAAACATGTGCTTCAGTGTTTTGCTATACTGGGACCTTAGTTCACATACCCTTAAAAGGTACCTGTATAATTCAAATAAAACCATATATTATGTCTTATCTTTTTCCCCCACCCAATCTTTTGTGAAGCTATTACTATATTTATATACGAACACTAAGGTTCAAATA
Organism: Rafetus swinhoei; assembly: GCA_019425775.1. Lineage (NCBI taxonomy): Eukaryota > Metazoa > Chordata > Testudines > Trionychidae > Rafetus > Rafetus swinhoei. The sequence goes on along the minus strand of CM033439.1, from coordinate 30,864,652 downwards.
AATATTTAAATCGGAGCAAAAATACAAGTGCTGGTTTAGAGTCACTCTGATCACATGTGCCTATTTTATACTGCAAAAACAACTATTTTCTGGTTTCAGTCCCTTCCTTTCTTTGTTCCACTGTGTAGCTAAGCCATTCCTTTTCATTTAATCTTTTTCCTGTTTATCTGGAATAGCCAAAAGAAACAGTTACAGTTGTGTGTTTGTGCCAGAAGGATTCAGTCACTGCTGTTCAACTCCTCCGCAGGCTTCACAAGGTATCTTTCTTTCGATTTATATTTTCCCAGTCCAAAACTGAAAAGCTGCTCAGGTTTTTGGTGATTAGGGATCTCAGCACAGTCTCATCACTGTTCTAATTTTAATGAAAACAGGTATTGTATTTTTATGTGCGCACACATATAGCTGCCTAGGTAGCGTGGAAGCATATATCTTGCGTACATACACCCCATTTGCAATATTTGTCCTATGTTGAAATATCTAGATTTAATAGTTCAATGATTTATCTGTGTAACCTTAGTCATAGTTCTTTTCAACCTGTGACTCCCTGCAGAACAATTAGAGACAAATTGCTGTTACCACATCAGTGGCTGGACAACTGGATAGTGATGCTCACATATGATGGATCCAGTTTTACAACCAGCCTGAAAGCCAGCCCCCACAATTGCACCATTTGATGCAAACAAAAGCTGCATTTGGTAAAACAGACAGGACTTGGCATATGAAGATGGGTTACTAATCCTTCTAGTCCCCCGCTGATCTAAAAAAAATATATAGATTCTGTACCCACGAACATTTGTATACACACAATTTGAGGGTGTAATTTTCAAGATTGGCATTGAAAATTTAATTATCAGACCAGTATAACCTGGAAATATTATAGAAGCAATTTTATCTTATTATTTTTACAGTTAAGTCATATTTGTACAATAAAACATTTCCAGTAGTATTTCATACTGTGTTATCTCAGCATATTATGAAAGGACTGCATATGCAAACAGCAACAGGCTTATAAAACCATAGCAACCGTACCTCTGAATTTACTTTATAAAGCACAACTTTGCTAGTCCATTAAATAGCTTTTTCCATTGAATTAGAGCTATATACAGATCATCAGAGTTTATAATAAAAAGGCAAATATCCACTGCAAAGAGACACAGAAATTAGTTCCTTATGGAAACTTTCTCTCTATTAGATTACCAGGAGAGGAGGAGTAAGGAAAGGAAGGGGGTTAATGACATTTGAAAGATGTTGATTTGGATATTTTGGGGTTAAAAGGCCAAAATGTGAATAATTAGCAATGAAAGGCCCAATTCTGTTGTCAGTTGCACTGGATATAAATCAGGAATAGCTCCATTGAGTTGAGCTGCACTGTTATAGAATTTGTTTAAATGAGATCAGACCCAAAGGATTCACTAGAGAATGGAAGTTTAAAAGAAATGAAGTCAAATTAGGACTCTATTCCTATTTTAGAGCCATTACAATCTATTGCTTTCATCCTAAGAAGTAGCCAATGAAAGCTGGTGGTATTGTTCTTTAATTTCTGCCATTTGTCAATGAGTAGACATACATCTTTATAGTTAGCAATTGCTGCCTCTGTTGCCATACACTTGATATATGAGGGAGATCTTGGAAATGCAAAAGTATAACTATAGGAGAAAAGGACTGAATGACAGAGTTAATTGAATTTCTTTGCTTTCATGAATTTAAGTTACAACTTAGGCATCACTGTTTTCTGCCTGTAAAACGTTAATCCATAAGGAGGCACTCACATCTAAAACCTTTCCTAAAGAGAAATGAGCTGTAATTATGATTACATCTTTTATTTGCTCTGCCATTGGAGGCTCATAAAGCAGCGTTCTTTCTTCTACATTTTAAATAACCGTGTGATGGAAGGATAATAGAGCAGTAGTCATCCATGGAGCACAAGAAAAAGTTCCATTACAGTGCTGTACTGTAGTAATAACTGCAATTAAAAAATTACCCTAATTATAAGATGAACTGTAAAAAAGTACATAAAATGTAACACAATAACCTATCAACAAATATTGGTAGGACAAGGCATGAATGGGAGACAGCAAAACTGAATGAGTCTAAACAAAAAGGCCTACCGATATAACTCAATGACTATCTTAAAATTATACTTGATAAAAAACAGAAGACATGGAACTAGAAATTGGAAGCATGCTCCTGTACATACACCCCATTTGTAATATTTGGAGCTGCAGCTCCAAAACTGACATACTATTGTAACCCCCTTTTTTCTCCCCGGGTTACTCAGGAGCAGGTCACACTCACAGGTGTGCCTGGGCGCCTGATGGTTTTAACCCAAAAGGAGATCCTGAGCACCCCAGTGGTGATGGTGTTTAGTTGGGGAAAGCCCTATCCACCTCCTTGCTGCAGTCCTTTGCTCGTAATGAATGTACAATGGCGGTGCCTCCACCTGGCTGGCCTTGTACACACTTACTGGTGTGCCTTGAGAGCCTCCAGGAATATACTCATTCCAGCTATAATATGGATCTAATTCCAGAACAACAACTACAAATCATATACATCTAATAGATTACTTTAAAATAAACAATCTTTACTTAACTTAAATAAACAGGGGTTAACAGATTAACAATGAATAGCATTAACAAAGTGCACAACAATAATTGGAGCTTATATATCTAGCCTTTGTACTGCCAATATTGATCCCACCCCAGAGTGTGCACACCCCTGGACTCACAGTCCCAGACTCTTGCTTGCCTGGGCGCACTTGAAGAACTGCAGCTGTAGTGGAGATTCGGTCCAAGCTAGACAGCAGCTCTGTCCCAGGCAGCACTTTCCCAACAAGGCCCAATTAGGCACAGCATGAGGCAGTAAGTATCAGAAGCAGCCTGCTAGATCCCAGTTCCAAAAGGCATCTAGTCCCAGTCTGTAGCTGCACTCCAACAGCCCCTGGACTGGAGCAAACTCCTCCACAGCAGCCTGGCTCCCCTTTGGTTCCAAACTTCAAGGGCAGAGTCCCAGACTGCTAGACCTCTCTTTTCATGCACATGGAGAGCCTCTGATCTCCCACACAAGAGTCCTTCCTTCCTGTTTTTCCCAAGGGCTCATAGGAATTGTAGTCTGGATTGCAGCACACAGGGTCTTTCCAGAAAAAAACAGAGGCCCCTTTAGTAGGGGGACTACACTATCATGAGTTTTTGTGGGGAAAACCCACTTCTTCACTTCCAGCTCATCTGAAGAAGTGGGTTTTGCCCACAAAATCTCATGATACTATGTATATTTTTGTGAGTCTCTAAGGGTGCGTCTACACTGCACCATAACTCAAAATACGATATGTAATTTGAGCTATGCAAATTGCGTATCTTATTTTTTGATGCTATTTCAGAAGTTTATTTTGTCATTTGGCGCTGTCTGTACAGCGCCAAATTTCAAAATAAAGCACTATTCCAAAAGGTCCCTTACTCCTTATAGAATGAGGTTTACAGGGACTTCGGACTAGCGAGCCCAAAATAACGGGCTTGCTCTGACGACGCAGGATAGCTATTTCAGGATAGTCTGGTATCCCGAAATAGCATTGCAGTGTAGACGTACCCTAAGGTGCCACAGGACTAGGGATGTAAGAGTGTAGTCAATTAACCGATAAGCAAAAGCTTATAGGTTAATGCTGTAGACTACATTCATTTCCCTCCCCCCTCCTTACCTGTAATTTTTTTAGCAGGCTGGCCAGCAGCCCAGGTCAGTCCTGGCTTGTGATAGGTCCGGACCCCCTCCTAGACAGGAGCTGTTGCCACCCTTCCCTGCTGCGCCTCTCAGAGGCAATAGCACAGGGCAACAGGCAGCCAGTCTGTGAGGGGAGCTGTTTTTTAAACCCCAACGCGGAGTGGTAGGGACTCCTTGGGAGTGAGGCCAGAGTACACTGGCTTCTGGCCCCACCCTCAGGAACTATAGAATAGTTGACTAACTGATAAGAATTCATGAAGTTACTTGACTATTCAATTAACCGATATTTAACCGATATTTAACATCCCAACACAGGACTACTTGCTCTTCTTAAAGTTAGAGGGATAGCCATGTTAGTCTGAGAGACAGAATTGACCTGTGAGACATTAGGACCAATTAGTGGACAAAGTAATGAGGGGATAAGCTATTCCATTCACCACTTTCTTTGTGGGTCCTTAAAGACACGGATGGGGAGAAAGAGACGAAAGAGCAGATAGAGGCTACTGAAGCGAAACTCACCATCAAGGCTGCCACCCTACTACTTCCTGGGACCCTGGGCTTTCATCATCCAGATCTTGAAAGATGTCCCAGTTGGGCCAGGAGTGAGAAAGGGATCCAGATAGAATTGCAAACTCTTCCAGGGCCACCTGACTTCCAAATACCATCTGGGATAAAATGGGATGGGCTTTAACAACAGCAGTGGCAGAAACAGCTCCAGTTACTCTCAAATAACTTCTTTTACCAAAAAGGACAATTACCACCATCTAAGAGGCTGTCAAACAAGGGAGTTCTTCTTTCTAAAATATGCTACATCTTAAGAGGACAAGAAATATTAAAATGAAAGCTTTAATTAATGATTTACATTTCACACACTTTCACTCTTTGCCCGTTTGCACTTTACCTTTAAGATTGAAAGGATGCTTTGTGGTGTGTTTGCCATGGTATTAAGAAGTCTGAGGTCTCTGTATACCAAGCCCCAAACCTTGTTTAATGCTGTTTAGGGTAGCATTGCCCAGTCAATGTCCTAACAACTTGGGTCTGCTTATTTTATCTAAATTAATACAACAGTACTACCCCCTAATTACCAGAAACCACTACCAAATTTGTATATCATAGCTAGCATGGCTTCTGACATTTTTTAATTTCCTGACAAAGTATTTTATAGTTTTTTGTCACCACTTCAGAAATTGCAACTGATACCAATAACTCATTACTTGGTTCATTCTTACTACAACACAGTGCATCACATGGCATCCTCATAAGAAAAGAATCACTTATGGAAGTGAAAAGGACCAAGTATGAATGATGTAAACTTTTAACCTACACAAAGTTTATGGTACCATTTCACTACTGTTTACAGATAAAACAGTGGGTGGATAGGGAGCAAAATATACTTCTGTTGTTGATTCCAGTTGAGCAGTTAGAGCTGAAATACAGTGAAGATATTCTACCTGGGAAAAGAGGCATGTAAAAGGCTATTAGCTGCAATCGGGTACTCAAATACTCTCCAATTTTCACATCAGATATATTAGTGAACCAGCTTTTTCCCAGTTTACCCTAAGATAATAAGTGCATATACTGACAGATCATCCTATCACAAGAGATTGCTGTTGGCTATAGGAAGGTTGTTACTCAGCTGCAAAATAGTAGATATTTTCTTCTAGTGACAGTAATAGGATCATTGTAGGTCACATACAGTGCAAAGCAACACCATTTCAAGGCACTCTTGACATTGCTTTGACAATGATGCCTGAGTAAAATACTGCCTTTTAAAGCCAGTTAACATGAATGACCATTGCCTGAAATGAAGCAGAGACGAGCTTCGTAGATGGTAGCTTCTTGTATAGGTTCTGTAAATATTCCCAAAAATTAAAATTAAATTGCCAGAAGTCAAGCATAAACAAAAAAATCCCATAAAAAAGAAATATGGATTAGACAAAAACGAACAACAACTTTTGTTTCTTTTTGAATGTTGACTGCAAGATCTTCCAAATTGACTAAGTAGCCTGTAGCTTCTTATAATTTAGGTAACTCATCCAGTATGATATTAACAATAAAAATAACCTTTGTAATGAATTGATCTATTTAGCTGAAATAAATTATCTAATCTTTTTTCATAAATCTGCAGTGTGTAGCTACTACAATAGTTGCCATTAAAAAGTCACCAGCATTAACCAAAACTGTCTGGGTATTCAAATCTAAGAAATACCTATGGCATCATGGACTCCAGCATGGAGTCGTGAACATGCCTTGTCACCCTTACTACTCCATCCATAAGTAACCTTATGTTTCCTTTATTATGAACTTTAATCATAAAGCTACATTACTAGTTTAAAAATCCCTACATGAAAATATACATTGGTTGGAGAGACACTGTGAATACACTATGACCAGATTACACCCTCCCAGTGACATTTTCACCTGCTCTTGCAGTGTGGGTTAGTTCAGTAAATTGTGAACTAGATGATATTTGTTCAAAACCAGATTTATTCCATTGTGTTTTTCACTACTTTATGTTTGTAATTCTGTAACTGTAATCCCTCTCCTTGCTTGTTTCTTGAATTTGTTAAGTATTATGGTTGCTTTTTTAGAAGAATTTTGTCAGACTTATCTATTCATTGAAATAAGGTGACAGTTCACCACATTCTTTGATATAGCCACATTCTGCTTTTAATTGCACTTATGGTAAATCTGGAATAATTCCACTGAGCCTGATTCTCTTTTCACTTAAACCAATTTTACACTGCAGGAGTTATTACTGAATTTCGGAAATAGAGGCCTATTACTTAATGTCCCCCAGAATAATACTTAATGTTCCCTTGAAATGTAAAAATACTTTATAAGAAACATATTTTAGGCTATTCCCTCCCCCCTTTTTCAAGTGGATAAGTGCATTTGTTCCCACAAACCTGAGGCATCAGCGTTAGTTTGAGCCATTGAGTGGGAAGAAATAGCTTCCTGTGAAATCTCTCCCTTCTCCAAAACTATGTAGGATTTAAGCCACTCCTCTCCTCCTTCACATCTGTGTAAATGTGGAGCAACTCCACTAGAGCAAGTATAAAAGGCTAGTGCAAAAGTTCACTGAACGATCTAGACCTTGATTCCAAAAAGGTATCTGTCTTTAATAGAGCAGGCAGTTTTGCAGACCTCTGGAAAGAAACATGCACAGCTATCATGAGTAATCTAGCTTTTTTCCCCCTCATGAAAAGTAGAACCTCGGATTAAATTTCTTGGTTATTTTGTTTTTTCCTAAAGTCACAAAGAAACCTCCCCTGGGGTACACCTACAATAGAGTAAACCTAAGTATTCCCCTTTTCTTTTTTATGGAAGTGTACAGTTTCTGATAAAAAACAGAAGTAAAAAACATAGATGGTTGTATGCCTTCAGTGTAGGCACATTTATTTCAACCTGAATGAGAAACAAAGAATAGTATTTGAGTAATGTTTCATGCCATCTAATTTAGGGATGCCTGGGACATGCTACCCTAGAATTTTTTTAAGTAGGTTCTTGTATTGTGAACTATAAGTGCTCATTTTAAAGCCAGTTACTTTGTGAACTACGACAAAAAGCAGATGCTTTTTCCCCCCTTCGTGTTTATATAGAATTTGGTCTTTACCATCACTTTTCTATACCTCTAGTCTCCTTTTCTTTGTTCATTGAGTCCTGATATCTCAGCTTCATTATGTATGCAGCTCTGGTTTCAAAGATCTTATTTATTTTTATTTCCTTCTCCCTTTCATTTGTTTCTCCAGGTCTCACTCTTAATGTTCTTCATTCCCCGGCCCCATGCATCTTTTGTTTTTAAAGTCACACATAAGTTATTCATTTGCCTTTAAATTTCCTCTATTGCTTAGCAACATTACAAATTTAATCTGTAAACCTGAACCACTACATTTTCACATATGCAAGTAAATACACAGGTCAGGTACTCAATTCACTATGGCAGCGTCTAGACTGGCAAGTTTTTCCGCAAAAGCAGCTGCTTTTGCGGAAAAACTGCCAGCTGTCTACACTGGCCGCTTGAATTTGCGCAAGAACACTGACGATCTGATGTAAGATTGTCAGTGTTCTTGAAATACTATGTTGCTCCCGTTTGAAAAAGCCGCTTGTGCAAATGTATTTGCACAAGAGGGCCAGTGTAGACAGCTCAGGACTGTTTTGCACAAAAAAGCCCCGATGGCGAAAATGGCGATTGGGGCTTTCTTGCGCAAAACCGCGTCTAGACTGGCACGGACGCTTTTCCGCAAAAAGTGCTTTTGCACAAAAGTGTCCGTGCCAATCTAGACGCTCTTTTCCGCAAATGCTTTTAACAGAAAAACTTTTCCATTAAAAGCATTTGCAGAAAATCATGCCACTCTAGACGTAGCCTATATGTCTGAGACATCTACAAACGTATATTTGCACAAACATAAGACCCATATGGCCTTTCAGCCATTTCATGTTCTATCTCTCCACTTGAATAGGTCACAAAATTTACTATAGAGAGAGAGAGAGAGAGAGTGCTTTTTTGGTAAGAAAAGAGGTGCCAGTACTCTGGGGCAAACTTGTGGAGCAAAAAATTTAAAAAAGGAAAACTTGAGCCAAACAAACAACCACACCAAGGGCCAAAGAAAAAACACTGTGCATCCTGAGCAGGCTTCTGTCAGGAGCTGAGCCACCCCCAGAAAATAGGTGCTGGTACACGTGGGGGAAATCCCACTCCCTTTCTGTGGGCTAGGAAAACAGGTGATGGTACACCATTCCAGGCAGTACCATCACAAAAAAAGCACTATATACACACACACACACACACACACACGTATATATATAGTGGTAGGGTCAGTCCCACTCCCATTCAGCCCAGTATCCCACAGTTTAGGGCTGCAGTACAAGACTCACTCGCCTTGTTTTGGTGTTTAGCCTTCTGTCCTGCAGCAAAACAACAGAGTATTGGGGCCAATGCCCTGGGCCAGTTTGGGCTGAGTAGGCAATCCTCCTCTGGCCGCTTGGGGAAAAGGGAGTCTTCAAACACTCCCTGCCCATGCCCCTCACCATCCCCTGCAGCCTTTAGCAGGGCTGATACAATGCAGCTCCTCTGGTCTCCTTATCAGTTGTTTATGCCTCTCCACCCTCACTCTCCCCGCAGGGAAGGTTTTTTAAAGAGATCTCATGGCAGCTTGAATCAGCTTCACCTGGCCCTTAATTGATTGGTAGCAGCCCTGTCTCAGCTGCCCCTCATTAGCCAGTGAGAGAGAGATGCAGCCCTGTTAGTCTGGTCTGGCTGAAACAAAAGACAGGACTATGCAGCACTTTAAAGACTAACAAGATGGTGATGAGCTTTCGTGGGCCAGACCCACTTCCTCAGATCAGTTTGTGGAAGAAAATTGGCATGACCATATATACCAAAGTGATACAATCAAAAAAAAGTGAACACACACAAAATTGACAAATCAGATTTTAGAACAGAGGGGGGTGAGGGGGGAAGGTTAGTGTCTGTGTGGTAATGATATTAGGGGTGATAATTGGGGAAGCTATCTTTGTAATGGGTGAGATAATTAGCATCTTTGTTAAGGCCCATACGTAAAGTGTCAAATTTAAGCATGAATGACAGTTCTGAGGCTTCTCTTTGAAGTCTGGAGTTAAAATCTCTTTGAAGCAATATTCATGTTTTAAGGTCATTGCGCGAGAATGGCAGTCTGGTTAAAATGGCAAGCAACAGTTTTCTCTCTGTGATGTCTGTTTTATGTCTGATGTCTGTTTTATGTGCATTGATTCTTTGGCGAAGTGTCTGAGAAGTTTGTCTAATATACATAGCAGACGGACAGTTTAGGCACATGATGGCATAAATTATATTTCTGGATGAACAGGAATATGTGTTCTTGATCTTGTAACTGGCATGGTTAGGTCCAATAATGGTGTCAGCAGAGTAAATATGTGGACAAAGCTGGCACCGGGGTTTGTTGCAAGGGAAAGTTCCAGGGTTGGTATTAGTGTGGTATGTCCTATGGTTGTTGGTAAGAATCATCCTGAGGTTTGGTGGTTGTCTATAGGAGACTATGGGTCTGTCTCCCAGAGCCTCTCAGAGGGTAGTATCCTGTTCCAGTATAAGTTGTAGTTTATTGATAATGCGTTGGATGGGTTTCAGTCGGGGGCTATAGATGATGACAAGTGATGTTCTATTGTTGGTTTTCTTGGGTCTGTCTTGAAGTAGATGGTTTCTGGGTATTTGTAAGAGCGGCCTCTCTGCCCTTCTACGAAACCGTATCAAAATAGACACACCATTACATGGTTGAATTTTCAATATATTGAAAATAACCCTCATATGTTTGAGCACATTGTACTAGGTTTTTGTCCAAATCAAGTAGCAACACACTTTACAATTTAAAAAAAAAAGTATTGTTATGGCAAGAGTCACCTAATGGAGCATTACACATAAACGGTCAAGTTCTTTTTCTTAGCATGTGAGCAAGTGTTCAGTTTTGGGAAGATCTTCTGCATGTTATGTTATGTTATGTTACAGATCTGGGCAGAAGGAGCAGTATGAGCAGCAAGAGAGTTTGCTTCCTGCCTGGGCACTGCTGTAGGGCTGAGGTTCCTGAGAAAGGGGATTGCTCTGTATGTTGTTTTTGAGCAACTCTATTCTAGCAATAGTGTGTGTACGTAAATAAAAATAATCAAGCTATTCTTACAATATCCCTAGACTCTGATTTCTGCTCTACTTGAAAACACCCCTGCATGGTCCCAGATATCTGCTGCCACATGGTAGAGGTAACAATATATTATAGAAAAAACTTCTAGTGTTCAAAGGCCATTGCTGTTCAAAGACCAGGCATAGCTTGAGTAGTCACAGTACAAACTTTCCTGTACCATCCCACCAATATGCTTTAACTTTGACCTGCAGAGAACACTCTTAGGCTACGTCTACACTACAAAGAAAAGTCAGAAAAAGATATGCAAATGGCAGTTTACAATTTGCGTACCCTTTTCCGTTTTTCTTTTGGAAAAGGCTTACGGCACCAAATTTCGGAAAAACCTTCTCTTTCGAGCCATCCGTTCTTCCTTGTGAAACAAGGGTTACAAAGATGGCGAAAGAACACGTCCGCTTTTTCAGATTTTTTTCCGAAAAAGCGGGCGCGTTCCTTAGACTTGCTATAGCTTTTCCGGGATTCCTCCAGTATCCCGGAAAAGAGCTGCAGTCTAGACGTAGCCTTAGATGCAACTAGTAGTTCAGTCTCCATGGCCATTCAGGCCTTTACTTTTGTGTCAAGGTTGATACATTAGGTTTTTCTGCAACATCCCTTACCATACTATGGACCTTCCCGCAAGAGGTGACTTAAGTGTCCTTTCTATTTACTTTTCCTGGTGCTTGCTATCAATATTTAGAGCATCTTCTCCCCTCTTCTGATGTGGGCTGGGTCTTGGGTTCTTTTTCCTGGCACTTGGTACCTCCACTAAAAGAGACTCCGCACTGTCAGGTACACAGGACTCCAACGTCACAACTCACAAATCTGGGTCCTCAGGATTCCCAGCCAACTGATATCTCCTTGCTTTCACCCAGTAGCTCACTACCTGGGGGAGACACCATGAAATCTGAAGCTACAGTTGGTAGCTGACTTTGGGCCTTGATTGGAGGAACACAATGACATCTGATTGGTCAGGCCTTCCCACTTAAATCCAAAGAATGGCACTGGAAGTTGTCTACACAACTGGACACTATTGGGCTGCTACTCAGACCACTTACCCGGCACTACAGACTTTAACCTGTCTGATTCCCTAGTAACCTGACTTTAGCCTGAATTATTGCACCCCCAAATAAATGCCTGACCCTCTGCCTATTTCCCAGTAATGTGAACATGACTCTTTTGAGCAATATCACAAACCACTAGACATAGCATCCTACATGCTGGCCATGACATCCTATCCCTTAAAAATTCATAACAATACTCATAGCTGTAAAGGAGTTTAAAATCCAGAACACAGGAGGGAATAATGTAAATCAAATAAATACCAGCAAAGGAATTCAATTCCAAAAAAGCAATATAAGAGAAGGAAGAGTTTACTGGGTCCAGAAAAATAGGATTTGGGAAAGGAAGGAAGAAGGTTACAATTAATACAAACTAACAATAAACACTAATATGTAATGCAATTCCCCTAACAAATTCCTTTAAACCCTAGCTCTCTCCCTGTCACTTTCCTGAGATGGATGGCACAGCTGCTGTTACCTGCCTTAGATAATGTGTCGCAGTGCTGTGGCACTGGCCTGTGTAAACAGAAAAGTCACCCTACTTTACCTCCCCTTCCTTAGTGGCATCCCCTGATGCTTTCAAACAGGCTCACTGGTTTCCATGCTCTGGAATCTTCTTAGGCTTTCAGCTGGTTCTTGGTAGCCAGTGTTGGTGCTGAAATGTCTCTGTTTGTCTCTGGGAGCTAGTCACTGCAGTGCGGGGGCCGGCCAATTCATGCAATGCAAAAACTCTCTTCAGAGGAAGAGGGAATTGATCAGAGACTTGGGGAACTGCGATGCTTGTCACAGTTCACAAACTCAAATGCTTCGTTTCTAAAGTGAGGCTTCAATTCTCTAGTCAACATGCTAGAGCTGTGCTACTCTGACTCGCCATTGGTCCAGTAGTCTGTTCATCTTGATCTCCCCATACAGAAACCTCCCTTTTGGTCCCAGGAGGGATTTCTAATTTTTCTCTCCCCACCCCTGACTCCACCCATGCAGAGAATAGAGTCAAGGGGTTTTGGCAGACAACTTTGTTGTAGAGAGCTCCCTAAAAAATCAGACTGGAGCTATAGGAGATGGGAAATCTTATGTGAGGGTTAAACTCTGATCCACCCTGATCCAGCACAGCATTTAATTGTCAAACACCTAAGTAATTCCCTTGACATCAAAGCCATTAATGTCGAGTATTTGCCAATGCAAAGATTGCAATGTCATATGTGTTTAGTGGCATTATTGTTATGTGACTACAAGAACTGACATGTTTGATCAGACCACATGTCCATCTAGCCCAGTATCCTGTCTCTAGCAGCAGCCAGTACCAGATGCTTTAGAGGCAGGTGCAAGCAACTTCACAGTCAGCAGTAAGCCCTGAGGCATGAGGTTCACCTCATGACAGGGAACCAAAACTAAGCCCATCAAACTCATTGTACATAGGCCATCAAAAGCCATCAAAATAATTGAAGGCTTTAAAGAAATCATTAGCTAGACTCTCTCACTCCATTTTCATAGATCATCTTTAAAAATAGCATATAACAAGGAATATTTTATTGTGAACTGTCTTGGAGACAATTAATTTGAACATAAGTTTGAAGACAATAAGATTTCAGAGTTTCAGCAGTGATGCTGCAACTATACATTGTACTCTTGTTAGGCTGTCACAGCCTCAATGCTGACAGACTTTTCGTCTTGGTTTTTATACTGCGAGCTGGCTTCAAGACTTTACATTAGGACCAAACCTGGGATCTAAGATTTCCATAAAGAATAATTTTGGAGGTGGAGGAAGAATTATATTTGGGGTTTTTCAACATCCCTCTAAGCCAATTGCAGTATTTCATTTTAACAAAATGGGTCAGCATATCCTGAGTACCCTTGAAATGTCAGGCTGGAATTTTAAAATGGGCTGTAAGTCTGGTGAGTATTCAACTATTAATTCTGATTGGGACTTGGACATCTAACTCACTTAGGCTCCTTTGGAAATCCCAGGCTAAACCATTAATAAAACACTCCAGCTACACTCCCTGGCCACTTTACAAGATTCACCTTCTCTGAATATGAAGTGTAAGTAGGATGGATGCTTAAGACTGTTATAAAAATGAAATCTACTAAACAGCAATCTAGGTTTCTTTGGTCCTGCCTCAGCACAGGGGGCTAGAAGTGATGACTTCTTAAGGACCTTGCAGCTCTACATTTCTATGACTGGACAACTTACATTATAAACTTACCTGTTCTCAGAGCCTTCTGATAAACTAATAATGTATATAATACTTATAGTTTTCTGAGACCAGTGATTTCTTTTCCCATATCTTGCACTGTATGTTATACTTATACCGCTGTTTGGTTTGGTTCATTATTCCCCCCCCCCCTTTTCATTTGTGTTGTGTATTATTTTCATACTTCATTTTGATTTCTCTATATTTCATTTTGCTGTTCCTTTGTCCTGATTTTCTTAGTATTACCTGTACTATCTCTTTTTGTCCTTGAGAAGCAAAAGTGTAATGGAATGTAAGTGAGTGGATGAAACAATTCTTCTGTATGGCTCATTGCAGTTTTAAAGGACTCTTTCTTACATTCTCTGAAATTAGGGGACAGTATTGTTAAACTATGGAAACAATTACTGAGACAAGAAAAGCAACATTTATATTTTCTTGATCAGCTAATGGAATGAAGTCCCAGAATTCTCTTACACTACAATGAGAGAGGAAATCACCTCAGGATTGGACAGTGTCACAACTTTTGTGGGGATCACAGGGAAAAAATATAAAATAAGTAACCTCAAATGGACATTGTAAGGTGACAAGTCACTCTGTAGCTGGGCTCCAGCCAATCTGCCATTCAGGAACCAGTCTGGTGACTCCCAGCGTGGGTCACAGGAAGAACAGCAGCTCAGTCTGGTAAATGTCACACCAGGGCATGGAACTCTGTCTTGCTTGATGGTGACAACGAACTCATCAAACCTTACACTGTGCCACCACTGTTCTTGCTGTTGCTCTGCTCCTACTCTGACTCAATCCCTACTCTCACTCCAGCCTGACTCCAGTCCAGCTCTGGACTCCAGATTCCAGCTCCAATCACTCGGCCCAAGAGCCATGGCTCAACTACCAAATCTGACTATGATGCTGGACTATTTGATAGAAGCAACAAGTTGTGTGGTACATAGCAGGAATGAGAAGAATGTGAATAGTGGTAAAAAACATGAATATTAAATATGCATACAGGATAAAACAATCATGTAAAGAATTTGAGAAAGTGGCACTATAGAACCATATTTTCCACTTGGCCATAAGGCTTGTATGAACAAAATATGGTCTGCTTATAACCAACATTATTTTTATCTTCCTGCAACAGGACCAAAAATATAATGTAAATTAAAGGAGGTAAGTCTCCTTTCTATTATAGCTTTCCCCCCTAATTCTGTGTAACTCCCTCTGTCAGAGGCCATATTTAAAATCTGACTAGTTAGAAGCAAAGCTGTAGCAAAGGACAAATATTCGTGGCATGAATGATTGAAGCCTTAGCAGTACTTTGAAGCACAGAAAATTTATTTTAACATGAAGCTGGAGGGCTTATTACCTCTGCTCCTCTCTCTCACGTAGTAAATTGTCTTTAGACAAATCTAAATCTTCTACTGCCAATTTTATATTGAACTCATATTTTTAAGTAGCATCGTGAGCTGCCTCTCCTAGTCTGTGCCATTCAGCCTTGGCCTGTTTCCTTCCTCTGAGTCCGTAACTAAGGATATGAATTAAATCAACACACTGTAGTGAAGGAAAGAGAGATGGAGAAATGAACTAATTCTGCAAATACTTGATTAAATGATCCCACATTCAGTTATGTGAAATGGAAAAGTTAAAACAAAAATAGCCAAGGCTTGGGAATTGTAGAATTGCCTCCCCCTGAAGAGAGGGCTTTATGGCCAAGTGCTGTGGGTAATTCAATCCCTATCTGTGTAGCCCATGCATTGAGGGTCATCTTCCCTATGTGGCTCCTTAGATTCGCTCCCCCCATCAGTGAAAAGCTGCACAGCAGGCATTAATGTACAATCTAGTAGTAGTAACTACCACAGGAAACTTTGTCTCCTTGGAGATCTGCAGGGCTGCTCAGAGAGGCATTCCCACCTTCCTCGCACTGCCTCACAGTAGCTAGACATTTCACTCCCCAAACTGCAAAGGAAACTCTGCAGTGTTAAAAAAGAGGGACATTCACAAGCTTGGGTGGGAAAGAGGGTGATGTGTCACTCTCCCATTAGGTATGGACCATTTGACATACCATTACTTTTATCTACTCTTTGCACATCTAAAATTGAAGCAGAGGATCTGGCCAATTAATTCTAATTTATTTTATCTCATCCAATATTTTTATGCCTGGTATTGAAGCATAAGTAGCACATTTCCAGTGTGCCTTATAAAAGAGTCTCCTCTTAGTTTTTTTTTTTTAAACTCAGTCTTATTTTTTATTCTTATATCTATATCTATATCTATATATTAGAGGTTTCTGACTGCCAGTGTGTCTGTCAGTGAGTCCATTTGTTCAAGAACTCCTCCTAAACGGCAAGAGCTAGGACCACCAAATTTGGTCCGCAGCTTTCTCGTCTCCTAACTTAAAGCAAAGTCAGGGTTTGGTTGTGCCAGGATAAAAAGAAGCCCTGGGAAAGCTGTTTGGAGGGATGTGATACTGAGAGTAGCCACTGAGGGCAGTGAGCCCACAGGGGAAAGCTATCCTACAGTGTCCATTGTGGACAGCTATACCACCAAGGGAGTGACTGAGGGGAGAGAAAAGGCCCCTGATGGCTGGGGTAGTGGGGAGAGGCAGAAAAATAGCCTGTGCCAGATGGGACCCCCCCATCCTGACTGCCTCCTCACCCCCCAACCTTCATTTACCCCCAGCCTCATGCTCTGCTCCCCCTCCCCCAGCCTCAAGTTCCTGCCCTGACTCCTGTATCCTCCACACAGCCAGCTGTCTGCCCTGAAGGACCCAGGCAATGAGGGGTAAGTCTGCTAGTTCAAAAAAAAATCAAAATATTTCCTATAGACCTGCAAGAATTTGACTTGAACAAAGGTTTTTATTTTTAACAAAGGCTCAAGATATTTTACTGCTTTAAGTTAAAAATTATGATAATGGTCCAATAAAGAAGGGATTATATTTACCACAAACAAAAGTTTGCTATATAGGATAAGACATCATTGTGAGGTGAATACAAAAACATCGTCCCTTTCCCCCATTTCATTGCATGGTAGTGATACATTGAGGTCAGTGTTCTCCTTGAATTACTCAAAAAAACCACACACAAAAAAACCCCAACAACGCTACTGCACAAGATTGTTATAAAAATAAAGCATCCTGCTAAGTGCAGCAGATGATATGTGAACAGTAATATGCTAGTAGATGACATCCCCTAAATAAGATATATAATAGTTCTCCAGTGGCACATTTTGCTAAAAATACATGGAGGAATTTGATATAATTTTGCAAAATAAAACTATTTAATATTTGTATATTTTTATAAATCCATTCTAACAAAGATATATTAAAAGAGTTTTCATACCTTTAATGAAAGCAATGAACAAACCTGCATGAAATGAGAATTCACAAATGCAATGGATTTTTATTTTAGTATGCTTACCACTTTTCATCTTCAGATGCTTTAGAACCGTTCATTAATCCTCCCAACACACTGGAGAGTCACAGTTGGTAAAATAGTGAGCACTATTTACTCCATTTTGTATTTCCAAAGTGGTCAGTGACATGTCCAGATTCAAAATTCTAGGTGCCAATTCTGCAATGAACACAAATGTGGGTGCGCCCATGCACCGGTCTGGAACCTTATTGAAGTAAATGTGGCTGCACTGGAACACAGAAAACTCACTGTAAAGTTGTGGGCCCTAGTTCTTATCTCATAACTATAAACCACAGTTTGATTGCTTCAAGCACCATTCACACCTTGTGACTGAGCAAGGAGCATAAAACAGGTATTTTGCAGCTCCTCATGTACACTAAAACATATATTTATTAAATAAATGCATAGTTAGATGTGCTAGTGCAATTACCACACTTTTGAGAAATTACTGATTTGCTGCTAGATCTAATTTAACTATCTGTCATTGTCCACTAGAAGCACAGAAGAGATAATATTATTATTAGCACCACTGTTGGACTGGTAACAACTGAACACACCATTCTTCTCCCCCCCCCCCCCATATAATATCAAATTATACTTCTTTGCAACTCTGCTGCTGAAGAACAAAGATTTAACTTGTTACTAATAGCAACTGTATATGCCTGGACCAGCGCTTGGAAGCTATCAGTGCTATGTTCAAAGATATTTAGGGTATGTCTACAGCAAACGCAACAGCATGTCTCAGAACCTGGGTCTACAGACTCAGGCTTGCACTATGGTGCTAAAAATAGCCATGTGAATAAATGTTTATCCTTGGTCTGGAGCTCCAGGGTTTTTTTTGGTTTGTTTTGCTGCTGTTGTTTTTTGGGGGTTGTTTGGGGTTTTTTTAGGATTTTTTTTTAACATGGATACAAGAATTCTATGTAGCCTCTCAATATTGGAGTCACCAATACCATGTGCAGAGGTAAAAATCACTACTTTCCATGATACAGTTCCCCACTCTAAGTGTAGTAGGCTCCTTGGAGGAGGGAGGAGGCTAGTGGTAAGGATTCACTCAGGCAAAGGGTAGTGGTAGGGGAGCCCAGGATTACCCACTCCACCAGCTCCTCTTCCAGGGCCTGAGCAGGGTCAGTACCATTGACGAAGAAGAGTGAGGGTGGGCTCTCTGAGTTACCCTTCCTCTGCTTCTGGTCCCAGATAAGGAAAATGGAAAATGAATCTAAACCATCAGCCCCAGCCAGGCTCACCATGCTGCCCTCGTACTTCAGGGAGGTGTCTTCAGGGAGGTGTTTTGCCAAAGGCCTGTAGGGCAGGTCTGTACTTTTCCTCAGCCTTCAGAGTTGGGTTCTCCTTTTTAATCCTGTCTCCTGTTGGAGTATGCTCTGCAGAGTTACAGGGGCATTGCTAGCTGGGCTCTGTACTGTCCTTTAACCTCTTCCAACCCTGTGTGATGTTTGTAGCCCCAACACAGTAGGTATGCCTGCACTCCTTGTTCCTGGATGTATAATGTTTTACTCAACACTGTTAAAATGCATTTTGTTTTAATGGGTCCATTTTCCTAACTGATCCAATTTGCTCTGGATGACGGGTCAGGCGGAGTCTAGACTGGACTAGAGGACTTCTGGATGTCCCTTCAATCCACATATTTGTACGATTCTGTGACTACAAAGTTCTGGCCAATATTGTGTATTAACTTGGTTCAACAAGGTTATGTCTAATGATGATGTTTTTTAGTAAAGAGAAAGAAACACACCCAGCAAGAACATGATTCTGGGGCACTTGGGGGTTAATTTTCGTTAAAGGGGAAAACTGCATCTTGACCAAACATTGATAGCAGATCAGTACAGTTTGCTTGCTTCACAGGGTATTTGAGCACTGGTTAAGTATTGTTTGAAAAGCACCGTTTAAACATTAAACATTATCATGTTTCAAAATATATTTGTATTAGTAATATGTACATTCAGCACACAGATGGAGGTGCTGCCTATGTGATTATTTGCACAGCCAAGAGATTATTTTCTTTATCATGGACTTTGAGACACTTGTAGCTGCACCTTGCCCACTAAGACAGACTTATTTCTGCCACAGTGCAGAATCTGGCCCATTGTCATTTCCCAGGCGCTATAACATTATAACATCTGGGTGTACACATTTTATTTTCTAGTAGGATGTTGCCTTTATTTTGCTTTGGGCTTTATTTCTTGAGAACAATTGTTTGCTATGTTGAAATCTTTGAAAAGTCAGAATTAAAATAAAGAATAAGCTGACAAATAGGTGGAATATATTGCAAGGAAGAAAACATCTGCCCTGGTTGGAATGTGGATATTCATTGCCAAGACATGAGAAACAAGATTATCTACACCTAAATTCCTAGTTATCTAAGGGTGTGTCTATGCTGCAATAAAAGACATGTGGTATAGCCAGGTCTGGCCCATTACATGACTGGTGTAACCTATCAGGGAAGCATTCCTTCAGCTCTGTCTTACACTGGGGTTGATGAGGATTGGACTTTTGGGCTAAAAATTGCAATGTAGACATTCCAGGCATCTACTGATCTAATGCCAATACAGCCCAGTCATCTGCTGGCAGAACTGAACCTGGGAACCCTATAGTTTAGTGCATGAGCCTCTACTGCATGAGCTTAAAGCCACCTGGCTATTAACTAAGGCTGTAGAGGAGACTCATTATTCCCTCTGTCAGTGACCTTCCTCCCTCTAGATGGGATCATGCACTAAACCCTAGTGGTGTGGGGATTATAGTGGAGCCTGGGATCTGAGACCCTGCAAGAAGGGAGGGTCTCAGAGCCTAGGTACCAGCCTGAACATCTACACTGCAGTTTTATAGTCCTACAGCCCAAGCCCCATAAATCCAAGCCAACAGGTTCTACGCCTTGGTGCCATGCATATTTTAATCAGAGTGTGGATACTCTTAAGGATATGTCTGTATCATGCTGCAGTGCAGATTACAGGGATCTGAATTGCAGAGTGTACCAAAATGTTACACTCTAACTACTCTACGTGACTTCTGCTGCCACAAACCTAGTATCTAGTTCATGTTAACATAGTCCTCTGGTCTACCCCAGGAGTATCTGCATGGGGTTCTTTGTGCATGCCAATAGCATCCACTGGGGCAGTTACAACACAGCAGCACACTGTAATTCACACCTGTTGTAGGGTGTGCCTGCCCAGTCCTTGAAGTGGGTGGAGGGGAGAAATCTGGCCTCTGAGGCCCCTTAACTGGTGCTCAACCTTGTGTGCATCCTAACAGCCAGAATCACTAGTAACACCATTTCTGACCAGGGCAGTCATGCCTAACAGCCAGAGCCACAGAGTCAAGAACAATGCCCCCCTCTGCAAGGCAGTCAGGCCTAGAGGCCAGAGTCAGTAGTTCTGCTCCTCTTCATGCAGGGCAGTGAGGCCAGACGGAATAGCCAAACTCCATTCCTGCAAGGCAGCATGGCTTAGCAGCCAGAGTCAATGGCAACAGGGAGTGTAGTGCCCCTCTTGGGGTCGATGAGGAAGGGGTAGGGGGCCCAGGTCCACCCTGTCCACCAAGTTCCAGCCTAGGACCCTAGCAGCAGTGGAGTGGATCACCACTAGCTCAGCAGGGAATCATACCGAGAACCCAGGGTACAATTCCCCATCCTAGGCTACTTCCTACTATTGTCTCCAGTGCAGTCTTCCTCAGTTTTTTCCACCGTACTGGGAGCTTCCCCTTCAGTTCTCTGCTGACTGCCTTCCTCCTCAGGAGCTCCAACAGCAGCTCCTTCCCCATCAGCAATCAGCCCGGACTGAGCTGCTCCACAGGCCTTTATACCTGGCCTACAGCAGGCGCATGCCAGCAGGGCTGTGGGGGCAAGGCCATCTCAGCCAGATATCCAGAGTTAAACCTCACAGCCCCAAGTGGGGGGTTGGTACATCCCATCACAACACCCCTGTGACGGGGCAGCACTGCCCCTCACTAAAGCTCAAGGAGTCCACCAGGGCCCGCAACCCTGCGGGGCATGCTCAAGAGTGAGGCCTGAGATAAAAGCCAGGGGAAGCCGGCTGTCAGGGGAGGTAGCTGAAGGGGCAGGAGCACCGGGAAGAGATCCGGAGCTGCCCCAACCATCCCCAGAGCCAGGCCTGCCATCCCCAACACCTCCCGAGTGAGGCCTGCTGATTCAGCCACCTAGGAGCCGCAACCTTAACCACAGGCCCCGGGACATAGGCTCGGCCAGGGAAGAGGTAGGAAGCAGCACAGGGCAGAGGAAGGACCCCCGGGAGATCGGCGTGTTCCAGCAGACATCCCCGCCGACCAGGTAGTGGAGACTTTCACTGCCAATAGGGCCCTGGGCTGGGACCCGGTGGAGTGGGAGGGCCCTGGTCCCCCTCCCTCCCCAAAGCCTCCCCGTAATCCAGCCTTCAGGACTGGGGAAAAGGCTGGACTGTAGAGACTAGGCCAAAGGGAACTTTGGAGGTTTGGCCGGAGGGCCATATTACCCCTGAATAAGGGGCCCTGAACTGTAGAGACTGGGCCAGAGGGCCATATTACCCCTAAATAAGGGGCACTGGACTTTAGAGACTAGGCCAGAGGGCCGTATTACCCCTAAATAAGCGACACTGAACACTGGGGCCAAGTCAGAGAGATTGCGTTTTCCCAGAGCCAAGGTGAATCCGCTCCGGGACCGGGGCCTACCCCCTCACAACCCCATAGTGCAAACTTTGGGACCACATAGACAAACCCTCACTTTCTCTAGTGTCACAGCTGATGATTGATTGTTGAAGGATGGTGGATGAGTACTGAGCAATCCATTTTGGACTGAAAGGCCTGTTTCTCCTCTCCTTTACCTCTATTTATCTATCTATCTAGATATAATTTCTTGCATGTTCTAGCTCTTTCTTCCTGAAATCAAAGGTAAAAATCATATTGATTCCAATGGGAGCAGAAGCAGGCCCCATTTGCTAAGTCAATTTGCCAATAGTTTCTTACTCACATTCTTAACTTCAAGAAACCTCTCACTGATTCAGAACTGTCAAAAAAATCTGCTGAACTATGCTTTCTATCTAGAAGAAGTTCTACACGTAAGTCATGTCATAACACTCATGAGGACTTTTTTTGAGGAATATAGGAATCACCATACTTCATCTGATACAGGTCTGTCTAGCCAAGGAGCTGGTACTGAGTGCTTCAGGAGAAGATGCAAGTACAGGCCCGGCCTTAGGGCAAGGCGAGCAAGGCGGTTGTCTTGGCCCCTCACCTTCAGGGCCTGTGCTGCCCAGCACACGCCCACCCCCGCCTGCCCGTCTGCTTACTCGCTGCCCTGGCTGAAAGCCACCCAGTCACATGGTATAGCCAACCACAACATGCCGCCTTGGGCCCCGCAAACTCTTTGGCTGGGCCTGTGCAAGTAGACCTCCTATAGGTCATTATGGTAATGTGAAAGACCTCAACTGGGGTGGCTGGCAGGGGAGTGTTGCCTAGTGGTTGGGGTGTAGGCCCATGACATGCAGTGATAGGGTTGCCAGGTGTCCGGTATTCACCTGGACAGTCCGGTATTTTTGCCTCCTGTCCGGTAAAAAAATTCAGAGAATATTGGACACCTGAGATGTCCGGTATTCTCTGAATTTTTCCCCAGCCAGGAGGTGAAAATGCCGAGCACCTGGCAACCCTACACACACTCAGCACCCAGCCTCCCCGCACCACCTCCCCAGTTCCCCGGTCCCCAACACCCCCAGCCCCCTGCTTACCTGGTTCCCCAAGGCTGATGGCACAAAATGACTGCCGGCCAAAAGACCTAGGGGAAGCAATGCTTCCTCTGGGTCTTAGTGCTCAACCGCTCCCCTGTTCCTATCCCTGCACTCACTCTTAAAGGGGACATGCTGTTTTAATGCTGTTTTGTTTTAATTTAAAAAAAAATTTTTTTTTTAATTTTTAATTTTTAATTTTTTGGTTAATAAGTCCTTGGAGTTTTTTTTTTTTTTTTTTGCTTAAGAACTTTGGTCTCCCCGCTTTTTTCCCCCCCTTCAACAGAATTTTTTCCCGGTGTTTTTTTTGGGGGGGGGGGGGTGTTCGGTATTTTTGTTTCAACCATCTGGCAACCCTATGCAGTGGGCTTTTTGGCAGAGGATCTTGGCGCTCCCACTCCTCTGGGCTCCGACTCAGGGCCCTTTGAGGACTATCACTGTGTGGTGTTTTAGATGCTGCTTGTAATTATTAGAACTGGGAGCATTGGCTGTTGGGAGTCTGGAAGCACAGGAAACAGGAAGGAGTGGAGAGAAGATTGGCAGGGGCTGAGAGCGCTACTGAGGGATGCAGCAGCTTTGTAAAGAGGCTCCACTTTTGGTAAATAAAGTCCTGGTGAAGTTTGTTAGTACCTTGCTTGCATGATACAACATTTTGGTGACGAGGATGGATCTTCTGCCTCTGAACCCACCTGCACCCTTTCTGCAAAGCACAGGTGACTATAATGCAGTATATTGCTTTTCTGAGGAGTCTGATTGTAACTTGTGACTTTGGGAATATGGCAGATGAGATGATTAGAGACCAGCTCATTGAGAAAACAACCAAGCTTCGTGTAAGAGAATGCTTGCTTCTAGAACCACAACTTACACTGGAAAAACCAATAACCATTGCTACCCAAATTGAGTCAGCTATAGCAGAAGCCAAAATAATGAGCATGGATACAGGAGGCCCAGTCCAGGCTGTGACTCCTTTGCAGAAAAGCCCACTATAACTGCAGACAAACAATTACAAGGAGAAAACTAATGAAAAACCACAGAATCAGCAAATTGAAAGCACAGAAAAAGCATGCTTTCATTGTAGATCCCCACAACAGCTGGCAAGCTACACAAGATGTCCTGCAAAAGTAGCTCAGTGCAATCATTGCAAAAAGATTGGGCATTTTGCTAAGGTATGCCGCAGTAGCCAGTCCAATAAATAGGTGCATACAGTTACAATACCAGATGTTACTGTGCTGAGTGTGGACAAAATCACTACTGCACATACTCCAGAACAGATAAGGTGCACTGTAAATGTTTCTGCCACATCTTCAGGCAAATCACATCCTATTCAGCTAATGTTGGACACTGGCTCAGCAGTATCTATCCTACCTGATTCCATCTATTTGCATTATTTTAGAGATGTGTCTCTTACTGAACCCAAACTTCAGTTGGTGTGCTATTTGAAAAACCAGATTCCAGTACGTGGCTGCCTGCCAGCAATGGTGACTTTTGGTGATTGCTGTTTAACTGCAGAGTTCTACATTGTCCACAAAGGCACTCCTATCCTTGGCAGAGATTTATTGGCTGCTTTAAACCTCAGGGTAGTTAATGGACGAACTGACCTTCCTCAGCAAAGCATTCATGCAGTACACACACCAGTTTCTTCTGGGACCCAAGACCAGGTTGAGGAGAAACTTGGCTGTGCTTATGAGTTTGTGCACAAAGTTAAAATGCGATATAATGTGATGCCTGTATGACAGAAGTTATGGCGCTTACCATTTTCAGTTAGGGAAGCTGTTTCAGAGGAACTTAAAAACTTGTACAAAAGGACATTATTGAAGAGATTGACTCATCTGAATGGGTTTCACCTATAGTGGTGACACAGAAGAAGGATGGAGGCATTCACCTTTGTGTGGACTTAAGGGAGCCAAATGAAGCTATTGTGATTGACAGCCACCCACTGCCTCACACAGAAGTATTTGCAGAACTCCATGGAGCAAAGATTTTTCTACTCTTGATTTGCAGAGCGCATACCACCAGGTTATGCTGCATGAAGACAGCAGAGAGCTCACAGAATTTATTACACATGAGGGACTATTTCATTTTAAACGTGTTCCATACGGTCTTGCATCAGCCCCTAGTGCCTTCCAAAAAATGATGTAATTGATTCTGAAGAATCAACATGGAGTTCAGTGCTATCTGGATGATATTATTGTGTTTGGAAAGACTTCTGAGGAGCATGAGAATAACCTGCAGTCTGTACTAAACTTCATCAGCACAGCAGGCCTCAAGCTCAACTTGTCTAAATGCAAATTTAGACAAACAGAACTCTCCTTTCTGGGGCATACAATTTCACCAGCAGGACTAAAACCTGATCCAGATCATATCCTAGCAATTTCAAAGGCTCCTTCTCCAACAGATTTGCAAACCTTACGTTCCTTCTTGGGTCTTACCTCCTGGTATGCAAAATTTATTCCCAATTATGCTTCTGTCATTGAACCATTATGAGAATTACTACGGAGAAGTTCAACCTTGGTGTGGACAACGGATGCACAAGCTAGTTTGGAAACTGTTAAAGACTTGATTGTACATAGTCCAGTGCTTGCACTATTCAGTCCTGCATTGCCCACAATTGTGACTGCTGATGCTTCTAATTATGGACTTGGGGCTGTCCTCACACAACTTCATGAGGACAACATGGAGAGAACTGTTGCATTTCCTTCAAGGACACTGAGTGATGCTGAGAGAAAATATTCTACAGTTGAAAAAGAAGCACTTGCTTGTGTCTAGGCTACTGAAAAATGGAGAACTTACCTGTGGGGCCTCACATTCAAGTTTGCACAGACCACAGCCCTTTGACAACATTGCTAACCATGAAAGGACTAGGAAGAGTAGGAAATCGTATCGCTAGATGGTCTGCAAGACTACTCTCTTTCAATTATGAACTGGAATATAAGTCTGGAAACTAAAATGTGATAGCTGATTGCCTTTCTCACCTGCCTTTGTCTTCACCAGATGGTTCACTGGAGGATGAGGATGAAGTAGTTGCGCTTATTACAAGCACTCTTACTGCAGTAACAAGAGAGCAATTCCAAGCTGCTCGTTTGGCATGTCAAATTCAACAAAAGCTACGGGAATTTCTGACAAAGAGATGGCCCAGTAACCCTAAAAACCTTGAGCCAGTTTTGCTGCCTTATTTTAGAATTCGGGATGAACTTTCTTTGATTGATGGCTGTGTGCTACTTGTGCCAGAAGAATTACAGTCAAAACTCATACAGCTGGCACACGATACTCATCAAGGAATTGTCAGAACCAAAAAATGACTACGGGCTCTGTATTGGTGGCCAGTGATGGTCTCCCAAACTGAAGCAATCATAAAATCCTGTGTCACTTGCCAAACGCATGATAAGACAGCAGTGACATGTACCCCACAATTACAGCCTGCTCCTCTTCCTGATTCTGCATGGGAATAAGGTGCGATTGACATTGTAGGACTCTTTGATACTGCACCAATTGACTGTCGTTGTGCCATCACTTTAACAGACTATTTCAGTAAATGGCCTGAAGTAGCGTTTATATCACAAATCTCTTCTGCTACAGTAATTAAGTTCCTCTCTACTGTTTTTAGCAGGGAAGGTAACCCCAAAGAACTGGTTTTGGATAATGGTAGTCAATTTACTTCCCTTGAATTCAAAACTTTTTTAGCAGAGAGGAATATTTTAAATAGAAGATCTTCCCTGTATTACCCTCAAGCCAATGGGGAAATCGAAAGGTTTAACAGAAGCTTGAAAGAGAATTCGCAAATGGCTAAACTGGAAGGGCGATTGTGGATAACCTTCACTACTGATTTCTTGCAAGCATACAGGGCTACATGACATGCCACAATGCAAAGATCACCCACAGAGTTACTGCATGGAAAATAGATGAATACTAAACTGAACATTGCTGGATTGTTAAAGTCCAGACTTGATGCACCAAAAGAGGATGATGTGAGAAAAACAGTTGAACAGAAGCAAGCAAAGTATACGGCTTTCACAGAGAAATGGCAGGGTGCTAAGGAACCGAAGTTTGAGTGTGGTTCCTTCGTTAGAGTAAGAAAACCTGGAATTCTGTGCAAAGGGGACCATAAATTTACATCTCCTCTTAAAATCATTGAAGAGGGGACCTTGCACCTATCGACTTTCTGATGGGTGTGTATGGAATGCTTCTTATCTTGCACCTGCCTATACACCAAGAGGAGATGAGGCCAATACCCAGCCCATGTTGGATGACTTCACTATAGTACCAACACAACAAGACATTGTACTACAACCGGGGTTTGAGAGACGGTCTGTCAGACCCAGATGACCACCTGTTTGGCCTAGAGACTATGTTATGTAGTATTTACAGTGTAATATTTCTGCCAACAGTATAGTGGCTTGTTCCATATTTGTTGCTGTGGTTAGAACAACAATGTTTGTTTTATAATTGAGAGCGCTTCTTAAGAGAGGAGGGAATGTGGTGTTTTAGATGCTGCTTGTAATTATTAGAACTGGGAGCATTGGCTGTTGGGAGTCTGGAAGCACAAGAAACAGGAAGGAGTGGGGAGAAAATTGGCAGGGGCTGAGTGAGAGCTACTGAGGGATGCAGCAACTTTGTAAAGAGGCTCCACTTTTGGTAAATAAAGTCCTGTTGAAGTTTGTTAGTACCTTGCTTGCATGATACAACACACTGCTATCACAGCTAGGGCTGCCCCCCCTAGGCCAGTTCCTATTACCCCTGCAACTGTCCCAAAGTCACCATCTGGGTTTAAGCCGCATGATGGATATCTGCTCACCAACAGGCATCTTCTGGAATCTGTGTGTAGCAAGATCACTCTTCTCTCTCTCTCAGGAAGCAACTGGAGGATGGTTTTCCCCCCTCAGCCAGCTCAGTCCTAAGGCTTTCCTCCAGTGGGGTAGTCTAAACAAAAATAAAGGGGATTAACCAAGTCCAGAATTTGTATGAGAGGAAAATGAAGCTGCCTCCCTCTCAAGCTGTCTTTGCAGCATGGCCTCCATTTCCTCAGGGAGGGACCTTTGGGCAGTTAATTAAGGAGAGATTCTACCTTCCCTCAGCTCTTCTCTCCAAGCTACAGGTCTGCTCTCTTCCCTGGTTTGTCACTAGGGATATGTCTACTGTACACTACAGGGTAAGCCTCTTCCGAAAAAACTTTCAGAAAAAAGTACGCAAATTGCGGAGCGCAATTTGCATACCTTTTTCGGATAAATCATTGTAAGGAGCACATTTGCTACAAGTGTGGCAGGCTAGGACTGGCTGGACCAAGAGTAGTTCCTTAACCCCTTTCTACCCAATATGGGATCTGTACATCCCATCAAATGCAGTTCTTCACACATGGAAGTTTATCCATGTCACTACTTTTTCTTGTTGCCCATCTCTGAGCCACCTCTGTTTCAGCTGTATCATTTTTTGTGATAGGAAGGTACGGCCTGAAAACAATATTCCAGATAAAGACATAGCATGTTAAGATATCTGGGTATGTCTACACTTGCAGCCTAATTTGAACAATGAGGTTTAACAGGTAGTTCGCAATAAGGCTTTATTTCGGACGCCCGTTTCCCTGCCGCGTGTAGACGCGGGCAGTTAGTTCGGGCTTGTAAGTTTCAAAAATGGCAACCGGCCGGGAACATGCAAATCAAGCGCGGGATATTTAAATCCCGGGCTTGATTTGCAATTCCGAATGCCTACATTTGCAGCCTTAGTTCGAATTAGGCTGCAAGTGTAGATATACCCTAATGGTTTTATAGTATTTTCGGTATTTTTCCATCTGATTCATTATGCTTTGTAACATATGTTTTTCCTGCTGCTGTCCAACAAGGAGTTTTCTATGCTCCCTTTAAAAATGTTACACAGTTAATACTAAATTTTGTAAGTCCACTGCTTGTATTTAATTGGTTAATAATAAAGATCCACGTATATTACAGAGAAAGAGTGTATTTTCAATTCAAATTTTTCTGGCTGAGTTGTATATAATTATTTTCTAACTTACAAAGCAAGCAAATATGCTTAGGGTTGTCCCCAAGCCTCCTTTTTGAAGCTTCAATTCTTTAACACTTTGTCAGATGGACTTAAGGTTGTAAAAAAGATGTGTAGTTCCCTTTTTTCCTGGAATGTAGGCTGCTAAATTCATATTCAGTTATGTTCATCTGTAAGTGTCAGCATAAGCGGGTCAGGGCATTATTTCTTTCTTATTCTACCTTTTCTTTTCAAATAGCCTACCATGGCTCTATTGTCTGGCAGAACTTGTTTTATTTGTTCAGGTACCCTAGGAGTGGAACTGACTGAAGATCTTGCCACAGATTTGGTGTCCTTTGAAAAGTGTTTGGGAGGAAAAGACAACTCCTTTTTGTGTCTACTACAGATTAAAAAGGAGGTTAAGCTATCACAGGCTCAGATCACATCATTAAGGCTATGCACAAAGAGTAATATCTGTCTGTGGATATTACCTCTCCTGCATGGTTTGGTGGGGTAAGAGGAATGGAGCGTATGCTTAGGTTGCTTCCACGTCACAATTTCCACAAAGGGATCCCCACAGAATCAGGATCCATGCAGGGTTAGGGACCAGGTAGGTCATGAGAGAAAGTCATGCTTAGTTCATGCCAAGTGTAGGTGGATTATTTGGAGGAAATTATTTGCTAAAATTTAAGTTTCTGAGCATGGATGAGCTGTATTTTTCAAAGGCTTATGACTTGGGCAAACTTGGATAGGCATAGCAAAAGGCACATCCCTGATAAAAAGATCTCCCTCTGGCAAATTTCAAGTCCCCTCCAAAGCACAAGGGCATTAGGACATCTCAATAAAAAGATCACTTGAATTTGTTAACATGAGAAAAACAATTGATTTGTCCTAGCTTTGTTTTTAGAATTGGCTGAATCAGTTGGGCTGAAATTTTTACTCAATTAAAAAAAAAGTTTATTCAATTTTAACATAATTTTAGAACTAAAAGTTGAATATTTCTTATAGGTTGCCTGTTTAAATTATTTTATATGATTCAAAATTAGCTGACATCTCTAGATCATATTCAGATTGTGATGGCAACCCTTTAAGTGTCCCATCTTAGATTCAATAGATTTTTAGAATTTAGATTCTAATTTAGATTCAATAGATTTTTTTGAGAGTTCTTTTCTTTGAAAGACTCCAGATATAATGTGTGTTATGAAATATGGTTTTTGAAGCTTACAACAAGCATTCAATCTTATATAATATGCCTTAATGTATCCTGTTTAAAATAATGCTTTTTCTTTGATAGTCAATACAGGAAACTTATAGAATGTGTTTTGCGTGTATGTCAGTAAGAGCGTTAGGAATTCTTCAAAACCTGCAATTTCTCTTTGCGGTGCTACTGCAACTCCCCCTTTAAGTTTAAATAAATTATAGCCGTGACTCACCCTTAAAAGCTTTCCGTTGTCCTTTGAATTATAAAATAAATGTACATCTCATGGAAGAATAAAATGTTGTCACTGCTTATACTGATGGAAAAAGTTGCAAAACAAAGGTACTCTTTACTCTGGATAAGTGCCTGGTTAATTTAAAATACAGTAAAACTCCAACAGTCCGACATCCAATAGTCTACCACTGGCATTGTGTGATGCTGGACAGTGCTTGTGCTACAATAAAAAGGGTTAAAAACACTTTATATACAGTGTGTGTATATATATATATATATATATATATATATATATATTTAAAAAACCAGCTTATAGTACCTCCTGAAAGTCTGTCATATCCGATAATCCGGCACCACCTAGGTCCCAAAGGTTCTGGATTATCGGAAGTCTACTGTATTTTGAAACTGCAATTTTCTTTAACTATTATTTTGGTGATACTGCATTAATTTTTCCTAGCATTTCTTTATGACAGTGGCTGAATTTCTGTCCTTCACTTAAGATGTAGGTTGTTATAACCTATTCAAAATATTTTAGCAGCTTTTTCATAAAATCATAGAACACTAGAACTGGAAGGAACCTCAAGAGGTCATCGAGTCCAGTCTCCTGCCCTCACGGCAGGACCCAGTAATGTATAGACCATCCCTGCTCTTAAATATCTCCAGAGATGGAGATTCCACAACCTCCCTAGGCAACTTATTCCAGTGTTTAACCACCCTGACAGTTAGGAACTTTTTCCTAATGTCCAACCTAAACCTCCCTTGCTGCAGTTTAAGCCCATTGCTTCTTGTCCTATCCTCAGAGTCCAGGAAGAACAATTTTTCTCCCTCCTCCTTGTGACGCCCTTTTAGATACCTGAAAACCACTATCATATCCGCTTCTCAGTCTTCGCCTTTCCAAACTAAACCAGGCCAATTCTTTCAGAGGTCATGTTTCTCTTGAACACACTTTCAACTGCCTCTTTTCCTTACCCAATGTGTTTCAATAGTATTCCCAAGAAAATAATGCCATAGTATAGCTATCATGTAAATCTGTTCTGTGGTTATTTTAGTAACTTTATAGTAACATTACAGACAGAACCATAAAACATTAGGATGTGGAATATTGTACAGGTTGAACCTCTTTAAACCAGAATGCTCTGGTCTGGCAACATATGTGTGGGGGTGTGTCTAGACTACAGGGTTTTGTCAACAAAAGTAGACTTTTGTTGACAAAACTATACCTGTGTTTACACTGCCACTGAGTTCTGTCGACATAACGTCGACAGAACTCAGCAGTTTTGTTGACGGCTGTAAACCTCATTCTATGAGGAATAACGCCTTTTTGTCGCCAGAATTCTGTCAACAGAAGGCGTTATTGCATCTACACTGTCCTTTGCGTCTACACTGTCATGTCGACAAAGCGGCTTGCTTTGTCGACAGAACTGGATGTAGTTTAGACGCTCTTTGTCGACAGAAGCCTGTAGTCTAGATGTACCCATGTGGTCTGGCAGAACCATGGATGTTTCCAGACCAGAATGTCCCAGTGGGCTCCCAGGGCCATCAGCTGGGAGCTCTGCAGGGGCCATCGCACCAGTGGCCTCCAGTGGGGCTGGCAGGGAAGCTGGGGCCTGCATGGCAGTGGGCTCCCAGAGAGCTGGCTGAGAAGAGTGGAGACTCGATGCAAAGGAGGCCAAAATTGACCTTCCCTGGTCTGGCAAACTCCCTCATTCGGGACCGGTCAGGTCCCAAGGGTGTCAGGTCCCAAGGGTGCTGGACCTGTAGTAAATTCAAGTTATTCATGGGAAGAATGCAGTCAAAACATTTGGAACTGGTAAAATTGTACATCTTTATGTAAACTATGAGAATATTTTGAATAGGTTATAGCAGTGCCATCAGCTAAAAACAGTGGGCAGTGCATAGCAAAAGCTGAACATTTTCTAGGTATAGTTTCCATGAACTGAATACAAAATGTAACAGAAAACTTACATGGACTTTTATGCCCAAATCCAGCAAAACAGTTAAATATTTAAATACATGCAAACTTTTAACTACCTGGTAACCTCATTGATGTTAATGTGATTACACTTATAAGAACACTGATCATTTTAAATGTCTGGATCAAGGTGGAGACTTTCACAGGTGAAAATTGAGTTTCAATAGGAATAGGTGGCTAACTACTACTTGTGCCTCTGGAAGAAAACTCCTTTGTCAAGGACTATATGGTTTTATAAGTAGAGCTGGTAGCATCCATTATTATTATGAAAAACTTAAAAAACAGTTACAGACTAACTCGGATACCCCTCAATATTATTTGAATTAATATTATGGTTGCCCAACAGTTCCCATTATAAATCCTTGTTTCCAGTTGTTTTTAACTTTGCAAATTTAACTGTTTCAGCTGAAATGTTATGCGCTGAATGTCTTCCTCAGGCTCAAATGTTCTGAAAAACAACTTTGGCCAAAACAATTGAGTCGTTTCTGAAAACAAGGCTGGGAAATTCACATTGTTTTGAACATGTTAAAAAATTCTGACAACCTTTCCTTTGAAAAGCTGT
This sequence comes from Rafetus swinhoei, assembly GCA_019425775.1. Lineage (NCBI taxonomy): Eukaryota > Metazoa > Chordata > Testudines > Trionychidae > Rafetus > Rafetus swinhoei. Next base: position 30,831,963 of record CM033439.1, on the reverse strand, counting down.
CCTGACCCCCTGGTTAGCAATAGGGACTTTAAATTTGTCAGGGGGTGGCCTTTGTCTCAAGCAGGTGGCCTTTGCCATCCCCATGAAAATCTAACCAAATTTGGACAAGTCATAAGACCTTGACTACTAAAATCTTCTGAAGATTCCATCCTCACTGAGCATGCTCAAGCTCCCACAGCTCTTATACTATACCACACTGTACATGCACCATCCCCACTGAGTGACTAAACATGTTCAACCCTGGGCCATGAAGCTAAAAACATACTTTTATTGTAATAACTGCTCCCAGCTCCTCTAAGCCAGAGGGTGCAGTTGGGTACTGGGTCTGTGGGCCTGGAGTGTGTGTCACCTGTGTTTTCAGTGATACTACTGTTAGTTCCCACACAGCATGGCACAAAGGAGCCAGCTGATTCAGCTGCAGAAGGGGACCAAAGTGGGGAAGAGAAAGGAGTTGATTTGGACAAGGAGTTTAGTGAGCGGGGGAGAAACGCAGATTGGGATCTGTGGGGGGTGGGAGACTGGGACTGGCTATGCAAGGAGACTGGGAACCTGGGAGGGGCAGGCAGGTTGGACAAGAGGACTGGGATTGGGAGGTAAAAGTGGGGAGACTAGATAGGGAACTGGTGGGTGCAATGGCAGGGAGAGCACTGCAAATGAACAATGAGGTAGGGGGCATGAGGGGAGAACTGGGACTGGCTGGGCAAGGGCACAGGGCAAGGTTGGGGGTGTGAACTTGTAAACAACAGAGTTTGTAATGTGCTTAATGGGTAGCGTGAGAATAAATGTTAAATAACTATTACTCTGCTGGCCACCTTTCTCTGGTTAGCAGGGAAGAACAGTCTTCTAGGCCCTTAATAAAGATGCATCAGGTAAACTGGTTGTGTTTATATCTGATGTCAAAGCAGAAAGAGATCAGAAGGATCCTTGTGATTCAGAATGATCATACTGTTGCTCTTAGAAGTGATTAGAATATAGGTTGTGTTTGTTAATAGCAACTAACAGAAGCTTTGTATTGGAAATAGATTGATACCTTTTGTATGGACAATTGTATCCCTTTTCCCATGTGTGGATGAACAATTGTGTAGTTCTTGGGGAGGGAGAGTAAATGAGTTTGGAATGTGAGTGTTTGGAGAGATAACAACTAGTAGGCTTGGCAGTTTCAGAGTTCAGATGGTCAAAGAAGGGGGAGAAGAAGCTGGAAGAGTCAGGGGCGCCAAAGTGCCATCAACTGGGCCCAATATAAGGCAGACCAGTCAGAACATATAGACAGCCTTAGAATTAAGAGTTATGAATCTCTGGGTCTCGTCTTGTCAAGATCAGTGCGTCACTTCCGACAGAGAGAAGACTCCGCTCCTCCCCCTTGCATTTAACTCGCCTGTTAATGTGAGCAACAGATTGGTAACTTTATGCAACAACAGGACTCGTGTGTGTGTGTGTGTGTGTGTGTGTGTGTGTGTGTGTGTGTGTGTGTGTGTGTGTGTGTGTGTGTGTGTGTGTGTGTGTGTGTGTGTGTGTGTGTGTGTGTGTGTGTGTGTGTGTGTGTGTTGAGAGAGCGAGAGAGAGAGAGACTATCATAGAATACTAGGACTGGAAGGGACCTCGAGAGGTCATCGAGTCGAGTCCCCTTCCCTCAAGGCAGGACCAAGTACTGACTAGACCATCCCTGATAGACATTTATCTAACCTACTCTTAAATATCTCCAGAGATGGGGATTCCACAACCTCCCTGGGCAATTTATTCCAGTGTTTGACTACCCTGACAGTTAGGAACTTTTTCCTAATGTCCAACCTAAACCTCTCTTGCTGCAGTTTAAGCCCATTGCTTCTTGTTCTATCCTCAGAGGCCAAGATGAACAAGTTTTCTCCCTCCTCCTCATGACACCCTTTTAGATACCTGAAAACTGCTATCATGTCCCCTCTCAGTCTTCTCTTTTCCAAACTAAACAAGCCCAATTCTTTCAGTCTTGCCTCATAGGTCATGTTCTCTAGACCTTTAATCATTCTTGTTGCTCTTCTCTGGACCCTCTCCAATTTCTCCACATCTTTCTTGAAATGCGGTACCCAGAACTGGACACAATACTCCAACTGAGGCCTAACCAGTGCAGAGTAGAGCGGAAGAATGACTTCTCGTGTCTTGCTCACAACACACTTGTTAATGCGTCCCAGAATCATGTTTGCTTTTTTTGCAACAGCATCACACTGTTGACTCATATTTAGCTTGTGGTCCACTATAACCCCTAGATCCCTTTCTGCCGTACTCCTTCCTAGACAGTCGCTTCCAATTCTGTATGTGTGAAACTGATTGTTCCTTCCTAAGTGGAGCACTTTGCATTTGTCTTTATTAAACTTCATCTTGTTTACCTCAGACCATTCTCCAGATCATTTTGAATTATGACCCTATCCTCCAGATTAGTCGCAACCCCTCCCAGCTTGGTATCATCTGCAGACTTAATAAGCGTACTTTCTATGTCAATATCTAAATCGTTGATGAAGATATTAAACAGAGCCGGTCCCAAAACAGACCCCTGCTGAACCCCACTTGTTATACCTTTCGAGCAGGATTGAGAACCATTAATAACTACTCTCTGAGTATGGTTATCCAGCCAGTTATGCACCCACCTTATAGCAGCCCCATCTAAGTTGTATTTGCCTAGTTTATTGATAATAATATCATGCAAGACCATATCAAATGCCTTACTAAAGTCTAGGTATACCACATCCACCACTTCTCCCTTATCCACAAGACTCGTTATCCTATCAAAGAAAGCTGTCTGATTGGTTTGACATGTTTTGTTCTTTACAAATCCATGCTGGCTGTTCTCTATCACCTTACTACCTTCCAAGTGTTTACAGATGATTTCCTTAATTACTTGCTCCATTATTTTCCCTGGCACAGAAGTTAAACTAACTGGTCTGTAGTTTCCTGGGTTGTTCTTGTTTCCCTTTTTATAGATGGGCACTATATTTGCCCTTTTCCAGTCTTCTGGAATCTCTCCTGTCTCCCATGATTTTCCAAAGATGATAGCTAGAGGCTCAGATACCTCCTCTATCAGCTCCTTGAGTATTCTAGGATGCATTTCGCCAGGCCCTGGTGACTTGCAGGCATCTAACTTTTCTAAGTGATTTTTAACTTGTTCTTTTTTTATTTTGTCTTCTAAACCTACCCCCTTCCCACTAGCATTCACTATGGTAGGCATTCCTACAGACTTCTCGGTGAAGACCGAAACAAAGAAGTCATTAAGCATTTCTGCCATTTCCAAGTTTCCTGTTACTGTTTCACCCTCCTCACTGAACAGTGGGCCTACCCTGTCCTTGGTAGGCATATAACAGGATAATATATTGTCAATAAATGTGGCATTTTGCCTTATCCCCCTTAAAAGATCCTGCAAAATTATTTCAAGTATAACAAAGTGAGATAGGATGAGGCACCCCAGCATAGAGATTAGTGTCAGGAGTCAATGAGCCAGGAAGGGCTATCCTGTTTATTGCACCCAATGTAGCATGTATGAATACCTGCCCTATGGACAGGTGGTGCATGTGTGCATTTGATGCAAGGAACTCCTGGCCCTCAGAGACTGCATACAGGCTTTGGAAGCCAGGGTGGCTGAATTGGAGGTGCTGAGGGAGGCAGAGAAGTACATAGATGAGGCTTTCTGGGACACTGTAGTACTGTCCCATTGCCAATCAGGCAGCCCCTGTGCTGTTAAGGAAGGTGAAAGACTCAGAGAAGGAGAACATTCAACTGGGGCAGAGGGGAACCATCCCATAGTTGGAATACTCCTTCCAGATGATGTTGTGGTATCCTCTCGCACTGAGGATACCTCTCTGGGGGAGGGAACTCTAGTCATTAGGAAAAGGCAGGTGTTAGTAATGGGGGGATTCAATCATTAGAAATATGGACAGCTGGGTTTGTGATAACCAGGAGAACTAACTGGTGACTTGCCTGCCTGGTGCAAAGCTTGTGGATCTCTCCAGAGATCTAAATATACGTATGTGTAGTGCTGGGGAGGAGCTGGTGGTCATGTTACATGTAGGTACCAAGAACATAGGGAAGGGTAGGAGAGAGGTTCTGGAGGCCAAATTTAGGCTGTAGGAAAGTGTAGGGATTAATTGCGGAAGAACTTTATACGTGAAAGCATAGGGGTGGTGAGGCACATATCCTCCATCCTCCAGCTAGATCTGATGAGCCAGAAACAAGCCTTCAGGAACACATGCCATTTAAGATAGGTGGCAGTGCCATTATAACAAAAACAAGTTATAGATAAGGGTAGGAGAAAGAACAGGAACATATAACAATCTTGCTTAACCAGATGTATTACTCATGTAAAAAAGGTCAAAGCACAAACAGTACCAGATCGATAGTTAACAGCCAAACCATACTGTAACAAGTGATAAGTAACCCCCAGAAAGTTCCAAACTGCAAAACAGGGTGAAAACCTGTATATAAGCTGCACAACAGTATGGCAATTTGGACCTCACTGATGGACTCTGGTACTGGTGCCTCGGAAGCCTAGATGACCTCCTACTCATCCACAGCTGAACAGGGTTCCCAGCTTGCAGAAGGGACGTAAGAGCCACTTTTCCTATAATGTTGTTCTGTTGTTCTTTTAGTTAAGGGGTATAGCTGAAATCTGTCAGGAAATAAACTGCTTGTGTTTGACAGATACTGGTGCAGCGTGTTTTGTACTTAGAGAACCCAGTGTCGGACCTGAGAATTACTCTTGCAGGCAACAGAAAGAGATTGAAATCCAGAACTTCTATAGTAGCATTCTCTGAAATGCTTCCAGTTCCATGCACAGGGCCAGGTAGGCAGGCAGAACTTCAGAGTTTAATGCATGGATGAGACGATGATGTAGGGAGGAGATGTATTAGGAACTGGGGAAACTTTTGAGAAAGGGGGAGCCTATACAGGAAGGATGGGCTCCACCTAAACCAAAGTGGAACCAGACTGCTGGCACTTAACATTAAAATGGTAGTAGAGCAGTTTTTAAACTAAGGGATGGGGGGAAAGCCAACGGGTGTGGAGTAGCACATGGATTGACAGAGACATCTCTTAGGGAAGAGTCTATTAATAAAGATTCTCTATGTTCTAGTAAGGAGGAGAGGATTGAAGATGATAAAATATGGCTAAGATCAGATGAGAAACAGTCAAATGAATAAGCATGCCATTCAAACAAATCAGGAAATGGCAGACAGCTAAATAGTTACAAATTTTAAAGTGTTTATACAACAATGCTAGGAGTCTAAAAAATCAGATGGATGAGCTAGAGTGCCTCCTTTTAAATGCAGATATTGATATAACAGGCATCACAGAAACTTGGTGGAATGAGGACAATCAATGGGACACAGTAGTACCAAAGTACAAAATATATGGGAAGGACAGGATGGGATGCAGAGATAAAATTTCTTGATACCTTAAATGACTGCTTCTTGGAGCAGCTGGTTCTGGAACCCACAAGGGGAGAGGAAAATTAGTTGAAACTATAGTAAAGGATAAACTTGTCAGACACATAGATTAACATAATTTGTTGAGGAAAAGTCAATATGGCTTCTGTAAAGGGAAATCATGCCTTACTAATCTACTAGAGTTCTTTGAGGGGGTCAACAAACATGTGGACAAGGGGGATATAGTGTACTTAGATTTCCAGAAAGCCTTTGACAAGATCCCTCACTAAAGCCTCACCAAAGGCTCTTAAGTAAAGTAAGTTGTCATGGGATAAGAAAGAAGGTCCTCCCATGGATGGATAAACTAGTTAAAAGACAGGAAACAAAGGGTAAGTAATAAATGGTAAGTTTTCAGAATGGTGTCCTGCAACAGTCCGTACTGGGACCAGTCCTAGTCAACCTATTTATAAATGATCTGGAGAAAGGGGTAAACAGTGAGGTGGCAAAATTTGCAGATGATACTAAACTGCTCAAGGTAGTTAAGACCAAAGCACACTGTGAAGAGGTACAAAAAGATCTCACAACAGTAAGTGATTGGGCAACAAAATGGCAAATGAATTTTAATGTTGATAAATGTAAAGTAATGCACATTGGAAAAAATAATGCCAACTATACATACAAAATGATGGGGACTAATTTAGCTATAACTACTCACAAGAGAAATCTTGGAATCATTGTGGATAGTTATCTTAATCATCCACTCAGTGTGCAGCAGCAATCAGAAAAGCAAACTGAATGTTAGGAATCATTAAAGAGATAGAGAATAAGACAGAGAACATCTTATTACTTTCATATAAAGTCATGGTACACCCACATCTTGAATATTGTGTACGGATGTGGTTGCCTCATCTCAAAAAAGATATACTGGCATTGGAAAAGGTTGAGAAAAGGGCAACAAAAATGTGATTAGGGTTTTAGAACGGGTCCCATATGAAGAGAGATTAAAAAGACTGGAACTTTTCAGTTTAGAAAAGAGGAGACTAAGGGGGAATATGATAGAGGTCTATAAAATCATGACTGGTGTGGAAAAAGTGAACAAGTAAAAGTTATTTACTTGTGACATAACATAAGAACTAGGGGTCACCAAATGAAATCAATACGTAGCAGGTTTAAAACAAACAAAAGGAAGTTTTTCTTAAGGCAGCTCACAGTCAACCTGTGGAACTCCTTGCCAGAGGATGTGGTGAAGACCAGGACTTTAACAGGGTTAAAAAAAGAACTAGATAAATTCATGGAGATTAGGCCCATCAATGGCTATTATCCAGGACAGGTAAGAATGGCGTCCCTAGCCTCTGTTTGTCAGAGGCTGGAAATGGATGACAGGAGAGGGGTCACTTGATGATTATCTGTTCTGTTCACTCCCTCCAGGTCATCAGGCATTAGCCATGTTGGAAGAGAGGATACTGGGCCAGATAGACCTTTGGTATGACCCAATATGGCTGGCTGGGGAAATAGCAGCACATGGAAGCCTTTTTGTTCACCTGCAGGCTACACCCCAATCATTCCCATTGACTGAGAATCATGGCCAAAGGAGCAGTGCATGGGGGGAGGGACAGTGGCTGAAAGCATAAGGCAGTGCGAAGCCACCTGTGCCATCTCCCCAAACAGGAGCAGTGCCAGGTAAGCACTCCAATCCCCTGCCTGCTCCCACAACCATCCTCCTGCCCAGACCCCACATCTCCATTCTCAGCTCACTCCCTGGCAGCCTCCTCACTCACACTGAATCCCTCATAACAGACCCAACCCAGATTCCAGAGGAGCCCCATAAAATTTACTAGCCTTGGGCAGCCAGAAGATTCAGCTGGCCCTGGCAGGAGGTCCTGCTCTTGATGCCCCAGCCCCAGGGCTGGCGCTCAAGCGGAACTCTGGATCCCTGAGTTGCATGAGTGAAGTGCCTCTCTTTTCTGCTTCTCAGTGGGGGGTCATGTCCAGTGTTCCTTCTAAGCTGCACGGCAGATTAAACACCAGTGAAACTATGCTACTGCACAGCTTAGAGGGAACACTGGTCATATCAGCAAAATTTGGTGGTGGTGGTGGTGAATATTTGGTTTTTGGTTTTTTGCTTCTCACTTGTGTGTGGCCCCCAACAGACTTTTCTATGGATCAGTAGCCCTGACCCAAAAAAGGTTCCTCAACCCTGCCTTATGGATGATAAACTCCAACAGCACTATTGTCATTATCTACTCTGGTCTCCTGGGTAGCCCAGGCAACACTACATCCCCAAAATATTTTCTATAACATATTTTTGAAGAAAGCACCTTAATCTTCTATTTGTTAAGCGAAATAGAATTGAAAGTGCATTTAGATCTGTAGCACTGTTAAAAATGTGTGGAAAGAAATTATGTCAATGTTGAATAATTTAAAACTATAGTTTGAAAACTGAACCTCACAAATTTAGAAAACAACTATCCTCTCCAGAAGATAACAATATAGAGAATAGCAACATTTGGAAAACAATGTCCACTGCTTGTTGGAAATGTAGTAAATAGGATGAGACTTTAATACTAATGTTCTAGGATTATGAAAAGCTGCTTTTAAAAAAATTCTTTAGAGGATAAACTTATTTGTTGTTAATATTTTGCTTCTCGATAGCCTCTATTGCTGAGAGTAGTACAATTTTTCAGACGAAATGTTATTGCACTAGTAACTTTTTTTCTCCAGTTGCATACACTAATGAGTAAACCATAATAATGTATTCTAGTTTTACTGCACTGTTTTTCCTATGATACTATCATAGGACCTATGAGATATTATCACAGTAGGAATCTATAAAGTTGGAATTGCCAATGTGGAATAACATTTAAGAAATCAATATCCTAGCTCATCAGTTTCTGATCCATGGGATATCCTTTTTTCAGATCTTTTCACTTTTAAAGTAGTAATTGGTTGAAGGAATGATCACCATTACTTAGTGTGGAATAATGTGGTATTTTTCTGCTTGCTGAACTTCCAAAACTTAAATTTAACTGACACAAACCAGAATTAACGTGATGCTCTAGAATATGCAGTTTTTCAGAGAATCTCATCAAATGGAAATCCCATTGTGAGCTGCAGTGTATATACAGTCACATGGATTCCCTGAATGATTACAATTTATATAACTGTTTTAACTTTACTTTGATGTTTATGAAATATCAAAACAGTCAATTTTCTATCTTTATAATTTAGGCAACCTTTTACTGTGGCTAGACAGATCAATTCACACAATTAATTAATTGTAGTATATCTTTGCAGTGTCAAGTGTCTAGAATTTTAGGTTCTGTTAGAGTACAATAATTACTAAAATGGAAACATAATATAAATGGTAATACTTTGATATAAATATGCACACATTATATTATAGGGAAATATATAATCACACTACTTCTGTGAAGAAGAGAAATAAGTATAAAGTGTATGGGTTTAATGCTTTTCTACCAACTGCTATTATAACTGGATGTGCCGCACCCCCGGCCCCCATCTGCCCTTTCAGCTTCAGTTTGAACAAAGTTTCTATAATTTTGAATAGCTGTGGTCTAAAGAGTTCCTGTCCAGAAAGTCTCCAATAATGTTACATGTGTGTTAAAATCACATTGCCTTAATAAGATCAATTGTATTCCTGCTTATGAATATGTATGAGTGCATGAGGAAGTGTGAGTGAGAACTGCCAATCATGAGGCAGAACAGCATGCAATACCTCTTATGTCTGTAAGGAAGTGCATAAATGGCTGTAACAGGTGGCCAGGTGGGGGTCTTCCCTCAGAAAGATGTAACAGCATGCCAAACTTGAGACTGGACTAGAAGCAGTAGAGCCCTCTTGTGAATCTGAAGGGACTTTGAGGACTCTCGTGTCGCCTTGTGGCCGATCTCTGGGGAAGCTGTGGCCTGGCCAGTCTCAGCCACCTGTGAAATTGAAACTAACTCTTGCTGCCTGCAGCCTACCTCCAAACTGTCATCATGAATGTGATGTGTATGTGAGTATTGCCATATCATTAAGAATCTGTACTAATAAACAAGCTTTGGCGCTGCTCAAGTTCACCCTTTGTCTGGGCTTGTTCCTTGGCTGATTCCAAGGGCAGACAACAGCTATGCCAGAAATAATTACAGTATAATGAACTAATATAGCACCATTGTATCAGTCAAATACTGTTCCATAAAGAAAAGTGAACTGTAAACATTTTTAGAACTGTATTTTTAAATATCTTTAAAAACCTAAATCATGAGGGGAAAAAAAACTTAAAAAACAGTGAGTGGCCCTGTAGTACCATAGGCCTGGTGGTAGCATAGACTAGAGAGTTCCTTCAAAATAACCCCCTTTAGGTCAAATTTATAAGTGAAGCGTCCACACTATCAAGCCTATTATTTAGAAATAATAATGGTTATTTAAAAATCTGTACTCCTTGGGAAATAACACTAATTTTGAAATAGTTATTTTGAAATAGCATTAGTGTGGACACTCTGGTGCTGCTAATTCAAAATAATTGGCCTCTGGAGGCCTGTCACAGCTGCAGCTCTGACTGCTCTGGCCACAACTGGCTTTTCTACTGCTCCCCTTCTTCTGAGAAGCTTAAAACTCCTGGCAGCAGGAGAAGGGCTTGTGCTACATTGGAGAGTACTGAGAACCACATGTGACACAGCAGCAAGCAAAGGAGCCATGAGCAACCCCAATGCTCCCTCAGAGCCTCCCATAGCTGCCAGTACTCCTGCTGCTCCCTTGGCTGCCACTGGCAGGAGAGCTCTGGTCTGGATTGGCATGGAGATCCTGGATCTCATCAAGGTCTGGGGGGAAAGACAAACCTCCAGGATCTCTACACTAGAAAGCAAAATGCAGAGGTCTATGGCTGGATCACCACCAGCCTGTCTGAGAAAGGCCACACCTAGACACTCAACCAGTGCCAGATTAAGATTCAAGAACTCCGACAGGCCTACCACAAGGCCAGGGAGCAGAGCGGACACTCTAGGGTGGCACCACATAGCTGCTGCTATTATAAACAGCTGGATGCAGTCACCTCCCCCTGATTGTCATGGAGTCCGTCCAGGACATGCCTGGTGTCAGCCTCCAGGAGGGCGAGGTGACAGACAAGAAGGAGGAGAAGGAGGAGGAGGCCAGCCAGGCAACGATGCCTGCCAGCCAGGACTTGCTGTCTCAGCCTACTGGCCTCACAACAGCCTGTGCAAGTGGATATACATAGAGCACCAGTCCGGAGCACTTAGCTCCATGACACTCTCGCACAGGAGCCCCTCAGTCCTTCTCACAAGGTTCCTGGAGAGGCCTGCCTTATTCTGGCCTCTGTGGTGGGACACTTTCCCATAATAAGCCACCACTAAGGAGTTTGGGGTCATGGAACCACACAGCAGTGCCACACATGGCACAGGGTCATGCCTGCACTCAGGCAGCATTTGCTCCTGGTCAAGTGTGGTGATGTGGAGGAGACTGATCCCCGGCATGGGAAACTGCTGTGGGGAGGAAAAGAAGGGGACCCCAATAGCACTCACTCTGGTAAGACACGTCTGCCACTCACACACACCTCCCCCGACACCTCTCGCCCCCTCCAGCAGGCAGGGATAGAAGATCTCTCTCTGCCAGGATGCTGTCAGTGCTGGATCTGGTGTGTGCAAGACACAGAAGGAAGCCAAGCTGCCCCACCTGCAGGCTCCTGGCCTAGCTGGCACCTTCCCCTGCCTGCTTGTTCCTGGGCCGTGCAACTCCTATTCCCATCCCTGCGTCCCCATTCTCTCCCCTCACCCATCCAGTCCCTCCCCTGCTGTATATACCCCCAATAAACAGTCCTGTTTCAAAAAACATGTCTTTATTATTTGCTCTGCAGGGTAGGGGTGGAAGGTAGAAACTGAGGGCCAGGGAAGGGAGAGGTGTGGGAGGAAAGGCACACAAAGAGAATGCAGGGACCCCTTGTGGAGAGGCACAGGGGAGAGTCTCACAACTGGCCTTGCACAAAACTCTCCCTCAAGGCCTCTAATGAGCTCAGGCCCTTGATGTGCTCTTCATATGGCACTGGTGTCCGGCTGCTCTAATTCCCTGGCTAGATGATCAGCCTTTGCCCCGCACCTGGCAGAAAAATCTCCCCCTTGCTTTTGCAAAGGTTGTGGAATGCACAACAGGCCCAAAGTGAGAAGTTCTGCAGCCACTTCTGGTTGTCCCATATCTGCAGGACGATGCGGTCCCACCAGCGTGAGCTCATCTGCTGCCAGAACTGGCATTCTGCAGTGTGCAGGTGACTGAGGGGTATGCACAGCAGCAGGAGCACCAGGACCTGGGTGAGCAGGGCCTACGATCCATGCTGCGGTTTGTCCTGCAGGTCCTGGTCCTTGGCCTGCTGGAGCAACATGTGAGCAGTCTGGAAGTATTGCGCCATGAGGTGCAGCATGAGGCCCATGAGTTTAACACTGCTTTGCAGCAGTTCTGGCTCTATGGTGTGAGTGCTGTGACCGCTGCAAGGGCAATCAGAGCACACTGTGTCACTTTCGTGTCTCAAGTGGAGAGGCAGTGGAGGAATGGTGTGTGAGATGCGGCCATACAGAGTAACCCCTGAAAGCACAAGTCACAGCTCGCCTGACCAAACAGCCACAGGAAGTATCTATCCCCTTGGTACCCTCCCCAGTGTGCTTCTGGGGGCTCTAAGTCCGAGGCAGGCTCCAATCAGTGTGGACACACTATTTCAGAATAATTCTAACTAATTTTGATGTTTCCCCATAGTGGGGACATGCCATTTTGATTTTGTTAAATCGAGAATTATGTCGATTTTAATTATTTTGAAATAATTTCCTAGTGTAGACATGCCACTAGAGAGTAACAAAAATATAGCTAGTATCATGAGTTTCTGTGGGTCCAATACACTTCTTCATATTTGTCATCTGAAGAAGTGGGTTATGCCCACAAAAGCTCATGATACTAGCTATATTTTTTTGTTAGTCTGTATGGTGCTACAGGGCCACTTATTTGTTAAGGTTTTTTTTAGTTACAGGCTAAGATCGCTACCCCTCTGAGACTAAATTGTGGACAGTCTACGTGAAGCCTTTAAAATTACATTGTCATTTCAAATCAAAATCATATTTGAGAAGAAATTTCATTTTTACTAACACTGAAAGTTCTGCTCCCAGGACAAGATGGATCTGTCCCCATCTTGTCTTTCCTGATGGTTTCCCTGGCACACTTCCATTGTGTCCAGGACAAATTTGGTGATGGGTCATTGTGAATCGAATGGATATTGTTTTCTGTCTGAATCTAGTAGCATTGTCTCAGTTTTGTGGGCAAACTGTTTGGGAAAAGACCTGAGAAATCATAAAGGGTTTACAACATCTATTTTTGACCTTTCATGTTTAATAGCCAATTTACTTTGTTTAGTTGGTTTATTTTGTTAAATAGTGTGAGCAAATAAGTCTATTTTGCCACACTACTTCTGAAGTGTGTGTCTGCAATAACCCATATGGGAAAATATAAAACAGTGATTATTGTACCCTCCAGAAAGTCAGAGAAGTACATTAAGGTTATAGGGTTAGCCATTTGTTGTGTAATTGCTTAAAGAAAGAAGGAATAAATGCCACAGGATAAGGAGAACAGAGCATAGGCAAGCATAGTCTTTTCTTTCCTTTCCACTTGTCTGACACATTCCTCTTCTTTTCTGTATCAGCAAAGAGTCACTAGGGTTGCTTTTGATGTGGGAGGGGGAAGGAGTAAATCTTCAGAATGGATTACAATCTGTTTAAAAGAATTAAATGTCACGCTGGGCCTGACATACTACTAAACTGGTCTTTGGCTAAAGGTCTCTCAGTGGCTAGTTGACAGGAGTGTCTGCTTTCAGCAAGGCTGATTCAGTGGTGATTAGGCCAGGCAGACAGACTGGGTTATTACCAAGAAGACTGTAAAAGGACAAATACAATAGTAAGAGAAGAAGCTGCATCTTACACTGGCTATAACTGTACAGTTGGTACACACTGTCTTCACTGCTGAATGGGGAAGTGAGGCATATATATCTGAGTATGCCTCAGATATGAGGAGACATACCCATGCTAGCTCTGATGGAGCTAACTTGCTAAAAATGGAGTGTAGCTGTGGAAGCGGGAGACAGTAGCTGTCCCGAATATAATTCTATGTGAGATCATAGGCACATATTTGGGGCAACTAGCCCCTCCCACTGGTGACTGCTATGTTCTGTTTTTAGCCAGATTAGCAGGAATGTGTCTCCTCCAGTTGGGAACCATACCCCTTGCTCCAAGTGTAGACAGTTTGTGTGTTTGGCAGGTCTTGGGCAGGGAGGAAGAAGAGGAGGAGTAAGTGCACTGGAAGAAAACAAGCTAACAGACTAGAGAATAACAACATCTGAGAATATCTTAACAGTGAATATGTCTGTGGATTCCACTAGTGAGTAACTTACTTTTGATGGGAATAATGCAGATGGGAATACCAGATCCCCACTTAGTTGCACCCTAGTCTTTAAGTAATACCATTTAATGTAACCACTTGAGCAGTAACATACTACTCAGGGTGCATGCAGGTATTAGAATCTGGACCAGCAGAAAGAATCTTTTGTTAGTTTTGTATGCTTTATATTATTGTACCTTAAAATAAGTACTATGTATGACAGATAGGAGGTATGACAGCATCAAATTATGAAACCAAGTTTGTTTCAGGACTGTAGATTGTATTATAACTTTCTGTGACTCTCAAACTACTGTGTGGCTTAGAGCATCATTTTATAGTTGGACTATAGTTGTCCAAGAATCTACGGTAGACCCATCAAAACCCCTCAACACTGAATGACTGTCCCCTACTGGAACAATGGATTTGCTAGTGGTAGGGCCATTAACTTGGTTTGACTTTCTACAAAGAAGCTAACAGTGGGACTGGAGCCCAGCATTTTCCTTAGCTGAAGCACCAGAGATAAAAAAGAGGACAGATGCCATTTAAAAAGGTAGGTGTTTATCTGAGCCAGACCAATTACACATGCAAAAAGACACAACTAACAGGACTAGAAGAGCTGCCTGATGTAAGCAAATTGAGTGAAGACATGGGAGCTGCATTCAAGATTTTCCTTGTGTGTCAAAAATTGCAACTCTCTTTGTGTGTTAAAAGTAAAGTATCTCTAGTTCAGAGGCTCCTGTGTTAACACAGACTTCCCTGTTTTCCTGCCAAACTGTTCCTGAATGGGTTAACTAAAATTCATGGGTCCTACACTCAAATGGACTCTTGGGAAATATGTCGAAGCAATTAGGGACTCTGGTGGGCTAATAAACTGATTTTGGAACATAAAGTGGCCAGACAGTGGAGTCCCAAGAAGGATGTCAGATATGGGTTTTGCATGTTGAAGGAGCCTGGGAGACCCAGAACTAGGTACAGCAACTAATCTCTTCTGAGACCCAGGAGGTCTGAGAAATACATGGGAGCTGGGATCAGGTCTATGCCGAGAGGAGATTAGATCAGGTTGTGACAAGGAAGAAGTTTGTTTATTGACTCTAGAGTGACTTGGACTATACTGAGAAAGGTTGGCTACTACCGGTCTTACAGAATGCTTTATTTACCTATTCCTAGTTGCGGGGGATGCAATGGAGGGCAAAGGTAAAATGAATTAAAAGTTGGGCTGTTGGTGTCACAGATTATTATTTATTCACTGCAGATAGCAGCTCAATGAAAACACCAGGTTGAATCCTCAGGTACATCAGAACAACACTCAGCATATTAGAAGAGGATTGGG
This sequence comes from Rafetus swinhoei, assembly GCA_019425775.1. Taxonomy (NCBI): domain Eukaryota; kingdom Metazoa; phylum Chordata; order Testudines; family Trionychidae; genus Rafetus; species Rafetus swinhoei. The sequence goes on along the minus strand of CM033439.1, from coordinate 30,816,830 downwards.
GAAAGGGAGTGTTTTTCCACCCTGATTCAGGGGACACCTATGTGCCAGTTTGTCTCTCTATGTAACTTACACAAGCACTAGGATTATTTCAAATTGCATTGTCTCTTAAGAGTTCTCAAGGGGCTGTTACATCATTGGGCATCTCTGGAATATAGAATGTTCTAGTCACAACCTCCCTGACCTCAGCATTTCCCATTGTGAGAAGAGAGAGATGGTCTAAAGCCTTTATGCTAGTCAAAGCCCCACTCCACTCCCATCCCTACCTCCTCGCTTTTCAAACCTTAGCTACACCCTTAGAGCAGCTGGAATGTACAGCCTCTCCCCGAGTTACGAATGAGTTACGGACCAAACACTTGGCCGTAACTCGATCTGTTCGTAACTTGGACCCCATTGAGTTACATAGCGGCTGCGCTGTTCGTAAGCGCGGCTCACATTCGTAACTTGGGGACCACCTTTATGACTGCTCCATGGGAGCTTTGGTCGTAAATGCGAACGGTCGTAATTCAACTGTTTGCAACTCGGGGACCAGCTGTACTTCACTCCACCAAAGAGTGGCACAAAGAGCACTAACAACAAATAATCATATTAAACAGACACTAATATAAATTCCAAATCTTCCAAATGTCTTGAATTCCTCCCTATAGGTATAAATGTGGACTAAATAAGAATGCTTTTGCTGGAGATTATGCAGCAACCTAATATTACTGGATCATGCCCCAAAGGAAACAATTAACATAATATAAAAATAATTGGATTATAAACCTCCACTTTATAGCAGATATTCTTACCATTTTTTCAGCACTATTAGATTCAGCTAAATGATGGATTTTCATTGCTTTTTCTCTCAATCTTGGAGGTTTAGAGTGGTACTTTCCTATAATTAAGGATTGGTATCTGGAGATGGCAGAGGTGACTCCTTATGAGCATTTGATATAGAAAATGAATGTTAAAATGTCAAATTTTGCATGTTTAAAATCATCCTGGATGGAATCAGAGCGGGGGGGAGGGGAAGGGGTCAGAGAGTGAAGCACAGAAGAAAATGGAGTCAGGGCAACATGCCCTCTGTTTTCTTCTTTCCTGTGAGCTGGAATGAAAGATTAGCAAGAACTTAAGTTTAAATCCATGAAGCACGATTTCATCCACTCCAATTCTTTCCCCTTTAGTCCTGTGCATCCTCCATTCCATATAAGTGCATTCATTTTTCCCTCTCTCCGCTTACTCATTCCATACTCCACATTTGTTAACTCTTCCTCTAACCCTCATTCCCAACCTCCTCCTCTGCCTTTTCATTCTGTCCTTCTCCCTTGCTACATAATCTCCCTCTGTGTAGGAAAAGGAAAAAGAAAGGGTGGAGTCAGAGAAGAGGATACAGGAATTGAGACAAAGACAAGGGACTGAAGGAAGAATAGTTCTGGAAGCTTCCCTCATACCAGCAACATGATAATAGAAACAAGAACCCTTGATCCCCTTCCCTCTATCCCCAGAAGATCACCAGCTGAGATCACTACCATTGTGAGAGATCACTATTACTGTGAGAGATCCTTCAGTCCTCTCAAGGTTCTTCTGTGGTTATCAGTTGGTAACAGCTTTTGCTTAGAGCAAGGAGATACATGAATCTCTCCTTTATGGAGATTTCATCTCTGGTCTTCAGGTTCCAGAACAGCTAATCAGCAGACAATGGTTTTCTGTGCAGGGTACAGCTTTAAAATGTGAGAATTTGCATTCACCTTCCCCTCCCCCCCGCCCAAGTATTTCCTTAACTTTGTTCTTTGGTGTCTGGCACATTAATTAAAATAGTCTTTTGAAGCTCGTAACACTTCCCATTACTTTGGCCACCTTTCTCCCCTAGAGAAGTTACCTGCAATTGTACAATAATATATACATTTTTCATTAAATACAATGGACTCTGAAGATACTTAAACTTATTCAGTAAAGTTTTTGAAGGATATTGAAGTAAATTGTTCGGTCATTTGGGGAGAAAGTGACTGGAAGGGCTGCCTCCCCAGTATAACTATGCATGGATCTATACCAGTGGTTCTCAAAGCATGGTCCACATACTACCAGAGGTCTGCGATCATCTTGCAGGTAGGTGACAGGCTTGGGGCTTGCTTGCGCCCTTGCAGGGGGGAAGCCCACACAGGTGCTTCAGCCCCACCTCACCTCTCCCTCCCCCCGCCCCCCAAGATTGGCTTCCCGCTGCAGGAGGGAGCCCTGAGCCTCACAAGCTGGATCCAGCTCACAGGAGAAAGAAGCAGGTCCACGTGCTGCTGTTCCCCTCTCCTCTAGCTGGAAAACAGCAGTGCAGGAAACGGCTTATCTGGAGGCTTTCCCTGATGCTCCCATTGGCTGGAATCCTGGCCAGTCCCCCACACTCAGCCTGCTCCTGCACCCTTCCTGCCCAGACCCCACATGCCCCCCCATCCCACAACCATTTTGTTATCATCGGTGGTTGGCTGGTGATCCATGGAAAGGTTTGCCTTGAACAGGGCAGGCCATGGACCAAAAAGTTTGAGAACCACTGATCTATACAGTTCAGCTTCCTCTGTGTGTTTCATGCCCACTGTCCTCACTGGATCCTGTCTCGTGTACTGGCTGATAACTCACTCAAATGGAATAGAGACAGATGGGCAATACACTGGATGTGATTAGTGGTCCTATAGTCAACAATGGCCATAATTTGATGATTCACAAGAAGCACTACAGAAGAAAATTGTGTACTAACCTGCCCATGGTGGAAATCTCTAGCCACTGTGGTTAGAAATGGGCTTATCTTCTGAAACATGCAATTTTATAATCCCCTTCTCATTTCTTTTAAAATGCTTTTTCAAGTGCACTTGATTCCCAGTAGAGAATGCATGTTCTCTGCAGATGATGTAACTACTTTTTGTTGCTCTTTTCTCTATACACCTGCTGAGAGAAAGGGAGAGAGAGAGAGAGAAGAATGTCCTTATTATATGACCATTTTACAGCATTTTTTCTTTTGAAAAAAAGAGTTGGAAAAAGCCATCTGGGACTGTAGAATAGGAATTCCATGTATGGTAGTTGGCATGTTACCCACTCCCCGCCTCCCCGTTACTTTAGATGCATATAGTACTGTACATATATTTTTATAAGCACAAAACAAAAATAAAAACTTCCAATCAGACAAGATGAACAGGTGCAACCCACACACATACTGGGTGTGGTTCACTGTCCTGTGTAGTGACACGTAGACCACTTATAGAGATAAGAATGAGTTTGTTCTACAGCCTTAGCTGAGAGGCAGCTGGCTTTATAGCTCAAGCTCATGCACTAAGATCCAGAAGTCCCAGGTTCAATTTTGCCTGTCGGGCACTACTCAGACACTTGTTTATATCATCACCTAATTAAGCTGGCATGATAAGACTAATTAAAATGTGACATATATGTTTGAGACATTGAACTGAAAGAAAAAAATGCTCTCTCTACATGTAGATTTGAATTTAGGAACTGAAGCTAAACTCCCAGATAGATTATTGTGACTGTATACAACAGATCAGTTGTTTCAATACTTCCAGTAATCAAGCTTAAAACTGGTCTTCTTATGGTGAAGTAACCACATTCATCTTCCAATCTTTCTCAGAGAGACAATCATTAAAATTGATCTGGTTATGCAAACTCAGGGATACATATATGATTCTGGGAAAACAGGGATTGCAAATTATATAAAGAAGACAGACTACTTTGCAAAAATGCTATCACTAGATCATATATCATAGGCCGCCTTCTGTCCTTATTTGCTGACTCGCAGGGTTGCATAAGTATAAGTGATGACAGAATATGATGCTTCAGCTCCCTCATTCATTTGGTTTTGTTTCCCTGACCATGACAGAGAAACTATTACATGGCCTAATGGATTGTTACCACAGATTCTATAGTATTAAAAATATCCTTAACTCCTTTGGAAAAATAATTATTTGGAAATAGGACAAATCACATATTTTCTATTATTATATGGAAAAGGAATAAAGCAAATGAAAGCATATAAGCTATATGTAAGTTTAATTCAAAATGCTTTTCATAAAACATCTAGAAAAAACTTTACAAGCATGAATTAAGCTTCTCTACAACAGTGAAAGTGATTCAACACTGGATCAAACTACCAAGGAACGTGGTGGATTCTCCATAATTTCTAGAGGCCTTTCTGAAAGATATGGGTTGGCTTTTTCAAACACAAGTTATTGGTCTCCATACAGGGATGCCCAAATAACATTCCATGGCCTGTGATAAACAAGAATCAGACTAAATGATCTAAGGGTCCTTTCAGGTCTTAAAATCTTTGAGGAAGTTAAGTATGATCATTTCTAGGTTACAAATGTGTAAATGGGCACTGAGAGCTTAAGGGCGATGCCTAAAGTTGTAGAGCAAGTCAGTGAAAAAGTCAAGAATGGAACCCTGGCACGTCAACCCCGGATTCTGTGTTCTGAACAATATTCCCAGGACGCTATGTAAAGAATCGCGGTATCTAAACTGAGATACCAATTGTAAGTATTATGGCTGAATTTGAGAGATTATGCACAATTGAACATATAACCAACTTCCTTCAACTGTGAGCCTGTACACAAAATAAACCATTTTGGGAGTGAATTTTCTCTGTGTGTTCTGAATGACAATATTAGCCCTTATATTACAAAAATTACAACTGTTTTTTACTATAGCAAATGTTGGTGCACTTAAAATCCCCCACAAACTTCACCTTCCAGTTGACAATGCTTGTTTGGTAGTAAGCAGTTTGCTGGAATTCCATATCTAAAATCAGCAGCTAATGGATTATGCGGGTGTGGGGTGAATATACTGCTTACTTGTTGGTACTTCTCTTCATTTAGCGGACCTGATTCACTTCTGTATTAATCCAGATTTTTATATTTATATATATATAGGTGTAACTTCACTGAAATCCATAGTTAAACTTGTGCAAATCAGAAGTAACATAGTGGTGAATAAGGTCTAATATGTTGTTAGAATGGATCTACTAAACTTCAGCCAAATTATTTTCCATGTGTTTTCTCCTGTAAATTATAATATTCTTCAAAATTAAATCATTTAAAGCCTATTACTAAAGATGGTGTCATGTAATATTCATAAGACTACATATTTCTGAATTCCTCTAAAGCAAAATAAGTCACTTGCAGCTCTTACATTAGTGCCGTCCGGAAGCCTTAAAATTCCACCTGACTTGCACAGAGAATGTCATTGAAGAGCAACGTATTTCTGCAGTGTGATAAAGGGGGTGGGGAAAGTCTGTCAAACAAAATAAAAAACATTTAAACCTTTAAAGTTCATTTTTGATTAATACCATAATTAAAAATATTAATATAACATCTCCACATCTCCTGTTAAGATACAAGAAGCAACGAGGCTGCACATTTAATGTAAATAAAGGTTACAACAGAAGACAGGGAAAAAATAGAATGAGCATATTGCTCTACTATGTTAAAATCCCTTCATATCACTCTAGTGGGCCACAGCAGTCATAAAGCTTGGCTGGGCGTAAGAGTGGACTCAGTTCCTTGATCCATTACATTTTATTTCCCTTAGTTCCTAATGTTTTATCTACATAACAGGCCTGAGGTGAGGGGGGAAAACAAAAGAAAGCTCATCCCCTAGGATCCATATCATTATCTTGATGCTTTGAAGGGGTAAGACTTCTGTTAATATGTAATTACCACAACAAGAAGGCCATTAGAAATGAATGTACAGATTAGATTACATGATAACCTGGATGTAAATGTAAAATCCAAGCAATACATCCCCCCATGATATCTAATGGTGTCCATTAATATAACAATACCTATCATATGTACTTTGCAGAAGAACATTCACTCTCCAATATTTCTACCTGCCTTCCCAACAAGATATTATTTTCAGCAATAGCTTTGGATTTGTGAAGTAATACCAAGACAAACTTTAACTCCTGAACCTTTACATCACCTTGTTCAGCTCTCTGTGGGATTCTTCTTTGGATACTTTCCCATCCAAAGTATTTTCATGCCTTTCATTTTTTTCTGTCATTATGCTGTCAACTTTTAGGGTGTTAATGTGAGTAGGCAGATCAATGTTGCACCCACTGTTGTGTGTTTGGGACTGGGAGTATACATATGCATACTCATAAGAGCGGGGAGCTGAATTAAGGCTGCAAAGGTAACCTTTAACTCTGATATTTCCTAATTTGAATGTTTGATTTTGCAACCTTAATGTTCTTTAAACATATCTTGTTTTGTGTATTATGTAACAATAATAATACTTCTAACACGCTTATTAAGTTTGCAGATGATACCAAGCTAGGAGGGGTTGCAATTGCTTTGGAGGATAGGGTCATAATTTAAAATGACCTGGAAAAACTGGAGAAATGGTCTGAGGTAAATAGGATGAAGTTTAATAAGGACAAATGCAAACTACTCCACTTAAGAAAGAACAATCCTTTCATACATACAGAATGGGAAGAGACTGTTTGGGAAGGAGTACTGCAGAAAGGGATCTAGGGGTCATAGTGGACCACAAGCTAAATAGGAGTCAACAGTGTAACACTGCTGCAAAAAAAGCAAACATGATTCTGGGATGCATTAACAGGAGTGTTGTGAGCAAGACACGAGAAGTCATTCTTCTGCTCTATTCTGCACTGATTAGGCCTCAATTGGAGTATTGTGTCCAGTCTGGGCACCACATTTCAAGAAAGATATTGAGAAATTGGAGAAGGTCCAGAGAAGAGCAACAAAAATGATTAAAGGTCTAGAAAACATGAGCTATGAGGCAAGACTGAAAGAATTGGGCTTGTTTAGTTTGGAAAAGAGAAGACTGAGAGGGGACATGACAGTGGTTTTCAGGTATCTAAAAGGGTGTCAGAGGGAGAAGGGGGAAACTTGTTCATCTTGGCCTCTGATGATAGGACAAGAAGCAATGGGCTTAAACATCAGCAAGGGAGGTTTAGGTTGGACATTAGGAAAAACTTCACAACTGTCAGGATGGTTAAACACTGGAATAAAATGACTAAGGAGGCTGTGAAATCTTCATCACTGGAGATATTTAAAAGCAGGTTAGACAGACATCTATCTGGGATGCGATAGACTGTGCTTGGTCCTGGACTTGATGATCTCTCGAGGTCCCTTCCAGTTCTAGTATTCTATGATTCTGTGATTTTATGATGACTGGAATGGGAGGATTGCAAATTACAGTGGCTCATGTAAGTGTCTCTTACTTTATAAATAGGTAAACAATATAGAGATGTTAAGTGGGTTTCCCAAATCACATAGCAAGACCTTATCATCAGGGACAGATTCCAGAACTTTTGATTCTTAGTCGTGCTCTCTGGACCTAGTACATGAGTCAGTCACAGACAGCTTGAACAGGGCAATTCATTTTCAGACAGCTGAGCAAGGAGCACAGATGCTGAAAGTTAATTTGAGTTTTAATTGAACGTATTCTTAGAAATGCACCAAAACATATAAAAAGGCTGTCATTTAATATCCTATGGGGACAACCTGCCAACTTAGCCAATACAGAATTATAATCTCCTATCTTTCTTCTGCTTTTAGTTGTTCCTTCTAAGCATCACTGCAGTAGTTGCTGGCTAGAAATGTTAGCCAAGGGACCAGCTTCCCTATCTCTATTCTCCTCATTCTTTCCTTATTAAGCTGGCAAAACATGTGAGACCTAGAGGCATATGCACGTATTAACTGGGATGGGAGAGAGAGAGAGAAGTTTATCTGTCACTCTTGCATACATTCATGATTAGCAGGGTAGTAATGCTGCTTCTTTTCAAGTCCTTGTTCACAGTAATGGTATGGATATGAACAACATGCTGTTACTGCATTATTAAAATTCTATTAAGGAAATGTATTAATTTGATTTCTGCAGTAGCTTTAAGCTTAGAGGTTTTTTGTAGAAAAATGAAACATCTCTTCCGCTTTTTGGTCACAAAACTACTGTGTGGATAAATGGTGTGGAAAATTTTAAACAGCTTCAGTAGGGCCACTAATCTTAGTGGTACAGTTATTCAGTACTTGAAAACTGTGAATGAGAATTATATTGTGTTTGATATGTTCTGTGGATCGAATTTCCTTTTGATTCTACACTTCTCTAATTTTTTAAAATAAGTTACTTGACAATTAAACTGGTTACTGTCATAATACAAATCTCTCTTCTCTCGTATAGTTTAAACCATTTGACTAGAGAAGGATGTCGACACAATCCACCCATACACTATGCACTTCTCCACTACTGACTCTATATACTCTATGGGTGTATAGAGAACACTTATCTGAGAACACTTATCTACTGATGCTTCAAAAACTCACACACCCCAACCTGGGACAACACCGGTCATGTACCTTATGTATCTTGTGATCTTTATAACCAACACTTGTAATCTCCCATAACCCAAGCTTGACCACAGATGCGCAGTGCCTTCTTTTTTAACTTGTGTAACATGAATTTTATTTCAAACATTAGCATTAGTAAAATATGCTGCTTCAAGTACTTTCCAATTCTGTTTTCCAATAAAAAGTGATCACTAGTGAAAAGAAGCCATTATAAAAGAAAACAAACCAATAAAGAAACCTGAACATAATTTCAGGCCTGGAACCTTATACAAGCATAATTAACCATCAGTATTATTCCATCTTCACCATCAAGAAACATTGAACAATGGGGTCTTATTGTAACAACACAAAGGAACCATTATTCTTCAGAAGTTGACATGAGGCAGTTTTCTGAGGATCCCCTTGCAAATATGGGCATAAGGAGTGGGGTGGGCGTGTTGCAGCAGGCCAGTCACCCAGCCTTTGCAGTGCATTTCTCAGGGAGAAGCAGGTCCTTTTGAAATTTGGCCCTTAATTCTTACCAGCACTTCTCGTGGCTGAATTTCAGAGGAAATTATGCATTTGCCCTTCTACCTGGGTGCTGAGCTCTTTGTTCTGCTTTTGAAACATGAGAAATAATACAGCTAATTGGTTTTTTTTAAAGTGCAAGGTGAAAAGTGTGAACATGCTGTGACTGTACATCTCCCTTTCTAGTACTTTTAATATAGAGTAATGGAAAAGGGGTATATGGTGGCTTCTCTGTCATTAATGTTCAAATCCAAAATAATACACACATATACTCACATATATCTTTCAGGGCTGTACTGGTACTGAAGGGACTCATGCCATAATTTAGACAGCCTGCCTAAACTAGAGCAGCCTCCATGGAGCACTATGGAGCTGCCCCACATTTCTGTAGAACTGCATGCTGCAACATGCCCACTCCACCCTTTATGCCCATACTTGAAAGGGGACCCTCAGAAAGCAGCCTTATTGCTATTTTCTGTAGTACCTGAACCCAGGGATCTTCTAATAACCAGGGTCAGCACTTTGAAAACCCAATTACACTGTTATAGAACTTGTATCTAGTATAAAGGGGCCAGAGGGTGAGGACCTCACATATAAGGTTGTGTATGAATTATCAAATCTAAAATACCAAACCAAATCCCTTCTAAATATAGGGTGTTATAAGGAGGAGGGAGAAAATAGTTCTCCTTGCCCTCTGAGGATAGGACAAGAAGCAATGGGCTTAAATTGCAGCAAGGGAGGTTTAGGTTGGCCATCAGGAAAAAAATCCTGCCTGTCAGGGTAGTTAAACACTGGAATAAATTGCTTAGGGTGGGTGGGGGAATCTCTATCACTGGAGATATTTAAGACCAGGTTAGACAGACACTTGTCAGGGATGATCTAGACAGTGCTTGGTCCTGCTGTGAGGGTAGGGGACTGGACTCTATGTTCTCTCAAGATCCCTTCCAGTTCTAGTGTTCTATGATTCTATAGATCCAAACTAGCAAAGAACATTTTTTCTTACTAAAAGACAAATACAAAGAAAAAGTGCTTGTAGGCTTAATTTACAGAGACACCTCATCAGTACAGGAGACATTCAATATAATTATACCTTGGAATGGATGGGAAATGGATATTTATAAATACCCAATACTGGATTGTGACTTTGAAGCAAGGGCTGCTGAAGAACAAAAGCAAAAATTAATGTGCCATTAGTGGAAGACAGAGTGAGAAAGGTGGACTGGAGAGATGAATTTTAAAAAGCAGAAACTAAAAAAGGATGAGCCACAGTAGGAAAGGCATCACACCTAATTAGGAAAAGGATAGTTCAGTGGTTTGAGCATTGGTCTGTTAAACCCCGGGTTGTGAGTTCAATCCTTGAGGGGAGTGTTCTTGGTCCTACCATAAGGGCTGGGGGACTGGACTCAATGATTTCTCAAGGTCCCTTCCAGCTCTATGAGATAGATATGTCACTTACATAGCTGCCAGAATAAATGTAATATTGAAGTCTCCTGAAACAGTCCCTTTAATTCTTACTGATGTCCCAAAGTGACTCACCAACTATATTACAAACAACATTTTCCAGATGAATTTCAACTTAAGTAGCTGTTCCGGATATTTTAGGCCTAATTCAACCTAAGTGTAATTCCACTGACTTCAGCAGAATTATACTGGAAGTGAATTTGATACATCTTTAAATATCCCAAAGGCTCTATTTATAAGTGACTCATGGTTTTTATATATGATTTTTCATGTAATTTACATGGGGAAAAACCTTTTATATGGCCTCTATCAAATAAGTAAAATAAAAAAACTTTTCATCAACATGATTGCTACACAAAAGAATATTTTAGAATACACCCACTATAGGTCTTTCAGTCCATTTAAAGATGGACCAGAAGAAGAAATGGGAGGAATCATCATGCACAGTGAATGTTGTAATGATTTACCAGCATGAAATTCACTAAATATGACAAGAAATTCATAAGAAACTTAAGCCTCTCAAGGTATTGAAGTGTGGATGGCAATGGTAGCCTCTTTTCACTTTAAAATCTATGAACCTAACTGTTATTAAGGCAACCAATTGACAAATTCACTGCATATAGCTGTACCATGAGCAAAATGAAAGAATCTAATATGTCACCATGTCTTTAAAAATCAACTAATCTGGGACTACAAATACTATTCACCATTATCATGATTATATGGTGGTTATGTGGCATTACTAAGGGGAATGTCTATAGTAGAAAATTATTTCAAAATAACTTATTTCAAAATAATAACTCCCAAAATAACTATTACAAAATAAGCTTATTCCCTGAGGAAAGCAGGACTACAGAGTTTGAAATAACCAGCCTTTTATTTCAAAATAACCAGCTTCGTAGTGTGGATGCTCCGCTTATTATTTTGAAATGGGGGGGAGGGGGTTATTTCTAAATAATTCCTCAGTGTAGACTAGGTATGAAAAAGAGTAGTCGAGTCAACTACTCACATTCCCTCCCTCCCTTGCCTCCTCTATATCAGAAACAGCAAGTGGGAAGAGCAGGAGCTGGTGCTGGGGGGGGGAGGGGGGGAACTGGCTTTTAATCCGATGGTGCAGGGGGACAGGAGGAGAGGGTCTTGACAGGGCAGGAGAGGCAGAAGCAAGCAGGAAACCTGGCATGAGTGGAGACTGAAGCAGTCCCCGCTCACACCGGGTCCTGACTGCTGCGCCTCTGCCTTTTTAAATGTAGGAAAAGCTGCCTGGTTCTTACTACATTTAAAAGGCAGAGGCGCAGCAGTCGGGACCTGGCATGAGCAGGGACTGAAGCAGTCCCCACTCACACTGGGTTCCCTGCTACACCTCCCCCCTTTATTGACTAGTTGATGGAAATTCCATCAGCTACTCGATTAGCTGATTAATCAAAATTTAACATCCCTAGTGTAGATCATGGCTAAATGTCAGAGATATGGTTACTGTATCTGAGTACTCTGACTACTGTACTGTTCTCTTGCACACATTTGAATTTCTTTTAAGTTTAACTTTCCCTCTGAATTTCCTACATTTATAGATATTTTTTATAAAGGTAAAAATATTGTGGGGATGTTGCAGTTAAATTACTGATATGTACAAAAGTTTATATTAACACAGTGTAATTCCAAGGTTGAACTAAGGGTCGAATTGGGTTCTACATTCTGAGAATGTGTGTGAATTGTAAATCCTTCTGGGTATATAGTTATACCATGACTTGCTTTTGTTAGTTGACTTAAAAAGAAATTTTGTCTCAATTACTTTGTAGGTGTCAAAAGTCGGTCTCATTAAAGTCAATGGAAATTTTATCATTGACTTCAATGAGATCAGAATTGGATTATTGGAGTTTATCCCAAAATATCCTAAGAAAAAACATAGATCTGGAAGAGAAAGAGCAATAACAATGTAAAAATATGCAGGTATAGTGAGATCATATCCATTTTATCTCCTTTTTGAAGCATACATGAAGAGAAATGTATTATAGTGTTGCAGATTGCTGTAGCACATGAATAGTGAATGGAATGCTGCCATGTAATGATTATGTAAATTAAGAATTTTGCACTAGAGTTATTAAGCAATTTTCTCTGATGCTAATGTTCAGCACTGAGAGGCAAATTTTCTTTTCTGTGTTTCGGCTAATCAACATTAACTTTCATACTTTTTAAGCCTTTTGCTCAAATTGTAATGAAGCTGGTTAGTCACCCAACAGACTAATGTGATCCTAGTTATGAGGCAAGGTAAGCAGAATGACATATTGCAGAGGACTTCCTGATTCAGATACGGATACAGCAGGGCTCATATTTAATGTAGATTGATTGTGTTCACTGCAAAGACTTTCTACCTCAGAGTTCATTTTTAATGGAATAATATAAAAAAAAAGTGTCCCTATTTCTGTTTAAAGAATGTTCAAAGCAGCTGATCTTTTCCTTACTTAATTTTCTGTATCTAGTAGTGAAAAAAATATTTCATTTCCTAGAGCCATAATATGTGTCATTCAGCTACGATATAAATGGAAAGAGCACAAATATTCTGGCTTCTCTCTGGTGCAAAGTCCAAGACTTATTAGTTAAATTATTAACTCATATTTCCCCTTAAGAAAAGCCCCTTTTAGAGCAACTCACTGAGGGCAACAGTGGGTGTCCCAAAAGTTCTGAATGTCAAGAAACACCACTAGCATTAGATGCTACAGTTGCTTCAGCCCTTCCCTCTGCTTCTTTGGTATCTCTTCCTAGCATTGTAGTGGGGAGGAACGGTGCATGTTATCTCTGAACTCTGTTTTCATTTTAAATTTTGAATTAGTTTGTCCAACTACCGAAGTTGAAGTGTCCACAGAGCTCCAGGATTTTCATGAAAAATTCATTTTCACTCTAGCAATTCAATAAAGCCAAAACTGGCAGCATTACCTATCACCAACAGTAATGCTTTTTGCAGCAACAGCAAATGGAGGAGAGTTTGCAAGAAAGACATTTATAATCCCTGTGCAACATAATGCTTTATCTTTTGGTCTTGAAAACAGTTCTGAGTTATTTCTGTGTGCCTCTGCCCCTTCCCCCTGTTATTTGCAAGAAAGGGATACTTGAAAATAAATGCATTGGTTTAATAAATGTTCAGTTGAAATAATTAGTGTATTTTTTTCCCAAAATCAAGGTACAAGCTGTTCCATGTTAGTGTAAAATGCATAAAGCAAGAAAATTAAGCTGAGAGCACAGACTGCAAACCTAAGCCAATGGGTATTAAAATATTCTGCTCTCAGAAGTGGGAGTGGCAAGGCTAATTATATATGATCCTAAATGACAAGAACTGGCAGAACAGAGTGATGAATAAGGAAAGACTCTTTAACATTCACTACAGCAAAACTAGGAATCTAGTGCACTGATAAGCACAGGCAAAAGCACAGTGGATAATACTTCCTGGTACTCAATTGTTATTCTGGGGTTTTGGCCAAATCTCACTGGAGCTGGTAGGCATAACCACTGCCCTTCATTCAACATAAATGTGAGAAACAATTAAGCTTCTTTATGAAACCAGATAGCTGAAACAACAGAAGCATCCACCCAAAACACAGGCACATGGCAAGGCTTATATAGAAGGTGACCCACATGGCCCCCAGAGGTTTCCCGGGAGACTCATACACCAAACATAGGGACTGAGGCATTGACTGGTGGAGGCATCTGTTAAAGGGAGACAGAGAGAAAGAGAGAGCAGAAATGCACCAGGTACTGAGAAAAGGAGCAAAGAAGCCCAGTCACATCCAGAGAAGTCTTGGTAGAATAATACTGAAGAAAAAACTGAGTGCGCACTTTGGGGTAAAGAGCTTGGAGTGGTGAACAGACACACTTATTCCTGCTGTATTCAAGGAAACAGAATTTTGTGCTTTCTTTAGTGAATAAAGATGATTACATCAAAGAAATATCTATTCCATCAATTTCTCCTAACAGAAACAGTCTGCTAGCCCCCAAAGTTGGCTAACCACTGGGGTTAAAAAAGGGGGTAACAATATATTTAATGGCCAGCTCTGAGAGAAGTTAGCTAATGGCCAAATATATTTCTTTGTATTATTTCTATTCTCAGGATTCGAAGAACTAGATAAGTTCATGGAGTATAGACCCATTAAGGGCTACTAGCCAGGAGAGGCAGGAATGGTGCTCTTAACCTCCGTTTGCCAGAAACTGGGAATGGATGATAGGGGATGAATCACTTGATGATTACCTATTCTTTTCATTCGTTCTTACTTGGCACTGGTCACTAACAAAAGACAGGGCTAGATGAACCTTTGGTCTGGCTCAGCACTGTCATTCTTATGTTCTTACTAGGGGATTGTGCCCCCTGCTTGCTACATTTGCCAACTCTCTTCTCGCAGGGGGGAGGCAACACCCACAGCTACTGGGGAGGCCCAGGCTGTGGTTGTGCCAGCCCAGGCCTCTTCTTTCTCCGCACCCCCATGCCAGCCTGGGCCCCTTCTTCTTCCTCACCTCTGCACCTCCCCTGCCCATACCACCCCCACTCCCCGCCGTGGCCTGCCCTAACCACCCCCTTTCCCGGGCAAGGCCAAGCCCTGCCCTGGCCCTAGCAGCCAGGGAAGGCTGGGCCATGTGCACCAGGCCCAGCCTGGCCCTGCCCCTGGTGGCCAGGGAGTCCAGGCTGCAGCCACGGTGCACCCACCCCGGCCGCACCAGCCCCAGCTTTTTCATCCTCCCCGCCCCTGCCAGGGCCAAGTCTGCACCAGTCCCAGCTCTCCTCCTAGCCCCAGAAGCCCCGGCTGTTTCCCCCCAGCCACTGGGAGGGGGGGGGGCGGGGGCGGGCCAGCCCTGGTCCTACCCTCTTCCCCCCTTCCCTGGTCTTGCCAGGCCTAACTCTCACCCCCCAGCCTCTGGGGGGGTTGGGCCGGGCCAGAGTTGTGGCCAGACCCAGCTCTCTCCCCCTGCCACAAGGGGGTTGGGCTGCCCCCACCCCAAGCAAGGAGGAGGGGGGAAGTCTGCATGGCTCATGGTTTCCTCCAAACGTAGAGGGGAGGGGCCGCATGTCTGGCAGCTTCACAGTGAAGGCCACAAGGCTAAGGGTGAAGGGAGGGGCTGTGGGACGCAGAGTGATACATGATGTCACTCTTGTCCCACAGGAAGATTTTTAAGGAGAGGAAGAAAGATGTAACTGGTTCAGTGGAGGTTTACTGTAAACAAATTCTACCAACATCACTACAAAAGTATGGCTTGTATCCTCCAACTTTATTTCAGCAATAGAATATTCAGCACAAGTGGTGACAGTGCCTCCCCCTAGTACACACCAGATGGTTTTCTGAGAAAATGGACAGTGACATGGCTACATGACAGCTTTGTCTGCTGCCCTACACATTTTGACAATGCCAGAATCCACTGGCTTAGCTCCATACTTGAAACCATTAATAGCAGTAGCGCCCCAGCTGCTCACAATCTCAAACTGACTGTTAAAGGACTCCATTCAACACTTGTTTTGTTGAAAGACAAATTAGGTGTTTTTGATACTCATCTTTAAAAATCTGAAAGGTATGAGCAAAGCAGCCATCATCATGCTGATGGCCAACTGAATGGCCAATGAACACCCATCGTTCAGGTGACATTGTTACAGTCAGGCTACGAAGTGAGGACTACATCAGTGGATATGTGCCCCAAGAGTGTTTTGGTGTTGCTTAGCTTGTCAAAACATGTGGGAACAGCTCTTTTATTCCACTACTGCTGACCTAACCCTAGAAGTGCAGAAGGAGCTCCGAAATAAAAGCAAAGGAAAAATTAGCTGAACATTTCACCTCTCTAAAGCAGTAGTTTTCAAACGTTTTGGCCCATGGACCACCTGGCTCAATGCAAACCTTTCCACAGACCACCAGTTGCGAATGGAAACTTTCCGTTAATTACATAATTACGCCCGAGCTATTTTGATAATGCTGCAGCTAGGGAGAATGGTTTAATTTAAATTATTAAACAGATAAACTAACATGAGAAAGTTAAAACACTTTATCAAACTTCATTTTAAATAAAGTAAAACATTAATTTATGTCCAACACAAAAGATTCCCATGTTTTCTTTATTTATGGTAGGGGTGGGGAACCTTTTTTGGGTCTGGGGCCACTGACCAACAGAAAAATCAGCTGGGGACCACACAAGTGAGAAGCAAAAAAACTCCTCCAAAAACTCCCAACCCTCACTGAGGTGGCCCCCAACTGAGAAACCTGACTCCTCTGGAGCTCCACCCCAATGGGAGAAGGGGAAAGCAAAGGGAGGACTGAGGTTCAGGGCTTTCCATAAGCCAGATTTAATTTTCTGGGATTCTGGAGTTAGTGTTGCCCTATTTGAATACTCAAATAGTACTGTATTCTCTTTGGGTATGTTTGTCTTTTTGTGTTTGCTTCCCCTGAATAGCTTGATGAACATGTTTACAGGTGGGAAGATTTGCCAATACAACAAATTTTAAGAAACTATTAGAAAATAGTGAAGACAAGTTTTCAACCAGTATATTTGATATTTCACACTTGAACAGTGATTCTGGCCCAGATTCAGAAAAATGAGTTAACTTATGTCTAACGTTAAGTCAGTGGGCTACTCACATGCTTAAAATTAGACTTGAACTTAATAACTGCTCTGAATCAGGACTTCTAAGGCAGTGTTGGGAAAAGAAAAACAGTATGAACCTATGTGCTCAATGAAACCTAACCAACACAGATTTAATTTCAAGTACAGAATGCTCACATGATCAATCATGAAATTAATTTGGTAAACAATATGGCATGAATAAATTTGAGACAACCACAAGCTGTTCATAGATAATTTACTAGTAGAAAATAATTGTTATTCAGTGAATGTCAGTTATTTCCTACACAACTCATAGACTTTGAGGTCTTAGGGACCATCATGATCATCTAGTCTGACCTCATGCACATTGCAGTCCACAGAACCTCATCCACCAACTCCTGTAATACAGCCTTAACCTTCGACTGTGTTGCTGTCTTCTAGAATGGACCATGATTATTTGCAGGGGAGGAAGAAGCAAGAGCTGTGTAGGTTTGCCACATGCAGTTTTATCAAAAGGAAAATCAAGGTCTAAATTTTGCATTCTACTGTGGTAAATATTTCCCAGACTGTATTGTAAGAGAATCAGAAAGGAGAGGGAACAAATGGAGTTCTACAGAACAATACTGATCAAAGGAGAAATTTCACCATTTATTCTTTTGAATACCACCACCTCATAAGCCCACACTGTGATGAATGGCACATGAACACAATAGTTTCTGCTTGCGTTGCCATGAGAACATTGATTATATTTGTTGTCTATTACATACGGTAGGTTTCTCACTGCACTATTTTACATAGTGACAAAAGAAAAGCCACAGGACTGTCTATTACTCATTTGTACCCAAGTTCGCAGCAGGAGAGGTTGTTGGCCAATGCAATGAAGCTTATGAGACTGCAATGAACAGGCGTTCTTTTGAAATGGGTTATGCATCATGTTAAATGTTGTCTAGGAAACAGTGATACCTTGAAAATCTCATAGAGAAATGAGCTGAACTAGTACTAAAAAGGAAAATAAAAATACTTAATTTCCTGTCTGGGAATTTATGAGTACATGTCTCAATATAGGTTTCTGTGTTACCTGCATCTATCATAGCTAGCTGTCTATATCAGTGCTCAAAATAGGCAGGGAGAAGACAGAGTACAGGTACTCTCCCACACCCCATCTTTTTGAGACAACCATGACTCCAG
Organism: Rafetus swinhoei; assembly: GCA_019425775.1. Taxonomy (NCBI): domain Eukaryota; kingdom Metazoa; phylum Chordata; order Testudines; family Trionychidae; genus Rafetus; species Rafetus swinhoei. Next base: position 30,798,771 of record CM033439.1, on the reverse strand, counting down.
TGGGAAGGTGCAACTTGCTCTCTGACTCTGGGGGGAAGGGGGCTTCCATCTAGTCCTCCAGACCTTGAGGGTCGTGTTAGAGCACAGCAAGCCCACAGCTTCCATGATTCCCTGCTCACCTTTGGGACTGACCCTGGGTGGCTCTGCACCTCTGTGGGAGTGGCTGACACTTCAGGTCACAACAATTCTCTATCCCACTCCTCCATGAAACACACCCACTTCACCTCCCTGAACACCCAGGGTGGGTCTCCACGGGTGCCAGATGGTGGGTCTCCTTCAGGTGGAGGTGTGAGGGTTTTCTGTTATTTTCATGTAGAAGACCTACACAAACCCAGGGATACGTCTAGACTACAGGCTTTTGTCGACAGAAGTTTTGTCGACAGATACTGTCAACAAAGCTTCTGTTGACAAAGAGTCTAAACTACATGCAGTTCTGTTAACAAAGCAAGCCGCTTTGTCAGCATGACAGTGTAGATGCAAAGGACAGTGTAGCTGCAATAATGCCTTCTGTCGACAGAATTCTGTCAACAAAAGGTGTTATTCCTTGTAGAATGAGGTTTACAACCGTCAACAAAACTGCTGAGTTCTGTCGCCGTTATGTCGACAGAACTCAGCGGCAGCATAGACGCAGGTATAGTTTTGTCGACAAAAGTCCACTTTTGTTGACAAAACCCTGTAGTCTAGACACACCCCAGTTGCTTACGCTGGCTGGAGTGAGGGGAAAGGGTCTATTTCAGCCACCTCAATGTGGCCACCCTACTCTCCCTGGACCTATAGCCAAAGATACTTGGGGGTCACCACCAACGTTGTGCCAGCTCACCTGCTTCACCTCCCATCCTGCCCAGAGGGGTTGACACTCAAACTCACTAACATCAGTGCCCTGATACCATGTCCAGGGAAGATGTGTGTCCTTTAGCAGGCATCTGCCTTCCTCATCACTCTGGATTCTCAAAAGTACCTGGTCCAGGGCAGGGACTTCAGTATCACACTGGATGTGTGGATCCTGCTCAAGCCCCAGGGGATTGTTAGTTGTTGGCTCCTTCACAGAACTGTGAGCATGGTCACGGAGCTAAGGTGGTTCATGATCTCCCCCTGCACCTGCAGCAACAGAGAGAGCCCGGCACACATTTGTGGAGGATGTGCTATTCTGCAGATCCTTTCCCAGCACCTCCAGAACTTCCTTCTAAAGTTCCAGTGCCTCATAGGGCCTCCTCCTCCTCTTCTGCTTCCACCAGCACTGCCTTCTCAAAAGCAGAAAAGAATTGTCATCGTACTGCCTAGCAATCAGCATTAATGGCAGCAATTAATATCAACTTCTGTTGGGGTAGCAGCTAGTGGTAACAGAAGGACAAGTGCCTTCTCTAACATAGGCACTGCAAGCATCAGCAGGGGACCCTGCAGATTGTCAATGAGTGACTCACCTGGATTTACAGCGAGGCCTTTAAGATCAGCTGTGTGTTTATAAGCTCAAAGGGGTAGCTGAATTAGACTGTAACAGGAAAAACTTAAAAAACAACAAATAATCTAGTAGCACTTTAAAAACTAACAAAATATGTAGACAGTATCATGAGCTTTCGTGGGTGCAACCCACTTCTTCAGATGACTGGAGTTATAATCAGTACCACTAGCATTTGGGGGAACCAAATGCACCAACAAAATCATAAGATGGCTCCTGAGTGACAGCCAGAAAGCGGGGCAGGATTGTAAACAAAATTAAAAAGTCAGAAATTAAAAGGGCAGCCATTCCCTTCCCCTCCCCAATAAAAACCGCCAAGCTCACAAAGCAGGAGTGAGTTGTCCTAGCGCAAGCTGTGCCCTAGATATTGGTAATGCATACATCATTGGAATACACGCAGTAGCCCAGCATGAGATGGGCTGGACATTGTAATAACTGTGTGATAATCTGGGCTACAGCCAAGTCACAAACCCTTAGTCTCCATCTGTTTGGCTCCCCCACCCTTCCCTGTCTTTTTCTTAATCTCCAGACTGCACTCTGCCCTGGATCCTTGTGCTGCTCAGCTCTGCTTCTTGGTCACATCTCTATTCCCACCAACACAGCTGTTTATCACAGTTCCCCCTGCAGCCCTATAGGCTGCCCTTCTTTGACCCCCTTGTGTGGGTATCCTCCTCACCCACTGCCCAAGTAGCTTATGCCAAGTCTCTTCGCCCCCTTGGTAAATTTTTTGTCCCTACTCCAAGTCAGAGAGACATTAGAGGTTCACTGTACCAAATGTAAGAATTCTTTTAATATGGGCAAAACAATGGATTTTCCCCTAACCTCGTTCTGACAAACCGCCAAAGCATTTTTAATATGGAAAAAAGTTGGCTAGACACCAACACCTGGTACACAAGAATTCACCCCAATCACTAAAAGTCTGTCAAAGTTATAAGCAACTGAAAACAGTTTTTCGTCGGAAATATCATGTGGCTTCATTTCTACCCGCACTGCCTATACTCACGACGGCTATCTCCATACACAATGTTTTGCATTTAGTTTCAACCTCCTCATCAACATTTGCCTTCTTCTTGAATGACAGCTTGTCTTTGAGAATGTGAGATGATGCTATGTGAACTCCCTCATATTCTCTAGGACAGATAAATCTTGACATACCTGCCCCCCCGTTCCCAGTGAGTAAACAAGTTGCCAAAACATCTGCCTAAGCAGCTGGTCGCACATAATTGGAATTTAAGACCAAACAGGAGTTCAGAGCACTGAAAAGTATGCCTGCTATCTTGCAGCAACCACAGGAGAAGAAATGAAGTGCTCACCTCATTTTAGCTGAACTATTCACTATCCAGATGAAATGATTTTTCAAGGATAAGGATAATCCAGATACAAACATGGTTTTACAATTTATCCAGCTACTGCATTTGTTGGGGGGGAAGGTAGAACATATTTACAATGCAAAGGAAATGCAGCTGTAATCTCACTGATAGGAAATAGAAAGCTTCAGAGGGGTAGCTGAGTTAGTTTGTAACAGGAAAAACTTAAACAAAAAATAGTCTAGTAGCACCTTAAGGACTATCAAAGCATATATATGGTATCATGAGCTTTAGTGAGCACAACCCACTTCTTCAGTCCTATCCTCAATATTCAGAATAATTGAAATGTCAGGAAGAGAATAAAACTGACAACACTGCATGATTCCTATCTAGAAAACAGAATACTTGGCCTTATTCAAAATGATTTAAATGGAGGCAACTGAAAACATACACGTAATTCCTGGAGAAGCTGGAAGGACTTTCCCATAAACCAAGCGCTAGAAGAAGACTTTGCATTATTTTCCTCTGCCTCCTACAGAACACTGCAAGATTCGCTCACAACCTGAGAGAAAGAGAACCTAAAATCTCATCACAGTAACATTGGTATAAGAGAGATAATATTATAGCACTCACTGTCAGAGTATCTGCATTTAATTGCTCTAAAAGTGTTGTTAGGTTGTGAAAAATGATACAGCTATTATGAAAGAAGATTAATCTTTATCCTTCTTCTCTTTTGCTGCTCTGACCAGCTTTGATGTTTTTATTTTTATTTTTTTTTACAATGACAAACATACAGGACCCACTCCCAATCCCTTACCCACATGAGCAGTACCAATGATTGTGTGTATATACGTTGCAGGATAAACCACTCTTCACTGAGTTTGTTTTAATTTGGTAATTGCTTTTAAGTCTCAGACTCAGTCATTTGTTTTGGAATTGTCATGTGCCAAATCCTCAATGTGGAATAATGGTATGAAAATAAACCCAGTTTTAGCTGAGAGGGGAAAGGGGAAAGTGCATTTAAAAATGATAACCTCCTACATAACTTCTGCACTCCCAATCATTTTGATGCAGTCACATCATTTATTTAAATTTTCCTGGCAATTCACACGGGAGACATGATATCAGCCAAATTCTGGCAACGTTTTTATCAGCAAAGCTGTGAATCACTGTGAATTAAATATGAACTCAAACCCATAGCTGTGAGCCAGATGAGACGTTCCCCAAAGGGATGTTGAATCTAGGTTTTGGGTTTGCCCAATGCAGAGAAAGAGGACCCCTGAAAAGTATTAATCCAAATCTAATTTTTTCCAAAAATCATTAGAATTTGAATCTGGCCATTTTTTCAGATCTGCCTCTATTGAAAATTGAGGTTTTGAACAGCTGTTAAGACGTATCTAATTATAATACCACTGTTTTACAAAAAGCACTGTCCTGATCAGGCTGAGCCAGGGAGAGGTACCAAGATGACACAACCACCTGTACTCGCTCTAGCTGAATCCTGAACACCACCTGGAATGTAAGACTTTATCACCATCATCCCTTGTGCCTCCTTTTCCTTTCCCCCATTATATCTTCTCTTTCCTTTTGCCCTCATTTAAAAGTCAGCCTTAGCCTGCCAAGCATTTTTTGGAACACTGGTGTGAACTATGATCAGAAGGGCAATTACAAGCAATGCCCTGCACAGCCTGATGCTGGTGCAAATTTGCCAGGTCTCAGGACAGGCTGACACACCATGTGTTGTGCCTGTGTTTTTACATCAATCAGGTTGCAAGTGAGACTGAGAGACAGAAGCTGCATTTTATAGCTTTGCTATTCTCTTGCTTTGTGTGTGCATTTGTCTTGTGTCTACTACGGTCATTTGTTTCTCCCAATAATTTGATGAGGTGTGGATCAAGAAAAGAGGCTCAGGCTTTAACAACATCATGTCCGGCCCATCTCAATTAACTTCTCTTTTCCTCCAAAATACAGTTATTGCCATCTTTAATGCCGTTTAAAAAAATTGTGAATGGGGGTGGGGAGCAGTAGCATTCTAAAAACTCTCCAGCAAGAAGGAAAGGAGGGATATTAAAATAAAAGCCTCACTTGATACTTTGCATTTCAAATGCTCAACTGCTTTTTCTTTTCTGTATCTTCAACAAAAGGTCAAAAAGATTTTTTAATGATGTGTTTGCCATGGTATCAAGCACGCTGTGGTCTCTTTCCAAACCCTGAACCTCATTTAAAACTGTTTAATGCAGGACTGTGACAAGATCATGTTAATGCCTTTGACTCTTTGGGAACCAGTTCTTCCATCAAAAATAATACCACAGCATAAAGGATGGTGGGAAATAAAACTATAGTCTATGAAGTGCTTAATAAAATTATTCCTTTGTCCTAGTGTAATCAGGTTCGTCAGTCATCTGTCACAGGATCAGAAAGAGGGAGAGGAAAAGGATTGAAGAGTTCAGAATTACATACTACCAAGGAGGTAAACTGTACACAAACTGTGCCCTATTCACTGGAGTATGGGGTATTTATGTGGGTCTCTCACCAATGCTCCTGTTTAAGCTGTTCTACGTCATATTAAATAGCTAACTGTTAATTGAGTCAGGAAAAGAACAACTGCAGTCTTACCTGAGAGGGGGAAGGAGGACTTACTTGAGAGGTGGGAAGAACTTGACCAAATCTCTTCTCATCACACTGAGTGGAGACTTGATCTCCTACATTCTGGGTGGGTTTTCTAACCAGTGGTCTAATGGTTGCAAGGGAGGCCACTTCCGCAATTTGTGGAGTTAGGCAAGTATTTAAACCACTCTCACAAACCACATCTTAAGCACTTAAGGTGCCTGATTACAGGAGATGGGTTCCCAGCTGCAATTTGTAAGCAGGGATAGGCACCTCCCTGTAGCCCAGACTTAGGTGCCTAACTTAGGATACACACCTCTTCCATCAATCCCATTCCCAGGTGACTCTCTCCTCATTCATTGCATTGGGAACCTAGACCCCAACTGGAAGCCACACACCTGTGATTTTCAAGGTGCCTAAAAGTTAGATATTATAATGCTCAGTATTACAATGTCTTAAGTCTGTTTGTGGAGACAGTCATGTGTGTCATTTACGCTGTAATACATAAGAGAAAAAGTTTATAAAAGTTCAACAAGGTGTCTGCTATGGTCATTTGTTGCTCCTAATAATTTGATGAGGCATGGATCAAAGTTTCAAAATGAAGTTATTATTTTGATTTACAAGATTAAATGTTGGGTCCAGAATAGCTAGATGTGAACAGAGGTGACCTTCATAACTTCAATATTTTAAAACTATGAAATACTAGTTTCCCTGCTTTTGCCTAATGATTTTCCAAAGGACCAGAATGGAAGTGTTCTCAGCCCTCAAAAGGAGGGGAAGCAGTGTTGAATCTTTCACTTTTTACCAAGGGCTTCTTAGAGGTTTGGACTTCAGCAGGTTTTTCAAAACCAAAGAAAAAGAAAACATTAAATTAAAACAATTTGGCTAAATGCCCCCTCTCTCTTAATTGAGGCGTGGGAAGATAATGCTCAGATTTTAATCTCTTGTGATGTCCTATAATCCCACTTAAATTTTCAATATTCCATAGGCTCTTCTGATGAAAAGAAGGAAAACAAGACTGAATATTTCAATTGGAAAAAGACAAGCAAGAACAGTCTTTTATGGAATACAAACTCAAGAAGAGAAAAATAGCTTTAAGTTCTTCTCCTTTCATCATAAAGCAGGAAAAATGTTTGTTTTTTGTTTTGATTTTACAAACAATGTGTTTGGCATTTCCCCTTTGCAGTTTTTGTGGAAAGCTGACATCCAAGAAATCTAAACACCTTGAAAATGAAACCTTTTTTAAACAAACTTCCAAAGGAAAGGCTATAAGGAAAGGCATGAGAACTAGTGAAATGCAAGGGCTAGTCTACTTGGTGGAGTTATGTGCGCCACAGGAGGTGTGATTTTAAAAATGCACTAAAATGGAGTGCATTAATTGGCCCATGTAGACCCTCCTGGTGTGATTTAACATAGTATTATTTGAAGCAGTATTACATCAAAGGGCACTAGGGGAGCGTTAGTGTGCACCAGCATGGTCTATCTGGATCAGTTAATGCCCAACATAGTGGCTGCGTCTAGACTGGCAAGTTTTTCCGCAAAAGCAGCCGCTTTTGCAGAAAAACTTGCCAGCTGTCTACACTGGCCGCTTGAATTTGCGCAAGAACACTGACGATCTAATGTATGATCATCAGTGTTCTTGCGCAAATACAATGACTCTCCCACTCGGGAAAAAGCCCTCTTGCGCAAATGCTTTTGCGCAAGAGGGCCAGTGTAGACAACTGAGAACCGTTTTGCGCAAAAAAGCCCCGATGCGAAAATGGCGATCGGGCTAAATGCGTCTAGATTGGCCACGGATGCTTTGCGCAAAAGCACTTTTGCGCAAAAGCATCCATGCCAATCTAGACGCCTTAAATGCTTTTAACGGAAAAACTTTTCCGTTTAAAGCATTTGCGGACAATCATGCCAGTCTAGACGCAGCCAGTATGTTTAGAAATCAGACCCGCATAGAGCGCCTTATTCTGCTGTGTAGACAAGCCCCAAGTTCTTGTCATCACCCTCCCACTATGAACTTGTCTGTTTTTTCCTCAGTATAAACTGCAACAAATACTACCTGCCAAAGTAGTAGATCTGGAAAAGGTGCTGAAGCACTGAAAGAATGCTCAGCTGGCTCTCTGGCGGATAAGTGCAGTGTTCTGTTAATCACTAGTGTACAAGATAATTAAGTTATTATTAAAGCTGGCTGTTATCTTTTGGCCAACATTATCGCAGTAAGATTATACAATTGTGCACTCACATAACAGCGTCTGCTTCTTGGTGATATTTAACTGCCCTAATGATAACTAAAATAGCCATCATAAATCATTTGCTGGGAACCTAGAGTCAAATTCTGCTCTCTCCAATAACAATGGCAGTTCTGAGTCCTTGGATGTCAATGCTAGAGATTTATGCTAGTAATAAGTGCAGCAGACAGCTTTCTAGGCATCACAAGCTTAAACGATTCATCTTCTCTAAATCAGTAATCATATGCATCCCCCAAAATATACCAGGGACAAGAAAAATGTTCTGGGGCGGGAGGGACAAGGGAGAAGGAAATTCACCCGTAGCCATGAAACAAATTTTTACTTTTTTAATTTTAACCCTTACACGTGGATGTAAGTAAGTATAATTCTAAAATATCCCCTCAGAGAGGGTACTGTTATGGTAAATGATTGTAATAGCATGTGGTATCTAATTAGGTATTTATCCTAAAAGGTGTAATTGGCCTCCAAGAAACTATGAAAGTAATTTTGAGCCAATATCTAGGTGAATTGTCCATTGCTTGCAGACAGATGTCTGAGCTAGTCAAAACAGACAGCAATTTGTGGAATGTGATTTCTGCATGAGAGTGTGTATGAAAGCTTACTTTGCAAAAGCACACAACATCAGCCTAATCCTATTCCCATTGAAGTCAATGGTAAGACTGACCTTGACATCGACAGGAACATAGTTATGCCAACAATGAGCATTTAACTGTGACCTCTTAATCCATAGTCAGCCTCACTTCCTAGTCTTCATGCAGTAGAACAATCCTGCAGTGTCTGGGCTTTTGGGGAAAAAAGTAAAAAGAGTGAAATTTTGTGCAGCACCTCCAGGAAGCACAGCATGGAAAGCACAATCCAGGTGGAAGGATGCCAAAGGTGACTTTCAACCTTTGCATCCTCTGGAATCTTGGATGCTCCGGAAGCTGCAATGGTCTTCAAAGAAACAGTCTTGAAAGCTAGTTCAATTTCTGGTAACTTTTCTGATAATGTCTATAGCTTGTAGCATAAACCAGAAGAGCCATAGTGGTTTGCTGTGAACTGACACCTCCCACTCCTGGCTTATCCCCTATTCCTGATCTTGCATTGGGGTGATTCTAATAAGTTCTGCAGTAAGGGAATTCTCCCTTCTCCTAGCATGCTGTTTAGCCCTATGCAATACCATAATATCTAGTTTTTAAATAACACTTTCCATCAGTTGCTGCCAAAACATTTTTCAAAGGAAGTCAGCATCATTATCCCCATTTTACAGATGGGGAAAGTGAGGCAACAGAGGTAGAGTGACTTGGTTTGCCAGGTTTGCCAGGCAGGGCAGCAGCAGAGCTGGGAATAAAATTAATGTATCCTGACTTCCAGTCCACTGCTCTAGTCATTAACAGAACCATTTGTCAATTATTTTCATTTATATTTTCAAAAATGAAGAGATGTGTTAATTTTTGGTAAAGCCTATGTTTTAAGTTGACACTTTGCAGTGTCCCTTTAAATAGAAATGGCTTTGTTAAAAATGTGGAATAATGCCAATTGAAGCTGCCACAGTAGCCAATATGCACTTCCTGATTTATAACCCTAAACAGTTCAGAGCTAGGGCCATAGCATAAACAACCACAGTGAAGTTCAGCACAGCAGGATTAATAAATGATGCATGTCTGAAATGAGAGAATTGCTGCCTGCCCAGGAAACATATCAACAATGCTCTGCAATCATTGTTCTACCAAGTTGTTTGTGGTAATGTTTAGTTCAAATGCAGCCTAAAAAGCCCCTTGAAGTTTTGAAGACTGATAATAAAAGGTAACAACAAGCTCTTGACCCTCTATTTTTCGTCTCCTTCACTTGCCTTTCTGCCTGACTTTACTAGGGATGCTGATTTTTGGGCTGATTTTTAGTGGCATACAGGGTAGAAATGGCTCCTTCGAATGCACACTAGGCCCCTTCACAAAACAGTGTCCCTAAATAAAAGGTTTAATTATAAAGCTCCTGCTCCTCCAGTTTTTTGGTTTATCACCTTGAAAACTGGTGGTATCTGTTGGTCTCTTTTGCATAATGGCATGCAGGTACAATGTCATTGAAGTCAATGGAGTAGTTCCCATGTATACTGGACTGTTGCGAGCCCTAAAATTCAGTGACAGATTAAAGCGATTGTAGAATATTGAGTATCACCTTGAGTAATTACTAACATTGGTTATTTCCATCTCTTCCCATGCAGAAACCAGACTCCAAAAGAAGACAAAGACAAAAACCTAGTCTGTTAGTTTCCAGGTAAAAATTTCAATTCCCGTACAAATCATCCACCCCACTGAGCCCTGGTCTACACTAGGAGTTATTTCAAAATAATCCCCCTTATTTCAAAATAATAGTCACAGTGTCCATACTACCAAGCCCGTTATTTTGAAATAATGGGCTGGTTATTTCATAATCTGTACTCCTGCTTGCCTCAGGAAATAACATTTATTTCAAAATAGTGTTAGTGTGGATGCTCCACTGCTGCTATTTCAAAATAACTACTCCTCAGAGTAATTCAAAGTAATTACTCCCCAGTGCTTCCTGGGGCTCTAAGTCATGGTAGCGCATCCACAATAATGGAGCCTGTTTTGAACTAATTTTGAGGCTTCCCTGTAGTGGGGACACGCTATTTTGATTTTGTTATTTCGGGACTTATTATTTCTAATTTAGTTATTTCAAAATAATTTCCTAGTGTGGACATGCCCATAGAGAACACTCTTAATGATGGGGGCTCTTATGTAAAAAAAACCTTTAGTTTTAAGGAAAATAAATTGGTGTCCTTACTACACTTTCCCTTTTGAACCCACTCTTCTCGGATAATTTCTGCTGTAAGTTTGCCAGCAAAAAATTAAATAAAATTTCAAAGGGGAAAATAGATAGATATTGGATTTGTCAATTAATTCTTTCATTTAGAGAAAAATGGCAATCTGAATAAAAAGAGTTACAAACCACACTATCATCATCCAACTCCCTAGTTGCTGAATAAAGTCTGAGAAAAGTAATCCTCAGATGCCCAAAAGAAACATTTCAGATAGTCAATGTAGAACCTGCTCTGATTTCACATTGCTGATCCCACAACAGAATTAAGCATCAAAGATCCATGAAAAACTCTATCAGAGATACAGAGTGAGATGGAGACTATGTGGTAGGATATGCACACACTGTCCTTCATTGGGGGGAGTGGTGACTCTCTGGGCATAGTCTCCCAGACTTTCCTGGGTTCTCAATGGCCAGAGTCAAAGAGACTGCCTTTGGGTTCTGGGCTGCGTAACCTAATAGACCAAGACAATATGGCTGTCCATGAGCGTAGGGCACTGTGACCTAGTGGTCAGAGTCAATAAAGTCACCATCAAGTGCAGAGCTGTATGACTAGTGGCCAGAGTCATCAACATAGTGGCCTTCAATCACATCCCCCAAAGGTTTTGCAAATTAGTATTATAGTTAACAGTTGCTCGAATTGTTCTAATGACCAGCTAGACTGAGCATGAGTAAGGGAGTTGGGCTTCAGCCAGATGCATCCAAAGCTTTGTTGATGATGCAAAATAACCCAAAGCCCCGTGGCTCTCAACCATCTTTTATAGCAACCGATCCTCATGTAAACCTAGGGACTCTGCTGTGTCATGCTTGGTTTGTTAATTACAACCTGATTGCTTTTGCAGTTCTTTTTCATCAATACCATTTTGTTCTCACAGCTATCCTCTAACTCCTTATTTTGTATTTTGTTCTTGATTTAAGGCAGATGCCTTTAGCACTTTAGGGTCATTAGTTTGCACACTCTGTCCAGCCATCAGAGGCACAAGATAATGGTGCTCGCATCTTGTTTCTTCATTCCCTCTTTTGTAACTTGCTGGCGTCTTTTCTCTTATGTACTTACATTGCACACATACCTCATTCACACAGAACAAAAGCAAACTTTTAACAAAACAATTCTATCAAACAAAACAAAGCCATCTCCAATGTTATTGAATCAGTATAAAACTTTAATGCACAAAGTTATATTAAAATAATTTAATTATAAAAATTTATAATAAAAAACTAAACGATTTCATCCCAAATCAATTTTACCATACACAGGGTAGTGTAACCTAGTAGCCAGAGTCAATATGGCAGCTCTTGAGCATGGTGCTGCATGGCCTCATGGCTAGAGTCAATAAAATGGCCCTCAACTGGAGGGTTGCCTAACCTAGTGGCCAGGGACAATACAGTAGCTCTCAAGCATGGGGTTGCATGGCCTAGTGGCCAGACTCAGGGGCTGCCACTGAAATGTCAGCCAAAGTAAGGAGACTCAGGCCCACCCGACTCCCTCACAGTGGCAGAGTGATCCACCATTGGGTAAGCAGGGAATCCAGCCACAACATGTTGACCTTACCTGGGTGGGATTGATCAGTCATTCCAACTCCCGGGGCTGCTTCCCAACTTGCTTCCAAAAGCTGTTGTCCATATGATGTGGGGGTTTCCAGGCTCCTCAGCACAAGTAGCTCTCTGAAACTCCAACTCCAGCCAGTCAGTAGGTTACAGGTCTCCGGTCTAGCTCTCAGCATCTCCAGCTCCTACAAACAGGGGCTGCAGTGACTCTTGGGCTGCAGCATCAACCAAAATCTTTTCTCCTTTTTGGTCAGCCCTGATTGAGCGGGGCTGCTCTCCTGTAAACTAGCACAGCAATTGGAGCATGCCCAGCACAGCCTACAGGGTGGGATTTCCTCCCTCCATAGTCTGGGGTTAACCCTTTCCTGCCTAGTGCAGAGTATGGAGGAAGGATTACTTTTCTCAGACTTTATTCATCTTTTTTCCTTCATGTGTGAAATAAATGTTTATGTGCACAGAGGCATGTGCAAATGTGCAGCAACAGTAGAAACAAACAAACAAAAAATCTACTGTGGGGGCTCTGCTAATCAGCTGGGCAGCATCTGAATCTCCCCAGAGTGCCCGCGCAAGCGCACAGCTTACAGGGAACATTGTCTTTCAGGCACGCTTATACATACAATACACGGAGAAAATCCATAAAATTTGAATGTGCTGTACCTTAATGATGCAAAATAAACTATATAGAAAAACAGGAGTTTTCTGTACCAATTTCTACTCCTTTTTCAGAAAGCAGGGACATTTGAGAGAGCTGTCTATGGAAGAAGACACCTTTCGGGTGTTTCACTAGATCAGCATGTTTTAAATAAAAATGTTCAGCACTTCTCAGCAAATCTGTCTTTAATACTCATCATTTTACCAGGGGATCTTTAGTATCGTCTAAATCTGAGCTAGATTTTCTGATCCTTTTAGATTCTGCTGGACACAGTGAAAGGGGCTGCAGGAGACCAGATTGCAGCTGCCTAATTATGAGGTTACTTCTATGCTAGTTCCATTTCCAGTGTAGATTAGCGACAGCTTGTGACGGTTGTCAGTGCGCCATCCACCAACAAGGGATTGCTGAAGAACAATACACTCTGGCTACATGCTCTCCATTAGCACACTGTGTACACCTCAGGTTACAGAGAGAGAGTGGAAAGATGGTACGGAAGCCAGCTATAATGGCTTTGTTTGCAGGGTAGCCCCAGCTGCTGAGAGAATCCTCAGTTTGGGAGATCCATTAGTTTCTAGTCCCTGGCCTTTTGTGCCACTGGAGAAGAGCAAAGAGGACAGATTATGCTAAAGAATCTTGTCCTCTATTTTAAAGCAGAAAATTCTTCCTGCTCCACCATAAACAGGATAGAATATGAACATTTAAAATAATTCAAAAGCAGCTGTTAGAACTAAAGCTCCCCCAGGTAAGAACAGAATTTCTGACCCATAGGAAATTCCTACATTTCAAGATTGTTTTTGTCCAAAATTGGGACAGGAAATTGAAATCTCAATTTTTTTCATAGAACAGACTCTGACAAAGTTTTGATTTGGTAAGGTCTAAATGTTTTGACATTTTCAAGTCAGACAAAATGTTTCAGCATCCTTGAAGCTGAAGCACTTCATTTTGATTTATTGAACTAACCCTATATTGCTTCAGTTCAAGGTAATTCAATTTTTAAACTGCTTTTTCTCCATAGTGGCACATTGCCTTATGGGGGCTGTGCTTACAGAGCCCGATGCCTTGCCCCTCATTCTTCACTTGGGGAGGTTCCCTGGCCAGACTATATTCCACATGGTGCATTCAGAATCATGTGATTCCCACGGTGCAGTGCACAGCTGGGTCAGTGGAAAATCTGCATTGCATTAAGGGCAATGTAGTATTCAAGTATGCCCAGCACATAGGAGAGAATGGGGGGCTTGAACTATAATGCCCAAAAGAGAATTATAGTTTATTATATTTGAGCTATTTTCAAAATTAAATTTTCACATCAGTTCAAAAGCAATGATATATTCTGATTTGGGTCAAATTGACCGAATACTAAATATTTCATTTGGATTTTCCCAGTGAAAAAAAAAAAGAGAAGTGTGAGAAAATAAATAATATGTTTGCAGAAAAGCATTCGGACAGAAAATCCTTCAGTAACCAATAGCCCTTGCTTTTCAAAATTAGAGTGGAAATGATCAAAAATGTTACTGTTTGGAATGTGGCTTTCTCCACAGTTTGGAAGTGGGGGCATTATGGGTATCAGGGATAAGAAGGTGTTGGCAGAAGAATGCTCATCAAAAAGGATATTGTTACTACAAGATAATTGAAATAGTTTAGGAAGGAGTGTGTTAGTGATTATAGTCATAATCGTTTAATGTCTGGACATGACATTTAAGGAGTAAAAATTGGTTTCCCCTACTAGTTTGTTAACTGTGGTTAAAGTGAATGGGAGAACTGTATGTTTAGTCTATGTTTCAGTAGACACCCTTTCAAAGTGACAGATGTGATGCTGACTATCAGGGTGCCAAATCAGGCTAGGACTGCTGGCTAATTCACTCATACGCTGATAGAAATCAAAGGAGTGTAAAAGGTATTGTACCTTATCCAGGCCAATTCACTTCTGTGTTAGTTTAGTTCAAACAATATGGTACTGACATTGTCTTCACTTACCTATAACTTGTTGATTGGCATTGCATTACATTACGTATATCTTGATAATTAGTTAAGCCTGTGTCCAAGGTGTGTTAACGTAAGAATATATTTAAAAAGTCATGAAATCTAATGGAATGTTGCCTGTCTTTGTCCTTGTAAGTAAGTAACCCAGTATGTGCACCCGAAGCCTTGAGGAAAAGCAAATGAAGAAAAGTTCTAACTTCAAAGTAAAGGTGTGACAATGGGCATTCATAGACTTTAAGCATATTCCTCACCCACCATCATCAAAAGTAAATATGTGTCTCTAAGCCCTGGTCTACACTAGGACTTAATTTCAAAGGGAGAGGAATGCAAATGCAGCTGAGCGAAATTGCAAATGAAGTGCGGATTTGAATTTCCCATGCTTCATTTGCATAATTGTGTCCAGGCGCTATTTCGAAATACCCTATTTTGAAAAAAGAAACACAGTCCAGATGCAGTTATTTGGAAAGAAACCCCTTCTTTTGAAATAATCCTTACTCCTTATAAAATGAAGTTTAAGGTTATTTCGAAAGAAGGGTTTTCTTTCGAAATAACCATGTCTAGACTACGTTTCTTTTTTCAAAATAGGGTATTTTGAAATAGCATCTGGACACGATTATGCAAGTGAAGTGTGGGAAATTCAAATCTGTGCTTCATTTACAATTTCGCTCAGCTGCATTTGCATTCCTCTCTCAAAAGAGGAATGCAGTGTAGACATACCCAAAGTAATGCCCCACGGTCAAATTTATAAGTGGAGCATCCACACTACCAAGCCCGTTATTTTGAAATAATGGGGTGCTTAATTCAAAATCGGTACTTGTGTTCTTCATCAGGAGTAACACTAATTCCGAAATAGTTATTTCCAAATAGCAGTAGTGTGGACACTCTGGTGCTGCTATTTTGAAATAAATATTCCTCAGAGCAATTCAAACTAATTACGCCTCAGTGCTTCCTGGGGCTCTAAGCCTAAGTAGTACATTCACATTAATGGAGCCTGCCTAGGACTAATTTTGAGGCTTCCCCTTAGTGTGGAAATGCTAATTCGATTTTGTTAAATTGAGAGATATTAAGTCGAATTTACTAATTTTGAAATAGTTTCCTAGTGTAGACATGGCCAACAGTACTACAGAACTACTCATGATCAAAAGAAACACTAGTGTGAGTAGTGAGACTGTTGGCTAGTTGCTTATGTGAAAAAACGGCAAAATGGGATTTCAAGGAACGGAGCCTTCATCCCTGGATTTGTTGGGGCAGGACAGAATATTTGGACAAGACAATGGAGATCCCCAGAGTTATTCTGGGTAACCCTGAAAGGCTTTTGAGAAACTGGCAGTTTATTACATCTCTGCTACAGGTTGGAGCTCACTAGTCTGGCATCCTTGGGACCTGACTGGTCCCGCATGAGGGGATCTGCTGGACCACGAGAGGTCTCTCCCCTCTTGGTGTGCTGCCATTGGGCTAGGGCTCCAGCCTGTCCCCACTGCTGGCCCAGCCTTGGGGCTCAGTAGATGCCACTGGCCCCGCTGCTGCCAGGGTCAAAGTGCCATCGCCAAAGCTCCACAGCTCAGCCAGAGCTCTGCAGCTGCCTGGTTCCACGTCTGGGGCCAGAGCTCCGCAACTGCCTGGCTCTGTGGCTAGGGCTGGAGCTCCACAGTCAAGGGCTGGGGTGGAGTGCCAGCACTGGAGCTCCGCTGCCAGGGCCAGAGGTCCCTGGCTGCCGCTGAGGCTGGGGCTGAAGCTTCCCAGCTGCTGGAGCCAAAACAGGGATGGAGTGGAGATCCACGGCTGCCACTGGGGACAGAGCTCCCTGCCATGCCACCCATTTCTCCCCTTCCCCAACAACACATGCACTGGGGGTCCTGGCTGGGTTGCCAGTGCCTCCTATGGAGTTCCTGCCCCACTGCCGGACCTCCCTGTTCCTGGGCTCTGTGGTCCAGGAACATCTGTGGTCTGTGCCAGACCACAGATGTTGCCAGACCAGAGAGCCCTGGTTATTGGAGGTACAACCTGTACCATTTTGGACTTAAATCTTTGACTCACCAATTAGGGTATTTTACCTGCTTTAACCTCTTAATTACTCTCATTTCTTTTTCTTAGCTAATACATCTTTAGTTAATTTACTAGAGAATTGGCTGCTTGGATTATCTTTGGTGTGAGATCCAGAGTACCAGTTGATCTGGGGTAAGGGATTGACTGGGACTGGAGTAACCTCATGCATGTGATTTTCTGTTTTAATCACCTTTTATCTAAATGTTCAGTTTGTCTGTGTGGCAAGGTAGATTAGAGAGCATAAGGGGACTGTTTGTGACTCCTTAAGACTGATAAGTGATCCAGGTGTTCACATTTGCTACTGACTTCATGAAATCTAATTATAGAATATACCACCAGTTTTGGGTGCCTGTCCTGTTTTCTGACAGTCTAAGCTAAGATTGGCAACCACAGTTGTGAGCTGCTCCTGCCAGCATGACAATTGCCATAATCAACAGGATGTACATGCCACAGGCCAATTTAGCTTAACAATTAGAACCCAATGCTGATAAAAATTTAAATTTGATATTGAGAATTTTAAGGGTTTAAGATTAGTCACAATGGGTATGTCTACACTAGCCCCCTAGTTCGAACTAGGGAGGCTAATGTAGGCATTTGAAGCTGCAAATGAAACCCGGGATTTAAATATCCTGGGCTTTATTTGCATGTTCCCGCCATTTTTAAATTCCACTAGTCCGAAGTAACTGCCCGCGGCTACACACGGCAGTGAAACGGTAATTCGAACTAAGTCCTTAGTTCGAATTAACTGTTACTCCTCATAGAACTAAGGACTTAGTTCGAATTACCATTTCACTGCTGCGTGTAGCCGTGGGCAGTTACTTCAGACTAGTGGAATTTAAAAATGGCGACCGGACGGGAATATGCAAATAAAGCCCGGGATATTTAAATCCCGGGCTTCATTTGCAGCTTCGAATGCCTACATTAGCTTCCCTAGTTCGAACTAGGGGGCTAATGTAGACATACCCAATGTGTGAATCACAATCTGATGTGCGTTTTGACTCAAAATAACTTTAAAACTATGTAAACAAAGGGGGATATCAGTTAAGCAGGTAGCCTCAGATCAGGAACTGAGAGCTGGACCCCTTCATGCCCCAGATGCTGCAACTGTAGAAATGGCTTAGCTGAGGCACCTGGATGCTGAGAAAAAAATTATGCATAAAATAAGGGTAGTGGACGTCGCGGTGACGGAGAAGAAAGAAATTGCTGAAACCTAAGGAAGCTGAGGAAAGCACCTTGATAGCCAACCAGAAAGACATGCAGCTGCCAGCAGTTGGAAAAGAAGGTCATGTGCAACAGCTGGAAATTCACACAGGCCTACCACGTCATCTCTATTTTTATGATCAGACTATTTCAATAGAGAACATTTTGAAAAGCTACATACATTTGAAACCTGATTGGACTGAAGGCAATGTGAGTTTTCCATTGCCTTCAATGGGAGCAGAAGTTAATTCTGAGTGGTTGAGGTTAATGCTAAGCCAGTCATGTATTTTAGGGCCTACTGGGAACATTTTTACTAACTCCAGTTGGAGCTGGCTGAAGGCCTACTTGTTGAGTTAGTTTATCATATTTTAGTTAGGCTTGAAATGATCAGATTATAAGTAATGTTGACACTGGTCGATTTCACTGTACAGACACAAGGTAATGAAAAAATATTTCCAGTAATTATAGTCAAAGAAACACTCCAGAATTCAGAGTTTGATTTAAGGCCAACATTTTGACACATGCTGACAGCTTGTGTTTTAATGGTTATAAAGCATTTAATTTTGTGAATCTCAGCCTCTGTCATTAATTGTTGTCTTTTCCCACCTTCCAATTTCCTGCAACTGTGAAAATTTAAATAGAAAAAATGCTTACAAACATCAATATTATCTATCAATTTAAAAAAAAATTATTTAAAAAAATCCCTAATTAAAATAAATATTGCTACACTCCCTTATACTGTATTTCACATTGAAACTACTCTTACCAGGTTGAAATCCTTTTCAAATGATACAGCAGAGTTAACAGAGCAGTTAATCCTGTAAACTGTGTGCACAACAAATTACTGACTTGTGCATACAAACTAGCAGTTAACAGCCTTAAGAGAAGAGTTCTGAGGAAGTTTTTTGGAGATAAGATCTTCTGAAGTAGAACTGGATTCCTCTCTAAATTGCCATGGTACTTTGAAATGAAATATTGATTCACTTAGTCATACAACACAAAAGCAGGTCAAGGGATTACTAGAACTCTTTGTAACTCGTAATAATAAATTATTGATTTGCTCAATATTTCAGAAATATTTACGAGATGGTTGAGATTGATTTATATTTACATTCCAGTAACATTTTGTTACTATTTCAGAATCTTTAATAAAAATTTCAAATTAAAAAAGTGTACCAATATTTTCCAATCTACAAGAAAATCACATTATAATTGATTGTTTGCCTATATACAGTATATGCTTTATTTTAATCAGATAAAGAGCCCCACTGATGTCAGTGGAACCAGATACAAAATTTCCTTGGGACCTGTTAGCATGGAACCCAATGGTTGTATAGAACCCTGCTGGACATGGGGACCAATGGTAGTGGATTTCCTATGCATTATCTTAGGTAGCAGAGGGTGTTGGATTGTGCCAATAAACAGTGTGTTAGAGGATTGTTTGATCAAACTAAAACTATTTCCAAGATATCAAATTACTAACACACCATGAGAATTAAAATAATTTTCACAATGGCTATGTCTATACTGCAGAGCTTTTCTGGGATACCTCTTAGAAACTCTTAGAAATCAGACAGCTTTCAATACTGGTTTTAAATGAGTTGACAGAAAGTAGTTTTGTTTAGAATTAGTTCTTCTTTACTTATTTTATAGGCAGACAAAATCTGGGAGTTTATTATAAAGAATAATCTCTTTACCTCACATTGCCAGTAATCGCCTCCCCACTTGCATGTAATCATTGTCGCTATCACATCAAATTATTTGTCTTCATTTTCAAGGCCCTTCATCGCCTGTCCCTTCCCTATTCACTATCTCTCATTCACGATGGAGATATCAGCCCCTGTGTCTCCAGTCAGGACAGGATACCAGCTTCTTCAAAAAGCAACTTTGTGTCTTCTGCTATGCTGTCCCTCATGTTTCAGAGTAGTTCTTGGTAAACATCTGCAAAATTACCACATTATCCATCCTCAAATCTCCTCATTTCTGTGATGCCTATGAAAAATCTGACGCTGGGCTGCCAGTGTGCTGAGACCACTGCTTATCAAGCTGACCAATTTTATCTTGCTGTTCACTTGAACTCCCCCATCTGTCTGTCTGTGTCCATCCGTTGTCTTTTGTAATAGCAAGGACTATTCTTTTTGTTCAGATCTTCTCCGGCAGTTAGCACAATGAGTCCTTGGTGCTGACTATGGATCCTAGGTGCTACAGTAATACAAATAATTAACAATTTCCTGACAAAATAGTCTCCAGCAAACACTCACATTGTTCCCTGTCACTACAACAATGGTCAGATCCACCAGCCTCATATAAAAGGACTGGCTCATTCAAACAGTCAGTGACAAACACTGAAACAAAATTGCTCAAATTACAATAGTGTATAATTCCTACCTAATGGGTGTTAAATTTATTCAGACAGACCAACTACATTCTCCTGACTTTAACTTGATGCCAGGAATGAATTATTTAATTTGATAAAATATATATGGAAAAGTGAGAAGTAACTGATTATGACTACTGTAGATTTAGTAAAGTATGTGTCATAATCTGTTTCTTACACTCTCATCCTACAAAGATTTATGCAGATGCTTAACTTTTACTATAAGTAGTTTTATTGGCTTCCATGGAACTACTCACATGCATAACCATTTGCAGAATCTGAGTCTTAATCCTTCCAAAGAACACTGCTTATAAAAGTCAGCCCCAGATATAGGCTCTGTAAAATCAAGTAATTTTCTACAGGCAAAATTTAAGACTGCTAGATTTTTTTGGTATTTAATTTCTATGGAAACCATTTCTAAAACCAAATATTCTCTTGAAGAATTTGCAACTCAAAATTGCAGTTCTGTGTTCTTCTGAAAACCTGAAAGTGAATGTGTATAGGAGCTAAGATAGTAGGCACCAAAAGGTAGGTCTATTTTGTTTGCTCAAGAAGAGGCAAATTCAAAGAAGAATGTGAGCAATAAAGATCACAAAAGCATTTAAAATATATTTTAAAACAAAGTTATTAGCAACATGGGGCAAAACTAAGGTAAGATGGGCACCTGCATAGGAAAATGTAGTGGAGTAATATTCTTGCCCTTCCCCCATCTCTTACTTCCCTGCATGGCTACCCAGAGCTGGTTGGGGCCCAGTGCACAGAGTTAAGGCCACTTATTACCCCCTAAGCCTGTAGTCTGGGAATGGTTCCACTACCAAACCCCCACTATCTTGGCCAATGCTGTTGATCTAATGTGCAGAACCAAGGGAGTGGAAGAGCTGCCGGGAGAGTGGGGTGCAGAATTGTGGCTCCTTGAGTTGCTCGTGGAGGAATGCACAAACATGTTACCCCTTTCCAAGGGCTAGGGCCTAAGGAGGAAATATAGCCCATAAGGAATATTGTTTTTTTAAAGGGAATGTAATGGGGTCGACACTTGCCTCCCACAAGCGCCCCTGTTTGGCTGAGTGCAGGTTCTTTCACTATCTTGGTTTTTGTTTTGTTTTTGTTTTTTTTAAAGCCTTGTAGCTACTCAGCCCTCCAGCTGAGTCACACAGCCTTGCATGAAATCACAAACCCATTCCAGGGTACACCTGTAACAGAGGCCCATCCCAGTACCCTTTAAAGAGTGTCTCCCTGAGTCCTGTCTCTCTGTATGTTTCCCCACTCAATAAGGCTGTGCCTATACTGGCACGATCTTGCGCCAGAGCTATGCAAATGAGGCTCAGCGTGGAATATCGCTGAGCCTCATTTGCATAACTAATGAGCCGCCATTTTTGCGGAAGAGGCTCTTGCAGAAGACGGAGCTGTCTACACTGCCCCTTCTTGCGCAAGAAAAACCCTCTTGTGCAAAGCCGTTATGCTGATTATTTTCAGGCAATAAACACCTGAGGAATGATCTGGGAATCTGCACACCAGCAAGTACATCATGGCTACTTGGATGAAGGACATGGACAGGTCACTTGATCATGTGACCAGCTCCAGTTTGGGAGGTACCAGGAGAAAAAGAATTTCCCTCCATATGGGATGATTATAAATGTATCATGAAGGTGCCTCCATCTTGTCTTCACTCCTGCCCTCTGCTCCAGAAGCATCACTGGCAAGGACAGAGGTCCCAGAAGGATCTGCTGACCCATCCTACCATAAGATGTACACCAGAGATGTTTAAGTTGGCAGTTTGTTACATCTCTGCTAAAAGCCTGCATCAAGAACTTGGGGATTGATGTATGTCATGTATTCTCTTTAACAATCTCAATCTCATCCTTTCCTATTAATAAACCTTTATATTTTATTTTTTATTAAGAAACCTTTATATTTTAGTTTCTAAAGGATTGGCACAGAGGGCTTTTTTGGGTAAGATCCAATGTATAAGTTGACCGGGGACTGTGACTGGCCCTTTGGGACTGGGAGAACCTGTTCAGAGTTGGTGAGATTGGGTTTTATAACCTCTCACCTGTATAAGGTGTGGGTCTTATTGAGGCACAGGGACTACTGGGGTGTCTAAGGGGTTTGCTTGTGAGGTTCCTTGCTGGCCAGAGTGGCAGCTGAAGTGCTCTGTGTAATTGGTTTGGTGCTTATAGGGAAGGACCCCAGTCTTGGACTGTAGTAGCCTTGGATCTGAGCAATTTGCCTTTTCAGTGGTGTCGTGACTGACTAGTATATTACACCCCCCCCCATTATTATTACTACCAACAAAAGGTCACTCACCTTTAATAAAATACAGGTTACACCTCTAAAAACCAGTACTCTCTGGTCAGGCAACATCCATGGTCCAACAGGACCATAGATTCTCCTGGACCAGTGAGCCCTAGAGCCTAATGGCAGGAGGGCCAGCAGTCCCATCAGGGATAGTGGGACTGGAGGAGCCCCACAGCAGTGCTAGGGCCAGGGACTGGAGGACCCTGGCAGCCCATGGAAGTGCGGAGCTGGGCCCTGGGGAACCCCAGGTGCCCACAGCAGCGTGGAGCTGGCAGCTTTAGAAGCCCAGGTGCCCACAGCAGCGTGGGGTTGAGGGCTAGAGAATCCCAGCTGCCTGTGGCAGCCCATGGCAGCACGGAGCTGGAGAACCCCGACAGCCAACAGCAGTGCAGGGTTTGGGGCTGGAGAAGCTCGGCCACATGGGGCAATGCAGGGCTGGGAAAATCTGGCTGCACATGGCAGTGCAGGCCGGGGCCAGAGAACCTGGCCACCAAAGGCAGCCTAGGGGTGAGGGAGAGAGGATAGGGGACAAGAGGCATGGGGCCGACTGACTCAGGGTCCGTGGCAGGGGATACCTCCCGTGGTCCGGCAAATTCTGTCATTTGGGACCGGTCAGGTCCCAACTGTGCTGGACCAGGTAGGTCCAACTTGTATTGTGAAAAACAATTTGCTTCTGAACAGAGAATTAGTAAATCAAGTTTTAGCCTGAAGCAAACTGCAATGGCTGGCTTAGAATCCACTCAAAATAGTACCCAATAATAGAATAATATAAATGAGAAACTGAAAGATCAATGAAGTTATTTAATTCATCCACCTTACCAATGAATGGTTTTTTTTCTGGTACCTTTTTCCAATCCAATTTTAGTGACCCAAATGACTGGATTTCCACATCTTCCACTGGGAAACAATTCCACTTAATAGATTTCACAGGGCACATTTCATCCTTCCCATCTATTCCTCAATCTCATTAATAATTGTTCCCTTTGGCTACGTCTACACTGGCAGCTTCTTGCACAAGAACAGCTATTCTTGCACAAAAACTTGCCTGCTGTCTACACTGCACAAGCGTTCTTGCGCAAGCAAATTTACAGCATAGCGTTGTAAAACAGGGCTTCTTCCGGAAGAGTTATTCCTGTCTCCATGAGGAATAAGCCCTCTTGTGTAAGAGCTCTTCCACAAGATGGCAGTGTAGACAGGCAACATGAATTTCTTGCGCAAGAAGCCCCTATGGTTAAAATGGCTATCAGAGCTTTCTTGCAGAAGACAACGTCCACACTGCCATGGATGCTCTTGCGCAAAAGCACATCTCTTGCACAAAAGCACATGGCAATGTGGATGCGCTCTTGTGGAAGATTTTTTGCACAAGAACTCTTCCGCAAAAGAGTTCTTGCACAAGAAGCCACCAGTGTAGGCGTAGCCTTTTTATCTACCTCTTTTGAGATATACACAGTATGAGCATGGAAATAAGTGCAGAATTCAAGGTTCTCACCGGGGCTGCCCAGAAGACAACTCTTTCCTTGTAACATGATGATCTGATACTTCTACATCTATGCCCAAATGTATGTTGGCTTTTTCTTAATTCCACATTACACTCTAAGCCCATGCTCTTTGCTGTCCTCTCCCACACTCAGGCATCTTTTGTTTTTAAACACTACTGCTTTTCAAGACAAGTTCAAGAATTCAATAGAGGTAAATCCCAGTTTTGCAAAGTCTGCAGAGGACTCTAAAACATTGACAAATTGGAGTTTCCAGTGCAAGATTGGCATTTTACATCAATTTCAGAAAAGAGGGGGAAACTAATTTTTGACAATCGGAGTTTTAAAAGCCTAGGATTTTACCTAGATGTATATTGCTGATGATTTTCTATTCGTAAGTAGCTGGCATTTATTCAAGTTGAATAGTATCATTTTGTTGTTGCCTACCTATGTTTCCTCCCAGCATCCCTCTGAAAAGTGGTTAGTTGTTTCATATCTTTTATTAGTTACCAATCCATGAGAGGACCTTCCCTTGTATTCCATAAGAGCTTACTTTGCTTAAGAGGCTTTGGTGAGGGACGTAGTCAAAGTGCACTATATCCACTGGATCTTCCTTGTTCATATTCCTGTTGACCCCCTCAAAGATTTCTAGTCAATTGTTCAAATATGATTTCCCTTTACAAAAACCATGTTGACTCTTCCCCACAAATTATGTTCATCTATATGTATGACAACTCTCTTCTTTACTATAGTTTCAACCAGACATTAAACTTCCCAGTGTATAATTGCTGGGATCACCTTGGAGCCCTTTTTAAAAATTGGCTTCACATTAACTATCCTCCCATAATTTGTACAGAAGCTGATTGAAGGAGATTTTATAAACCACAGTTAGTAGTTTTGCAAATTCACAGAACTCTTGTGTGACTGCCATCTGGTCCTGGTGACTTATTACTGTGTAAAAGCTTCAGAGGGGTAGCCATGTTAGACTGTCACTGGAGGGAAAAACTTAAAAAACAACAGCACCTAGAGACTAGCAGCACCTTAGAGACTAACAAAACATGTAGATGGTATCATAAGCTTTTGTGGGCACAATCCATTTAGTTTTTCAGTTTGTTCCAAAATCACCTCTAATGATACCTCAATGTGAGACAGTTCCTTAGATTTGTCACCTAAAAAAAATGGCTCAGGTTTGGGAATCTCCCTCATGTCCTCAGAAGACTAATGCAAAGAATTCATTTGGTTTATCTGCAATGACCTTATCATCATGAGTGCTCCTTTAGCATTTCAATTGTCTAGTGGCCCCATAGATTGTTTTGCAGGTTTGCTGCTTCTGATGCACTTTAAACATTGCTAAAACTTTGAGGTTTTGGCTAGCTGGTTCTTCAAATTCTTTTTTGGACATGATAATTCTATTTTTATATTTCATTCATAAGTGGCTCACAAGAATTAGTAATTTACCCTTCCAATCCTCAGTTTCGAGATGGATGACCTGAGGCACAGAACATCTAACTTGGACCACAATTTCACGTAGAGAAACCGGATGACTTGCCTAAGATCACACAAGAAGTCTGTGAGATAGCTAGAAATTTAACTGAGATCTTCTTAGGTCCAAGCCCAGCAGCTCTACCACAAGAATTCTCCCTTTCACTTCAGATAAAAAAATTAGCATGTTTCATAAGATTGGACCACCATACCCCAATCACTGTGATGGCCCTTTAGAACCTCAATTATAAGTTTGTTTACATTATGCCAAACCATTGTCAATCCATGCTTAAAGATGGCAAATGGCAGTGGTTCTGATGAACATTCTTGTCATTACTATAAAATCTGCATTTTAAATTATATTTTAAAGCTGATATAAAAAATGGCAGTATTTTAATTACTTCAGCCAAGTATGCTCAGCAACCTCACAAGCCCAGCTAGCAGGGAAGCTCAGCATGAGAATAACTGAAAGTTCACTTTCCCTTTTAGAATGCTCAAAGCCACAGTGGCTGGCCTGAACCCAGAATGCATCAGGCTGTGATAGCTGAAATACTAAGGAAATTCTGTTTGTCCATCACAACATCAATATGTGACAGGCAATGGCATATGCTATGGATTTCAAAGTTTCCTTATCAACATTACCAAGGCACTCAAAATCCACTCCATTAGTGGAGGCAGTCAGCACATATTGCTGAAGAAAATGAAATGTACCATGTTGTTTGTAGATCGCTTAAAAATAAATGTTGATCCTATCATATATACAGCCCATATCACAGCTGTACTTTAGTTTGAGTAACGATGAAATCCATTCCAGAATTTAACTGTAGACTCTAGAGGTACGTCTAAACTACATGGCTCCGTCAACGGAGCCATGTAGATTAGTGTACTCGAAAAAGAGTACACAAACAGCTGATCAGCACAGTGCGGCAGCCATTTTTATATAAATGAAGCGGCGATTATTTAAATCGCCGCTTCATTTCCCTGTGTCTAGAAACCTCATCTACATGGCTCCGTCGACAGAGCCATGTAGTCTAGACATACCCTAGGTGTGCAGAAGGCAGGGTACAGTTTAATAACAGGCGGCTAATACAGACATATTAAACAAACCTCAAGTTTTCTGTTTTATAACGAAGGAACATTATAGAATTTTCACTGCCAACATCAAAGCCTCTTCAGATTTTGTTTTCTTCTCCCCCTCCAAAAATTGCTTAATTCCCCTTCACAATATACTTTTGCTAATGAGGAAGGTGATGACAGAGCCAACACTTGTCAAACACCAATGGCCTTGAAAGTCCCCCTTCTGCAAATGTTTGCTTACATTTATGAGCTGGCATAGTCGTATTTATTGTTCCCTTGGGCAAAAGATAAGTGTGTAAATGGTTTGCAGGATGAAGAACTAAAGGCTTGTCTACTTAAGTATGCACTAATGTAAGTTTTCACAGATGTAAAATTTCTAGTGTAAGTAAGCCATGCTGATGGAGTGTAGTCCATTGGAGGCTAGTCCACTTCACTACGTTGCTACCAGTTGCTAGACATGGGGAATCAGCGGGGTGACTGAGCCATGAATGTGGATCTCTGGGCAGGTCTACACAATCAACACAGTCACAGAGTCCTAGCCCCAGTCAGGGTGGGGCAGCAAAGAAATCTAGGGCTCAGGCCTGCACTCATCAGGCTAGGCAATAAATAGTCAGTGAATTAGTCCAAGCTCTGCTTCAGAGCAGGGCAACAAACAGAGTCATTTAGCTCACGCCTCAATTCTGACAGCATGAGGGAAGGGGGACAGGTTGGGTGACAAGGGAATGCAGATCCACCCAGTCCCTTGCATCCCAGTCCAGGGCCCTAACAATGGCAGAGTGGTCTCCCACTGAGTCAGCGGGGAGGGCCAGCCTGCAACACACTGACTCACCCTCTCTCAGTGATGCAACCAAACAGGGACCTATCAGCCATGAGCCACTTCCACATTCCCCCCCCCCTACCCCACCCCCAGTGTGCCTGTGGATCCAAAGATGTAAGCTGACTTCCGTCACTAGTAACTGCTCATCCTGGGTCCCGTCAGTCAGTCGTCAACACTGTATATCACCCAAAAGTGACATTTGGTGGCTGTCACAGTCTGTTCTCTAGATATGGCTATTCAGACCAAGGTTAAATCATATTGGAGGGATAGTATGGGGAAAAAATTACACTTCATAGGCCTTAGAAGGGAAGCCATCTGTAACTTTAAAAACAATGAGTAATCCTGTGGCACCTTAGAGTCTAACAAAAATGTATATGTAGTATCATGAGCTTTCATGGGCAAAACCACTTCCTCAGATGAGATAATCTTGAGAGAAGACTATATCTATATCGATATCGATATAGATATTGGTTAGTCTCTAATTTGCCACAGGACTGCTCATTGTTTTTAAAGTTACAGACTAACACGGCTACCCCCTGAGACTTTTAAAAATATATATGTAGAATCATGAGTTTTTGTGGGCAAATCCCACTTCAGATTGTCTCATCTGAAGAAGTGGATTTTGCCCACAAAGGCTCATGATACTATATGTATATATATTTGTTAGTCTCTAAGGTGCCACCGGGCTACTCGTTGCTTCATAGACTTGTATTACTATTATCTGTTCTAGAGATGTCCATTGAATAGAAGGCTTTAGTCTTTATTGCTAGTTAATACAACACTTATGAAACATACCAAATGACTAAAGAAAAAATGGGGGCAGGGAAGATAAGACAGGGATACAATTTCCTTGGTTCCAGAAAGCACTGGCAGATTTGAAGGCAAATTTATTGTTGCAGAGATCCTGCAAGCTTCAGACTCTCATCGACTTCAATGAGCTGTGAATCAGGCCCTAAACCCTGGAAACTCCATTTACTACAGGATGATTCTCTATATAAGGCCTGATTTGGAACCCAGTGAAGTCATTGGAAAGACTAAATACCGACTTCAGTGGGCTTTGGATCAAACGCATAGTAGCTACCCACTAGAACCTCACCTCCTCCAAGCTGACTCACATTCCTCCTGAAATCTTGTAGTGCCTCACCACACTGATTTTGGCCAGAGACTCAGTGGGCTAAGTTGTGGGAAGAAGCAGCCTCTTTCTCATTTAGCAAGCACATTTGGCTGATAATTGAATGTTATTCCCTCTTGCTGGGGGTGATGTATCCTTGTGATGCATTTTAACACTGACTTTTCTCAAATTCTCAGCTTTCATTTATAAGCACACACACATGCATACACACACATGCACACAAATATGTGGAGGATAATATATGCAAGTTTCATTGGCAGTAGTCTGCCAGTGCATCTTTTCTAGTTTTGTGACCCAATTCATTTGTGGTGAAAGACCTCCCACACTATTTTTACTTTCCTCCCCTAGAGCAGTGTGGCAACCTCCTTTATGAGCATCTCCCCTACTCCAGGATAATTCCAATCAAAATCAGAAGCGCTGATATTTCTTTCTTTTTTTCTTCACCAGATGGAAAATGTGGGATATTTAGGAACCAGCTGAAAAGATTTCAAGCACAAAACCACATTCTTATTCTTAAACTATGTTCAAACTTTTATTCCTCATACTATACAACTTGTCACCTATCAGACTCTTGGCCAGAATCAATTACAGGCACAGGGATACAACTTATGACTATAGTAAGTTTATTCTGAAGTCTCCTACCATATTTAGTAGACACCTGGCATTCATTTAGAGAGCTTAAGAGAGTCTAAATCATTATGCCTTCTTTCTGCAATATTGAATATGTAGAAAGCACACAATAAAGGTAATGGTTGTAGAACTTTAGATTAAATGTGCTACATTCTTCTTGCTTTTGTTGCCTGACAATACAATATCTCCAAGTAAATACATTGTAACAGCTTATCAGTAGCATTGGAAATACATTTTTTGCTAGGCAAATAATATTCCTTTCAAACAAAGCTATATCTACAATTTCCAAAGGAGGAGCAACATAATGCAAAATAAATTGTGTCCTTCTCTAGGAATGGACCTTATCAAGAGTCTAAATTTTTTAGTGTGTGCATGAGGCAGAAGAAAGTTTTTCTCAACGGTATTTTGGAACTAAAAAAAAGGAACCTGTTAGAATGGATTTCATCACATTCTAAATGGCACAGGCATGATATAAGAGTTTTGAGCCAACCTGGTTATTTCTAATGTGTAGTTACGCTTACAAATTATTAACATTTATTATTTTTAAAGAGATGATTTTAAAATATTACTGAATATATGGGTATGTCTACACAGCAAAGTTATTTTGAAATAACAGCCATTATTTTGAAATAACTTTCCTAGCATCTATACTGCCAAATCGCTATTTCAAAATTAATTTGAAATAGCGGAGCGCTTATTTCGAATTTGGTAAACCTCATTCTACGAGGAATAATGCCAAATTTGAAATAGCTAAATAAAAATAAGCGCTATGTAGATGCTTATGCATCCCCTCCTTGCACCCCCCTTCCTGGCACAGTGGCCAGAGATTGCCATACCTGCATGAGCACTGCTCCGACGGTGGATCTCCCCACGCCGAACTGGTTTGCCACGGATCGGTAGATATCCGGCGTGGAGAGCTTCCAGAGGGCGATGGCCACACGCTTGTGGAGGGGAATGGCGGGCCTCATGTTCATGTCCTGTTGCCACAGAGCAGGGGCGAGCCACTCAAAGAGCTCGAGGAAGGTGTCCTTCTTCATCCTGAAGTTATGGGTCCATTGTTGGTCTCCCCAGCGCTCGAGGATGATGTGTCTCACCAGTCACTGCTGGTGTCCAGACGCCAGATGCAGCGGGGCACGCTGGCATCCGGGTGCTGCTGCTGCTCCTGCTCCTCCATGGCCCCCGGAGGGGTCCGGAAGAGGGCCTGGGGGTTGGGCTGCAGCACATGCTGCCAGGCAGTCTCCAGCAATTGCAGCCAGGCTTGCAGCAAGACATCCAAAATGAGCACCAGAGTGCCCAGGGGCAGCTCTGGCTCCATGTTGCAGAGTGCTGTGTTGTCCTGAGTCAGGGCAACCAAAGCAAGCAGAGAAAAAAATGCTTTGCTGTCCCTCAGCGAGGTAGGCAAGCAAGCAGGGAAAGCTGAGAACTGGCTGTCCAGGGGGGTCCCTTTAAGCACAAGCCTCAGATAGCCTCAGGCAGCAGCCACACAAAGCAACTACTGACCTGATGCCCTGCTGGAACCGGTTTCAGCTGGCCTTAAATACAATTCAGCATCCAATTGGTGTGGACGCACTATTTCGAAATGCATTTTGTGTGTAGACACGTTATTTCGAAATAACTTATTTCGAATTAACTATTTCAAAATAAGATATTTCGAAATAACGCTGTAGTGTAGACATATTCCATGAGTACTAGAAAAACAGTGTTATGTCCTTATTTTAAGTTCAAATCTTAATGCAACCTTAAATATGGAGTCTCCATAATTAATGTGCATACTGTTATTATACTAAAATCTTGTTCAGAATCCTTCAATGACAAATTCATAACAGATTAATACAACTTGGAATATAGGTACTGCAACTGCCATTTAGACTCAAATAAAAGGGATCTGCCAATAAGTTCTATACAAAATGCTGCATTGAGATTAATGTCACAATTTTAAGCATTCAACAGTCATGACATTATTAGGGTTGCACATGCAAGCTTAACTCTCTTTCATAAGGCATACAGCATATATATAGTGGGGCAATCTGTAGTTACATGCTCGTGCAGTATTTTTCAAATAGTAGCTTAAAATCATAACAGTGTTGAAAACAATCTACACCTTCTGCTATGACAGCTCAAAGTGCACCCCTAACTGTGAACAGAAAGCAGCTCAGTTTAACATGGAGCAACATATTCTGAAGTGTAGTCTCCAGTGACAGTTCCTGCATTACAAAAATGAGGTCTCAGTTTATAGGAGGAGTGTGAGCATTGATGAATCTACACAATAAGGGAGAGATTTTCTAAGGCACAAAGGAAAGTCAGGGACCCATCTCCCATTAACCCTAATTCTTATCAGTTCCTCACACTGATGTCCAGCTGCTCTTGGTGCCTCTGAAAATCATCTTTTAGCAAAGCAAAACTTCTCCAACAGGAGCAGATTTTAAACAGTGCTTAACACCTACAATAAGAGTTACCTATTCTCCGAAGATCTCAGCTCACATTTAGTCTCTTCAGGAGGTGTCAGATTTTCAAAAGTACACCCTACTACTGCCATTGTGATGTTTACAGGCAAAATTTCAAGAGTCCAGTGTATTGGCCCTTTTTGTATATTCAACATTGAACCTGGTTGGGGAGGGGACACAGGATCCATTCTGAATTGAGATTTAAAATCCTGCTAGGATTCCTTTCTGGAGAACAAAGATATTTTATTTCAAGGAAATTCTTGCCCCTCACTCAATGGAATATCAATTTATACCCAACTTTCCATTCTCTCCCTTGTCCCTTCCTCCCTCCCCCAATACTTTTTTAAAAGGGTAAACAACAGTTATAATGGAGTATTCTACAAAGATAAAAAAATGATCTAACTTAACTGCCAAACACTATTCCTTAGTGTTTTGGGAGCAGCATAGGTCCCAAAACATGGAGAGTTAAACAATCCTTAGGAAAGTGACAATGCTTCAAAACTATGGTAAATCCAGAATACTAGAGTGGTAGGCGTTTATAAAAATTCAAATATCACCTGCTTTAAAATACATCTCAGCTACTGATAGCACATTGATCTTATTTAGTTCATCGGGGAGAAGAGGAGTCCTTGCTTTAGAACGACAATTTTTTTTAGAACAGACCCTGGAGTGGGAATAAATAATACATTCATAGCCAATTCCATGTTCAACTATGGAAAATCTATGCATTTCTGTTTAATAAGTGTCATCTGAAACATGTTGCGCCATTCTGATATGACAGTTTTCTTTGTCATCTTCTCCTGAACCCCCAAAATTAAATTAATGTAACTCTTACCCATGCATGAACTCTCTCTCTGTGTAAAAAAAAAAAAGTGAAAATACTTTGGACAAAACTCTCTTCAACTTGTATTATCTAATGCTCTCTTAGAAGTTTTGCTGACTAGTTGTTTTAGAAACTTTCCTCCCCAGCTTCTGTATGGGTAAGACACCTCTGTAGAGGTGAGACATCTCTCAACAAAGGATGAAGTGTATTTGGAATTGTTCTATCGCCTTATAGCTTCACAGATAGCTTAGTTCTTATGGTATGAAAGACAGGCACACCTCCTTCTGAATTATGGCACACTCCCATTAGCTGCATATATGATTCACTTCAAACTCACTGACCTCTGTTCCTAAGGCTCTTAAATTCCCACCCACCCACCCCTCTCTTTCTTCCTGCTTCAAAAACTCAATTTTCTCTTTTCCTTGATTCTCTTTCTTTCTCTCTGATTATGGGATTTAGTTTCTCCTTTCACCCATGGTGGATTCATTTACTCATCACTGTTTCCTGGGCTGGTCTCTCATTCTCTCTCTCTATAAAGATTTCAATGCTGCCTAATTCTCCCCCCAACTCAGATTTCACAGATCCACAGACTCTTGAACCTAAGAAGTAAATTGGGTATTTGCTGCTTCAGTGAGTGACCAGTTCAGCAAAATAGGATACAGGTAGGCTACTGTGGACCCTGAATGTTTGGGGCACAGATAGGCTGGAAATTGCCTCCTCCCCCACCACTCCAGAGCCACAGTGACAGCACTGTGAAGGGCTCAGATCCTCCTGGACAGTGGCCTATACTGGAGGGTCTTGGGCTTTCCTTGGACACTGGCCCAGCCAGAGGCAGTTGGGGAAGGAAGGAGCCTGCCAGCCAGGCTGTTGGTAAACTGAGTACTTCAACCAAGGGCTTATTCTCTACCCAGTGGGATGCACCCCACCCAGGTGGCTCTGTAGGAACAGAGAAGCTGGGGAGTAGGGAAAAGGGACACAGCAGGTATAGCCAGCTGAACACAGCCCGCCTCCCCCCCCCATTGTAGTGTAGCTGACTGGACATGACATCCCCATTTCCACGCTTCTCTTGGTTCTGGATCTCTCAGATACAATTTAAGTAGGCTTCCTGTTGTGTTGAAAGTCGCTTCCTGTTATGTTAAAGCCGATAAGGCCAGACATTTGCTTAGAAACCACACTGCTTAATTATATTCATGCTTAAGAATATGTATGTAACCTATGGAATGAGTGAGGAAATGTGAATGAGAAACACCCAATCATAAGGCAATTCAGCATTTGTAACCTTTCAAGGCACAAAAGAACCCTGCAAAGTGCATACATTAATGTGACAGGCAACCAGATGTCTGTCTCTCTCTTGGACAAGATGTAATAGCACACCAAGCCAGGCACTGGACCAGAAGCAGTAGAGCTCTCCCATGGATCTGAAGGGAACCCAGGAAACTCTTTGTGACCTCACGACTAAATCTCCAGGGCCTGTCATCTGGCTAGTTTCAGCCACCTGTGAAATTGAAACTAACTCTCGTTGCCTGCAGCCTGCCTCCAAACTGCCAATATGAATGTGATGTGTGTGTGAGTACCCACTGTTCCCTTAAGAATCTGCACTAATAAACAAGCTTCAGTACTACTCCAGTTCACCCTTTGCCTGGGCTTTATTTCTTAGCTGATTCCAAGGACAAGTAACAGCAGGGAGAGGAAAGCGAGAGTGAGAGTACATAAAGGGCTGATAGGTGAGCAGAAGAGACGACATGTCTCCACTGCCTGGTGCCACTGCCTGGTGCCTGCCTGCACACACCAGACTCCATAGCTCTGAGCTCTCAGCCAATGCTGGCTAGAAATGGGATGGGGACTACAGGCTGCACTGATGGAGGAGCAGGAGGAGCAGCTGGCCATGTGTGCTGCTTCTTTGCCCCTCCATGAGACTCCTCCACTGAGAGCTCTGGACTGCAACTCTTAGGGGCACAGCATAGAATCTCACCCTTTCTGTGCTTTGTATAGGTGACAGGTGTGTGTGTGTGTGTGTGTGTGTGTGTGTGTGTGTGTGTGTGTGTGTGTGTGTGTGTGTGTGAGATATTTCAGAGGACTGAGACCATGAAGAAAATCCCATGTTGGCTTTTTGTTTGGGTCTTCCCTGAACATTGCCATGCAGAGGCAATAGAGACAGTAGGGTGATGTGCAGCTCCCCTTCTCTGGTGAGAGAACACCCCCTTCTCACCTCGTATATGCTCACTACGTAGAGCTAAAGCTGGCATGACTCCTTGCCTAGTGCAGAGTGCTCCCTTTCCTTTTTCATCATGGGATGCACCTCTCACTTAGGAAGGGAAAAATTAAGTTAAATGAAATGACAAACTTAAAAAAATCACCCTAGAATGTGAGGAATATTTCAGTATAACCCACCCCTGCGCCCATATACACACTGCAATGTATTGGACTATTTGTTTATCTTCTTCCCATCTTTCACATTTACCTTTGCACATACTCTCACTGAACTAGCCTCCTCAAGGCCCCTTTAGTACCTCCAGGAAGCCAGGCAACAAATAATGACTAGGTCAGGGGAAAGAGAGAAACGTAAGCCCTGCCATATTTTTTTATGGATTCAGAGCCATCAAGTAGAGCACATATCTCTACAGCATTCCCATTCTTCTTTATTACAAGAGACAATGTGTGAGTGCCTTAAGAGACACTGTAGGCTTTTCAAAATAGGAACCACGTATTTTTGGAGTAAAAATACATAGATAAGACAAGTGAAGCAAATCTAGAAGGATGGAATTTAACCAATAGCAAATGCAACTATAAAAAAGTTAACTAATCCAGTATATTTAAACTAAAAACCCACACATTAAATAAAATAGGAGAAAAAATTCAGTCCAACTATTCATTGATAGAGGTTAGTTCTCTTAATTAAATACATACCTTAATTCCTTTCCCCTCTCTTGACTGAAAGCTGCCTAGCAACTACCTGCTTTAAATCCTGAAGTGGGTTCCCCTCAGGCCCTGCTCTTAGAAGGGTACTCACTCTTTTCTTCAGCCAGCTTTTCCCTCTTCAGAATCACTGGGAAAAGAGAAGGCAGACCAAAATAGAAGTACACTAAAAATGAGCAAAGGAGAAGTACTTACTGTGGAAAAGGCACCAACATGCATTTAAAAAAGGTAGTAAACTTTATCACACATCAACTAGAGGTTCAGATAACTATTTTCACATGATTATTTAAAGAAACAATTCTGACAAAACTGGGACAATCACAATTAATAACAATAAACTGGCAGCAGTAACTTTTTGAAAATAGTATGTGAAAGTGGCCTTAACAGTTTAGTTTTTATCAAAAAACACAATATATTTGGAACAAAGTTTATTTTTAATTAAATAAAATTATTCTGCCACCTGGCATCATTTCTAAATAAACAGCCAAATGTTTTTGTACCTATTTTATTTCCCCATGCATTTTCATATTGGAGTGAATAATGTTGGTACAATCCTAGCCAAGCAGAAAAAAAGTAATTTTAATTATATTACTTATTCCTTTAAAATTATATGTTTTGCTTTTCAACCACTTCTTGCTGTATTTTTAATTAGATGCTATCTGAAGCCCATATAATTGGTAAATTGCAGAAATCTCCCCGCATTAGAGCTGTGAGATTAGTGTTTTCAGAAAATATTATTAACTATCTGCATACTATAGAGAGAACTTGGTAAAGAATATGCACATACACATCAAGGGCTAGCTAATAACATTATTTAAATAAAAAAAGTCAAGTAAAAAACCTGTCCTTAAAAATTACTTGAAATGAAAGTTCAGCTAGTGTAAAATACAGAGGTCTGTCTATTTACTGGAGCAAGTTTGACCAATAGAGTCCACCTGTGTGCACTGCACTGTCCTCTCTTTGCAGTTGGGTACAATTCAAGGTCCTCTTTTTAACTACAAAGTTCTTCAAGTTGCCAGACATGACTTCTTGAGGTTCCCCTGTCTCATCCTGCCATCAAGATGTCTGGAATCATCTCAGATGCTCATATTGATAGTCTGTAGATATGGTCTCTTGAGAAATGGATGGAGGGAGGGAGTTGTCTCTGAGGTGTCCCTCTCTGGAGAGCTTGTGCCCTCCTTCACAATCTTCAACATACTTATGAGGTAGGGAAGAGTTATCTCCATTTTACAAAAGGGGGCCCGAGGCAGAGGCCTGGTCTACACGGTCAGCTTAAGGAACGCCATCTAGCTAGGCAAAATGCGTAGTGGGCTTTGGCGTACATTAAGCTGAGCTGCCGCAGCATCTACATTGGGAGGCCAACGGAAGCACACGCTCCTATCAGCTTCCCTTACTCCTCACAGAATTCTGAGCACACAACACTAGCAGGAGTTGTCCTCAGCTTTCGATTTGGGGTCTACACTAGACCTGCTAAACTGAACACTAGAAGATCAACTTCCAGAGGGTCCATTTTCTCCATAGTGTAGAGAAGCTCAGAGAGACTAAGGCCCAGATCCTATTTACGAACCTACCTCCTATTGAAATCTCTCTCACATTATGGGATTTCGTTTCTCCTTTCACCCACGGTGGATTCATTTACCTCGTCACTATTTCCTGTGCTTGTCTCTCATTATCTCTCTATATAAAGATTTCAATGTTGACTAGTTCTTTCCCCCACTCAGATTGCACAGATTCACAGACTCTTGAACCTAAGAAGCATGTAGTTATTTGCTGCTTTAGTGAGTGATCAGTCCACCAAAATAGGACACAGCACAAAGTTAAACGGAAGTGCACGCTCACCTCAGCCACTTGCCTAAAATACACTGTTGAAAGGTTATTCATTATATATTGTATAAACACTTTTGCTGACCTAGCTGTTTACTCAACTGTTCTCTTTCCTTGCCAGACAAGCAGGCATTTTTTTCACATGTCCCAACACCTCCAATATGCATTACAATTATTATACCTACATCTAGGCTTGTCACCATGTGTCACTCAGAAGCCTAGAATGCCCGTTGAGTCACTATCAAGTGAAGGAAACAGCCACAAGCATGGTTGAGAACTCTTTTGTTCAGAACATCACAAGGTTCAGTCCTCACTGCGATTCACTGTGTCACCAACCTGTTTTTAAGTTCTCAGGTATTTCGACTTTATCAATTACACTAGTGTGAGAACAGGGCATGTATCTGTGCCAAGCCAAGCATCCTAGACCATTCTGAGAGCAGAGGTAACTTCAACCAATTACCATCCTTCACTACAGCTAATGTGCATGCAACTATCCATGCAAGACTGCATGGATTACTTGGCACAACATCAACTCCCTTGTGACAGCATGAGCTTTCAGCTGCTAGTCAGTAAATAAGAGTTACATCTTCTAGAGTTAAGAAAACCCATCAGGGTTAAGTCTGTAGAAAACCACTTGGAATAGGAATGAATAGCTGAGCTTTTTAGAGTCATTGTTTTCCTTTTGGGTCATGACCCTCCTCCCCCAAATTGTCTCTCTAGTCATAGGAGACATATTTCTTTCTAGGGATCAGTTCCTATTATAAGCTCTCTCACTCCATCTGTTGCATTTTATCTTCTGTCACACCTTATGGCTCACACAGAGCTCTTGAAAGGACAGCATGTAAGTGGAAATGAAACCTTAGTGTTTGTTTTAAATGAAATCCCAATGAACTGTTGAGATTTGTGTGGTTTAAATGCATTATAAAAAGCATTTGCCCTGGAACAGAGAGCCAGACTATGAGCTGAGACACATCTGAGAAATAAACTAGCTCACATATTGTGTTAGTGTCACAGACCTTTATTTCCGTTGGCAGTATTAAATGTTTGACTGTGGAGTCCTATTCCAATATTGTTTTAATGCCTAAGCCTACCCAGCATGAAAACCCTTCTGCAGCAGTATCTTTAGCTACACATAATGCATGCAGGGTGCTAGCAATACAGGGAAATTTAGTCTTTTTGCAAATTACATTTTTTCTGATGAGCTGAAGAAAAATAAAACTTAACAGCTCTGGTTGCAATGCTCCCATAGGGACAAATAAAAGCTTTATTTTCTTGCCTAACATCACATCAACAGCAGAAACCCATGTTCTTTATTATTTGCCTGAGAAATCTTCCCCCAGTGATAAAAATGGGTCAACTGCTATTGCCATTATAAATAAGAAAAAGGATACTTCTAGTCCAGTTAGTTAAATGGTGTTTTACAATTGCATTTTCTAACTTACTCTGCACCATACAGTTCAGCACTACTGGTAGTGCATTGCAAATTCTTCCACATCTATTATTTTATTTTGATGTGGCAAATGAGAAAGATTGTATGCCTTAGCCTTGCCATGTGATGCAAAACATGTCTGAGAATTCTATCCTGAAATAGGAACTGAAGAAAGGATATTTTTAAATGAAAGAAAAGCTGTCGAGTAAAAGCCTCAGAAGAAGTTCCTGAAAGATACTGTACCTACCTCCTACATATGATTAACTTCTGAATAGATTACTCAACACGAGCAGCTCCCTTGCTGGTGTCAGTGTAATTACCTCCTAGATCCATCTCTATACCATGCTGTCCATCCTTGAGCCAGCCATTTTTACTGACAAGGTGACAAGGGCAGGAACCAGAAGCAAGACTTATGACTTTGATTAAAAAGACAGTCATCCAATGACCCTGTGGGGGCAGTGCAGAAGGATTGGAGAATAGCAGCTATGACTGGAAAGAGAGGCAGGGACTCAAGCAGAAGAATATGTTTGACTTACAGGCGAATGTAAGTGATCAGAGATGTAAGAATTCTACTGAACAAAAATGTATCCTGGTACTCTACACACAAACATGGAGGTAAAGTTTGGAGCCTTGTGTGGTGTTCAGCTGAGAGTTTGGTTCAGCCTATCACAAAAAGCGAAGGGCTACAACACATAGGCTACCTCCAGACTGCATCCCTCTGTCGGCAGAGGGATGCAAATCAAGCACTTCAAAAGTGCAAATGAGCCCGGGATTTAAATATCCCGGGCTTCATTTGCATACTCACATTTGGGCACTGTGCTGATAATGCGCCCTTTCGAAAGTGAAAGTGAAGTCTAGCCGTGGCTCTGCTGACAGCAGGGAGCTTTTTTGGCAGATCCTGTACTCCTCTTTTTCTGGAGTGTGGCCTCAGTCACTTCCACACAGGGTGCTGGAACAATTTGTGTAGTGGGGATGCTGAGAGACATTGAACCAAACAACAAACCCTGCATATAATGGAAACCACTTTAAGATGGGGTGAGGTGAGGTGCAGAAGCACCTCCGACAACCCTAGCTTCAGCACCTCTACCCCTGCATGCTCCAATTGCTTCCCCCAGATGTTTTATCACTAGAGAGGAGCAGTAGGGATG
Organism: Rafetus swinhoei; assembly: GCA_019425775.1. NCBI lineage: Eukaryota > Metazoa > Chordata > Testudines > Trionychidae > Rafetus > Rafetus swinhoei. The sequence goes on along the minus strand of CM033439.1, from coordinate 30,759,049 downwards.
AAGATGGCAAGAGAAAGAGAAACCCAAACCCACCTACTTCACCAGATCCAACTCAGGGACCATAGGGACTTATCAAAGCATCCCACCCAGTTTTTGAGTTACCCCTAAATTATATTTGCCACAGATAATTTCCTACTAGCATGGAGTACCTCAGTTTGTGACATGATTGCTAACTTAGCAGACTCTCCTTTGATTGAGTAGGACACTATGAGGCCAATCTCTTTTTGAGCTTTCATCTTCCAAAGAAAGTGGGGAAATTGAAACCCCTTCACAAGGCTGTTGCCACTCCTGACACAGCATCAGCTTTGCTTCCTGATGTCACATGCAATGCATGCCACCCTTTCTGTGGCTATCAGCATCATTTAAACTGTTCCTTCACTGGGAACATACCCTGCACTTGTTAAGGGGCCTCTCTAAACCAGTATTGCTCCACTCCCAGGTCTAATCCAGTATGGAGCCTGTGGACCCAATCACAGGGTTCCACTGAGCCAAGACTAGGGTGTAACAAGACAGTCCCCCAGTCATGGAAAGCTTACAACCTCCACAGACAAATATTAATTTTCTGGAAAGGAAAATATCCTCTGAGATTGGGAGGCTGCATGTTTTTCTAGGACTTCATCTCTTGTAATAAAGAATTGTTGCACTAAGAGAGTTGAGACACCCAAGAAAAGAGGCAGGAAATTTCAGTTCATTTGGCAGTGTGCCTCTGGCACATTACTCATTAGAACCCTCACCAATTGTCAACATTGATTCACTGAGGACATTTTTTTTCAAAATTATCCAGTTTGCTTTGTTTGTTCACATTTAACATAATCACCTTGCTCCATTAGGAGAAAGCCATTCAGGGCAGCACTGAGTAGAGTAAATACGTAGGAGCATATCCAAAGCAGCATGTCTGTCTCTTGTGACTCGGCTTCTTATAGTATTGCTCCTTCCCACTGAAAGCACTACTCTGAAACGCCCACTCTCAAGCTGCAGCTGGCACAACACCACATATTACTAAAATATATGCATACAATGGATGGAGAATAATTCAAAAAGCAAACTCCTCTATATTAATGGAAGATGAATTATAGAGCACCAACTTCATAATTTCCAACTATGACTAATTTGTTCTGGTTGACATAACCTCATGGAATATGAAGGAGATATTATCATAGGAGCAGAGAAAAACTGAATTGTTCAGATTAAATGCCTAGTACCTTTAGACAGATGGTTTGATTAGATGCACCAGACTGAATTTAGTACTCTGAAGTGCCTATTGAATGGAATGCATGAGGTTATTAATTTAAAAGAGAAAAATAAAGATTCTCAGGTCAGATTCAGAAGCGAGTCTAAGGCATTTTTATTGACAGCCTCTGGATCGTCAGCATAACTTAAACTCTCCTTTCACTGACATCTGCAACCAGCCCCTTTCACCTACCTGGCTGCCTGCTGCTTAGTGTGCCAGCCTGCAGGAGAGTCCCAGGACAGTGATTCCTCCTGCAGCCAGGAGCTCCAGCCCACAGGCTCCTTCTTGCCAGAGCGGCGCAATGGTGTACTTTCACATGCGGGTTTAATCCATCCCACTGTTGCATTCCCAGAGCACAGTACTAGTCCTGGGGAAGAACAGGAAATGTAAGCAGTGTGGAAGAAGTTCAAGTTATCCCTGACACTTCAAATGCACTTGCCTGGCCTATCACTAGGGGGTATGTCTAGACTACATGCCTCTGCCTACAGAGGCATGTAAAATAGGCTACCCGACAGTCAATGAAGCAGAGATTTAAATATCCCCGGCTTCATTAAAATAAAAATGGCCGCCGCGCTGTGCCAGCTCAGCTGATCGTCGGCACAGCGCGCGAGATAAGACGCGGATCGGTCGACAAGGGAAGCCTTTGTCAACCGCTCCCTTATGCCTCATGAAACGAAGTTTACAGGAGCGGTCGACAAAGGCTTCCCTTGTCGACCGATCCACATCTTGACTCATGTGCTGTGCCGACGATCAGTTGAGCCAGCACAGCGCAGCGCAGCGGCCATTTTTTATTTTAATGAAGCCGGGGATATTTAAATTCCCACTTCATTGACTATGTCGGGTAGCCTATTTTACATGCCTCTGTTGGCAGAGGTATGTAGTCTAGACATACCCCAGAATGACAATTGGGGTAAGGGCTGACTGGTACAGGGTGGCCGGAGAGCAGGTACACCTGCATGCTGCCACATTTTAGCCCTTAGGTGACAGACCCAGATCCTAGGAACTTATAGTGCAAGGCCTTTGCCCTCCAGCAAGGAAGTCTTAGGCTGGGCAGTGGCACAAACCCATTGAAGTCAATTGTGACCAACACACACATGAACATCTGAGCCCTGTGCTGAATTTTCAATTCAAGATTTCCAAAAACAGGAGCTCTTCAGAAAATCAGGCCACTTATTGAGATTCCAAACCTAGGATTTAGGAGATTAACTTTAGTTTCCCATATCTGAAAATCTTGGCCTCCATTCTTAAACACAGATGATGGTATCCTTCCCTCTGAAAGAGATTTCTATTGTTAGTTTCAAACATTTTTCTCGTGTCACAGATTAGGCATAACAATTTCCCAGATCATAGGAGATACATTTTTGATTTGGCATAAAACACTGAGTCCAAGTTTGATGTTTGGGTGTCAGAATGAGTGAAGAGTCTGGCTCCACACAGATCTGTCACTTGTAAAAAAGAGCCTAGTCTGGTACAAGTAGCTTCCACTAAGCCCTACATCCTTGATAACTAAAGGCTATTCTGTTTTGGAAAACATGATTTATAAGTTTTCAGATGACCATAAATCTCCACTTATACACATTTAGAATCCCTTATTGACCTCGGGAACTTGGGAAAATCAGTCATAAAATACTGCTGTCATTATTCTCCCCTGAAAGACTACATGTTAATGCATTACAGACTAGACAGTCTACACTCAAGTTAAAAAGACGGTGCTGTCTGCTTTTTTACAATATAGCAAACTATTCTGACCTCCTGCCTGACTACAGAGCTGAATAAGAAAAGATTACTTACTAGTAATTGTTTGTCACAATCCTATCTTTTCCTATCCAACCTGATACCCATTGCACTCACCATTCTCCATCTGTCAGCAAGCAGGAGGTAAGTAATAACTGGCAATTTATATGTTGACCTCTACTTTTTTACTAGCTAGGCACTTTCAGTGTGAAAGAGTATGTTAGAATAATAAAAAATTATGGTAAGAGATACTAATGTCATGTATCCTGCATGATCATTAGTACACTACCTGAACACAGAGACCAATGAATCTGTGGCTAAGTACTCACCTAAGGTGACATTCAGGGCATTGACTGGCTGAACTCTGATTCGTCTGGAGATAAGGGGTCTGGTTGATAATGACAGATGAACAGAAGTGGGGATGAGCAGAAGCTGCCTAGCAGATGGAGGGGGACAGACACTGTAGCTCTCCAATCCTCTCAGATGGCCACTCTCCAGAAGCGAGCAACTTGAAGAAACTGCAGTTTGTTTTTATTAGCTTGGTCCTAAGCAAGGAAGACATAGACCATAATCTATCTCATTAGTAGTCTAGGTTTAGCTGACGCCCCATGTTTACCTGCAGAACAGTTAGTGCTGGGAGCAAAATTCCCAGTTCTTTTGTCAGGAATGGTGAGATGAGGCAGAGGGATATTTTGATCAGGAGAGCTCAAAAATCTTCCTCCTGAGCGTAGGTTTATTTTTGATCGTATAGTCAGGCCATTGGCTGGGAATCTGAGGGACAGAGTCTGGCAAAGAATCTGCTAGCATGCTACTGGCTACTGGGTTTTGCATTTAGAAAAATTAACGTTTCAAATTTTGAAAAAGTGTTTTTTTCTCAGAATGTCCCCATTCATTGCTTATCTAACCATCTTTACTAACATGCTTCAAATTGATCTCCTTTTGCATCCAGTTATTGACCTAGATCGCTGCTCTGAGATGGAGGGTATAGAAGAGGGAGGGTACAGTGTTTTCCTTATGTTCCTTTATATGCTTTTCTGATACAGAAAGCAAAAAATGGTGTGTGGTATAGCTAGTTGACTGACATTTCTTGCTTACGGAATACAATAGATGGAGCTTGGAATGCTGAACATTATGGCTACTGCCTAGGATAAGAAACCTAGGATATGACAAATAATGATATTCTTTCTATAGAACTTTTAAACCAGCCTACAGAATGTAATAGATAATACCTTTGCTATCACTTAATTTAGTAATTCTACAGAAAAGCAGCACTCTACAAAATGCTTTTGGACTTTTTCATAAAGGCAATAACAGGTATTTAAAAGTAATAAAAAAAAAGTTCAGGACATTATATTTTTCACTGCAAAGCTATAAAGCCTGAAAACTTGATGGGTATCATGTTATACAATACTTGTTTCACCTGTTTCCAAATATTACAGATGTAATTAAACTTTCTTATATATATATGTTACTCCCAAGTATACACTGAATATAATTATGATCAAGAGATTGAGAGCTCTCGATGAATCAAAACTGGAAGTCTTATCATTCACTATAATGGGTTTGGAACTAGGCATTGATTTTACAATTTATATATTAGCCACATCCATTCTGACTTAATTAGCACTGTTGTCACACTCCCATCTCTGTGTATCTTCAGCAGCTGAGGAAGCCCATTGTAGCTCATGAAATCTTCTGCTCTAATATCCTAATAAATATAAAAAACAACGAATAGTTTTGTAGCACCTTAAAGACTAACAAAACATGTAGATGGTATCATGAGCTTTCTTGGGTATAATTCACTTCTTCAGATGAATATAAAAAAACCCCTAAAACAGCTGCTCCTGAAGCTTCCTGATACTGTTCAGGACCAAATGTACACTCACACCTCCCCTATTCCCGGACCAGGAGTTTTCTATTTGCTACCCAAGATACACAAACTTGGAAATCCTGGACAACCCATCATCTCAAGCATTGGCACACTTACAACAGGATTATCTGGCTATATTGACTCTCTCCTCAGACCCTATCTTTGAGACACCACCGACTTCCTGAGGAAACTACAAAACATCAGTAATCTTCCTAAAAACACCATCCTAGCCACCATGGACATAAAAGCTCTTATACCACATTTCACATGAAGATGGATTACAGGCTATTAGGGACACCATCCCTGAAGACACCACTGCACACCTAGGGTACGTGTAGACTACATGCCTCCGTCGACGGAGGCATTAGATTAGACAGATCGGCATAGGGAAATGAAGCTGCGATTTAAATAATCGCGGCTTCATTTAAATTTAAATGGCTGCCCCGCTCTGCCGATCAGCTGTTTGTCGGCAGATCGGGGCAGTCTGGACGTGCCGCGGTCAACAAGGAAGCCTTTGTCGATCGGCACAGGTAAACCTGATTTCACAAAGGCTTCCTTGTCGACGGCGTCCAGACTGCCCCGATCTGTCAACAAACAGCTGATTGGCAGAGCGGGGCAGCCATTTAAATTTAAATGAAGCCGCGATTATTTAAATCGCGGCTTCATTTCCCTATGCTGATCTGTCTAATCTACATGCCTCCGTTGACGGAGGCATGTAGTCTAGACGTACCCCTAGTTACAGAGCTCTGCAACTTTGTCCTCACCCACAACTACTTCCATTTTGGAGACAATTTGTATCTTCAAGTCAGCGGCACAGCCATGGGCACCCGCATGGCCCACAATATGCCAACATCTTTATGGCTAACCTTGAACGTTTCCTCAGCTCTCACCCCATAGTTCCCTTACTCTACTCCAGTCATCTGAAGAAGGGAGTTGTACCCACGAAAGCTCATGATACCATCTACATGTTTTGTTAGTCTTTAAGGTGCTACTAGACTATTCATTGTTTTTTAAAGTTTTTCTAGTTAGAGACTAACTCGGCTACCCCTCTGAAGATCCTAATAAATGCATTAGTTTTTAAAGTGCCACCAGACGCCTTGTTGTTTTTTTCAATTATGTTACCCTGTAATGATCCCGTTTGCTTGACACTGAGGCTCAGAGTGATACAAGCAGGACTCTAACCTGTGCTTTTGCATCAGAAGAATAGTTTGCATGTACAGAGTTGCATAGGTAACAAGCTAAAGAAGGGTAATGTGGTGTGTACCTTCAGCATCAAACACAAGACATCACTGCTTGCTGGAAAGCTTCCTTAGTCTACATTAAGATCCTGACTCAGCAAGATAGTGCAAGCATATCAGTGAATTGGGACGATTTAGATGTTTAAAGATGGACGTGCTTAAGTCCTTGATTGAATTGAGGCTAAAAAAGGAGCCTTGATACAAGCCTTGGAGCAGATCAAATTACATATTGACTCCGTCTCTTTAGTTATGAGTGTAAGCATTTATAGTAAGTAAATGGCAGGTTTAATTAGAGATATCTGAGCACACTAGTGCAATAGAAACACTGATGTTTTAGACAAAATCTAATAGATTAGAAAAATGCTTAGTACGCAGGCTGACAAAATATATTAAATTGCTTGTAGAACTGTTTGTATTCCCAGAGGATGTGTCTTTATAGACAATAAATGGAACACTGTATACTACTGCCCTCCAGGGCTGGTACTTTTTATGTTGTGTGGCTGTTTCTACTAAAGTCAGCCACTTGCAAGAATGAGGCAAAAATGGCCAAGGAAACCTTGAGAAAGAATCATCACTGGATCATCCCTTTGGGGTTTGCTTTGATGATGATATGCTACTACTACTTAGATCGAAGGACTCAATCATTTAGAGAATACACGCTACAAACTACATTATTAAGACAAATGTATCTGAAACTAGGGGTTTCTGTTTCTAAAATCACAATAGTTTGATGGCATTTGGCAAATTAGAGTATGTCACCATGAATTTGTGATTCATGGTTGCAAATTTCATAAAATGGAAATTTGATTCATTTGCATAATTTCTTTAGGGCTGACAAGTTCTCTTTATCCCTGAGCATCTCCCTTATGGCAGCCACAATATCTACAGGGATGCTCTCTCCATTTTCCCACCTCGGGGCTCTGAAGATCTGCACTAGAAGCTTTCTTATGGCTTGTGTGGGTGTGATTTATTACCATAAACAACTGAAACAGTACTTAAAGTCCCTAAATACCATGCATTAACACAACACACATTTAGTTCCGGAGACGTGTGTGTGTGTCTTCAGTTTCAGCATGTGTGAGAAAGAGTGTGTGTGTGTGTGTGTGTGTGTGTGTGTGAGAGAGAGAGAGAGAGAGAGAGAAATACCCACCCTGGCTCCTTTTAACTGGAATGCTTCCCTACTTTCCCTGCTGTTTTTCCTACCTGTAGTTCATGCAACCCTCTCCTGGCTTGTATGGTCTGTTCTTTGGTTTGGACAGGTCAACAGGAAATCCCTCTGTTATTTCTGTGGCTCTCAGCTTTCTCCAGGCTCAGGAGTGGCCTAGCCATATTACCAGACTATGCAGAAAATATATTCCCTTGATCAGTGAAAGTGGCTGAGCCTAAAAAGCCAAGTGGTGCAGCAGCAGGGCTGGTGCCTCCTGAAAGTTATACTCTGGGTTACCTCTCTTCTCACCCATCTGGAACCAGTCCAGACCAGCACCAAGTCTCTGGTTTCACTAATGTGGGACTCTCTCTCAGGCTATGTCTACACTACGGGTTTTGCCGGAAGACGCAATGCAAATGAAGCACTGATTAGTATTTTCTCATGCTTCATTTGCATAATCTCTTCGGATTTGGGTGGGTGGCCTGGGGCAGGTAGCTGGGGAGAAAGGGTGGGTGACAGAGGCAGGCTCTGACTATGAGGCACTTACCTAAGCAGCTCCCTGGCAACAGCGCTGCAGGAACTCTGCCTCTGTGCTGGGCAGGCTGCTCTACATGTCTCTGCTCCACCACAGGGAGGGAGGAGTGAGGAGGTTTCATTTGCTGCCCCTGCCTTAAGAAAAATTTCTCATCTCCTATTGGCTAGAAATTGGCCAATGGAAGCTTGGGGATTTTGCTAGGAGGCGAGGACACTGCATGAAGCTTTTTCCTCCCTGCCCAGTTTGCAGAGCAAGTAGCAGCCTGCTGCTTAAAGCAGGTGCAGCTGCTCTATAGTAAGGGTGCCAGAGAGGTAGCTGTGGGCCCGATCCGGTGGCTTGCTGGGCCCAATCTGGCTTGCAAGAGGCGTCTTGCCCACCCCTGGAATAAGGTAAGATTTGGCCTGCCAATGTTAATTAACACATTAACATGACCGTACATTAACCATTCGTTACTGAGTGTCATGCAGCTGGAGTGACCTAGTGAACAGATATAGAGTATAAATAATTAACATTTTAGTAGTGAGTAAGTTCTGCAACTTGAATTTATCCTTGTTGGTTCTAGTAAATCCATATTAAAATAATATGAAGTGATGTCTTGTGATTGAACATCAAATGCAAGTTCTAAATGCAAAGCTAATTACTGTAAATTTATGGTATAACCAATGCTTAATTACATTTATGATATAACACAGTGGTATTGTGTGTCTGCTTGCCTGCGTATTACGTGTAAGGAGAATCTTACATATCACTTTACAGTGAGGACAAATGTAAGTCTGATTCAAGAGCCCATTGAAAATCTAGGGGACACTATCTTTCTAACTACATATGGCTTTTCTAATAGTAGTTTAGGAGAAGTTCAAGGTTGATTGTTTGCAAATTAATCATGTAATTTAGTTCCCCAAGAGGAGAACAAGCAATGTGGTTTGAGACATTTGCAACAATATTGGAAAAAAAATTAGTAAATAATCAGTAGGCAGCCATCCTGTCGGGGCAGGAGGAATGACTGAATGAGGTCATGGGTCCTTCCACCTCTAACTGGTATGGTTCTGAGACTGGCACCATGTCAGTTATCACATTAACAGTTCCTCCAAGGGTGCAGTGAGTAGTCTGTGGCAATTATACCTCGGGAAGATGGTTTGTGAAGGATAGTCAGGAAATGCTGAGCCATTACCGGCATGGATTGTCAATGCCCACTTGAGGGAGGGCAAGATACCAGCTTTCTAAAGAAGGCATTAGTATACCTTCCTCAATCAGCTGACAAACTCCTCAGTCTGTAGTGCTCCTTTTATTCGGGAAGATTTTCAAGGTGATTGTGGTGAGAACACCAATAAGGATTCCTTTGTCTTCTGGACCTCAATCAGTTTAGCCTTGAACCCCGAACCACAGATTCATGCTAGTTGATGGCCCTCTACTAGTGATGCATAAAGATTGGGAAGTGAATGGCTAGAGCTGTCAGCTGTGTTGGGTATTGTTCACCAGAGGTGTAAATATATCAGCAGGCCCCAGTGGGGCAGATGAAGTCACTCTGGATTGTTTCCCACTATTTTTTTCCTGGGAGATCTGAGGTTGTTAGCACTGTATACTTGCTCATCTACATCTACCATTTCCTCTTGCAGGGTTGCACATTCAGTCACATACCCGCTTTAGTGTTATAAAAGAAAGCTGAGGAGGGTGGTGAGGAAGTTCAATAGGGGCTGGTAGCCTCTTCAGCATGTGGCGTACTCTGCTTTCTATTTTCTTTTCATCTACTCTTGTTGATGCAGTTGATGGACTAGCACTCTCAGAGAGCTTAATTATGTTCTTACAAAGTAGAAGGATCAGTGGGAAAGAGAGTAAATTAAGTAAATTCAAGAGTCCATTGAACAATCTAGTGGACTTCCCAGTGGACAATCCACTGCTGTCTTATCCACTTGATTTTAGATCCTGGATCAAGCTCAACACGCTACTCACTCTCTAGCTTCAGAGTTGCCACAGCTATGCACTGGTTTGGCCTGGTTTCATTCTCCATAGTGTGAGTGTGGGGGCAGCATCATGAACAATAACTCCTATGGTTGAAGAACACACGATCCAATATGTGGAGGGAAGTATACAATACCTACCTTTCTTTCATAATGATAGCAGTAATGATAGCAGTGTGGGGGAGCAACTGGGAGAATTAGCAAATGTTGTTTTGGTTCCCTTATTTTTGGGCTGAAGAATGGGAACCAATCACTTATGTCCACCATTTGTAACACAGATATGCAATATGCTGAATATCAAGCTGCTTTTGGACACTCATCTAGTGGCATACCGTCAATTTGTTTCAATCTTAGTTTGTTCAGATGTTTGTTGCTTGCTATGGTTATCTGACATATTGCATCCTCGGGAATATTTTACTTCAACATACTCTTCCTGGTGTTTCAACCAAAACCGTTTGCAAACTCTGGCTAGTACAGAACATAATATGGCATCTTGCCTGCTGAATGCTGCATCTTGGATGTTATGTATCATATCTGGTCCCCAGGGTCTGGAATGGTCTTTGCTTATTGGGTGCAGTTGGAGGTGTTGGTTCTCAGTTCTCACCTATGAACCTGTAAATAGTTTGGGAACCAGCAACCTGTGAGAGTGCCCCATCTTCACACGATACCGCAGCAGTTGAGATGAGCTGAACACTAATGTGCATTGGTAAAAACTGGAGAAGGTGGGTGGCAAGGTGTCAAAAAGGAAGGAAATCTAGAATGATTTAAAGGGATAAGTGAGGGCTTATTTGTCTTTAATCTTTAATATTTGATTGAATGGGTGATACTGTATTCATCTGAAGAGAGTTGTAAATATTTTTAAGTGAATCTACCATGAAACCATAGAAATGTAGTCCTGGAAGGGAACCCTGGAGGTCATGTTGCCCAGCCCCCAACACAGATGCAGGACCATTGTCAACAGGTGTTAGCCTAACCTGTTCTTAAAGATGTGTATTCAAAAATAAAATGTATGCAATTTTATTAAAATCATTAATGCTGTTACATACTTACAAATACAGACTATATTTCTGCATTGCATTATGTTCCATGAACTGTTCACATACATAAAAGCATATAGTATCAGAGCAATAGGTCCAAATGTTGCAGTCTTTACTCAACAACACTTATTAAAATAAGTTTGCAGCCTGTCTGAGGGATCAGGGATCTGATTTTGTGAGTTGTTGAATGCCCTCAGGTCCACGGACTCAGGGATTTGCTCTCAGAGGAATTTTGCCAGCATAAAGACTCCAGATTTTGGTTCATTGTGCCAGGACAAGAGAAAATATGATTTTATTAAGGAAAACAAATTGTGGACTGTGGCTCCTTCTCTAATTTTAGAACCCCAATTAGCATTAATTTATTAACTTTTTGAGTGCAGAGCAGTAAAGAAACATACCTCAATTTCTGCATTCAATACTCAAATAGGGGTTTTTTTGTGAATCATCTATCAGTTCACATACTGTAATTAACACAAGCCCTACAGTTAATTGCATCTTTACAAAATAGTTTCATAATCACTGTAGTGGTTTCAAAATCCTCTTTTAATCTCATACATGTGCTGAATGTTGTATATAAACAAGTGTTCATCAGAAATAAATAGATGAGTAAACATTTCTTAGGCAGTCTAGATCATTTTAGAATGAGAATATACTGAAGGTATTTGAACTCTGATAGGGAATTGTTTGGAAGAGATTTCTGCCTCTTTATTTGTATAGGTAAGAGTGCCAGCATTCAGGGAGATAGTTTATCATTCCAATTAACAAGCTAAGAAGAAATCAGTACAATATATAATGTCCACATATTACACTACAAAGGGAGAGTTTGAAATAATTTTTTGTTAAATCTGTATCTGAAATTGCTGCTATTAAAAAAATCTTCAGCAGTGCTGTATAAATTACTCAAAGAATTGCAGACCAAAGCTAAATAAATAAAAAATAAAAGTATCACTTACCCTTGGTATTTCATGAGCTTAACAGGGAGATCTGGGATAATCAAGCAATTAGAATTCACAATAGAATTCAAAATAATCTAATAATGGTTTGCCACTATTCTTCCTGAAATTTATTATGAATCACTTTCTCTACTGAAGTAGGATAACTTTAACTGATGAATATTCTTCCTCTCCTGGTCTCCTGGGATGGATTTAATGTTAATTTTATTCACAAATTCTTTATTTTTCTGTTAGCCTCTCTCTTTGCCTCTTACTAGAAATTGTTTTGTCAATGCACCATTCAACATTTTTTACCTCTTGTCATTAACATAGATTATACTGAATATCTGTTACTTTAAGTATAAAATGATTCCAGATTTCCCTCATTTCTCTGTAATCAGAGAGTATTGTTATGAGCTATGGATGAAAAGCCTCATGAATCAGCAATCGTGATTGCAGCATAAGATTGTCCAGCTTGGTCCCTTTAGTCCTTTTCCAAAAGAAATGAGAAACAACACATGAATTTGGATGAAAACTATTTCCTTCCCATTAACAGAGTTTTTGAAAATTGTACATTTGATTAAATACATGAACAGGATGTATCATGCAACTTGAATTTAGGGAAGTTGATCTATTAAGAACTGGCCTTTATGACACCAACCCATCCATTTGTATATGTTCCTTTCTTTTGGTACTACTTAGAGTTGCCAACATTATGACTTTACAAAAGAGGCTCTTCTCCGAGGCCCCACCTCACTCACTCCATCTCCCCTCCCTCCATCGCTCACTCTCCTCCACTTTCACTCACTCATTTTCATGGGCTACGGAAGACTTGGGAGAGTCCAAGGTATTTGGCTGAAAACCAGACACCTGGCCATACGAGTTTTATTGAAATTTTATTCATGGACCAGATAGGGAAGAATTTGCTGTACTTAGGTCCTGTAAGCTGAACCTCCTTGAGCTGAGCTCTGCTAATGATAGTAGAGCTCCATGTAGTTCAGCTTCTAGGACTGAGGTTTTGGTTAGTACCACATGTAAGGTGCTGGCCATTTGTAACTGGACAGTTCCTATGTACTTCTTTATTGTACACCAAGCTACCAATAGCCACTCTGGATATTTCTGTGCAAATTTAGAATGTGGGTAAGGGAGCTTCAATAAAATTGTATGTATTTGAACGTAACAGTCGAGTTCATAATATAGATCATCAATTGAACATGAAAGACATAACTGTATACTGTAGATATAAAAAGAGAACATACACCAGAAGAAAACTAAACTGGTATATTTTTATTCTACAAAAATGTATAAATATTTAAATTTACAGCAAAGAGTAACATTAGACCATTAAATAACTGTTACAACATTTAAAATGTGTAATTCTTTATCCACAATCTACTTTTATAAATTTGAGTTTTTGTCTCAAGCACTTATTCAGGATGCTTTATAAGTGAATCCTCTAAATAAACTGACATCCCAGCCTCTCTCTAGCTCAAAGAGAACAGAAAATACACAAGGGTCCATACTTTATAGATGCCTTTCTTTTTTTAACAGAGATGGATTTGTATACTTAAAATCATAATAGCTATGTTTGAAAAGCAACACACTTATCAAGCTTTCCTGAATACATGCCATTGGAGAATGAAATGGGGACTTCAAGATATTTGAATGAGACTTGATTTAAGAAGTTATTGAATGTAAGAAAAACATTGACACTAAAATTCACATAACTTAGTTAAAACACATTTCTGGTGTTCATTCAACACCTTAAAATCATTCAATAGCTTATATTTAGTAGCATTTTAAACACGGTGTATTCCTACCAGATGTGTTCAGATACTGTACAGGATAGCAGCTGACTTATCTATTCCATATATTGAAATACAGGAAACAGAACAATGGTTAGTGATACACAAAGAGAATTCTGAAGTGATAGCTGTCACAATAGTTAATTAAATCTTTGATGGCTTCCTGAATTATGGGCATTAAAGATTTTCAGATGATGGATATAATGCATAAGGATTTATGGATAGTGACATTTCCAACACTTAAGTCCTTTTTATTTCCCCACACTGTTCGTACCAGTGAAAACAATACAATCTATTTAATATCTCTACTCTTAAGCATCTGAACAAGAATTGCCTCATGTGAGACTGTATTCAGCATCTACAAATCAGATGCAACTAAAATTTGTGATCAGATATGATCTTTGCTTTCAAGTGCAAAATACGTAGGTTACCAGTACAGTACTTGTCCTTTCTTTAAAATGTCATTCATGCTAGTTTGCAGTAAAACAAAAATCAAAGAAACTAACAAAAATTATTCCAAGAATAAGGACATTACATCAGTCCAGAACAACCCTTCCAGTCAAAACTAACTTAATAAAACTGCCTTATTTCACTTCTTCACATATTTTACAACAGTTCTCTCCTCTTCAAGTAATTCCTGAAGGTACAGGGGTAAAGAAAAACTGCAGTACTTTTGCCCTATTTACAGAAATAACCTGCCCTTCAAAATGCTCACTTTGTCGAATGGTGTTAACACATTGCTCTAGACTTCTGACCTGCTTTCATTCCCTGAAAGCAACTCTTGAAAAATATGAGAATTGGAATATCTGTTCCACTAGTAATAATATAATATTTAGCATTTAAATAGCTCTTAACATTTTGAACACACTGTACAAACACTATTTGTTAATCTTCACAAGACCCTGGGAGTTAGAAAAGAATTAGCCCCCTTTCACAGATGGGGAAACAGATTCAGAGGTTAAGGTCTAATTTATTTTTCAAAAATATCCTTTTAATTGTGGGTGCTTCAATCTATGGGTATCCCATTTTAGACACAACAAACTAATTCAACCACAATTAAACACTGCTTTTGAATAATTTTGGCCTAAATGAAATGTCAAGGCCTCACAGGAATTCAGTAGTAGAATTTGGAATTAGAACCTAGAAAGTTCCTATTCTTATGTTTATTTGACTAGCCTCAGTATAAAGGGAAAGGAAATAGCATTTCACCTCTCAAATTGAATGAGAACTAATATGGTTCTTAAATATCTTAAGATCAACACAATAGTTACTTGGTGCATGGCAGGTCATCTCTCCTCATCCAAGTTGCTTATATTAGATTTCTTTCTGGTGGCTTATTTGGTTCCCTCTACTCTTACATAGGATGTAAACTTAGTGCTCAATCCCACTGAAGTGAAAGGGCATACTCACAATGAGTAAAGTTAAATATTTCAGATGTGCTTCCAGCTCATCTGAGGAAGTGGGGATTGCCCACGAAAGCTCATGATATATATATATATATTAGTCTCTAAGGTGCCACAGGACTACTCAGTTTTAACACTTCGTAAGAGTTTGCAATATGGGGCCTAAATTCAAGCTGTAATGCAATTCTGACAAGCCTTTGAACAACATTTCTGTTCTAAGCATCAGTATTCACTATCATCCATCAATCAGCATAAAATAAAATAAACAAATGTATTTTTTCTTTTTTCTAAGTCAAGCAGCTCATCTATAATATAGCAGTGCAACTGTTGATATAATCAAGGTGCATCAATTGTAATCAAGTAGTATAACAGTCAGAATTCATTGCCACAATCCACTTTATACAGAGAATAAGGTATTAAACACCGTAGTACTGCATGCCAAGCAAAGAAAGTTCCAAAAGTTTCATGATCTGTATTTGAAGCTCTGTTCTTGAAATCAATCTAGATATGGTGCCATTCCCCCATTACTTTCCAGTAATGTCAATAATAATGTGCAATGAGAAACGGACAGTGCAACTTTACAAGTTGCAGTTAGATACGTGAGATATTATTTAATATGATATATTAGAAGTTAAAAAAGATGGCAGGCACTACCATATGCACTCCTATAACACTGTTAAAGGGTGTTAAACATTCTCATTAGCACCACTATTGTTACAGCGATACTATCAAGGCAAGAAGCCAAATATTTCATCGATCAGCATGAATTTCTAAATAACTGTGTGTGTGGACCGAGAGACCTTTGAAAGGCAATGATTGAAAAAGCGATAATTTGTTCTGCATTAAGCTTGGCATTTAAATGATTTTGTTTGTGATTTTTTAATGTTCCTTTCATGTAGTAAAATTATAGCCCCGTTCAGTTTTGATAGCTGTTCAGCTATGATGTGAACAAATTGTGTGTGTGTGTTAAAAAAGATATGAGGAATTGAAAAGCAGCTACTGTGAATGCATAGTAATGATTTTTCAAATTTAATATGCATTTGCTATTCATTTAATGATCCATATCAAGAAAATGTGCACGAAATATCAATCCATAGTATGCAAATACATGGCACTGTTAATATACATTCACCAAAGGGGCCACTTCACACAAAATGAAGTCTGTTTCACCTTCCTGCTCCTAATAATGCAACAGGTTTTGTTTGATAAACTGTGGGTGGTTGGTAGAGATAGGATCTATCCCCTGGGTAGGATGTTTCCCATATTGCTCAGCAGCCCTTCTGTGGTACTAGTTTTGCTGTACTGGGACCTCACAGGACTCCTATGCCCCTGGGAAAATGACATGCATTAAGAACTGGGCTTGATTAGTTTAGAAAAGAGAGGACTGAGAGAGGACTAGCTGTTTTCAAGTATCTAAAAGGGTGTTATAAGGAGGGAGAAAAATTGTTCTCGTTGGCCTCTGAGGATAGGACAAGAAGCAATGGGCTTAAATTGCAGCAAGGGAGATTTAGGTTGGACATCAGGAAAAACTTCCTGCCTGTCAGAGAGGTTAAACACTGGAATAAATTGCCTAAGGGGGTTGTGGAATCTCCATTACCGGAGATATTTAAGAGCAGGTTAGACAGACACCTGTCAGGATGAACTAGACAGTTCTTGGTCCTGTTGTGAAGGCAGGGGACTGGACCTCTCGAGATACTTTCCAGTTCTAGTGTTCTATGATTCTATGATTAAGCCTATTGCACAAAGTCTAGCCACAGCATTTTTATAGCAGACCCATTATGTGGTGATACGCGCTGGAGGATTAGCTCAAATGTGTGTTATGAACGTGTATGAAAACAACACAAAACATTTTTGCAAACTCTTACTGTGTTGTTGATATGGCATTGGTTCCTATGAAGCCTATGAAGACTACAGCACATCAGCAGCACATTTTTAATACTCATGTTAAGAAAGAGAACAAAAGAAATTAAGACACAAACTATTATTTAAAAATATAAATGAGCATCTATCATAAACATATGAAAGCAAGAAAGTTCTGAGTTAGAGCTCAAACTCCATCCTTAGCCTGTCCCTTTACACTCTGACATTGCAAAGATCTCCAAACTTTGGATGCCCTTGTATACATTAGGCAGTCTGCTGCTACACTTATGCTCAAAACTAGGGGCTACAGATTGAGCTTCAGACTAACTTTTCACTCAGATGGCCAAATTCTTTGATCAGTTCCATTCTCCACCCATGCAACCATTTAGGGTTAATGGAGGTGCACACTGGTAAATGAGGCCCATAGTGATTTCTATTCTGACTGTACAGAATACATGGGTAATTCCAATTTGCATTAATCTGGGTTAGTCATGTATGTTGCCCACTTCTTAATATCATTCAAATGTCTTTTATTGAAGTTTCATTTGTTATACAGTTTCCATTTTTACCGCATTCTTTGTTCAGTTTTGCTATTTTTAAAAGAACTGCTATGTATAGCGACTTCATTGTTCCTGGCACAACAAATGAAACATTTGTTATGTACAGTAAATGTACTGCTTGGTATCCCTTTCAGTTTAATCCTTCATTGAGTACTAAATGACACAATATAGCAAAAAAATATTCTCACCGTGTTGCTACGGAGGACCAGAACAAATATATTAAATTTATAAATCTTTCACAATATAAGTTTGTGTCATAAGGCATTTTCATCATGTCACTTCCAAGCAACATTATGTGACATAACCAGAACCCCCCCCCCGCCAAAAACAAAAACAAAAAACAAAAAACCTTTTGATATTAGGCTCAAAGGTTTTTCTGGATATACTTTTCCAAATGCATCTGGCATTGATAGTAGCAGATAGTATGCTATTTATAGCTTCTAATGTGCTTCTTTTGAATGGACACAGCTTTCAAAGGGGCATGTGCAAGCATGCCATAACAAGCAAAAAAAAACAAATGACTTTGTTCTGACAGTTGGACTTCTCAGAGGGCTTCAAGGCCTTTCATTTCACCAAGAACAAAGAAAGGAGAAGGAATATCCTTTCTTCTGATTTAGGTAAGTGAAGAATGAAAGCCTAGACACCTTGCAAGGCCTGAAAGAACATGGGAAGTCTCATTAGCTTTAGGCACCCAAAGTCATGTTACGTAGCAACCACTGCTGAGATCGACTTTCATTGCAGTCCTTCATGGTTGGAACCATTTTGTCCTCCTCAGATGGCTCATCAAGACACTGGTTGCTGTTGACATGCCGCAATGTGAGCCGCTGTAAAGTCAAACAAAAAGAAATGAAATAATTGCTTAAAGATAATTAATGTTGTGAACAGAATGTTTAATAATTTTCCTCTTAATCTAACTACTCTAGATGTTCCAAGAAAGGAGCATTTCATCCTCATCAAATATCCCTGTGCCAACCACCAGATAGTCACTACCACTTGCACAGCTCTATCACATAGTGAATGCTAATACAATGCCACCAGGCAGAACTGAACCTGGAACCTCTGGAACTCAGTGTCCCTACAGTGCTAAAAGCCAGCTGGCTCTCAGCTGGCTCTCACCAGCTGGCTGGTGCTCTGTAGAGCACCCTCATTCTTTCTCTCTGCAAGTGGTCTAAGTGCCACTGCGTGGGACAGTACAACCCACCTCGTAGGTAAGTGGGTTACATTAACACCTTGTATCACATCACTTTTCACATTTCTGATGGAAGTACAGGGCTTACCTTCCTTAAATGGTATGGCTTTGACCCACACTTAAAGTGAGGCACTGTGATGTATGTGTAAAAAATGTACAGAAAAGTTCCAATTAAGTGCAAGTGAATATTATTACAGAACTATTATGTTAAGTTCAAGGAATCAAAGGTCTAGAGGTTCAGTCTAGACTAAGTCCTGCCCCACCTTTTTATGCTCCTCACCTTTAAATTTGTGGATATTATAGTGTTTGCACCTGAGGGTAGATGTTACTCACATCAATGGTAAACCATTGCTTCAAAAACGAATCCTTAAAATATTTTTTTCAGTTCTATTCTTAAAAAATGTTGGCAATGCAATCACACTGCAGTAACATTATTAGCATTATTATATTATTGAGTGGAAACCCCAAGGCCAGCAAAGCAACTCAACATGCCAAGGTAAATTCCCCTGGATTGCAGTGCTGTTCAATTTGCATTCCCCCAAGGATCTGACTTGATATAACTGTGGTGGGTCTTTGGTTATGGGGTTAGTCAAAGTAATGACAGGGAACTAGATTTGGCAGCATTCTTTCACACACTGATAGGGAGCAAACATTGACGTGATAGCAGTCACTGGAAGTGCAGTATGGCTCCAAGCCTATTCTATCCAGGAAATGTTCCCCTTCCTCGCCTTTCATAGGAATCTGCCAATGAAGAACTCTGAGATGGAAATTATTTGGGGAAGCAGAAAAATCAGCCCCCAAAATACGTGATCAGTCAAAAGAGGGGTATTTTCTATATACTCAAATCTGTATTTGATTTCTGATTGCAACAGACTGGTCTTGGTTCATAGCATATCAAGTCAATACCATGGGTACGTCTAGACTACAGGCTTTTGTCGACAGAAGCTTTGTCGACAGATACTGTCGACAAAGCTTCTGTCGACAAAGAGCATCTAGACTACATCCAGTTCTGTCGACAAAGCAAGCTGCTTTGTTGACATGACAGTGTAGACGCAAAGGACAGTGTAGATGCAATCACGCCTTCTGTCAACAGAACTCTGTCGACAAAAGGCGTTATTCCTCGTAGAATGAGGTTTACAGCTGTCGACAAAACTGCTGAGTTCTGTTGACGTTATGTCGACAGAACTCAGTGGCAGTGTAGATGCAAGTATAGTTTTGTCGACAAAAGTGGACTTTTGTCGACAAAACTCCGTAGTCTAGACACACCCCATGTGTAGAATGTTGCTTATACACACACATATACTTGAGCAAGAGATAAACTAGGTACACTTCAAATTTGTTATATGAGTAAGCATACAATGTACTGGAGACTCTGTATTACAGTACCTCCAAAGGAAAGCAGGGAGCAACTATTGGAAACTGCTGTATTTATTAAAGAACTTGTTACTAGTTCTGAAACACCTTGTATTATAACCACAGATGGGATAACATTCCAGAGTAAACCTTTGTCTCCATGTAAATACATCCTAAATTCCTCATCTGCAGGAGAATTATATAACCCATATATTAAAATATACAGTAACAATCCCTGACTCTAATGTTGTAGAACAGCAGTGTCAGCCATATGACCCAAGGTGAAATTTAATCTGTCCTTCCAAGAGATTAAACGCCAACTCATCTGTCCCCCACAGCAATGGCATTCATAATGTAAATTTTATTCAAGTGCCTTGCTCCAGAATTTATTAGAACACTGGATTATTGGATAAAATACCATTCCTTCTCCTCCCCCAAACATGTTCATTATTTAAAAGCAGCTTGAGATCTAACGACCAATCATTATATCATGTAATGTTAATTATCAGTAGCCTTTCGAGGTTAATGTTTGTCATGAACTCAATTCTTCTCCAGTAAAAGCCCCTCTGTTTCTGAAGTATATGACAGAGACGTACTCTTTGGTTTCTGAACAAAATTTAAGGCTTCTTCCACCTCTTTGCTCTACAGTATTGTAGAGCCCATTCTGAAATGCTTATGTGATGTGGTCAAAGAAGGCTAAAGCCATTCAACTTTATAGCAGCTAAGGGATAGATTATGACTAACCTTAACAGGCCACACATGGGAAACGGAGCTGTAGGATCCTTTTCTCTATGGCTGGCAAGATCTCAGCATTGGGTCCTCAAGAGAGAGTGCTGAGGTCATTTTCCATATGCTTCCCAAGGGAGTGAGAAAGGATTTGGCTAGCAGTAGTCTGGCCCAATGGGACGGGAAGGAATAAACTGCAGCTCAATAAAGGCAGTAGGAAATTACCGCCCCCCACCACACACACACACTGTCAGGAATCAGGGCCTGCAGGGTCCTCAGTCTGCAAGCAGAGCCTGCAACAAAAAATGGCCAAGGGGCACCGCTGACCTGGAATAGGTAGCCTGACTAGCTATACTGCCTGACTAGTGTGAAGAGTCAGCAGACTGGCTCTTGAGCCCAGCAGCAGAAGCTCAGGGGCTGCTCAAAACTTCTGTCTGTGACTGTGTCCCACTCCAGATAACCCAGTTCTGACCCTCAGCTCTGTCATTCACCTGGCCTCAGATGTCAGCTCTGACCCATCAGTGTGATGCTGAATCTAGCCATTAGGCTGGAATGCCCACATCCCAATCACTGACATACAGCACAACCAAGGTGCCCAGGAGGAATTTTTCCTCTGAGATACAATGCCTCCAGAGCTGGTGCAGCCAAGTAGTGCCCCTCACTCACAGAGCACAAGATGCACAATCTAGCCCCAAATTCCTCCTGTTAAATGTAACTCTTAGAAGGTGTCCAACACATCAGGAAACACACAATCATTGTGATTCAGACCATTTGCTTTGTGCTTTGGGTATGTAAAACCCTTTCCCGAAGAATAAAAACAGCCCTACTGTGACTCTGACTTGTGGACAATCCCAAAGGAGAGACTAATCTAAGAATATGTCCTCACTACACCACCCTCTCCAAAAAAGTGTTAGTTAACCAAAATGAAAACAGTGGTGAAGACTGAGCAATTCATCTCCTAATTTAGGTTAGTAGCTTGGGTTCAACTCTAGCTTC
Source organism: Rafetus swinhoei (assembly GCA_019425775.1). Taxonomy (NCBI): domain Eukaryota; kingdom Metazoa; phylum Chordata; order Testudines; family Trionychidae; genus Rafetus; species Rafetus swinhoei. The sequence goes on along the minus strand of CM033439.1, from coordinate 30,737,475 downwards.
CCCATAGACTTCAACTAAAGCTGCTAACTTGAGTTGAAAGCTGAACTGATGTTTCTACACTGCTGTCTTAACTTGATTTAGCTACTACAAGTTAGCAAGTGAGTTAAAAAACCACTCCTTTTTGCCATGGAGACTTATCTTGGGAAACAAATGATCCTGCTCAACCATTTCTTTCCAGAAAAGTACACACAAAGCTTTGAATAAGTTGCATTGTCTTATTTTAAATGAGTGGATGGATAAATGAACTATCATCCAAAGCTACATCTAAATTGCTATCTGGAAGTTTGTGTATTGTATGCTGTCTGCTGCAGTAATCAGTGTACCAGAGCTCCTTCTGTGGCAACCAATGTATCTCATAGATGCTTGCTACTTAATAAAAATCCAGCAGTAGGTAATATTTTACATGGGTGCTTTTCAAACGTATGGTTCCCAAAGTGCTTTACAAAAACTAGCATTTTCATACACCACCTCTGGATTGCAGAGAAGAGAGTGCCAATCAACTGGAGTGTGTGTATTGAAGGGCACAGGCAAGAAGTTTTGGGCAAGCCCCATGGCATATAAGATATGCAATAGCAACTTAAGTGTCTACATGAAGCAATTAAAATCTGTTTTAAAGTCCTATCTAAAAGACCTTCACACATTAAACTACATTCTCAGTGTATTTGCCTCGGAAATATGAAGGGCTGAGTCAGTCCTGCTGAAATCCAAACTTAGTTCTAGGGATGTTGGATATTTCCAAGGCCAAAGGCAAGCCCCACAGCTCAGGTTCAATGTGTGAAGGTCCAGGTGAGCTGACACAGCACCTGGAAAATGTTGTGGGAGTGTATCCTGCTTTTTATTGGGACACAAAGGACTGGACAGTTGGTGGCAACATCATTACTGAGGATGAAAACTGTTATTGGGTAGAGGAATGGAGACCAGGCAAGGGTAATTCTCCCCATGGGGCAAAACTGTAAAAAGAGAGACATCTGGTAGGTGGTAGGATATCTCTAGAAGCTAGGCCACATTGATTAAGGGACCTCATGAATTTAGGCTGCAAGGTAATAATAATAATTGACTGGTTAATCACAGCAATGAAATTGTAACCAATGGTCTTTAATTCAGAGATCTGTATTTTATTCTGCATGTTCCTTGGGTGGCCCTCAGAAACCACAGTGACATGCTGTCAATTTCAGTAGATCCTTGCCAATTCAGTTTGTTTAAAATGTTTTAAGATGCTATTTTCTCCAAAGACTTGAGCAAGACCTGTAATTATATTACCGAAACATCTCTCCTCTCCATTGCAGAAGATATTAATTCACAGTTCATGCTGGATTGACATATGTCACATTTCAACATTTTATGCAGCACATAATTTCTCCTGGGACTATTCTTTAAGTAAAGTTTTCCCAGAGGCCTGCTCCTCAGTTCAAAACAAACTGTTACACAATTCCCAAAGAAATGCCTACATCTGTTTTACTAAATCATTCAGGGCCATTTAATACTCGTTCAGCGCTGTGAGATAAGCCATCTTTCGCTAATCACAAGAGGAAAGATAGTAATGTTAACAGAAGTTGCTTGTTTATTAAATAACCCTCTTCAAAGCATTAAAGATATTTGACTTATATGTTTTTAAGATCAATTAAGCTGCTCCCATTCTCTACTATAAACAGTAATGCAAAGAAGCATATAAATGATACTGCTGCCTCCATCAGTTGCTCCTTTTTATTCAGTGTAGAATTTCATATAAGGCTAGCATAACATTGAGCTTTCCAATTGTCTCCTAAAAGCATTTTTCTCCACTGTATCATTATTAATGCTATTACAGAAAATGCTCCTTTGTTTTGAAAGCAATCAATTACTCTGGGTAAAATAAGACACATACAAACCAATCTGGAATTTCCTTTTATATCCAGCATCAGAATGATTACACTGAAGTACTTTAGTTATAAAAACACTCTGAAACTCCTGAGCAATCCTCTGTGTTTTCTTACTCACCAAGTATAGGTAAATAAATATCTTCTGATGAGCATACAATTCACTTGCATTATGACAAACATAATACAATTAAAACTGGAGATCCTTTTACCCTAGCAGCTCTACCATGTAATTATAAATATCAAAGTGATGGGAAAATAGTTAAGTATTATCAAACTGCTTAGAGGAAATGATTATTATGAATCATTTTATCTGAAAAAGATACCAATGAAAAGTTATTTAAATGAAAGGTGAATTAACATTTAGAAATATTTTAAGACATAATCCTGAGAAAAACAATTTCAGTTTTTGTTTGTTTTTTGCTGTACAGCTGTTTACAGTATATACTGAGAAACTGTATCTCAGCATACTACTAAATAGCCATTGCATCACAAAAAATGTTTTGCTCTGAACTATTTATTTTGTTAATGGACCATATACCTCACACTACGTTCTGCTCACTCACAAACAGTATACACTATACAACTTTAATTTTTTTCGCAAAAATGAAAATTAACCCTCTCCAAAGGCAATCTCAGAAACAAGATTCTCCCAGAATAATATTTTAAAACAAGATACTTAAACATAAATGGATAAAATTCTGGAACCTATATTCAGGTAACACTCCTATCAATACTATGACTCTGATTCTGGAAACTCCAACACACATAATTTTAAACACATGAGCTGTGTCAGAGGGTAAAATGGGAATGTTGCCATTGATTTCAATGTGGCCAGAACTTCACCCATAGACTTCAAATATATTACGCTTATGGTTAAAGGCAAGCATATCCGCATTCATAGGGTATGAGGCGTATGTAAGAAATTAGGCCTAAATCCTGAAAATTAATGTAAGTGGCCCAACTTCTTCTGATAGGACTACTCAGTGAATAAGGCAAGGAACATTTAGCATATTTGCTCAGTCATGTATGACTCAGTCAATGGCAAATGGTTGCTTACATTTTCCATTAAAAGTAGATTACATTTTGCTAATGGAAACACATTAAAAAATATGAGTTTCTGAACATCTCCATCTGTCACAGAGATCATATTTTCATAATTAGCAGTACTTGTGTAGGTTGGAATACACATCTATAAAAGGATCCAGATCCTTAGGTGGTGTAAATTGTTAAAGCGCCATTGAAATCAGTGGAACAACAATCTGGCCCCAGATATTTAAAGTTGCATTTAGGTAATAAAAATCAATACTAATTTTTCTCTACATAATAATAATAATAATGAATATAGCAACAAAAAAGGAAGGGCGATGAGAAAACAGGTAGAAAATGGAAGACAGCATTATTCAGGAAAAATCTTGATTGAAATACATTTATTTCACTCTTCAATACCAACCTCGAATAATTTGCTAAAGGAAATAATCAGTGGGGCTGTAAAAAATATTCCTAAAAACTTCCAGCCTTGTGTAGTTTCTTAGCATCCACATTTGCAAAGGGCTCCCATTACAAGTCTCCACGGTGGGACCATGGGTGCCATCCTCTATTTTGCTTATTGTCAGACACGATTGGGTGATTATATGAAGAAAGGTGTGGGTCTGTGTGACAGAAAAATTGTAAAAGCAAATATAAAGAGAGCAAAAACAAATAAAGGATGATTAGTGAAGTGTTCTATTATGCATCTACAACAGTATAACTGGGAAATTTTGATAAGGCAATATTCTCGTCTAACTGCATTTGTGAGCACTATTCCTATTGTTGGAGGATATACTTAAACTTACAGTGTTTGGATAGTTTTAACCCAAAATGTGAATGTGCACAACCACAAGTTTAGGGTCTGATCCATCATGAGGCTCTGGATCAGTACATACTTCCAGTGGGACTTTTCTTGATCTCAAGGGACCAGTCCACATAAAGCTCCATGCAGGAACAAGGAATTGGTGCAAGTGAACTGGGAGCAATTACCACAAGGCACAAATAATAGAACAAAATGTTTGACAATGCTGGGCAAGGGGTGTGCTGAGAACGTTGCTCACTACACTTATTTCACTTGTTTTCCCTTCCCCAAGCCACATTTTTTTGTTTTATGTTTTTTTGTGAGTTAACATGTAGAAAATGGAAGACAGCATCCTGGTGTCTCTACATATGCTAAGAGGAAAGTTGTTTTTTTAAAAATTGCATGTGTGCCCTGTGCTTGGTGCAGTGGGTCCTGATCCATGATTACTACTGAAATGTAAATAATAAATACTATAATGAATAATACATGCACATGTTTCACATAAAAATGTTAGACAATAAGAATTTGACTATCAGGCATAATTTCAATTCCTTGCCCTATATTTCCATACAAAATCAAAATCATAGTCAAACAAAATAGGAAAGATCCATTATGGCAGGATTCAGCCTGTGAACAACAGCAGGACACAATATAAAGCTCTTCATCTCAGGCCCGTACGCAGGAATTTCTGTGAGGGCTGCTGTTTTTGTAAATGTGGACTGCAATTTTTTACAAAGGAGTTCAAAATAGTCATGCAATGAGTGTACATGAGAGGTTAATGGAAAATTGGAGTGGAAAGAGTGATTATGAAAATGGTTTTGTTATAACATACTAAACTTTTTGCGTATAACATTTTTACAGCAATTAAGGTTTTATAGAAATTACCTTCTGGGATCATGGTGGGCAATGCTGCCCCCAAGGCCCCCTGTTCCCTCGGTCACCTCTGCTTGCTGCTGCTCTGCCTGGCCAGCGCTGGGTGAGGCTTCCAGCCAGCAGGGCTGGACCAGGGCTACTCCTCATGCGTGGAGAGTACTGTTCCCCCAGACCTGCTGCATTGCCACCAGTCCCGCCCTCCCATTGCCCTGCAACATAGTGCTCTCCCATTGCCCTAGCACAGTGGTTCTCAAACTTTTTGGTGTGACACGCATCTGGCTCAATGCAAACCTTTCCCTCGACCACTAGTTGCTAATGGAAACTTGCTGTTAATTACATAATTATGCCCAAGCCATTTTGCTAGTGCTGCAGCAAGGGAAAAGAGTTTAATTTAACCAATAAGAAAGGAAATATTAATTTAAATTATTAAATCGACTGAGTGCTTTAACTTTCTCGTGTTAGTTTATCAAACTTCATTTTAAATAAAGTAAAACATTAATTTATGTCCAACACAAAAGGGTCCCATGTTTTCTTTATTTATGATGGGGTGGGGAAACTTTTTTGGATCGGGAGCCACTGGCCCACAGAAAAATCAGTTGGGGACTACACAAGTGAGAAGAAAACCCCCCTCCAAAACCCCTCAGTGATGTGGCCCCTCAACTGAGACACTCCTCTGGTATTCCAGGCCCATTGAGTGAGGGGGAAAGGACGGAGGACTGAGATTTGGGGCTTCCCATAAGCCAGATTCATTCTTCTGGGGTTCCAGGGTTAGTGGATTTTGTGGACCCCTAAGCTCTGGGATAGGGACAAAATGGGGGGTTCAGTGTGCAGGACAGTGAGAGGAATGGGCTGTCTGGAAGTAGGGTGTTTGGCCAGGTGGAGGGGGCAAAGGGGGCAAGGTGCAGTGTCTGGCCAGGAGGGAGGGTGCAGGAGTGGGCCAGGGGTAGGGTGTCTGCCCAGGGGGAAGGGGCCAGGAGCAAGGGAGGGTGCATGAGCAAGGTGGAGGCAAGGTGTTTGGCCAGGGCGGAGGGTGCAGAGCAAGGGAGGATGCAGGGGCAGGGTGTCTGACCAGAGGGGAGGAGCAGGTTGGGGGTGCAGAGTCTGGCCATAAGAGGGTGTGTGGGGGGCCCTTACTTGCCTTCGCGTCCTGCACCACCTACTGCTGCTCCTACTGACCAGATTTCGGAAGGAGGGAGGGGAAGGTGGAAGGGCAGGGCTGGAGCACCAGCGTAGGCTCGGAAAATGGGGGCTGAGCTCAAGCCGTGGACCACAAGGAAGGCAGCTGTGGAACCCCCTCTTGCTTACTTGGGGGACCATAGAGGGATATGGTCACACCCTTAGCACCTCCCTGGGTACGGGCCTGTATCTAGTAGTTTGTATTAAATTGCTGACAATTTTGGCACCATATTATGAAAAATTTATATTTTCCCATAATTCACTATTTCAGTGGTGCTCAACAAGGAGCTTTATAGAGATGTTATTCTATGTAACTAATGCACTGAATTCCTCTGTAACAAACTCATGAAGGTTTTAGCAGAGTTCATACTTCAGAGATTTGCCAATCAATACAACAGTGAGACTACACAACCTCAGTCCAGGTTTAATGTATTTTGCAAACCTGGAGGGAGGATGTTCACAAAGTGCAGTATTCAGAGATTCCTGCCTCCTCCTTAGACGGCTTTGTTGCTTTCAACTCAACCTAATGTCTACTAGATTGCTAGACTGACCTTAGCTCCTGTCATCCTGTTGTGGGGAAAAGAGCAACCCTTCCTGCCAAAGACTCACAATAACCTCTGGTGAGATGGATTCTCTGTTTTGACCACAATCAGTCAAAGCTCAGTGAATTTTGCTACATTTCACTTCTAATTCTTGTTCTGTTTTAATTTAAAATGCAAAACTCAAGTTGGTATGAAACCCCAGGAGGGAACATCCTGAAATCCTAAACTTATGACCTACAAATTTTTGGATGGATGAACAAGGTATCCTTTTTTTGACCAAATAAGAGAATTTAACTTTTGCTGGGAGGAAAATTTTCATGAATAGCTCCTACAGATTTATAAAAGTTGCATGTTGAATCTAAAGGACCACAGCCTTTTGCAAATCTGTATAGAGTTTTCTGTAGGAAGAGTTTAACCAGCTGCTTTACATTTTTTTCACTTGAATTAAAACTGACCAGACTAGAGTAAAGCAACTTTTTAATGTCTTGAACCAATATACATTGCATCTGTACAATATACATCTGTACAGTACATTGGGAGAGTCAATATACAGACTTTATATAGACTCTGTGATGTAACTGCAGGGTTTTTAAAATTAGTTTAATTCTAGTAGGAAATGCTGTCATTAAAAACGGAAAGAGCAGCACTCAGAGAAAGAAAAGGTTACTTACCTTGTAACTGTTGTTCTTCGAGATGTGTTGCTCATGTCCATTACAATCAGGTGTGTGCACGCCGTGTGCATGGAGTTTTGGAGCTTTTTTTCCTAGCAGTATCCATAGGGCCAGCACGGGGAGCCCACTGGAGTGGCACCGGCATATCGGTGCATATATACCCCTGCTGGCCCCTCATCCCCTCAGTTCCTTCTTGCCTAATAGCTCCGATGAAGGGGAGGTGGGCGAGATTTGGAATGGACATGAGCAACACATCTCGAAGAACAACAGTTACAAAGTAAGTAACCTTTTCTTCTTCTTCGAGTGCTTGCTCATGTCCATTCCAATCAGGTGATTCCCAAGCCATAGACCAGACGGTGGGCTCAGAGAGTAACAATGTCTATTTGGCCACAGATTGCAACACCGCCCTGCCTACTGATGCATCTTCCTTGGCGTGTTGTGTAATCACATAATGTTCTGAAAAGGTATGGACTGAAGACCATGTGGCTGCCCTACAGATGTCAATGATCGGCACCTTAGCCAAGAACGCCACAGACGCCGCCTCACCCTTGTGGAATGTGCCATCAGCGCGGGGGAAGGGGGGTGGTTTCTTACCCGCCCTCTGGTAGCATTCTTTAATACAGGAGGTAATCCAATGATAGGCACTGGGCCAAAATAGGGGATCCTTTCATTCATTCCGCGATGGAAATAAAAAGCTGTACAGATTTATGACAGTCTTTTGTCCTTTCTATGTAAAAAGCTATGGCCCTCCTCACATCTAGACAGTGCAAAGTCTGCTCCCTAGGTGACGAATGAGGCTTAGGGAAAAACACAGGCAGGAAAATGTCCTGGGATGTATGGAAGTAGGATAGCACTTTGGGAAGGAAGGCCGGGTGAGGTCATAGTCGGACTTTATCTTTGAAAAAGACTGTATACGGTGGCTCTGAGGTCAGCGCTCGGAGCTCTGATAGCCTTCTAGCCAAGGTTATCGCTACCAAGAACGCTACCTTCCATGATAGGTGTTTTAGCGAACAAGTGGCTAGAGGCTCAAATGGAGGTCACATGAGACCCTTAAGGACCACATTAAGGTCCCATGGTGGAACCGGGGGTGTGTGTACACGGTAACAGTCTGTCAATCCCTTTCATGAATCTCTTTACCATGTGATTGGTGAATACTGACCTCCCGCCCTCTCCTGGGTGAAAGGCAGTGATTGCGGTGAGGTATACCCGCAAAGAGGAGGTAGCAAGGCCCTGATTTCTGAGATATAACAGATAGTCCAATATCAGCGGAATACCGGCCATGGTTGGTTCGATTCCCCTTCTCATAGTTCACGTCGTGAATTTCTTCCATTTAGCTTCATATATGGCCCTTGTGGATGGTTTCCTACTTTCCAGTTACACTCTCTGGACCTCCGCTGAGCAATCCCATTCTAGTGCAGAGAGCCACTCAGGAACCAAGCTGTGAGATGGAGGGCTGTCAGCTTGGGATGGCATAAGGTTCCTTGCCCTAGGTCTTGCGTAATTAGATTTGGGACTAGAGGCAGGTGTACTGGTTCCTTTATTGTCAACTCCCACAAGGTGGAGAACCAGTGTTGTCTCGGCCACATCGGCGCTATCATGATCACCATTGCTCTGAACCATCTGACCCTGAGAAGGGTGTCCTGTATCAGCAGAAAGGGAGGGAATGCATACAGGAGCTGGGGAGGCCAATTTATGTGGAGAGCATCCCCTAGAGACCCCGCGCCTTGACCCATGAACGAGCAGAAGTTCTGGCACTGGGTATTGGTCCTGGAGGTGAAAAGGTCCAGAAGGGGATAGCCCCAGTTCCGGAAGACTTCCTCTAAAACATCCCTTCTGATCATATACTCTTGGACTTGAAAGGATTGACTGAGTTTGTCTGCTAGAGCATTGCTGGATCCAGGAAGGTAAGTTGCCTGCAGCTGGATGCCCCTGGAGATACAGGTTTCCCAGAGCCACAAGGCCTCCCTGCACAGAGGGGAGGATCAAGCACCCCCGCCTGTTGATGTAGAACATGGAGGTGGTGTTGTTGGTCAGCACTTCCACCACTCTGTTCTCCAGGTAAGGCAGGACGGCATGGCATGCTAATCTGACAGCCCCGAGCTCTTTTATGTTTATGTGCAATCTCAACTCTGTCGGTGACCATAACCCCTGCGTCCAGAGAGTCTCTAGGTGGGCTCCCCACCCAGCATCCGACGCATCTGTCACCAGTTGCACTGACGGGACTTGTTTGGTGAAGGATACTACGTCTTCCTGTATCCACCAGTTTAAGGATAGAAGTACCCCTTCCGGGATCATGACTACCATGTCCAATGGGTGCTGCACCAGATTGTGGACCGACCATAGCCAACTCTGCAGCAGATGAAGCCTGAGCCTGGCATGGGTCACCACGTATGTGCAGGCTGCCACATGGCCCAAATTCGCATGCAGTTGCAGGCCATAGTTATAGGTGATTTGTGAAGGTCCATGATCATCCATCTCAGGGTTTGGAATCTGTGATTGGATAGAGAAGCCGTCTCCAATGTGGAGTCTAAATGAGCTCCCACAAACTCTATTATTTGCATGGGTATTGCGATGGATTTTTCTTCGTTTATTATGAGGCCCAGCTTGAGGAACAGACTTCTGGCATTTGCAATGTGTCCCATCACTTGCTCTCGGGAAGATCCCCATATCAGCCAGTCGTCCCGGTAAGGAAAGACGTGTATACCCTGGCGCCTCATAAAAGCCTCTACTGGTGCCATGCATTTTGTGAATACCCTCGGCACTGTGGATAGACCGAAGGGCAGGGCTATGAACTGGAAATGGTCCGTGCCCACTACAAATCTCAGGAACCTTCTGTGCACCGGGGAAATAGTGACATGGAAGTAGGGATCTTTTAAGTTGAGGGCAGCATACCAATCCCCCTTCTGGAGGAAAGGGATAATAGAGGATAGGGTAAGCATTCTGAATTTTGTTTTCTTTATGAATGTGTTTAGAGCTCTGAGGTCTAGGATGGGATGGAGACCTTCCTTTGCTTTTGGGATTAGGAAATATCTGGAATAGAAGCCCCTGCCTCTGAACTCTTGAGGGACCAATTCCACTGCTCCGAGGTGAAGGAGTTTTGTTACCTCTTGCCTGAGCAGGGATTCGTGAGATGGGTCCCTGGAGAGGGAAGGGTGGGGGGGGGCAGAGGTGGGAGTAGATGTAAAGGGGATAGAATATCCCTTCGCTACCAGGCTCAGGACCCATTGATCTGAAGTTATGCTTGACTAGGCCTGGTAGAAACGGGAGAGGCGGAAAACAAAAAGGGGTTGGAGTGGTGCGCTGTCCTCAACCGTGCCTTCAAAACAGTGGTTTGGACTGGTGCCCCTGGGACATAGTTGGTCCCCTGTCGTGCTCGGACCTGGTGGCCCTCTGTCTATCGCGGGGTTGATCATGCCGTCCATTCCCATGGCCCCTTCTCCTCCCGCGATCTGTACTGAAGCCTCGCAGGAATGGCCTTGAAGCCGGTCAGGGCTTCAGTGGTCTTCTTAAGGGCCTGGGCGTATGAATCCCCAGGGACTTTAGGGTCGCTCTCGAGTCCTTCAGACTGTGCAGCTTAGAGTCCGTTTGTTCAGAGAAAACTCCTCCCCTTCGAATGGAAGGTCCTGCAATGTGGTCTGCACTTCAGGGGGAATGCCCGATACCTGCAACCACACATCTCCTCATTACAATGGCCGTAGCCATTGTTCTGGCCTCTGAGTCTGTGGAATCGAGGGCCGCCTGTAAGGTCGTACGGGCCACCGTTTTGCCCTCCTTGGTTAGGGCCACAAATTCTTGGCAGGACTCCTGAGGAAGCCAGTCCTTGAATTTGTCCATGGCTGCCCACGTATTAAAAGCGTACCTCCCCAGCATGGCCTGTTGGCTAGTGATATGCATTTGTAATCCTCCGGTGGCGTATGTTTTCCTGCCCAACAGGTCTAACTTCTTGGGTTCTTTCGCTTTGGGAGTGGGACCCGGGGGACTCTGGCGCTCTCTCTGTCCTGCCGCTTGGACCACTATAGATCCCGAGGGAGGGTGTGAAAAGAGATATTCGTGGCCCACTTGGGGAACAAAATAACGCCTCTCCACGCCTTTCTGTGTGGGATGAATGGAGGCAGGAGTCAGCCATAACGTTTTTGACAGTTTCTCTACTGTCCTGTTAAGAGGCAACGCTATCCTCCCAGGGATACTGGCAGAGAGGATGTCCACCATTGGGTCTGACTCTTGTTGGACTTCCTCTACCCTCACTGACAGGTTCATAGCCAGCCTCCTCAACAGTTCTTGATGTGCCCGCACATCCATTGCCAGGAGCAAGGGAGCCGGGTCTCTGAGGGCCTCATCAGGGGATGATGATGATGAGTCTCTCAAGATGGGGTCCACCCCCATCGGCTCATCCTCATGCTGGCTTGCCCGAACTGATGCCGGCTCATGTGGTAGTCTCATGGGCAACCCCATGGGCACTCGTGTCACCTGCCTCTGTTGGTCTAGAAGTAGATGCAGTCATCGATTTTTCCACATCTGATGCGGGGGCACGGTGAAGTGGTGTTGCCGATGGAGGGACCCCTGTCTTGAGGGTCCCGACCCCGAAGCCATAGAGGGTGGCCCCTGTGCCTGATGGTATGCCCAGGGTGTCCAAAAGGGCCATTGTTGCAGTGGCCAGGCGTACATTTGAGGCCCCGTCTCTTGTGAGGTTCCATAATGGGAACGTGAGCGGTGTCTGGACTTTGACCTGTAGGAAGTCATGCCTGATCGTAGGGACTCTGCTTCTGACTCGGATGAGTAGTCTGAGGCTGACCATGGGGGGGCAGACCTCTGCTCCTTTTGCCATCACCCTTGGTTTCCTGCGAGATATTGAAGGCGGTGCCGGAGGCAACAGGGTCTGCGCCGCGCATGCATGGGTGCTGTAGCTTGTGCACTCGGACCCAACGGTGCCAGATGCTCCCAGTGCTGACCACATGGTGGATAATGGCCCGCATCAACAGCGATGTGACAGGCACCAGCGGTACTGGAGATGGTGCATGGCTCGGTGCCAGGGTTGAGATTGGTGCGTGGATTGGCATGAGCATTGGGGCCGGTGCCACCGTCAGTGCCGCTGCTACTACCGGTACCGCTGTCGGTGCTGGGTACGGTGCTGTATATGGTAACAGATACGGTGCCGAAGTCAGCAGCGGGGCTGGTGTAAACAGTGACTGAAGTAACCCCAGCTCCATACCCTGCGGTGGTGCCGAGAAGTGTCCTGAAATCCAGGGGGTAGGAGTCCCGGGACACATAGACGCTGGCGGTACCGGGAACTGGGAGGATGCCACTGACGAGGTCGGCACCAGCATAGTAGCTCCCCAGTGCACCACAGTAGCAACCAGTACTGGGGTGTTCAGGCGTTGTGGGTCCGGTACTGCAGGCAGCAGCGGCTCTTGAGCAGCCATTGCTATAAGGTCGCGTGCCACATCAAAAGTTTCCGGGGTCAAAGGGCTCAGTTCTGGGAGTGGTCCTTCGGCTTCTCCCCTCAAGGGAGAGCGAGTATGGCCCGACTCCTTACATGGCTCCTTAGGTGTCTTCGCTGCCGAGTGCCCCTTCTTTGGGTGCACTTTTTGGCCCCTCCTGTCCGGGGATCTTCCTCTAGAGTCCTTCGGTCTCCTCTGCACCGGGGAGTGGAAGTGGTGTTGTGAAGCCTCAGTTTTATGCCTCGCCGGAGCCGTCAAGCCCTCTGGAACCAAGGAGGGGGTGCCCTTCACCAACTGAGGTCGCTCCGGTGCCGGCGGCTGCAGAGTAGACTCCATGAGGAGCCTCTTCAGTCTGGCGTCTCTTTCTCTCCTAGTTCTGGGCTTGAATCCCTACAGATTTTACAAATCTGCGTGGAGTGTGTCTCCCCCAAGCACCTCAGGCAGGAGTTGTGGGGATCGCCACAGGGCATAGGTTTAAGGCAGGACGCACACTGCTTAAAACCGTGGGGTCCTGGCATCCCCTCCCCGGCCGGGGAGAGGTGCTGGAGATAAACAGCCCTTCTTATAACAACTTATAACAAACTATTTACAACTATATACTAGAGAATTAACAGGAACACTAACTAATTACAAAGAAGCTAGGGGTAGACTGATTGTCTAGAACACTCCAGCTACCAGTCATGGGCGGTAAGAAGGAACTGAGGGGGTGAGGGGCCAGCAGGGGTATATATGCACTGATATGCCAGTGCCACTCCAGGGGGCTCTCCGTGCTGGCCCTACGGATATTGCTAGGGAAAAAGATTCCGGAACTCCGTGCACGCGGCGCACACACACCTGATTGGAATGGACATGAGCAAGCACTCGAAGAAGAATTACAGCTAGTCCTTTCTTTAAAATCATATTTCATATAACCCCTAAAACAAAATGATAGTGTTTTATGTATAACTCATTGCAACCATCCCACTTTTTGTTCCAAAGTAACTAATAAAACACATGGAGCCTACAAAAATTCAAGAACAAATGTCCTTATAATGTCATTTTGATTAACCAGAATGAACATCAATTTATCTTTTTGTTTCATTATGTATCATGCTTCATGTTCATATCCCTCTCATCTGTCTATTCTATTAAAGATAAAGCATTGTTACATAAACAAATTAATGAAAGATTTAATAATCTCAATGTATTGCATATTTATATGTACATACTGTATATTTAGCAGATTCAACAGCTAGGTACAAATACTGGGGTGCATTATTTTAATAGACAGACCAATATATTTTCTCAGACAAGCAGGGTCAGATCTGGCAGCTGGTGTAACTCAGCACATTCCCATTGTCATCAAAAGAGCTCTGTTGACTTATGCCAGATGACAGTCTCCTCTTAACGTTTTTCTTTTTAAAAGTGTAAACTCTGTATTTTTTTTCATTTAAAAATGCCTGGGTCCTTTTGGATCACTTGTAATCAGACTGCAATTTACCTAAAGATCAGATTTATGAGCCAGCTGCTCAGCTGTTATAACTTTGTATAGCTTCACTGACTTCAGTTCATTGGCCCCATAAATGTACAGTGTCAAATCAACAGAAGCGATAGTTATTTTAATGATGCACACAGGTAAATGTGAAGTTAATGGCATCACTGCATGTTAAGTCAGTCATGACTGCTAAGGCTTATCAGTTGATATAAGAATAGTTGCTCAAATTATTGGAAAGATATGCTTCTATATAGTTCTCCATTATCACTCTTTCTTGCATATTGTGGGGAAAATGTATTGTCTTTGAACAATATGGCTGTGTCTACACTGGGCCACTTATTCCGGAAAAGCAGACGCTTTTCCGGAATAAGCTGTGAGCTGTCTACACTGGCCCCTTGAATTTCCGGAAAAGCACTGGCGATCTACTGTAAGAAATCAGCTGCTTTTCCGAAAAAATGCTGCTTAAGTCCTTTTTCCGGAAAACTGTTCGAAAAGGCCAGTGTAGACAGCCCAGCAGTCTTTTCCATAAAAAGCGACTTGATATATAAATGTACTCCCCTGTCCAATTATCAACGCTTTTCGGAAAAAGGGCTTTTCGGAAAAGCATGCATGTAGGCCTCTTTCGAAATACTTATAGAAAACTGTTCCTGGATACTTATTTCCGAAAATCATGCCAGTGTAGACACAGCCTATGTGTTTCTTCACTAAAGCTAACAGATTTGCTGCTGACTTCTATAGGCATAAAATCCAAAATAAGCTTTTGTTTAGCAAAAATCAGTTAAGGGTTTCAAAGGACATACATATTGCATTTTGTTGGAGAAGCAGACTTGATATATAAATGTACTCCCCCTGTGCCAATTATCAACCTAATTTTTTTTTCTGATACATGCATGGGGCCCCAACTATATTCTACTAGATGTCCTGGATACTTATATGAGGGAACCATGACTCAGTATTCAGTAACTTGTGTGTACATCTTCCATCAATAACAGGTTTTGAAGATGTACCCCTGAGTTATCAGTCTCTCTAAAAATTAATGCATTCCACACATAACATGTACATTTATGGGAACTGCACACTGAGTAACTGAAAAGTTAAGATTTACAATCTTGAAATACAATCTACTGAAAATGTTGCATCACACCACTAGAAGGAGAGGGAAGTACTCAACTAGAAATTATCACAGGAACTGCAAGCGTTGGCACACTTACCTCAAAGCTATATTCCCATTTCCCTACATACTGATGGAAGCACAGAAATAGGAAAGACATGAACTCAGGGAATGTTTGTAAATCTTTCATCTTTCAGTGAATGCTTATCCAATAGGTTTATACTATAATAACATTAGGTGATGCAAATTTACCACAAAGGATCAAATCTTGAAATATTTATTCATGTGTTATATATAAAGGACAATTATACAATTTTTTTCCAGAAAATATTGCAGGTTTATAAAAGATAAAGGTTTATAATTTTTTTCTTGTACATATTGCCATATGTTGTAAGAGACACCATGTGTAATGCTGCACATTAGCACCACTTTGATTTTAATGCAGAAATGCCATTGTATTTGCAAGTTACATGAGCACAGGCACAGATTTGTTTCATAGCCTTTTCATATGTATTTCATGGGCCTAAATGTTACTGTAATATAAATGTTACGTCATTCAAACCCAGAATGCCAGAAACTCTTGAAGTTTGTGAGAAGTTTAGATACTACACTAATGAGAAAAACAGAGGGAGAGAGAAGTTATGGGGTTTGGCTTGACTGTGCAAGCCACAATCTAGGTTGAAGCATCTGAGCTGGCTTCAAATACAGAATTATTAAACAAAGCAAGAGAGGTATCTATTCAAACCTATAACCTTTTCAATACTGATTAATGTATATTGGCTAAACTGGACAGTATCTATGAGAAATAATTAATGGACACAAATCAGATATCTGAAAAGGCAACACACAGAAACCTGTTAGGGGAACATTTTAACTTACCCTGGCACTCATTAATGGATCTCAAAGTCACCATTATTGTTTCAGGCCAATTTCATAAGCCAATTCCACAGGGAGGCCTGAAAGCTCAATTTCATTTACAAGTTTGATTCCTTCAACAGAGGTATGAACAAAGACATTGGCTGGATGGCTCACTACATTCCACATCCCAATGACATTAAAAAAAAAACCCAATGTGTACTTAAGAACACTTAGTACCTTCTCTATCAGCTTCATGTAGCATAGACTCTCTAATTGAATATTCTTTTCCCTTTTTTCCCCTTCTTTTTCCTTTTCTTCCCCCCATCCGTTATTTATTTAAAACTGAACCTTTAATAAATCGATTCATCTGAAGAAGTGGGTTGTGCTCACGAAAGCTCATGTTACCATCTACATGTTGTATTAGTCTCTAAGGTGCTGCAAGACTATTTGTTGTTTTTTTTACATTTTTTTACATTGTGTACTTTAGCCTAAATTTTATAGGAGAGCCCAAAGGAAAACTGGGAAATTCTTTTGTCTCAGCCTATTCATATAACACGTTGGTGAGGTTGCCCTTTTAATTAAGTCATTAGATTTCAAAGGGGAAGGAGTCCAAGAATCTTACTGTGCTATTTGAGAAGTGGGAAATAACATTAAGAATCAATGATGAAAAGGATGGATTAAAAAAATCAAATAAAATGTGTTTCCTGACAAGTCTGAATCATATCTCGCAGAAACACTGAAATAAACAAAAGTATACTTCATGAAGAAATTAAGTACACTGCCTTGGCGAATAACTTTTTCAAGTGGTGGTCTGCAAGCTGTAGGTTTACTGCCACTGTTGTTTTCAGTAGCATCAAATTCCCCTAATTTGGAATGATGCTCCCTTAAAATTGAACAGCATCTCTACGATCACTTATGCAGAGTAGGAATTATTTAAACCTCCAAAGAAAAGATTTAATGTTGTACTTTTGTTCTGTTTTTATAGGAAACATTATTTACATGCACTGCTTTTGCCCATAAGGATATCAACTGGGATAAGCTAAAGTGATGATGCTCAGTGAGGATGATTTTCTGGGAAAGTCACTCAGCCTAAATAAAAGATTGTGTTTTTCAGATACATGTGCATACAGGTGTCCGAATTCCCAGTCCTAACCTGTACCAGCCTACATGACATGGTCAGTATAGTGTCCACAGACTGGTACTGTCATGCATCCATTCTTATGGGCAACTACATGCATGCAATTTATGACCTCACTGCTTATAAACCAGAGGCAGGCAAAATATGGCTCATGGACCAGATCCAGCCTGTCACACATTCATATCCAGCCTTACATGATACTCTGGGTCACCAATGTCCTGATCAATGTGGGTCACTTTGCCTACCACACCCCCATATACTGCTCAAAGTGGCTGGCTGCTAGGGCCAGCGTCTGTGTCTCTGTGTGGCGTATCTTTTTGGGGTAGGGATTTCCATGCCCTGCTTCCACCCTCAGCACAATCGTCACGAATCCCATTGGCTGGTTTCAGCCAATGGGAATTGCCTAGGTCATATTTGCAGGCATGTGCGGCACCCCACCCCAAGGGACGGGCTGTGCAGAGACGCACACATTGGCTCAAGCAGGTGGCCACTTTCAGCAGTGTGTGTGGGGGGGAATGTAGCAGGCAGGGAGCCGGCCTGAGGGTTCCACTGGCCTGCTTGCCAGGAGCTGCCTAAGGTAAGCAATTCCCAGGTCACACCCCCTCCTGCCCCAGGTCACAACCCAAACTCTCTGCAACCCTTCCCCACGTCAATCCTCTCCTGCACCCAGCCCTGCTGAGAGGGGTTGGGGTGGGAAGGGAACAATTGTCCCAGGGCCCAGTGATCCAAAAGGGACTGGTGGCTGGAGCCCAGGGTCCTTTAACTCACTGCTGGACCACTGGGCAATGTGCTCTAAGGGTTGCCTGGGAAGGGGGGCTTGGCACAGCACACTCTGGGTGATGCTGATGGCTGGCTGCCCAGCCCTACCTCAACCCACCCCTTCCACCTATGGCCACTCCCCTTCCAGGAACGTGGAGTCAGGCCCCCTTCTACCCTACCATGGGGCCAAGCAATCCTGTCAACCTCCCTGCCTGCACCCAACCCAAACCCCCGACAGTGCACTCCTGCCTGCATCTCAATCCTCTGCCCCAAGTCACAACCCCTTCTTTCACCCAAGCTACCTCCCAGATCCCACACCCCTTCCTGCACCCCAAACCTACACCCTGAGCTACCTCCTGTACCCAACTTCTGTCCCAGACCCTGCAACTCCTCCATTAATATCAGAAAAGTGCGGCCCTTGACAACTTACCAAATTCTTGGAGTGGCCCCCCCATCAAAAATTATTGCCCCATGCTATAAGCCCATCCCACCTCCCTCTTCACTCTTCCAATGAATGAGATAAGGTGGCATTTGTCTCTAGCCCAGACAGTATCTAGTCTACACTTCCACTGGAACCATGCCGGGTCTGTGTTTTTCACAGCCATGAGGATTTCATTCCAAGCACAAGAGGGTGGTAATAAACATCACAATTGTGTCACAACAGGGGATGGAAACAGCTTCAAACAAAATAAAATGCCACCTGAGGTGGATGGCCTGTAAATGCAATCACCCAGTCTTCCAGTGGGTTATTTGTTTCTTTTGACCCTGTTTGGAAGCTGCTCTGTTTTTGTTTTTTGTTTTTTGGTTTTTCAGTCAATGAACAAAAACAACAACGAGGCTCTTAGCGACAAGAAAGGACCTGTCTAAATCACTTGTGATCATTCACTTTGATACATGACGTGAAAATAATCTTTGTAACTGCAGTGGTAACCCCTCATGTCAGTGCTACATTGATCACTGGTACACTGGAGCTACAGCAGACTCCTTGGCTAGAGCACTGAGCTATCATTTTTCAGTTTTTAACAACTGGCCTTTTTGTAGTTCTCATCAGTGGAAAAATCCTGTCCACTGGCGAATATCTGATAGATCCTCAGTCACGATTACCTTTGGTCTCCTCTGTAAGACAGTATTTAAACTCAGATTTATGTGTCTTTTCTCCTCAAAAGATGTGCATACCAGGTCAAGTATTGCAACCTGTGTACACCAATTCAGCATCCATTATTAATAATCACTTTGTGCTACTGTGTTTTGCTAGGCTCTAATACATGCTATAAAACATGGTAATTGGCCCCACTCAATGGCTTAACTGAAGTGATGTGATAAACCAACCAGTAGCAGTTACTTGGTAGCCTGCCCAGTGAGTCATAAGCTTGACGGCAGGCACTTTAGCTGCTAAAGCGTATAGGGCCAGATTTTTAAAGGAATTAGGAAGTTTTTAGAATTCCAAATATGCCCCTATTTGCATCGTGAGATATGTATATGCCCTTAAAAGTCTGACCACATGGAGGAGATCTTCAGCCAGTGCTAGTCAATGTTGGCTCGGTGGGGGTCTATGGAGTGAGGCTGATTTATGCTGAGGATCTGTCATAGGGACTTTAGCACCTTCTGGATCACCTCTTAACACACACATATGCACGGCTCAAACAAAAGACTGATTTCCTAGGGCTGGCAGAAAGGAAAGGCTTAGTAAGCTACAATAAAAGATAAATTCCTAAGTCAGGGCAGTCCAACAGATGGTGACCTTGCCTGGTCTGTCGCTTCTAATCCAGCCCTCTTTTTAAGGGCAAATAAGTATTGGCTTGTAAATCTCATAGTCCAGGGTTCAGTCCTATCCCTTGTCTGTTATACGTGGTTTTTTTAAACCACTAAACTTCAGGCAGGTGTCATTCAGTTAAAAAAACAGTTTTGGCTTCTCTCTAGAATCCAGTGACTGAGGGTATAAAGGTGATACATGGTGTGTGTGGGAGGTGGAAGTCCATCTGAGGGCTAAGGCGGGCTTTGTGCACTCTCGGAAGTGGCCAGCACCATGTCCTTGTGGCCCTGCGGGGGAAGGCCCCTCCCAAGCGCTGGCTCTGCAGTTCCCATTGGCTGGAAACTGTGGCCAATGGGAGCAGTGGGGGCAGTACCTGCAGGCAGCTGCACATGGAAACCACCTGGCTCCCCCACTTAGGAGTTCCTGCCAGAGGAATTTGCCAGTCACTTTTAGTAGCCATCCAATGTAAGCACTGCCCACTCATTCCCCACCCTCTGCCCCAGCTCAGAGACAGCACCCAAACTTCCTCGCAGAGCCCGACCCCTGCACTCCCTGCCCCAGCCTGGTGGAAGTGAGTGAGGGTGGGGAAGAGCCAATGACAGAGGGAGAGGAAGTAGACTGAGTGGGGGCGGGGCCTTAGAGAAGGGGTGGGGCAAGGGTATGGCCTCAGGGAAGGGGCGGAGAAGGGGCGTGGCAAGGATCTTTGGTTTGTGTGATTAGACAGTTGGCAACCTTATTGGGTGGGCATGTGGAAACCTTAGCCATGCTGGAACTGTGTGCTCAGCAGGGCAGCCGGTAGCTCACTGGGCACCTGCCAATGCAGGCACAGCAACACCCTAATGTCTAGCTTGGGCTGAGGTAGAGAAAGAGGAGCAATAACAGGTTATTGGTCTCAGCTTCTCTTCCTTTTCCCACCTCTGGGCTGCCCTGTCTGTACGTGTGGGAGAGGGCAGCCATTGTACACGATGTAGTCTCCTAGGATCAGTCAGCCCAGCTTCTATCTTCCTGGGGTTCTCAGAGCCCTCGAGGTGAAAATTTAAAACCCGAGGGAAACAAGTGGCCCCAGAAGACAGGCTGTTCATCACTGTGACAGGTGCTGAGTGCCATGGCTCCAATCTTGCAGGATCCTGAAATCCTGCTCACTTCTTACTCAGGCACAAGTGAGTAGGGACGGTTACCGAGTACGCACTAGAACAGGACTTCAGTATGTGTCCTGCTGTCTCTGCCAGTTGCAGCGGCTCAGTGCCTTTCCCAACCAAAATCTACTTTAATCCCATTCAGAGCTAACACTTCTTATCTTTAGTTCGTGACACCTATTGCACTTTAAAGAGCTTGGGAGTGAACTGAGGGCTCATGAAAGTGATAGTCTTGTAGCGCTGAAGTGAGGGTCAGTGCTGTGCAAGACGGCTCATACAGCTTAGCTAATGCATCTCACTCCTGACCTGCAACAACCAGCTATGCCTTGTCTTCCATCTCACTTAAGTGGAGATGCTCTATTGTGTCATACTGTGTGGAGTTCTTTGAGTGTCACCTTGTTCTACTTTCTCCTGTACACTCAGTGTGAAGTGATTGCACTATGAAGAGGCAGTACACATGACAGCAGTCCAACTGAAGGAAGCGTGGTGAAGCCATATTTTCAAAATATCAAGAGATGATATTGCCCACACGTAAGGAAAATTTCTTCAAGACATTTTATTGCAATAATGCTATAATCCCAAGAACTAATTGCCTCTTGAGCTAAATTAAAAACGTTTAACAATGTATTTACCAGTGATTCAAGCATTCACTCAAGCTATTCACTTATTTGTAATTTTGGGCAGAGTAGCCTGTTTCAAGCCAATTTAAATCTTTGCCTCTCAATTGATGTGTGAAAAATAATGCCTCTTTTTATGGGTAATTCTAACATTTCCATCTAGTATACACATCTTGAATCAATATCATTGCCATGATTCTTTTTGTTCCCCAATAATTTTGTAAAGACCCTCTTTCTTACTGCCCTTAGCTCTGCTGCCCACAGATTTCTCTTGATGTTCCTTGGCTCCATTATCAGAAATTCCTAATTTCTGATTTATATTCATTATTATCAGCTTTCCCATTCTTCCAGTATAATCAACCCCAAGCAGTGTAATCAAAATCAAGCACTCAAAAATCATGAGTCAGGACCCCAAAAATCTTAAAAACCATAGCATTTATATGGTCTTTTTATTTCTGAGTCTTTAGGCTGCCCGCACTTCACAATTTCATGCTTTTCTTGCCATCCATAATGGCTAGAAACTTACTTTTTAAAAAAAAAACAAAAGCAGAAATTCTCATGCAAGCTCTTGATTCCAGCAGCGTGGGTTTAAACCACCATAACTACTAACTAACCATCAATTAAATGAATGCAACCACTGGACTTGAAATGATCGTGAACTTTAAGAGATGTATGATTTTTGCCCGGGAGTCTTTTTCGGTCTTTCATTTAAATAATCTTAGGGTGACCATATTTCCCTATGCTGAATACAGGACAACTGGTAAAATTACTCATATTCAAGTGACTTGAATGGCAATCAAACATAACCACGCAGGACCCATGTTCAAATTAACATCAGGTTAACTGAGCCCATATTAAAAAGAAATACTGAAGTCTTTTTATTTACCTTCTTATTTGTAAGATTTGCATGGGGAGAGGTGACACACACTCCTGTACTCCTCTCTCACACAGGGATGGGGGTGACTGACCAACCTGACCCAACCCTCCCTGCCCAGTGCTCACCACCTTCCATGCTTGGCTGGGACCCCAGGATGGACTGGATTCTTCTGGTACCTGGTGCTGTGGCTTCTTGGGGAAACGTGAGGTGTACAGGGTCACAGCACCCCCAACCCCACCCAACACTTCCATCAGGGTTCACACCAGAGAATGGATAGTAGCAGCCTTTGCACTGTCTGGGAGAGAAGGGATGGGAGCTGATTCCAGCTGCAAGGAGGTTTGGGTGGAGGCTAGGGATCACCTAGCCCACCCATTGAAGAGCACTCCCCGCTCCTCTGTGGCTGGAAGTAGCTTGTCTCTTCCTGCCTCCAATGTCAAAAGGCAGCTAACATCTCCAAGCTGCTGCTGGCCACTGACATAACCCAGCCACCTCCTTCCCCAGTCTAAAATGCAGGCAGGAAAGGGTTAAGCCCTAAGGATACATTGTGCTCAGAGGCTCAGAGAAGCTGTAGCAGGAGCTCCAGGGAACCTGGCCAAAGAGGTGGCTCAGCAGGAGAGGCCTAGGGGACAGAGAAGTTCCACATACCTGGAGGCAGGACCTAGGGTGGGAGCAGTTTGAATAGGCTGCTATGCCCTTGCCCGTGGGGCTGCTCTGGAGCATGCGGGGTTGGGGTGCAAAGAGGCTGGAAATAGCTTGCTCCCCACCACTGCAGAGCTCAGATGGGGTATGTCTACACAGCAAAGTTATTTCGAAATAACTTTCCTAGCATCTACACAGCCAAACCGCTATTTCGAAATAAATTGAAATAGTGATGCTTATTTCGAATTTGGTAAACCTCATTCTATGAGGAATAACACCAAATTCCTGAAATAGCTATTTCGAAATAAGTGCTGTGTAGACACTTATTTCGAAATAGGGGGCCTACAGCCTTCCC
The DNA here is from genome assembly GCA_019425775.1 of Rafetus swinhoei. Classification (NCBI taxonomy): domain Eukaryota; kingdom Metazoa; phylum Chordata; order Testudines; family Trionychidae; genus Rafetus; species Rafetus swinhoei. The sequence continues at coordinate 30,714,371 of CM033439.1, read as the reverse complement.
AGGGTGCCCTGGTGGCCACTCCAGCCTCAACCAAGAACACTCCTCTCCTTCCCCCTCTCCCTGGAGCCCTTAAAGGGGTAGACTCTGGCCACAGTGCCTGTGCCAGCTCCAAGCCTGCCAGCCCAGAGCCAGCAGTCACTGCCCCTGACCCAGTGGCCCTAAAACATGAGCCAGAAAGCCACTGGCAGCCAGCCCTCCACCGCTCCCCAGGAGCAGTCTGCCAGCTCCCAGGAGCCTGCCAGGGCCCGGAGAAGGTGGGCGCCTTCCTGGTCCAGGGCGGAGATCATGGATCTTATTCAGGTTTGGGGAGGATGCCCCCAACGTCCATGATCTCCGCACTAGACGGAGGAACGTGGCCGTCTATGGCACGATAGCTGCCAGCCTGGCCACCAAAGGCCACAGGCGATCCCAGGAGCAGGTTTGCATGAAAATCAAGTTGGTCCAGCAAGACCCCAAACCCTGAGCTTCCCCTTCCCCTTCTTCCCCTTGCTTCCCCCTTCCAGCTTCCTCCTCTCAGGTTTCCCCCTCCCCTCTCCCACCCTCTCTCCTTCCTCTCCCGCCTCCTTTTCCCAGTCTCACCAGAGTTTCATTCCCCCCGCCCCAGTTTTGTTAAATAAAGACAGTTTGTGTTTATGAAAAAACGTGTATTTTATTTTACATCAGGAAGGGGAACTGGGGGGGGGAAGGGGTAAGTGGAAGGACGTGAGGGAGGAATGAAGCATAAGCCCCCAGTGGGGCAGACCAGGGAGACTGTTAGTGCTCCTCAAGGTGGAAGCTCTCTCACAGGGCCTCCTGGATACTGACAGCCCCCCGATAGACCTCCCGGATGGCAGGCTACAGAAAGTGCAGAGAGGCTCGCAGCAACGCGTCCAAGAGAAGCACCAGAGTGCCTAGGGGCAGTTCTGGCTCCATGTTGCAGAGTGCTGTGGTGTCCCCAGTGAGGGCAACCAGAGCACGCAGAGACAAAATGCTTTGCTGTCCCTCATCGAGGTAGGCAAGCAAGCAGAGAAACCTGAGAACCGGCTGTCCAGGGGGGGTGCCTTTAAGCACAGGCCTCAGATAGCCTCAGGCAGCAGCCACACAAAGTAAATCCTGACCTGATGCCCTGCTGGACCTGGTTCCAGCCAGCCTTAAATGCGATTCAGCGTCCACTCGGTGTGGATGCGCTATTTCGAAATAGCAAAACGCTATTTCGAAATGCATTTTGTGTGTAGACACGTTATTTCAAAATAAGCTATTTCGAATTAACTATTTCGAAATAGCTTATTTCAAAATAACGCTGTAGCGTAGACATACCCATGAGGGGCAGAGACGCTTCCCCAAGCACAGTGCTGTGTGGGACTTTGGCACATGCAGGACTTGACTCCTCCTGACCAACGTCCTGAGCCAGAGGGTCTTGTGCTTTCCCTGGGTGGCAGCCCAGCCAGAGGCAGTGGGGGAAGGAAGCAGCCTGCCAGCCAGGCTGTTGGTGAGCGGAATGATCTGACCAGGAGCTGTTTCTCCACACAGCACTGGGAGCAGGACACACTTTGCTGGGGGAAGGGAGTTTGATATGGAGGAGCAGCAGGGCTGAAAAGGTGAAGGAGTACGACAAGGAGAAGACAGTGAAAGGGGAAGCAAATAAAGGGCTGATGGGTGAGCAGCAGAGGCAATGCATACCCAGCCTCTGCCAACCCACACTCACCAGTAATCAGCCAGTGCTGGCTGGAAATGAGGGTAAGGTAGGGCGAGAGCCTGTGGGCCAGGAGCTGGCATGCAGTAGGGACTGCACTGATGGACCAGGAGGGGGAGTGGCTGGCCCTGCATGCTGCAGGTTTGCCCAACCACCAGCCTTGCAATCATCAGCCACCAAACCCACCCTCCCTCTTTTGCAGCAGGCGAACAAGGATCCGGCCAGCAGTAGGCCCCACCAGTACTGATGGGAGGGGAGAAACAGGGACAATTAGACTATTTTTTAAAAAGTAGGGACACCTACAGAAGGGTTGAAATATGGGACTGTCCCTCATTATTTCTCACTTTCTCCAATACCCAGGTAAGGCTGGGCCATGATTTAGGGAGGTAGGTGATTTTGACATCACCTGCTTTGGAGAAGACATTCTAAATGAGCTAAGCACTGGCTTAGAGCCGCTGATGCCAAAAAGCTGGGATTTAGACACAGGCAGATAAAGAATCCACATTGCTGAACTCCATGTGAGCTCTGTGCATGACTGATTATAAGTGCAAATCTTCCCGCAGGCATGGAGGTTTTCTTTGCAGCCGAATCTGTGCTAGTCTGCTCTTCCAAGCGGGGGTTGGGGAATGAGTCGGCCTTCATTGGCATAGAGCTCACTTCTCCTTAGGAACCCTTTACACTGACAGGGAGGCTGAGGGGAAGATCCATTGTGCATGGCTCAGCAAAGCTATTGCAGCAGCACGGGTACACAACAAGCTCAGAAGACTCTCCAGCTGCCCTGCACCCTAGGGAGAAATCTTCTCTTCACCACCACATCCCCACTCCCGAGGACGAGAGCAGGGGGCATCTCACTATTCAAGTGAGGTGCTGCTGCCAAGAATTTGGACTAGAACCTACTCACCACTGACCTACAGTGGGACCAGGTGTATCAATAATGCTTTCCTAGTACAATTTAGCAGTGCTCTGGATGAAAAAGTGGCCTAGTGATGGGTTATGGTGAGCTGAGGTCTCAAGAAGTTTGATGGAAGCATTCAAGGCATATAATCAGTCCTTGCTGAGGCTTTTGATCTGACTTTCAATATAAGATCTGGGGGTACATGGTGCTGAGCACCACAAAAGTCCATAATGAAACTCCAGTGTCTCTCAAGATTTGGCCCCGCCTCTTGACCCCAGCATGTAGGTCGGCCTATCGTTTCAAAGTATCTATCAGAAAGCTATAACAGAGTATAACAGCTGTTTGGTCTACTGAGCGAGACCAACACAGATAAGGACAGCTGTGTGGGAATACTGTTCAGTTCTTTTTAGGCTTCTTCAATACCTTTTAGGACTATGAGGCTAGTTTGGGGCGGAGGGGGACCACTCTAGGTATGAAACACTGACTAGAAATTGACATGAAAGCATGGATCACATCCATGTGTATCTTTAGTATGAGACCTGACAAGCATTTATGGTGCTTCTTTCATGTGGGCTGTCTTGCAGTCACATTCTAGTGCTGCTGAAAACATACATGCAACAAGGAAAAAAAATATATATATAAATCCAGATAGTATGTTGACAGTTACCCACAGGGAAATTTCACTGGGGTAAGGTTACCCTGAGGGAAAATGTGGTAACTATGTCCCAGAAGGAAGGGGAAGAGGAAGAGTTGAAGAAAAAAATGAGTGTCTGTACGTGCAGAATAAGAGTTTCTCAGACATCTGTGCATAAAATGGATGGCTGTAAGCTGTACAATGTAAAATGCATCTCTGTAAGCTGTGTGCTTGAGCAACCACCCAGGAGAGATTCAAATCCCAGCCCAGCGAGGTTGTGGAATCTCCATCTATGGAGATATTTAAGAGTTGGTTAGATAAATGTCTATCAGGGATAGAGTAGACAGTACTTGGTCCTGTCATGAGGGCAGAGGACTGGACTTGATGACCTCTCGAGGTCCCTTCCAGTCCTAGTATTCTATGATTCTATGAAATGCTACCCCACAGATTAGCAGAGTGCCATGAGGTGGTGCGCATCTTCACATGCCTCAGAGCACACAACAAAATTTATTCCACACATACATGGAAAAAGTTAGAGAACATTGCAGACAAGCGAAGTAATAGCTGACAATTATGCTTCTTTAGCAAGCGGTCAGCCTAACTCTTAAGCTATGAGCCTTTCAGATGCCAACCACAGATACTATGAGCCTTTCAGATGCCAACCACACATATACATCCAAGAATTGGGGCCTAACATGTAATCCTTCTCTGAAGTTTTTGCACTGATGATTTATAAGAGACATATGTTCTCCACTGAGTTTTGTTTAGATATCAATTTTATCCTCAAGGATATGTTAAACCCTACTACATATAATCTCTGTAGGTTTGGAAGTACAGTTTTTGGAAAATGTGTAGTAAGGATGTTTTGCAAAACATCAACTACCCACTAAGATAACCCCTAATGTTGATGAAATAATTGACCATTGGCTCAGGACATAACACCGAGCATAGTTACTTTTTTCCAGCTTGTAGCACAAAGTCATGCAAAATTGTTTAATAATATTTCTTTAATAAGCACATGGAATGCAACAGGTAGTAACAGGTGGGCTAATCCTTCCACAGATATCGAGGATGGGGAGAAGATTTTAAATTTAAAATGTACCAAACCCATTCCCATAAGGCAGAGGTGATTGAGAAGAGAACTATGCTCAGTGTTGCAAAGAATCACATAACCTGACAGATATTACAGTGTGTTCTATAAAATAAAGTCCATGAATAAAGCATGCAAAAATTCTATTTCTCTACTTAATGTAACTGCTTGTGTTTTACATGTGAAAACAGATGGCAAAACAGAGCAGTGTTCACAGAATTCTCATATAAAATTGAACATGAAGCACAGTGACTATTTCTTTTTTATTAGCGCCATCTAATGGTTGATTTCGTTTTTATAACTGGCTTATAAATTCTTCCATTATGTTAAATGTTATGTTTTATGTTGGATCCTTCTAAATAGAAAAGATAGCATGTTAAAAGGAAAGTGATGGCATGGTTTGTAGAAGGAAAGCTATAGATAGAGAATGTGCTAAAGAATTTACATATCTAATCATTAATAGAATCAAAGTAGTTTTCCAAACAATTGTATAGGTGTTATAAGCACAATATTTTTTCTAGACTTACTCAAAAAAATCCAATTTGGCATTTGTTAAAGCTCAGAAGAAAGCCACAGGCAACACTCCCTTGACTCTAGCTAATCAGATTAAGAACCAGATTCTGATCTCAGATCTACAGAAATATATCACTGAGTATCCTGTTAAATCAGCTACTGCAGGCAATTCATACTAGTAAGAGGATCAGGATTAGGACCATTATCTTTGTGGAAGCTCATTTTAAGCCAAGCTATTCTGGAAGGGAAGGGTTCTATATTTATTAACAATAATGCCTCTCTGAGTTTGATTTGGGAAAAATATTTTGAAATAAAATCCATTTACAAATGAGAACTGAAGTGAGGGAGGATATACTTAGAAACATCCATGGCACAGTGGATTATCAATATGAATGCTAGGCACTGTAGGTACCTCACCAAAATCAATAGGAGTTGACTTAGAATCATAAAAGATTACGGTTAGAAGAGACCTCAGGAAGTTGTCTAGTCCAACCCCCTGCTCAAAGCAGGACCAAGCCCAACTAAATTATTCCAGCCAGAGTTTTGTCAAGCCTAGTCTTAAAAACCTCTATGGATGGAGATTCCATATACCCCCCTTCCCTCAAGACAAGCCATTCTAGTGATTCATCACCCTCCAGTTAGTTTTTCCTAATATCCAACCTAGTACTCCCCCACTGCAACTTGAGACCATTGCTTCTTATTCTGTCACCACTGAGAATAGCCTGGGTCCATCCTCTTTGGAACCCACTTTAGGTGATTGAAGCCTGCTATAAAATCTCCCCTCATTCTTCTCTTCAGAAAACTAAATAAGCCCTTTCTCTCAGCCTCTGCTCATAAGTCATGTGCTCCTGTCTCCATTCATTTTTGTTGCCCTCCGCTGGACTCTCTCTTTGTCCACATCCTTTCTGTAGTTTGTGGGGGGAGGGACCCAAAACTGGACACAATACTCCAGATGTGGCCTCACCAGTAGGGTTGCCAGATGGCTGAAACAAAAATATCGTCCGGTGCGCAGCCAGAAAAAATCAGAAAATACCGGACATTGCACATGTCCGGTATTTTCTGATTCTTTTTACCAGACAGAGCACGCAAATACCGGACTGTCCGGTACAATACCGGACTGTCCGGTACAATACCGGACACCTGGCAACCCTACTCACCAGTGCCAAACAGAGGGGAATAATCACGTCCCTAGATCTGCTGGTAATGCTCCTGCTAATGCAGCCCAATATGCCATTAGCCTTCTTGGCAACAAGGGCACACTATTGACTCATCCAGCTTCTCATCCACTGTAATCCACAGGTCCTTTTCTGCAAAACTGCTTCTTAGCCAGTCAGTCCCCAGTCTGTAGCAGTGCTTGGGATTCTTCAATAGGGTCAGGATTTTCTACTATAGGTAATGTGCTCTCAAGCGATGTTCAGATAATAATGAGAAATTCTGAGAATTGGAACATACTAAAAGTAAGTTCCAGGGGAAACACAAGTGCCTGGCTGCTAAGCAGGGGACACTATCCACTCTTCTTCTTTTACAGCAAGTTAGTACTTATTTAGATCTGAGATGCATGCAGACCCACTGGCTTCATCCCCATTCTTTTTTCTAGAGTGCTGCTGTTTATTGCATAGTATGCTCAGGAGTCCCGAGGCCGCTGGCACGCATTCTCTGCTGATTCAGACTCTTACGTGCAGCACTCACCCAGCAGTGAGCAGGTTTTGCACACCTATAAAACACACCTGAAGTTTGGATCCAAGTAGCATACATTCATTTGTGGGCCTCTGGTCTTAGATAATTTAAACTGCTATGAAGAATTTACTAAAGATCCAGCCTGCTTGGAATTAAAATATATGCACAGATTGCAAACACATTTTATCAGTACACCAGTTGGCTTGGATAAATTAGGTCTGACTGCTTATGCATATGAAAAAGAGACACATAACATGATAAAATAGGTCACCGTGAGCATCAGGAAGTTATATCAGAAAATTCCCCAGTGGTCTTGCTCTTTCTAGCTTCAGATTCATTAATGGGCAGAGAGCTCCTTTTTAAAAATAAAACAATTAAAGTTAATGATAGAAAAGCCATTTGAGCTGGTCTCCTGAGCCTGAAATACCTCAATTCAATAGCCTGAATAACTGACATTTAAAGTAAATGCCCCAAGTCATCAAACTTTTGAGAGTTGAGCTGCATTTCTGGAAAATCAAAACCAAGCGAGTCCTATTCCACTATGTTTTACAAATCTATGCTTTGTATTTTGTATATAATGAGAGTTAAAGCATTCTTAACAGTTTGGGGAATGAGATGATTTTGGAAACAGTCAGTTGCTTGTAGCACTGTGTAAATCTACTGCCTAACAAGAGCAACTGATCCAAATATAAATGACTATTTACAATTTGCAGTCTCTTAAATCGCACAGATGAGTGTTAGATTAACCCTTTTACAACAAGCAGCCTGTATTTACAAAAAGTATACCAAACACTAGGCTATGGTGGAAAAAAGTAACTCTAAGGACTGACTGTGCAAGTGTTGAGGTTCCTCAGCTCCCACTGTTTTGAGGGTACTCAGCACTTCACAGAACTGAGCCATTGTGGGACTGATCCTGTGAGGTGCCTAACACTTTCTACAAGGTTCCAACTCATTTCAACTCCAGCAGACTTCAATATGAATTGAAGAGGCCCAAAATTTCTCAATCTGTTGCCTACAATGGGACCGCTCCACTCATTGCTTAAAGATGCATTTTTTCCCCCAAGATCAGAGTCCTGTAAAGAAAGCTGCCTATCACAGTGTTTCTGATGTTAAAATCCAGACCCAAGCAACTTCCATTTAAGACCTGGTAGAAAAAAACAGTAGCATTTCGAAATTTTTACTGTATTTTTAATTATTTAACTTTTCAATGCACATTTTTGAAAAAGCAAAAACCTGTACTGTGTTCTATAACTCTACCAAAATTACAGTAATTTTTCATATTTTTTGTGGTTTTGGCTGAAAAATTGAAAACTGAACACTTTTCAACCAATTGTATTTAGTTTAGCACCTTGCAATCCTGAATTAGTAGGAAACAATCCCATCATGATAAAAGTATGATAAATTATTCCCACTGGCCACTATCAAACTCACAAATTATCCTATGTGACCAAAAACTGACAAACGTATACTTATAACACACCTATGCCAAACAATACAACTGAAATTAAAATAGGTAGCAATGGATATGAAACATTGGACTCTAATTTTCTGCTCTAGTTATTAAATCATTATATACCTCAGCATCATACTCCCAGAGCTGATTTCCTCTCATATGATGGCATTTCAACATGATCACAGGGCCATTGAGCCTAGAAACATCCAAGCATAAATCATCTGTGCGGATCTCTTTATCAGCAGTAAAGGAAAATACCTGAAAACATAAAATGATGAAAGTTACAGGGGGTTAAGGACACATACTTTTCCAAATGATTACTGACTTGTAAAAGGCATCATTTTGATTTAAGTTAGTGACCTGTCAGCAGTTCCTTCTCTGATGTTGGGAAGGACTGAAAAATGTTGTTGTGTGCTTCATAGAAGTTTGCATAAGCTTCGCTGTACGATTTTAAGAAATCAACGTATAATAGAAAATGAGTGAAAAGCCCTGAGCCACCGAAGACTTTCACATGTGCTTAACTATATATATTTTGAATCAAAGGTGCAACTCAGTGTGTAGAGTTAAACAAGTGTTGAAGTCTTTACTTTGAAAGAACACTACAAAATGATGAAGTAATAATACATCACCATAGATATGGGTATTTCAGAAACCATTTAACAAGATCTTTTTTTTTTTTTTAAACAGTGTTTAGGATAAGAGCACCCATCATTTGAAGAATCTGGGTGCTCTTAGCCTAAACACTCAACTTCCCAATTTCCTGTACCAAAGATTATCATGTAAGGCAGGGGGTTCCCAACCTAGGGTACACGTACCCCCAGGGGGTACGAGAAGCTTGTCAAGGAGGTACGGGGAATATTTGGTAAATAACTAGATTATCCTAATTGAAATATTCTAAAAGTAGTAATAGGGGGTATGGGAAGGTTTACTAAAAGCCAAGGAGGTACGGGGACCGAAAAAGGTTGGGAACCCCCTGATGTAAGGTATAGAGAGTTACATCTTGGAATGAGGAACATTGAGTAACTTGATAAAATAATGGAGAGGAAAACAATGGGTCATCATAAACAAAACCATTTCAAGCTATTTTTCAGCACATGCATTAGAGAGACTGCTGTTTTACAACATCTTGAATAAGTGATAGTAAAATCAATATTTGCAACTTTTTAGATAAAAAATGGAAGTAGTGGTAAATGAATAAAACTATTACTCTATAAAGTCTTATATAGATGTATCTCTACTTATTTGCTCATTTAACTGTGGACATCTTCAGGCAGAACAAACAAAAGGCTCAGTGTTTTGACATGATTATTAACTCTTGTACCTGAGTAAACATGTAAAACAAACCATGCCTATACTGGCAACTTTTACCATAATTATTTCTACAGTCACATTTAATATACAGAATTAGCAGTGTACCTCAAGAGTTAAGACAAGGGGTTGAGATTCTGCTGCTGCACTTCAAAGAGACTGTTGACTTAATACATGGCAAGCTGGGATACACTACATGGCAATCTATGGTATTCTAGCCTGCTGTGCACTAAATGGCCATATCGTGCGCAGAAATTCTGTAGAGTACTTTGATGTACCGGTCTTCAAGCAAAATATTGTGACTAACACATTGTGTCATAGAATGATTTGGACAATAGCTATACACAGAAGTAATGTCTTAGTAATTATATTGGACAATGTGTAATAACGCAGTCAAAATCACTGAGCATTGATATTTCACTTACAAAGGGCAAATGTGGCTTAACAGAGATCAATACAAATGATTAGAGCATTGTCAAAATATTTAATTTTGACAAAACAAGGAAGTAAATACACAGCTACTGAAAATCTTTTCAAGGTTACTGATGCACAATCTCTATGGGATTAAACTCAATGCATCCAAATAGGAAAAAAGTTAAGCATGGTAGAGTCATGCATTGCCAGAGGAATACAGTACAAATCAAAAAGTTGGGATTGGTCTACAAACCCCAGATAACTCTCACCTAGTACAATGCTATATCTATCTATTGAAATGGCCAGTATACTTCCAAACTGATGCAATTGCCCTTGAGATATCTATCATCCTACAACAAAACCATTTTTTTAGGGCTGCCAATTTATCTCCGTTAATGCCTGCGATTAACGCAGGACAGGATTAATGCATTTTAAAAATTAATGTGTTAATCGCAGGCGTTAATGCTGTGCTGCCCCTTTGAAGTGCCGCTCCAGCGCTTCAAAGGGGCAGCGCTGCATGAAGTCCGGGGTCAGCTGCGGACTCCAGCTGATCCCCAGCTCTGTGTTGCTGCCCCTTTGAAGTGATGCTCCAGCACCTCAAAGGGGCAGCACAATGCAGAGCTGGGGATCAGCTGGAGTTCCGCTGCCCCTTTGAAGTGCCGCTTCGGCGCGTCAAAGGGGCAATGCTGCACGGAGCCCGGGGTCAGCTGGGGACTCCAGCTGATCCCAGGCTCCTAATTCAGAAATAGGCAAAGGGAAATGAAGAACGCTAAGAAGAGCCAGGTTTAACCCATACACCTCGTGTGGTTCACTGTCCCATGTAGTGGCACTTAGACCACTTACAGCAAGAGATAAGAACAAGGGAGCTCTACAGTCTAAGTTGAGAGCCAGCTGCCTTTTAGTTCAAGCGGTAGAGGCTCATACACTACGCTCCAGAGGTCCCAGGTTCAAATACACCCAGTGGCATCTACACAGGCATGATGGTGATTGGTGACCTTTTCTTCTTATTCAAATTTTATATTCTCAGACACATGTAACAGACAGTGCTCTTACATGCTATGTACTGGCCAACCTCAAACCACTGATAAATGCCATATTTACTAAAGGACAAGTTATGCCCTGCAGCTGATCATGGCTCTCACGTATGCACAGACAGAATTTGCCCTCGTTTGGTGTGCATGTTAAATACGTTAAACAAGTTCTGCATTTTGTCTAAGAATTTGTCCTCTTAACTGGGATTGTGTAACCTCTGCAGACTTCAGTTTATACATGCCACATGAATTGAAACTACACATTCTCTTAACTTTGGGAAGATAGTGGACCAACCCTTGAAGACTAATTTTGAAGGTTGCCCAGGGAGTCTGTGACAGGGACAGAAGCAAAACAATGCCTGACTGATTAGATTATTTGCTCCTTATAACACCTTCAGCAATAGACAATGTGAAATGAGATACTATGATGCAATTAACTACAAAAATATGTGTTTGGGTTTGTTTGTTTTTTGTTCTTTTTGCAGACCAATACACTAGGTTATCCTTTATTCATTTGGAAAAGTGTCATGAACTTTCACCTAGAGTCGAGTAAGAAAGGTCTTTGGTTTAACATCTCCTTTGCAGAAATGCATTTTATTTTCAGAATCTGTTATGAGGCCTGGAGGGGCCTTCCTGCCACAGGAAATTTCAAACTTTTGTTTTAGCAGCCAAATTTTATCAATTGGATTGTTCTGTGATCCACTACAATGGGAGATACTGAATAATGGTTTAGTGACACGGAATTAATTGGGCCTTAACTATTTAAAGCGGTTAAAATCTTTCAGCATCCAGCAGATGTTAAAAAGCCACATTTGAGAATTACTCTTCTCAGACACAAATACCCTATGCCTCTTTTGAAGCATTAAAATTCTTATTTTCCCCTGAAAACACATATGAGTTTAGGCCAATGTTCAAAATATGCCTTTTCAAGTGAAGAGGAAGTTTTTAAAACATTCAGTTGCAAGTGCTATTGGGGGATTGTGGCTCACAATGTAAGTGCTTTTGCTCACAATTTACTGTTCTTTTGCAGCTCTTGCCCAGATCATCACAGATAATTAGGTGTCTAACTTTCTTGAACATAAAGGAGAGTTAGACACAAATAGCTTTGAGGGTTTAGGCCTGTGAGCCCACTTCACTTTTAAAAGGACATCACACTGGGGCAGCCTGCATACTGAACCCCTTATCCCCAGTCCCACCCCAGAGCAGTGATTTAAATTAAGCATGTGCATTTCATTTTATTTTCCAAAAAACACAAATTAATTGAGTTACAGACCCAAGCAACACCAGGTAAATGTAAAAGTTGAAACTCTCTTAACCGGCACTCTCTGGTCTGGCAACATCCCTGCTCTGGAAGGACCAGACAGTCCTATGCAAGACTGGTGACTGGGAGCCCTGCAGCAGGGCTGGAGCACAGTAGCAGGGCTGCCCTGTGGCAGTGAAACCAGGAGCCCAGCAGCAGAGCTGTCGCCCAGTGGTCACACTGCAGGGGGAGTGTGTGGGGGGATGGGGAGGCAGCGGGGCTGCCCAGCGGGCCGGAGCCCAGCGGTAGGGCTGCCGCCTGGCAGTGAAACTACACGGAGAGACCAGCGGTGGGGCTGGGAACCCAGCAATGGGGTCACCCAGCAGCACAACCAGAAGTTCTGCCAGTGGCTCAGCTGCATGGCAGGACTGGGAGACAGTGGGGCTGCTCTGGGGGGCCGGAACCCGGGAGTGGGGCTGCTGCCAGGTGTACCTGCCAGGTGAGGCTGGAAGGCAGTGTGGCTGCCCAAAAAGACTGAAGCCCAAGCAGGGCTGCCACTTGGCAGCACAACTGGATTCCAGCAGGGAGGCTGCCCTGCGAAGCTGGGAGGCTGGCAGTGGGGCTGTGCTTGCAGGGGCAGGGCTGTCACAGTGGGGCTAGGAGCCCTGCGCTAAGGAGCCGGTGACAGGAGGAAGCTGGCTGGGAGGCTGGCAACGAGGCCATGTCTGGGGGGATAACACAGGGGTGGGGGTATAACACGGAGGTGGAGGGGGCCCAGAAATGACCTTCCTGGTCCGGCAAAATCCCTCATCCGGGACCGGTCAGGTTCCGAGGGTGCCGGACCAGGGAGGTCCAACCTGTAATAATGTATATTTGTGGCATCATAATCTGAGTTTGGCATATCATTGTATTCTATTCAATTTTTAAAACAAACATACTTGGCAAGTTGAAAAGCTAAAGGTGAACTATTGTTGCAAGAAAATGGTTGTGAGCAGCATGACCAAAGGTGCAAAAAGAGAATAAATATAAATTGATGTAAATTGCTAAGAAAGGTTTCCCAACCCAACAGATTTCTAGTTCCAAATTAATTCAGACCCTGTTAAAAATCCATTAGAAATACATAGAGACAAGAAATATGACAAAATTTTGTTAACAGATATTTGAATTTTGTGAACAATGTGCTTAATTACAAAATCAAGAAAAGCAATGCATTCACCTACTGTACATGCTACAAAACTATCTTTCTCACTGCTTTCTCACTGGGACCATGTCTTCATGACGCAGATGATTGACGCTGCTGTGGTTGATCTTCCAGAGTTCGATTTAGCACGTCTAGTGAAGATCTGCTAAATCAAACTCAGAGGGCACCCCAGTTGGCACCCAGTACTCCTGCTCCTTAAGAGGAGTAAGGGAAGCCAATGGGAGCATGTGCTGCTGTTAACCTCCTGCTATGTGGGTGGCGGAAACACAATTTAAGATACGTTGGCTCCAGCTACGTAATTAACATAGTTGGAACTGTGCATCTTAATTCCACCTTCTGCTGTATTGTAGACCAGGCCTAAGAGAATTTCTTCAGGAGAAGCAAAACAGGTAATCCTTATAATGGGCTAAAAACAGATCCCAAAGTTTTGGAAAAAAGCTATTTGCATTATCCATGCACAATAAAGCATATGGAAAATACTTAGAAATGGGTTCCCCAACCTTTCTTCAAAAGCTCAAAAATGACTGTAGGATTTTCTAAAGCAGCACATCCACTTGCACTTCTGACCTAATGCCCATAGAGAAATTTCAGAACACAAATTATGTTTTTTGGAGAAATTTATAAACTGAATATAACAAAAAGAATATTGGTCCTATAAATCTTAGTAAGTATTGATATAAACATAGAACCACAGAATCATAGAATTACAGAATCCTAGAACTGGAAGGGACTTTGAGAGGTCATCAAGTCCAGTCCCCTGCCCTCACAGCAGGACCAAGCACGTTATAGACCATCCCTGATAGATGACTGTCTAACCTGCTCTTAAATATCTCCAGTGATGGAGATCCCACCACCTCCCTAGGCAATTTATTCCAGTGTTTAACAACCCTGACAGTTAGGAACTTTTTCCTAATGTCCAACCTAAACCTCCCTTGCTGCAGTTTAAGCCCATTGCTTCTTGTTCTATCCTCAGAGACCAAGGAGAACAATTTTTCTCCCTCCCCCTTGTGACACCCTTTTAGATACTTGAAAACCACGATCATGTCCCCTCTTAGTCTTCTCCTTTCCAAACTAAACAAGCCCAATTCTTTCAGTCGTCCCTCAGAGCTCATGCTTTCTAGACCTTTAATCATTCTTGTTGATCTTCTCTGGACCTTCTCCAATTTCTCCACATCTTTCTTGAAATGTGGTGTACTTCTACACAATACACAAGGTTTATTTAAAAAAAAATTATATTCCTTACCTAAAATTCATTTGATACGTAAAACTTAGCTGATATTAATTTTGCAAGAAACAAAACCTTTAGCCCAAGACAACTGGATAGTATTAATTGTAATTACAAAACACAGAAGAATGACAACAAAACTCAATACTTAAAAAAGAGGAACTAGCACTGAAAAGTGTATATCTGGCTCCAAACTTTTCTACATTTGGGGGTACTGAAAGCTATAGTTTCAGCTTAGGCTCATTTATCCACATCTCAGTTACTTTCATCTTAAAACCCTAAAATCTGTTTGAACTTGGCAATTTTCTTCTTCCTTCAAAGAAGTTTTTGTATTTGCATGTTATGAAAAGGAAACCATTATTATTTTGAAATCAATTCCTTTATGCAAGTTTACATTTCCTTTTTATTAGCAGTACAGTAAAACTCCAATTGTCCGGCATCCAGTGGTCCGGCACTCCCGATAGTCTGGCACCAACTGGAACCCGGAAGTGCTCCGGCCAGCCGGACAATTGGAGCTGCTCCGCGCCGCTTCCCCAAGTCCGCTGCTGCCGCTGCTGAAACTGACCAGCAGCGGACTTGGGGAAGTGGCGCGGAGCAGAGCAGCTGAGGTGCTGCCAGATTGGTCCCGCAGCGCCGCCCCTCACCCCCCTACTCAGTGCCTGGCAGCACCCCAACTGCTCTGCTCCGTGCCGCTTCCCCAAGTCTGCCCGCTGCCGCTGCTGAAACTGACAAGCGGCAGATTTGGGGAAGCTGCGGAGCAGAGCAGCTGGGGAGCTGCCGGGCGCCAAGCAGGGGGGTGAGGGGTGGCGCTGCGGGACCAACCGGGTAGCACCCCAGCTGCTTTGCCCGCTGCTTCCCCAAGTCCGCCGCTCGTCAGTTTCAGCAGCGGCGGACTTGGGGAAGCCATGGGGCAGAGAAGTTGGGTTGCTGCCGGGTTGGTCCCGCAGCGCCGCTCAGGTGAGGGGCGGCGCTGCGGGACCAACCCAGCAGCACCCCAGCTGCTCTGCCCCGCCGCTTCCCCAAGTCCGCCGCTGCTGCTTGCAGCCCCAGCTGGCCTGTCACCGGCGGCTGCGCAGGGCTTCCCCCACCTCCCTGAAAAACAGCAGAGGGTTCGCCACGCCGTGCCGCTCCCCACCCCGGACCCGTCACAGCCCCCCTGCCGGAGTACCTCCTGATACTCTGGCATATCCAATAATCCGGCACCCCCTGGGTCCCAAAGGTGCTGGATTATCAGAAGTATTTTATTATACCCTTTTGAAAGAAAAAATGAAGTTTGAATTAACAATGAGAGAAGACTCTCTTCAAAAACATGCCCTGTGCAAGAAAGCTAAATACTAATTATTATTGAAAATTATCAGTAAGTAATATTTTACTAACACCTGAATAATTATTTCATAATATTAAAAATGTAGTGTTAAATGGAGCTTTTAGCCATGTGTAATGGATGGTTCATAACTACGCTGTTCTAAGAGGAAAACAAGGAGTGATTCACAGATGATCACAATTCCTTCAGCAGTGTTCTATGATGCCACAGAAAGCCATTTGCAGTAGCCTTATTTTGCAATGTAGCTTCCTTGTCAGGACACTAGATGTCAGGGTAAAGTTGTCACCTATCCAGTTTTTCCCAGGGTCATTCCTTTTTTGAGGCAACTCTCCCAGGAAGTCAGTAAGGGTGCTCAGTATTTATAGCTGGTTGTCTAATTTTATTGGCTAAGGATCAACCCCGAATGTCCTGGGTTTTTGTACCTTTGAAGTGGCACAAAGGTATTCCATCCTATACTATTCCTCACCTACATGCTCTGTCTATGAAGATGGGAAGATGAGGAGAAGAGCACGGGCTACCGGGAAGTAGGGGACACAATGGAGAACATGCCCCCCAGTAATTGGCCCTGAGACTGTGGGAGGAGGGGGGGAGAAGGAATGAGTTCCTCTGGGCCCTGGGGCAGCAGCTGGAAAGGGGGGGGGAATGAGAAGGTCTTGGCCCCAGGGCCACAGCAGGGGCACAGAATGTGCTCTTCCAAAAGAGTTCCAATTTAAATTTCTGTGTAGGTCACTGTTGGGTACACAGCCTCTACGTTCAGCCTCATCTGAAACTGTAAATTGGAGAGCCATAAACTGTGAAGTGACTGCACATGGGGAGGGGGGTGAGTCTTACTCTCCCTCACTAACTACACAGCTGTGCATGTCTGGGTAGCAATACAGCCCTTAACGTCTAATCATTTGTTTTAATGTACTGAACATATAAATATCCCCAAATTCTGCCAGCTTTACTCATGTTGAGTAGAATCTCACCCATAATTAGGCAAATTCTAAAACTGTGCATTATACACACCAAAGCCCAGAATGGAATCTGCCTTCATTGAACAGTTTGTTCCTGTGGCAACCAAATACACTAGTAGTCTGAGGAGGAGAATTAAATATTATAACTGAGAAATACTTAACAAAAGCACAGACATAAATGTTATTTTGTTTGGTTTCTCACGCATCTCTTTATCTAGATAAAATATTTAACTACAATAACTGCATGTTGCAATATCTACAAAGAATTTTAAATTTGTTGGTATTAGTAAAGCTAAAGTGTTTCACCTATTCACCATAAAGCTAACTTGTCTTCCAGAAGACGGGTTTATTTCATTACGCACATATCATATGGTATCTGTCTATCCAGTATATATTTTTGTAGTATGAAATGTCTTACAATTTCTAATTCACTGACCAGCTCTACTGCTTAATAGTGACCAAACTACTAGAGAAGAAATTGCCATGATACTGAAAGAAAATATATGTCTAATAATAATAGCAAGTAACTGCATAGCAAAGAAATTAGAGGAACTAAAGTCTGAAACCCTTAGATTTCAAAAACCTTCCATATAGACTTTTGTTGTTATGGAAGAGTTCCCCTAAATTCATTTCCTTAGCATCTGAGCCAGCTTTTAGTCTTGAAAGATAATGCTGTGATGTTGCTAGTTTTCTAACATAGTTTTGTTTTTCATGAGCTGGCAAGAGCAAATGAATTTGGCCTCTACCTTAATCTCTCTAACTAGAGTTGCTCCAGAGGGACATATATTTGAACAGTTACATTTTAATAGTTTAATTCTAAGAGGTTTTCCACAATATTTTAAGATGAAAGATTTTTCCACGTTAAAATGTTTGGGTCACTAAAGACTAATGCTTGTTTCTCTGTAGGACTGACGCATTGTGATTCCAAATGCAATGACTGTCATCATCTTTGTTCCTTAGATGCTAATCACATCCAGTGGAATGGAACTGAACCAAATGAAACATAATAGAACAGAACAAGATTATCTGGAAAGGAATCACAACATTCATTTCCCAGTCCAGGGTCTAGTAATTGTATGTGTTGCTTTGTTACCCAAGAAACCTCACAATCTGTTACACACTATTATATGATATGGTAAGAGTTATATAACAATGATTTACATCTAAATCACTCATGCTGAATGATTCCAAAGTGGCAAGAGACAGAATTCATCCAAAGGCTATTGCAAAAAATAAGGTATTTTTTTCTGATATCCTTAGTGATATTACATACCTGTATAGCCAATCATATCACTCATTTCCCACAAAGGCCATTCATCAAATTTCCACCTTTAAAAGCCATTCCATTTTTTAACTTGTCTATGAACAATTTTTCAGCCAGGGACCAATGTTACATCAATTGGTGTAGATAATAACTGAGTGGGTACCTGGATTTATAGAATCCATGCCCAATACTGTAAGTTAGCAGACCATGAGAAAGAAGCAGTTATCAGCCGTACTCCCAAACTCCTACTTGCTTTTCCTGGAAATACTCTCCCCAAGATTCCCCCACCAAACAGAAAAAAAGGAAAACAAAAAGACCCTCATTACATATCTGTACAGTAACTGTTCTTCAAGATGTGGATGCAGATGTGTATTCCACACAGGAGTTGTTCAGCTTTGGCATGCTGGGCACCAGCATCCCTGAGTGAAATATACATTTGTAATCATTAGAAGAACCAAAAACATAATTTTTCATAACTCTCCCAACAGATCATAAGGAGCAGAGCTGACACAAACACCAGAAAGGAGGAGGTATGGTCAAAATTTGAGTAGACTCATAAGTCAAGTTTTTATACAAGCCTCTTAGTTCTCAGATTTAAAAAAGTAAGTTTCTAGCCCTCAAACTGTGACGAAAAGCTTGAAAATTAAGCACACCGGTTCCAATACCAGAAGGCAAATTAAATGAACCCAATATTTATTATTTTTAAATCATCGTGATTTTAAGCCAGTCTCGTGATTTGAGGGCTATAAGTCAGAGGTGGTTTGCTAGGGTTAGCCCCTGGTGGTCTGTCAATGCTTTATTTACACACACTTGCAGATCCCATTGGACACATATCACCATTCCCCACACGGCGAAAATGTGACACCACTTCCCACCACTCCCATTCATCCCTCTGATGCATTTATAGAGAGCAATCATATATTGCCATAGACTTCATCTGATTAGGTTAAACAAGCCAATCACCTTAAGTCTCCTCTTATGAGGTAGGTTTTCCATTCCTCTGATCATACTAGTAACCCTTCTCTGCTCCTCCTCCAGTTTTAATTCATCTTTCTTAAACATAAGAGACCAGACTTGCACATAGTATTCTCAATAAGGTCTCACTACTGCCTCTGCTGCTTCCGATACAGGTTTCCCTGTTGCAAAAATTCTTGTTTCTAATCTGTAGGCACATGGCCTTGCACTTTGCACTATTACATTTAATTCCATTTCTATTACTTCAGTTTTCAAGATCATCCAAATTTTTATGTCTGATTCTCCAATCCCTCTCTGTTGTGGCAATGCCTTCCAACTTTGTATTAGCCATTAATGTTGTCAGAACACTCCTACTTTTTGTGCCAAGGTCATTAATGAAAATGTTAAATAAAAGTGGTCCCAAAACCGATCTCAGAAGAACTCCACTAATAAGCTCTCTCTAGCCTGACAATTCACCTTTCAGTATGATGCTTTCTAGTCTCCCGTTTAACCAATTCCTTATAGTCTCATATTATTCCCTATCTTCTCCAGTTGAAGTAATAATTTCTTATGTGAAACCTTAACAAGTGCTTTAATGAAATCCAGGAAGATTAGATTTACTGCATTTCCTTTATCTAGAATCAGTTATCTTTGCAAGGAAGGAGATCAGGTTGTTCTGGTATGTTCTACCTTTTATAAAACCATATTTTATCCCAATTACTGTTTATCTCTATGTCCTTTACTAATTTCTCTTTCAAAATTTTCCCAAGACCTTGCATGCAATTGAGGTCAAATTAATGGGTGAATAGGTCTGTAGTTTCCTGGATGACCTCCTCCTGCCATCTGAAAAATAGGAACTATATTAGCAATTCACTTTTGTGATTGGTCCATTGGAGCCTGACCATAGGGTATGACCCCAGATTAATTAAAAATCCTTGTTATTGGGCTTGCAATTTCATATGCCAATTCCTTTAATATTGTTGGATGGAGATTATCTGGTTCCCTTGATTTGGGCCCATTAAGCTGTTTGAATTTGATTTCCACTTTGGATGTGGAAATTTCTACTTCCATATTCTTGTTTCCATTAACCACTGACTATGCTATTACTCCTCAACTACTCATTACCAGCGTTCCCTCTTAACTGTGCTGCAGCAAAGCTTCACAAATGGTTAATCAAATCAGCCCCGCCCAGTCAGAGGCTCAGGATTCCATTCAGGGAGCTGACTGACTAGGTGGGGCTTATTAACCACCCATGAAGTTGTGCTGCTGTGCAATTTAGAGGGAACCCTGCTCATTATCCTTTTAAAAGCCGAAGCAAAGTGTTTAGATGCTAGGCCATGCCTAGATTATCCTTAATTTCTACCCCATCCTCAGTACTTGGCAGTCCTACCTCTTCTTTTCTTAGTTTATTTATACCACATCTTACTACTGCTTTTAACTTCCTTTGCAAGGTCCAACTCTGCTTGGCTTTAGACAGTTCTCACTTTCCCCCTACTACACTTTCTGAAAGTCAAGAGGTAGCTTCCACTTGTTAGAGGCACTTTCTTAATAACTTGTTTCAACAACACAATTAACTATATTAAGTCAAGGATTGATACAAATTTGTACCAATTTCCCTATTTTGGGATTTTGAGTAATACTTAAAATTCTATTATTCTTTTTATGTTTGGACTATGCAACCTGGTGCTTATTATATTCTGCATCAAACATCTGCATCAACAGCACATGTATCTACACACAAGCTTTTGGTGGGTGTGATCTCTAGGGGGAAAAGAATATCAATTTAAATGTTCCAGAGTTCCTTAACACACAATAAAACAAAGTATATGTGATTGAACTCATTATGCTGTGCTCTGCAGACTATCATGTACTAAAGATTGTGACAGCATTATTCTAACTAGACACTCCCCAAGAAATAAAGTTTTAAATGGATAAGGTTTGTACAATCACTGGATCAGATTTAAGAGTAACAGACTTTCAATGCCTTTTTGCCTCATGATGGACCAAGCATAAAATAATGGGAATGTGCTCCCCTCAGCTGAAAGCAGTGGGTCTATGTCTGGGCAGGTGAAAATGAGTGAAAAGGCTCTGAAATGCCCCCACTGTCCGGGTTTATGAGGGGAAGGACAATGGGGCAACACCTCAGGTGAGCAAGACAGAACCAGAAGGCTAGCTCAGATCAGATAACATTGACTTACCTTACCATGGGGAAGGTTATTTATAACCGTATGCCCTCCAGGTGGAATTTTTGACCACTGATCTACAGAGTAGGAAGGAGGCAGGCAGTGTAGAAGGAAGCAGGACAAATGCCCATAGTATGATGCAATGCCAAATAAAAAAGTAGACTCAATCATCTATGGACAAAATTCTCCTCTCAGTTCCATAAGACATTATTGTATGGATCTAAGGGGAAATTTGCAGCAAATATATTTTATCAATTCTCCACGGAGTGCATAAAATAAGATTTCTAAGCCCAGGACATTATATCTATTGCTTATATATAGTGCTTTTTTTTGTAAGAAAAAAGGTGCTGGTAGGCCAAGGCATAGTTGTTGAGAGAGAGAGAGAAAAAAAGGAAACTTGTTGAGAAAAAAAAAAAAAAAAAAATGTGGCTGCGGCCCCTTTAAGAGCCAAAATGCCACACCGGGAGCTGGACCAAAAAAAAAAAAAAAAACCAACCACGCTGCGCATCCTGAGCAGACTTCCGTCAGGAGCCGAGCTTCCCCAGAAAAACAGGTGACGGTACGCACAAGGGAAATGCCATTCCTTTTCTGTGTGCTGGGAAAATAGGTGACAGTACGCCGTTTTGGGCTGTACCATCACAAAAAAAGCACTGTATATACATATATATTTAAATACTCTTCAAATAGTGAAGAAATGTTCTTTCAAAACAAACAAACAAAAAAGCTTCAAAATCAAGGAGCTGGCAAGGACATTCCTTAATGGACACTACTCAGATAGAAACATTGCATGTGCTCCTAATCACATTTATTCTGGCTGCCATACTAACTATCCCAAGGCTCCCAATTATTTTGAATTCACCTTTCCTAAATTATTTAAATCATTCTAATAAAAGGTACAGGCTGTGAAAGATTCGCCTCCCATGCTTTCTGAAATGGGCTTATGGACATGAATATACATAACTCAAAGGTGTTTTGAGCGAATTATTTCATGTAACCCATCAATCTTCATGTCATGATCTGCTGGTTCTGTTTATTTTACTTTGATATATATATCATTTGTGTGTGTAAAATGGAGTGGGGAATACTTTGTGGGTTTCAAATGTGTGAATGAGGGACATGGAGGATGTTATCCTTCAAAGTCTTGATGAGCAACTGTTAAACAATCTCTTTTGTCCTTAAGTCTGAGAAGGGGTTGGTAGGGAATGGCCTCAATTCTTTAGCAAAAAGAATAGGAAAGCATGGGCCTTGGTCTTTTGGATGGGCTGCACCTGGAGGAAAGGAGCCAGAGACCCCAGGGTGAGGGAGACAGCCCTGGTTTGGAGGGGCAGCTGGAAAAGAGGTTTTAGGGTGAGTTTGAAAAGTTTGTACTGAGGTTTCAGGATAGAATTAGCCAAGCGTTTTTGTTTGATTTGTAACCGACTTTGCTCTGTCGGTTCTCACTTATTACTACTTAAATCCTACTGCTTCTACTTAATAAAATCATTTTTATTTTCTATCAAACCCAGTGTAAATAATTGTTTGATAGAGGGGGCGCGACCAGAGTGTACATTCCCCCTTTCATTGTTAAAGGTGGCTTACCTAATTCTTTGGGATCTGATCCCATTTGGGGAGTGGTATCCCAGGAAGCTGGGCCCTAAACAGCACTCTCCTTGGACCTGAAGAGGTTCAGTGTCCGTACTGCTTCTCAGAGGGGCAGAGATCTCAGCTCGGGGGCTTGGCTGGGGGAGACCAGCGGAGCTGGCTCAGCAGGACCAGGTGTTGAGAAACCCCAGAGAGAGGGAAGGTGAGTGGCAGTGGCCATGTCAGCACGCTGGGAGGCACCCCGAGGGATCGTCTATGACTCCACCCCATCACACAGGCAAAGTGCTTTCTCTTTCCTCTCACATTATGTTGATGCACAAAGACATTAATTGATGAAAGCCACCTTAGGCAAAGCTGTCAAACTGAAGTTGATTACACCACTAATTAAAGAATACATGCATATGTTACAAAGTTTCCAATTAGGACTTTTAGAGGGGGCAAAATGTTACAGAAGATTTATGCATACTCTGTTTACTCATTTTCAAACTTAATAGTTAATTATGAAATCTTATAGTTCATCAAGGTATTTTAGCATATGGACAAAACCAAAATGAAAATGCATCAAATGTAAATATTTACTAATGAATAGAATAGACAAAGAATAATCAGACATTTGGCAGTATTTGAAAATGATATTTTAGTATGTTTAGTAACCATGACTTTTCAAACACTATGTTGTTCAATGGACAAGCAGTTAAAAATCAGTCAAATGCCTTCTTGAACCAGGAACTACATGAGGATATTTAACTGAATGAAATCTTATCTAGCAGATTTTTTGTACCGACAGCAGTGATTTCAAACTTGGTCAAACCAGAGTTAATTTTACAAAATATACCAATGGAAAATTTACTGCACTGGTCTCTTAGCTCTAATAATAATCTACTATATATTTGAGAGACTTTGTATGTCTGGCTGGCTGTCCATATGTGAATCTGTTTGTTCAAGAACTTCTCCTAAATTGTAAGAGCTAGGACCACCAAATTTGGTATGCAACTTCCTCTTATCATAACCTTAAAGTGAGGTAAGGGTTTGGTTGTGCCAGGACAATGGGATTTGCCTGGAATATGATTGTTACTCATAAAACAAAAAGGGTGGGATCTACTAGAAGGCACAGTTATACTGGAGAATGACCACAGCGGGGGGTGTACCAGTAAGAGTGTGGCTGGCTGGGGACAGGGCTCTGAATGTTGCCAGCCAACTTACACAGGTAAGATTCCCATGCTGGTGAGCCACTGGCTGGGCAGTATGCCCACCCCCCTGTCCCAGGGAGCCATGCCCGAGCAGTGCAGCTCCCGCTGCACCGGGAAGCCACCGCCTGGGCAATGTGGCCCCCAGTTCCGGGGATCGACCAGCTTCCTACACCTTAGGCCTCCCCCCAACAAATGAATATATTCTGCAAAATCACCAATTTGTCTTTCTTTGACACAAATTTCTTACTTTAATGTCCCATTGCAATTAACCTATTTGCCCTTTTGAATTAATGTGTTTAAAATACAATTGTATAAAATGTTAAAATTACTGCTGCATTATAATTAAAATATAATTGGGTGAATAATTGTTACACTTATAGGACCATACTGTGATTTTTAATTCTATTGAAATTAATGTCAGGTTCTGCTTAAAATCAATGGCACAATATAGCTCTTAGTCTTTATGATTTGGCAAGGTATTTATGGCGTAAAACCTTACTTTACATAATATACATTATAATTGAACATTCATTGAAAATTCTCTAGTGCAAGATAAAACATACATTTGTAGTTACACTCAAAATTGAGTAGATACTCAAAGTTAAGCATATTTCCAAGAAAATATTTTTCAAGCATCAAGACTTTTTTCCATGTAATTGTATAGAAACCCCTCATACTTATTAGCATGTTACAAATAACTATCCTCTAATTGTGTGGACATAGAATGAGAATTTCATAGATAGCTAACACCACTAAAGATTAGTTACTTAGAATGTTATCTGGAGAAAGGGCTCTTCTTACAATAAGCTACATGCTTTAATCATTCAGTTTCTAATCTAAGTGGTCAGTATAAGACATAGTGGAAAATGGTTATGTCATACCTATGTTTGCTAAAACAAACATATAACATGCCTGTTCTAATGTCACTCTGCAACGTCTACCCTGTGAAGTTTTATTAATAAAATGAGGGGAAAATCTGTCTGGTTTTATTTTGGATTCATTAAGAGCCCAATCCCGCACCACACAGGAAATACTCAGCATCATGAAGGATTGGGTTCGAACTACCACATACACCCTGCCACACACACTCAATCTGTGTCACAAAGTCTGTGTCTCACACACAAAATGTCTCTCTTTCATTCTCATACACTTTGTCTGTAGCCCCAAACCCCTCCCTTTCTGCCTGAGGACCTGCCCGTTCTGGGGTGACCAGAGCTGGCATGTAACCACATTTCAAGATTTGTGAAATGGCCCTCCTGCAAAAATGATTGCCCACTCCTGCTTTAAAAAGTCCTTGCTTTCATAGCCATCAAAGTTGCCCTTGATCTAAACGTTGCTTCCTTCTCAGAAGCAGCTGCATATAGCTGAATCTTTCAGTCTTTCATTGCTCCTGAATTCTGTCCTTTCCTGTGCAAGGCAGCAAGGTCATGGGAGACACTGAGCAGCAGTTGACAATCAGTTGGCTTCTTAATAGGGTACAAGCCTGAAGTTGAATTTTGCTGGAAGTTCTGAAGCGGAACAGGAGCTGGCAGCCAGCATCAAGGGGCTCACGTGGCCGAGTTCTTCCTCTACAAGTGGTGATCAGCATGGAGGGAAGAGGGAGAGAAGGAAGATCTGTCTGATCTTGTCTCCACAGCCACTGAAAGGTGAGATGAGTCCCAAACCTGCGCAGCCAGTAACTGGGGAAAGGAGAACTGAGGAGCCAGCATCAGTATGGTCACTTTTTATTTTTAAAATGTAAAAGAGGATCTGAATAGAAGTAGGTTTCTCTCCAAGAGTCCTGCTTTTATTGTGGCCACACAACTGGGTTGACTATAGCTCTAGTGTTTAGTTATTGCACAACTGCACGACAGGGTGAAAGTTGTAAGTATTTACCCAGTGATCTCCTCTCTCCCACGTCTCTTCAATTGTCCTCACTGTTTACTGATCCAAAGGGCAACTTTGCTTTCTGCATGATTAACCTAGAGCATTAGAGCCATATGAAACCTGTTAGAGCTTCTGAGCCTTAAAAGCACTATCCTGTAACTTTTAGTAAGAATAAAAAAAAATACTGTTTCAGATTTCACTTAAAGAAAATACCCAGGTCAGACTTAGACAACCGTTGGGACATAACTCACAGCAGGTTCTGGGGCCATTCTATGGACTTCAGCATGGCACAAAGTCTCCACTATGTTGCATATTGTGACCTCATTCCCATATTGCCCTTCTACATCCATGCTAGTGCAGGAGTCCTCAAAATGCGGCCTTTGGATGGACATTAGTAATTTAGGACCCCTTTATGCCTCACTGCAGGGGTGGGGAAACTTAGGCCCAGGAGCTGGATGCGGCCCCAGGCTTGCCTGGATCTGGTCCTCAAGGCTCAGGCTTCTCACCTGTGTGCGGCTGATTTTTCTGTGGGTCAGCAGCCCCCGAGCCAAAAAAGGTTCCCCATCCCTGCCTTACTGGCTCATAAACCTGACATGAAAAGGCTGGAGCAGGAAGCTCTCACCCACAGCCACCAAACTGATAACATTTTTTTAGTTGCTTACTGCCTGGCTCTATGAGGTGCTGTACATTTCCAGAGATAAGCTGAATGCTGTTCTCAGATGCACGGAGGAAGCTCTCAGCACCTTGTAGGACTCTCCAAATCAGCAACTGCAATTTTTAATTTAGGTTGACTCTGCATTTATTATTCTTAGAAGAACAAGCCCAAACTGATTAATAGAAAGAATTAAAAAACTGAAGAGGGCAATTGCTGAGAAGTGGTTCAGTTTACCATATTTATTCCATCATTTGAATAGCTCTGAAATTTTTATCTGAATAAAACAACAAAAAGAATTTTTATCTAAAGCTTCCCTCTCAGTTAGGAACAGTCATTTTTCTGCTTTTGCTTTTACAAGTCAGACTTACAGTCAGCTATCAATAAAATATTCTTCTTATGCATGAAATTCAGAAAAGTACTGTCCAAAGGAAAAAAAGATCTGGTAAAAGCATTAATCACTAATGCTTCATTAAAATAAAACAGAACTTCAGCCCCGAATAAGCCGCTACCTTTAAAGAAATCAATTTTCAGCATTACCATGTAACACTCTCTTGTGATGTCCTGATACAGCAGGACAAGACAGAGCTAAGCAACCATGACTAAGGAATCCCTGAATAACTTCCTAGAATATGGTGGAATGAATGCTGACTAAGAAAGGATTAGAAAACTGTGATGTTAAAATGGAGAAACAAGGATTGCAAAAGTGACCACAAACATCACTGTGTAATACCTTGAGAGCACTTTACAAACACTGGATTCATAGTAACTTACAACACACAGAAAGCTATTGAGCGCGTTTTGAAGGACAATCCCCTTCTTTCATCATCCTCAACTTCCATAGAGTTTCATGCTGTGAGGTGGGTTATCCGTATTATCTTTGCATTATCTGGCAGAGACGCGGAGACAAAAAGGTTAAGTGGCTTACCCAAGGAGAGAGAGGGGGGTTCAGTATGAGAAATGGAATTAGGACACATGAATTCCTGGGGTGTGAGCCTCATCTCTGCTCCAGACTCTTTAAACTGGGTTAAAGGGCTACATGAGGTTAAAGGGGCCCTAAAAGTGTCATATATAGCTGGGGGGAGATGACCTCAGTGCAGATACTACAGAGATAGTGGTACGGCTCCAAGAACCTCACTGCAAACAGTGGCACAGGAAGGAGGGCAGGAATATTGAGGAAGTAGGGCAGGAGGCAGAGCTTTATTGTGCAGACCTTGCCAGGGCTGAGTCTCGGCACTTCTAGGCTTAGCTGTTCATAGCCCCTCAGCTGGCTGCATTAGTTATGAACAAAAAAATTACTTGAGCCCAGGATTAAATGCTTGAACCCTGGCACTTCTTTCATTACAAGTTAAGCATTGCCACAGTCTTTGCATGGAGTGAGAGGAGGAGGGCTTTAGCACTCAGCACATCTTGTGACAGGCAAAGACCAATCAAAGAATCCCATGTTACCCTATGGGAGGGTGGTGAGCCTAGGGTTTCCACTGTTTGGGCTCTGAAGGCTTACATGGCAATATGGAGGAAGGAGGGAGGCCCTGCTTTTGTGCATGGGGCTGGGAGTCCCTTCATGGCATGTCAACTTGTTATCATGTTGTGATGGGGGCTGACGAGATTGGAGCTGCCAGCCCATGGATTTGGTTCTCACTCCTTCACAACAGGCAGCAGCACAAATAGCTTTGGAAGCAGGCTGTCCAGGCAATCGGGCATTGGAATTCTAATTCATACTAAATGCATTAATCTGTTGGGTTCTCATTTCAGGTGCTGGATAGTCAGCCATGCAGACAAGGGTCTGGATCTGCAGGCACAGTATTGTCTTTTGGGCACATAGGCATGTATCCAAGTCACCTGAGGGCTGGGATTTGGTGGTGAAACAGCAATTAGTTGGCATGCATGGAGGGGAATGTTATGGGATCAACTGATACCACTGTTGTATGCTGCATGAGCCCATCACTGACCATCATATATATATATAATTGATACACATACAAGAAAATGAGTTGGGGACACTTAAAGGGGTGGAATTAATGCTCTGAATAAGGAAGGACCTGAACCAAATCCTGGAAATTTTTCCAGGCCTTAACATTGTCTGGTCAGATATGCTTCAATGTAGGGGCTGGTAGGAAGCCATGAACCCTTCCGCAGTGGACAAGACCAGGAAATGCAAGAACATGGAGGGGCCGAATTCCTAGTGCCTTTGGGTGGGATAGTAAATGTTACATTCTAGCAAGGTCTATAGGGTGCCATAGTTATTTTGGGAGACTGGTGTGCAACACTCAGATTCGGGTGCTGTCATATCAAAGAGGGCACTGAGAGATGTCTGGGCATCTGGCTGCATGTGAAGAGGAAGCAGCCAAACTTATGGCTGGCGCCTCCTTGTGGTGGATTTTCAGTGCAGGTACCCCATAAAAAAGCCACAAAGTAACAGATAAATGGCTTGGGGAAAGGACTTGAGGAGAGATGCTTGATAATTGAGCAAGCTGGGGGTAACTGAGGACTCCTATGATTGGTATGGCATGGAACCAGTTCCCCAACACTGTAGTCCACTTTACTCTGTCTAGGAGGGGGGTGGTTTGTAAGACCAAAAGAGATATTGCAACGAATGCCATAAGAATATAAGTGGATGTTGTGAAGACCAATACTTTAATGGGGTTCAAGACAGAACTAGATAAATTCATGGGGTTAGGTTCATCAATGCTTATTATCCAGGATGGGCAGAAATGGAGTCCCTACTCTGTTTGTCAGAGGTTGAGAATGGGTGAGAGATCACTTGTTCTGTTCATTCGCTCTGGGGCACCTGGCATTGACCACGGTCGACAGACAGGATACTAGATTAGATGGACCTCTGGTCTGACCCAGTATGGCCACTCTTATGTTTTTATGAAATTCAAGCATTTTTTGTTTATTTAATTTACCTTTATAAGAGGAAAAAAGAGTGATTGGTTATACACTCTTGCTTTTCTTATAAATCTGTGTGGCTAAGGAAGACATTTCCCATCTATTAACACAGAGTGTCCATACTAATAAATGTTAATGTTCAAAAAGAAAGCTCTTTTGGTAAAGCTAGCACACAGCAGTTACAATTGTACACTTGCATTAATCTCAGTTCAGACTTCTTTTATTTCTTTTCCTTGTGTGTGAATAAGAGTACGATTAGATTACGGTTATGAGCAAAGGTTCTATTTCTGAATAACCACAGTAACAGAAGCTATTTCCATGGTAACATAATAAAAGAGTAGCCATGATGCTTATGGAGATTATTACAGGCAGACAAACCAGACGGCTGAGTAATTCTGTAAGGGTACATCTACACTGCAACACTATTTTGAAATAACTAGCACCATTCCAAAATAACTTAGTCCACATCTACACAGCAGGCAGTTATTTCGAAATAGTGTCAAAATTCTGTCAAGCTGAAGGACTTCTTACTCCGACTCCTGTAACCCTCTTTGTACGAGGAATAAGGGAAATTGGAGGAAGAGTGCTCTATTTCGAAATAAGTGCTGTGTAGATGCTCCCTATTTTGAAATAAGCTACGCAAATTGACATAGCTCAATTTGCTATTTCGAGCTTATTTCGAGTTAAGCCCAGCTGTGTAGACTGACCCTAATGACCAGTAAAATCAACTGATTTCAACTAAAATAACAAAAATCCTAGAAGTCAGCTCTTGCAAAAGTGGATTGATAATGAAGCTTTACCTAATGTTTGATTTTGGTAAGCATTAATGACGACTCACTTATTGCTAATGTTCCATTTAATCAAAAATCTATCTGCAGGTACATCTTTAATTGCCCTCTATCCCTCTCCTCCCCCGCCCAAGCACCAATGGGTGAGGAAATTTGATGGGGCTGGCAGTGAAAGGGAAACAGCCCCAGCAGTAAAGATGATATTAGCCAAGGGACAATAGGCAGTTCCTCCCCTTGCGAGGCTCTGGCACCCACTGAGGGAAAGAGGTGATGATTAGCTAGCATTCCTGAGACCCCAGGATTTAGATCAGCACAGGGGCCATGTGGAATCTTTTTCAGCTACATTCCAGCAATCCACTCTACACGCTTGAATTAGGAATGGAGACCCGGCCCGACAGATCCTGCAGGGTCTAGCCAATCGCCTGCTTAGGAGGTCAGGAAGACATTTTTTCTCCCTTGGGCAAACTGGCAGAGGACCTGAGAGTTAATGCCTTCCTTGAAGCACCTTCAGGCCATGGTGAGTTAAACAGAAACATGCTAAGTTACTGAACTGGAACAGTTGATTTGTCTCCGCAGCTGCACTGGAAACCGGCTGCATAAAAGAATAAAACAAACTGTTTCCAAATGATAAAAAGCTAGAATTTTTATAATGGGTCTTGGACTCATGTGACAGGTTGGGACTATTTGGCTCTTGCAAGCTGAGGCTTCATCCTGCTGCACTCTTTGTCTCCTTCACAGACGGGAGGGTGCTAGGATTCAGAAAGAGCTGAGTTTTGACAGGGAAGGTAGTCTGCAGATATCCTATCCCATGTTATGGGTTATATGGTACAGCGCCCTGTAACCCCTGAACGAGCTATGGCTTCCTATGGTAAGGAGCCCTGTAACCCATGCACTGGAACCAATTAAATGTCTGATAGAAAAGAGGATGGGTGATGGGGAGGGGGAACCTCTCTCTGTTATAAAGTATAATAAAAGTTGTGGTCTGCCACCTAATTCCATGTGTTATGCTAGCAGACCTAGTCATCTAGAGCTTAGTGCATGAGCTTCTATTATATGAACTAAAAGCCACCTGGCCATTAGCTAAGGCTGTAGAGCTAACTCATTCTCTCTGTAAGTGATCTAGGTGCCATTAAAATGAACAATATACCACACCCAGACAGTATGTGGGTTACATGTGTATGTGTCTGTCATTTTGCTGCTGTGTCCACATCAAGGCATATATGTTCTTTCCACTCAGATACAAGTACACAAAATCTATTGACTCTATTGAAAGCCACGTCCCCACAGCGGATGGAAGTATTTGGCCTCTGGGTCATATGAAGATTTTCCTTTGCACAGAGGCCAGTTTTAAAAGTTGCAGTAAGTTGTACTGTACAATTTGTAGCTTTTTTTTAAAAAAAGCAGTTAGTTGTTAACTTATCAATGCATCAATTGGTGGTGAGCAGTTATCTGAATTGCACAGGTCTGCATAACCATGAAGCCTCTCAAAGCATTTTATCCTGGCAACATTGCTAAAACGAAGGACAGTGATTTCTTAACCCAGAATACATCAAAAAAAAAATCTAACACACAGTACTACACATGGATTCTTAATCACCAGAGCTAATTTTCTTAAATACTTTAAATACAACATTTTTCATAAAAGAAATGTTAAAATATATGGTCTTTTCTAATACTTAAGCCTTCAAGTCCCTTGAAATGCTTCTGAGATGTAACAGTTAAGCACATAAGAACAGCCGTACTGGGTCAGACCAAAGGTTCATCTAGCCTAGTATCCTGTCTTCCGACAGTGACCAATGCCAGATGCCCCAGAAGGAGTGAACAGAACAGGGAATAATTAAGTGATCCCTCTCCTGTCACCCATTTCCAGCCATTTTCAAAATATTATTAACAAGGTTTGTGAGCCATGAGATATTTGTCTTGGCCTCAAGCTGGGAAAGCTTGCATACTTTTTGTTCAGAAATCCTAATGACCTGGTATTATTTTTGACATCCTTTTCAATCTGAAATAGTTCTGTTTCATAGCTGTATTTTGTTAGCTATACCATCAGTCCCTCTAGCACTTGCATTCTGTCCTATTTCTCTTTCTCATTATGAATCCCCATTAGTGATAATAGGAGTCATATATGAGCACAGAAGGATAATGGATCCCTATATATAGGTCAAATATGAGCAGTTCATACTGAGTCAGCAAAATTAATGCCAGAAATGTAAGATAATTCATTTGCATAAGCCAATGTCAAGATGTGAAAGTGCAATGGATGAATTCACACACTGCATGTGCATCTATTGTGCTTATTTTGGAAGCCACTACTGTGTATGTTTGACGGATAAAAATAATCTGCAGATTTGAGAATTC
Source organism: Rafetus swinhoei (assembly GCA_019425775.1). NCBI lineage: Eukaryota > Metazoa > Chordata > Testudines > Trionychidae > Rafetus > Rafetus swinhoei. The sequence goes on along the minus strand of CM033439.1, from coordinate 30,682,010 downwards.
TTCAGTGGACTGTGACTCCAGCCCAGGGAAGCTCAGAGTCTGAAGAAAAATATTAGATTCCAATCCAGCAAACACAACTACCAGCCATGTGAATGCCAGTGGGGGCACTTAGGGCATGTGTACACTGCAGTGTTATTTTGAAATAACTGATGTTATTTGGAAATAACATAGTCCATGTCTACACTACAAGCAGTTATTTCAATATAATGTCAAAATTATGTCGAGCTGGAGGACTTCTTACTCTGACTCCTGTAATCCTCATTTTACAAGGAGTAAGAGAAGTTGGAGGAAGAGTGCTCTTTCTTGTACTTCCTGCTGTGTAGACAGCACCAAAAGCCGAAATTAGCTATTTCAACTTAAGCTACACAATTGATGTAGCTCAAGTTGCATAGCTTATTTCGGCTTTAGCCCTACTGTGTAGACATACCCTTATAGTGGTAAGCACAGTTGCGATGACTGAAGCTATGAGTTCAACTGCAAAAACTCAGTGCAAGTTCATAAGATGTAACAATAACCTGCAACAACAAACATAGCTGGGGAAAGGAATGCAATAATCCTAAATAAAAAGGAGAAAAACTGACTACTGGAGCGACTGCTACCTCCTCAACTCCTCAGACATCTGCTGGGATCCCAGACCCGTATTATCCTAATTCTGAGAGATGTCCTGACCAGGCCAGAGAGAGGGGCACAGATGACACTACCACTTCCGTCGGCTCCAGCTGAAGCCCAAACACCCAGCTCGGATGAAATGGTATTAGACTTTAACAACAGCAGCAGCAACAACTCCAGCCCGTATCAGCTAACTTCTCTTTATCCCCAAAGAACAGTTATTACAGTCTTTGATGCCATCTCAGAGGCTGTCAGACACATTTTTTTTCCTTCTAAAAGCTAAAGGGAAAAGGAACAAGGGATGTTGTTAAAATGAGAGCATATTTAATACTTTACCTTTCCAATGCTACAACTTGTTTCCCTCTTTTCTTTATCTTTCATAAAAAGTTAAGATTTTGTAATGCTATGTTTGCCTTAGTGGTATGCAGGCCAAGGTCTCTGTACACCAAATGCCGGTGCTTGTTTAACATTGTTTAATGCTGGACAGTGACAATGACCATTAGCCCATATATTCCATTTGAATTCAAAAGCACTACATCCAGCAGTATCTCTTGCTTTGCAAAGTGTCCTAAATACAGGTCTACCTTGCAGATTAGAACTATTCCCAATATGTGTCAGAGGTACCGTTTTAAATAATACTTTTCTCTTACATAGCACTTTATCAGTTTCTCTCAAAGTGCTATACAATCCTTGCTGCATTTATCCTCACAACAACCCTGTGAGATAGGCAAGTATTATTAATGATTATCATAGCAATCATCACAAATTAATAGCAATAATGACAATAACAATAATAAAGCAAAATTATTATTTATGACAGGTGACAAGTTGACTCATCAAATATAGTCAGCAGCTGTGCAATGATCAGTCACAAAAGCTAAACAACCTGCCTGAATCCTGACCCTACCTGGAAGGACCAGTTCTTGAGTAAGAGTATTTCATTCTCTGTGTTCATTCAACTCTTAGCCTCTGCTAAGGCTTTGGAACGGACACAAATTACTGGTGAAACACCCTATATCCATTACCAATCATAGACATTGAAAAAGATCCTATTTACACATTTATAAGGTCCATACTAACAGCTTAGATGCAGCTGTCAGATTTGGAGGTTAAAAAGTCTCACCTATATTTTTAAAAGTGCAAGAGCACTTTTGTACAAATGAACTGCCCATTAGGCTGTGCAAGTGCACTTCCCTGTGCAAGTTCAAATTCTTAACTTGCATACCTTTAATGTGCACATGTACATAGTTTATGCACTCTTTTGCACACACGGATTTTAAAAACATTATGATTATGTGGTTGTAAGCCATTCAAAGTTGCATCCATTTCCATAAAGGATATTTTTACAATAAGCCAAAAAATAAAGTAAACATAAACATTCAGGACCAAATGTTCAAAAGCTGGTGTCTACATTGGGCCTTAAGGTATTTATTTGCTAGAAAAGAGAGAAACACATTCACTCGGGAGTCTGGACAGAGCTGAAATGAGGATGTGCGTGTATAACATATATGTGTTCAAAGTTTGCATTCAGTATTCGAAAATTAGGCCTTCTGAGTATTGTTAAAATTCAGAAGTGTTCTGAAGATCAGAAGTAAGCCTGAAACACTGCCTTAATCTTTCATTATTTTGCTCAATAATTGCAACCATAGCTTTTATTTTGTAACCTCTAAATACAAAGTGATTCTAAAATACCTACATTTCTGCTGCAATATCAAAGCACAATTAGATAAAAGGAAACTGCTTCAATGCTGCCAAAAGTAAAAGGTACATGGGACAAAACACATTAGTTATTGCCCTCTGCACATGATGCATGCATATTTAAATACCATCATATTTAAATACCATCACTTAAAATTATCATCCCACTCTGCATCAGCAAAAAAGCAGCAGAGAAGTGTTGAAGAGTGAAATTTTAGCTTTGACTCTTTTTTAGCTTCAGCATTACGTTTGGTGAATTTAAATCAGGCTGTTAATATTATTTAGATGATTGTTGTGCCCTAGTTTCCACAGCCACAGATTAAAGAACTTCATTTTTTAGGCAATTACTATGTAGCTAATGATTTATTTTACCTGATTTCCTCCCATGCCATGGCAGTTGAATATACCCACTTTTTCATTTTCCTTGAGGCCCATGTTATCCAAACATTGGTTGGTCTCAACATTTCTGATCTGAAGAAAACAAAGGTTAAAACAAGGGTGAAAACAAATGCAAGTAGTTAAAAGGAAGAGAAAAAGAAAATAAGCCAGAAGACACTGCAAAAAAACCTTAGGATTAAATTGGTAACAGATGCCCTTTGAAAAATACACCTCCAAACCTCACTTTGTGTGTGAAAAGTAGGTAACTGCATGAGCAACGAAGCCATCTGAGTGTTCAGTTACATGACCCAGATGCACCAATATTTCAACCTGAAACGTGTATGTATATTCCCAACTTTGAACAACGAACATCTCTTAGCATGTGAAAAATATCACAAAGCAACACACCACATTTAAATGGTTTGTATACATAACTGCATACATAACAATTTACCTCTCTTATGTCACTGGACTGTTTCGTCTTAGTTATCTTATAAAATATGACCTTTCCTGCAGAAAGTGATATGGGACAAAATAATTTGTCTTAAAAATTTGTTAAAAGGATGATGCTTACTGGGTAACAAGTTACCTGTTCACATTCCTAGATCCAACCCATCACAATAAGCCCAGACATCAACTTGGCCTCTTCAGGGACAGGTTGCTCTGGTGTACATGGAAACAAATAATCTGCTCTACAGGTAGAACCTATGGTTTTGCTTGAGGGATTGAGTTCATTTACAAGAGAGTACAGGTTGGACCTCCCTGGTCCAGTACCTTCGGGCTCTGAGTGTTCCTGAACCAGGAAGTTTTCTGGACCACGGGAGGTCAAAGCTCCCCTGCTCGCTGTCATTGTCTCTGCATCTGCAGTCCATAAAATGGGGATTGCAGTACAAAGTCTGTAGCAGACTTCATGTATGATTCAAATGAAGGGAAAGGGAAGGTTCCAGGACTAGGCTGTTCTATTATTAAAAAGCAGAAGCAGCTTCAGCAGCTGGAGACTGAGGACTACTCCTATCATGAGACAGGAACAGTTGGACAATCTGCTCTTCATCTGTGGTGAGGGAGAACCCTATTTCCCAGAGTTGTTGAGGAAGGCTGCCTGTCCAAGCTTTATTTACCTTTTCACAACAGCATCAAATTATTCACTCATATTAAATGTGTGATCCATTATAACAGTTAGATCCCCTTCTGCAGTGCTGCTGCCTAGCCAGTTCTGCATTTTGAATTTGATTTTTCTTTTCTAAGCATAGTACTTTACATTTTTGTTACTGAATTTCATTTTTTTTATTTCGGATCATTTCTCTAGTTCATCAAGATCATCTGAATTCTAATCCGGGCCTCCAAAGTGCTTGCAAACCCGCCCAGGTTGGTATCATCTGTAAATCTAAGTATGTTCTTTTATCACACTGCTGGGAATAGCAACAGCTGTGTGCCACAGTTACCTTTCTACTTGAGCAAGAGTAAGTATTGGTGATCAGCTTGCGTGTCAGTTCTCTGCCACACAATCTCCCTCACCAGCAACCTTTTTAGGGGCTCTCCTGGCCCAAACCTTGCCTAGCAGGTAACAGTCAGTGAACTCCAGGTCTACCAAGCTCCTTGGGTAGGTTTTATGCAGTCCCAGATGATGGGTTCACTGTTCAGGACATCATTGCTTATTCATTTAATTACGGTAAATATAGCTAGAGCCCCGGAAATCTGTAGATATCTGCTTTGTATCTGCAGATAGTTTTTGTGTCTGTGGATACCAATTTTGTATCCATGCAGGGCTCTAAATATAGCCTTCCCTTCAAACAAAGCACTGAATTGGTTTAAAGTAAAAAAGTTCATTAACAAAAAAGCCCTGATTAAGTAATACCAAGTAAAAGGAATGAAGATAGTGATGTCACAAGCAAGTAAAAGAGAAAACATGCATCCAAAAGACTAAAATTTAATTTAGCGAGGTACAGTCTTTTTTCAAGATGGTTTATTTCACCCACAGGTTCCTTTCTGCCTTTTAACCGACCAGCTTAGCCAGGAGCTATGGCAAATCAAATTGCTTGGTTTCTTTGTCTCCTAAGGTGGAGAATAAAGATAGTCTGTCTCTCAGTCTCTCTCTATCCCCCCTGCCTATATCCTTAAAGGGATTTTTTGTCTTACAAGTCAGGAAGGGCTCTGGGGATTCAGTCTCCTGTGCACCTCTCTGGGACAAAGGAGCCTTGTGAAGTCTCTGCATTTCAAGTTCAGGATTACAATCGGTTTAGCTTGATGGCTTTGTTTAAACATATTCCTTTGTCTAGGTCAGACCTGTGGATCATTTTTACCTAGGCTAGGCTATGTGGCCTTACACATATTAGCAACACCATACCAAGGGAATTCATAATTCACATATAACATTTACATTTTACAATGACAATGACCAGCACTGTCATTCCACTTTATCCGGCACTGGTAAGGCCAAATCTGAAGTACTGCATCCAGTTCTGGGCCCCCCGCTACAGAAAGGATGTGGATGCATTAGAGAAGGTCCAGCGGAGGGCAACCAAAATGATTAGGGGGCTGGAGCACATGACCTACAAGGAGAGGCTGAGGGATTTGGGCTTATTTAGTCTGCAGAAGAGAAGAGTGAGAGGGGATTTCATAGCAGCCTTCAACTTCCTGAAGGAAGGTTCCAAAGAGGAAGGAGAGAGGCTGTTCTCAGTGGTAACAGATGGCAGAACAAGGAGCAATGGTCTCAAGCTACAATGGGGGAGATCTAGGTTGGATATTAGGAAAAACTATTTCACTAGGAGGGTGGTGAAGTACCGGAATGGGTTACTTAGGGAGGTGGTGGAATCTCCATCCATAGAGGTTTTTAAGTCTAGGCTTGATGACAAAGCCCTTGGCTGAGATGATTTAGTTGGGGTTGGTCCTACTTTGGGCAGGGGGCTGGACTCAATGACCTCCTGAGGTCTCTTCCAGCCCTAGGATTCTATGATTCTATGTCTGCTTTCATATGATACATCACAAGGCATATTTTGTACAACTATTACTGCACTAGTGTGTAGGCTGTGAATACAGAGATGCCTACAGTCACAACTCTCAATTCCATCCAAGTCAAGTCAATAATGAAAATATTCAATAGTACTGAACCCAGGACATACCCTCCTCAGCATTCAACTTGATACGACCTCCCAGTTTAACAGCAAACTATTGATAAGTACTCTTTTAGAATGTTTTTTCAACCAGTGGTAAACCCACTTTACAGTAATTTGAGCTAGGCCCTATTTTTATTGTTTGTTTACAAGAATGTCATATGGGACTATATCGAAAGCTTTCTAAATTTCAGGTGTATCACATTTACTGCTTCACCCTATCCATTATCTCATCAAAGAAGGAAATTAGATTGGTTTGGCATGATCTGTAACAGAATAGATTGATTTAAACTACAATTTACATATCACCAAAAATCATTGATGTAAATCAAGTTCCCACTGATACTACAGATATTTCTTGAAACAAGGATGTAAATCTGATCACTAAACCATGTTACAGTTCAGTACAGCATTTTACAACATCTAAGAGGGTATACGTTGTGTAATTCTTTTAGATAACTTGATTTTGATTAACACACATTACCTGTATCAAGCTGCAGATGTAGCATCAGCACATGTTTATGAGATTGTAAGTGTAGGTTTAGCATGTTTGTGATAAGATTTAATTGTAACTTATTTTTAAATTCGAAATTTTAGTATTTTATTGATGATTTTTAAGAAAATAAAAAAATCCGGTTATAATAAAAACAATGTATCTGATTTTTTAGTAATTTGATCTAGTATTTCCGAGGTATCAAAGTTAGGTCGATAATTCCCCAGATCCTCCTTTTCTTCCTTTTTGAAGAGAAGAAATGTTTGTCCTTCTCCAGTGTGCTGGATCTCACCTGTCCTCCAGAAGTTCTCAAAGATAGTCAGGAATGGTTCAAAGATTGCTTCAGCTAGCTCCTTAAATACTTTAGAGTGAAATTTATCAGTAATATGGATGTGAATAATATAACTCACCTAAATAGCCTTTAACCTTCCTGTGTTTTGGCAAGGGATCCTCCCCCATTGTTGTTATTAATTGTGTTAAGCATTTCATTACAATTAACATTTTTGGTGAAGACTAACACCAAAAAGCCATTAAGCACATCAACTTTTTTGGTTTCATCCATTATTTGGTCTCCTTCACCATTACATAATAGATGTATATGGTTCTGTGTCTTTCACTTCTGCCCTTTTCAAATTCCTTGTACTATTGACTGGTTTATAGGGGCAAAAATCCACCTTTGTTGCTCAGCTGGCAGCCAGCAGCTGAAATTGACAAGCAAGAGTTTTAGTTCACAGATGCTGCCTGACTTTTTCTTTCTGTTTCCATAGAAACCAAGGCCATATTGGTGAAAATAAGGTGTTTTAATAACTATTTTATAATTTTCACGTATCTGGGTTTGCCATTCTAACATTCTCTTCCAAAACCCTATTATTTCATGCCTATTAAGTATGTTTTCTCTGTGATATTTTTTTAACACTGTGTTTGGCTTACTTTTTAAATAGTTAGACTAAAAACCCTTCTGTGGTTTTTACTTTGCATAGCAATTCTGGATTTTTATTATGTTGAGGTTATTTACCTGAATGTAGGAAAAACACAATTCCTTTTGATTGCTGGGCTAGCAATAGTTATCTTTTCACACAAGTATTTAGAGCTTTAAAAATTCAGCTCAGATAAATAATTTTAAATAGTACATTATTTGACATTTAAAGAGTCCTCTGCACTTTTCTCTATTTAAATCTGCTATTTGTTAGGAATATTTGTGATATTCAGCAGTAATCTGCACTACCAGATGAGAGGGCATAAATAAACCAACCAATTTGTCATAAATGATCTCAGTTATATTGCTCTATCCATAATCATGTACATACCACTGGAAACCATGTTCTCCAAGTAATGCACATTATTTTCACTTTTAAAATATTAGTCACAAGCATTATTTTTTCAACACTGTATCCAATTAAAAAGATAAATCTTTTGGTATGAACATTTATGAAGAGATTTCCCCTATGCAGAATACAAAAGAAAAGCAGCATGTTTAAAATAAAAAGATAGATCAGATGTGGGGAATTATTTCCAATGATTTAATTGATAAAGCTGCAGAAACAATTCACTTTTTTTAAAATTTAACCAAAAGAAATAATTCATACCTCACCAAGTGAGTAATAGCGTCTTGGAATCTGAGAGTCTGGATAGATGTTTTCTAGGTACCATGAAAACGGTTTACACTTCAGATTTTCTCTTAGTGCTTTTCTGACTGATACATCGCCATAATCCACTTTGACAACACCTAGAATTTTTCAGAGAAATACATAATTAATGTATAGATTCTTTACAGCTACACAAAAATATCACTGATCATTTTATCATTTTCCAATTTGTATAATTATAGCTCGACAATATACAATTCCATGTAGCAGCTGTTACAACGAGATTTTTGCTGCCATCGGCAATAGCAAATTAAAGACTAATAAAAGCAATATTATTCTATTTATAATACATTAACATAGAAAAATATAGCCATACAAATATCTTGATTCTCATGTTGGACGTTTCATACCATGTGTCATTTATTAATCTAGTGTCTTAGAAACAAAGTTAAATAACTGTTTCATTTTATATTAGAAGATTTCAAAGCAGGTAGGCTATGTCTAAATGGCCCCCGTTTTGCGCAAAAAATATGCATAATTAATGAGGCTCTATTTTTGCGCAATTTTTTCAGGAAGAATGAATCTTGCACAAGAGGGTTTTTTGGCACAAAAATGGAGCCTCAATTATGCACGGCGATATTCCACGCTTCTCCTCATTTGCATATTTATTGCGCAAAACAGGTGCAGTATAGACAAAGCCATAATGTTTAAGTTCTGTCATTCACACTGTTCCCTTTTGCATTTACCATTGGTTCCATGTGCTTTGATTTTTAAGAAAGAAAGAAAGGAAAGAAAGAAAGAAAAGAACTAGCTAATTTTAAGTGCCATTTTAACAAGCATCTTGCTGGTGTGTCCAAATTTAATAAATTGATTTGAGAAAAATAACTCGAAAGGAAGATGGGTTGTTTTAAAAAAATAAGTTCATTGTCTTTAAAAATTAGTTTGTTGTCTTTAAAAAATCAACCGACTGTCATACAGAACACACTGTCTTATCACACGTATGGAAGTAACAGTGCTGCTTTTTTCCGATCAATTTTGTTATTTCTGTGGGAGAAAATCCTGCCTTTCCTTCCCTCTACTGTATGGGTGCATACAGCCTATGAGGCAGTGAAAACTAATGCTACACACCCGCAATACAACAACCAGCACAGTTCAGCTAGTACAAACAGTTTCATAATTTATTCTTTATAAACCAACAGCAAATTACTACCCCCAATGTAAAAGAGAAACAAGGAGGAAATTGTGCCTTATGGAAGTGCTCCAGAGACACAATGCCTCATGGTGCTGCTGTAGTGTGATATAGTTAAGGCTCATCCATGAGTAAGGTGCAATGTTTACTAAAATAAATACAGGTTGAAGCTCTTTAGTCTGGTACTCGTTGGTCTGGCAACAAATGGTCCAAAATGACCATTTTAGTTTGCTGGATGTCCACTTCTCACAGGTGTGGCCATGTTTCCCGTGGTCCCATAAAGTATGCTTACAGCCACCAGTCCTGGCTCTTAGTGGTCTGTGCTGTTATTTAGCTCTAGTTTACCCTTAAATATCTTCTAAGAGCCCAATAAGCAGTAAAGTGTTGGTAATGCTACTAGACAATATTGATGTCCCATGGTTCAACAAATTCTCTGGTTGAACACTAGTCCCGAGAGTGCCAGACTAGAGGGGTTCAACCAGTACAATCAGTATACAATCTGCTTTTCTACACTATGAAGTTTCTTTCTTCTTACAGTCAATATATGCTCAAAAAGTTATGTTCTCAACAATCTTATTTGCATTTTATTTCCATTTTTCTGATTATGGGATTTGACATTCCTCCTCAGTTTGAGAAATTACAACACACAATTTATCCCATAGCCACTGAAATCACCTCCTTGACATTCCTACTTCTTAAATATTTCATTTTTTTGTTTGCCATTTAAATCTATTATTCACCATCTCTTTTCCTTTGTTTGGCTGTTTCTAAAGGACTTTTCTGAAAAGAAATAAAATGGACCAATATTCTCCAGAGAATCTGTCATTACATATAGGGCCAAATTTTTCCTCTCAATTATATTTGTGTAAATCCAAAGTAACTCAGTTTGATTCAATTACTCCAGGATAAGATGAATTCAATAAGATTAAATTCAATAAGGCAAGTGCAATGTACTACATTTAGGAAGGAAAAAATCAAATGCACAAACAGAAAATTGAGAATAACTGGCTAAGCAGCAGTACTGCAGAAAAACATCTAGAGCAGGTATGTCAAACTCAAAGCCTACTGAGGGCCGCAGAAATGAAAACTGATAGCTTTTAGGGCCACAGGGCCACCAAAGAAAATGTACTTTGTTGGAAAGTCATAGCTATTTATTATTATTAGATTATGTTTTAACTATTTTATAATATTGCAATAATTTGATGTGTAAAATTGTTATTTGCTCGTATTAAATAATTTTAAAATTAATTTAACAATTTTTAATGTAAATATAAATTTAAGGTACTTTTAAATTTTGTATATGATACATAACTGTTTTGTTGAAATAAAAACAAGTATAGACCATGGTTAATCAAATAGAACAGGCTTCTTTGAAAATTTCAGATACTTTGTAAGTTTGAGATTTTGCATAAAGATATAATTATTCATGAAGTTGCAAAAAACTGACACATTAATTTTATATCAATAAATATACATTTTGTGATTTTATTTGGGAATACATAAATAAAAAACAAAATATTAACAAAATAACCTCTTCCTCCTCCCCAGAGCCAGGGACTCCCATACCCCCGTTCTAACCCAATCCCTCTCCGCTCTCCCAGAGTCGGGCCCCCCCCCCAAAATAATGCCTCTCTCCTGCCCCAGAGCCAGGCACTCCTAGCCCCCCCCAAACTAATGCCTCCCTGAGCCAGGAACTCCCAGCTCTCCTCCCCCCACCCCAACATAATACCTGGGTCCCGGAGTCGATGTTGCTGCCTGAGGTGCTGGGACGGCGTGAACACAGCAGCCAGCTTTGAGCGCCTGCTGGAGCGCCCAGCGCAGAGCACCCAGCCGGCCATGAGCATGTGCACAGAGCAGCCCGGCCCACCGTGAGCTGTTGCTGCAGTGCAGAGTGGCCTGGCCGGCTGTGAGCAGGCACTTGGACAAGTGCTCTGAGCGGCCTGTGGGCCGCACTTCATTCTTTTATAAAAATGTTCTGGCGGGCCGCAAAAATTTCGATTGCGCTGCATGTGGCCCCCCAAATACCAGTTTAACATGCCTGATCTAGGGGGTTACAATGGAAAACAAATTAAATATGAGTCAATCATGTGACACTACTGCAAAAAAAGGCAAATGTCAACACAGGATAGTGTTAACAGGATGTAAGAAATGGGAGCTAATTGTTCAACTCTTGTTGACACTGAGATCTCAGCCAAAGAACTGTGACCAGTTTTGGGTGGTACACTTTAAGAAAGATATGACGTTCAGACTTGAATTTTAAAAAGTTTCTATTCATTATTTTATTTGATAATTGCCTCACTCCTGCATGTATATTTGATTTGAAAATTAATTAAATTAGTTTTGTATTTTGTTCTGAAAGTACTAAGACTTCTTGTCATTCTTGACCGATCTGTTGTGTTAAACAAATTCTATAGTCCAGGGCCAGCACCTGTATTCCCCCACTAATGAGACTTGCTCTTCTGGTCAATACTTCCTTGGTTTTAATGGAATCTACCTGGTGTGGGTGGTCATAACTGCAGAGGGAAGGTATTCTCTCAGTTATCTAGGGACAAGTCCATGGAGGGCTTTGAATGTTAGGACTAAGCTCTTCCACAGGCCTCTGTATGCAAGAGGAATCCAATGCAAAGAGCATAACTTGGTGGAGATATGTTCATAGTGACCCATCTTGCTAAACTGGATTATTGAATTTTGAACCAGTTGATGCTTTGCTGAGTTTTATAAAAGGGTGGGCTGCTTCACTCCTAGAAATAATGAGTTGTAATATTCAAACCTAGTCATGTAGCCAAATCTATGTCTAATAGCATGGAATAGTATCTGGCCACTTATAGATGGATGTAGATTTTTTTTTTTTTGCCATCATGGCTATATTGATTTTGAGAGGATTCTGCATGGTCATCTCACACAGTTCAGATGGGGCCTAAAACAGAGGTTCTCAAATTTCTTTACAGTATGGGCCACAATTCAATAGAGATACCTGCCTTCCTATTACCATCAGAAAGCATCCATCTAGCAATGACAATAATTAATTATAAGTAAGGGCATTAACAGATAAGAACTCAAAGCATTTCAGATGAGTTATAATAAGCACTATGTGATCATGCAGAACTCTGCAGACTTTCAGCAAGGTATCCACAGCTCAGTTTGAGAACTTGATGCTTTCAAAACACAAAACAAATGAAGGGAGAAAGGAAATGCAAACGAGTAAGGTGACCAGATGGTGACTGGCTACAATCTAATAATATATCCCTCATTCAAATTAAAGGAATATAAAGATTGCCTCTAACTGTCTCATAATTTCACAGTACCTAATCTTTGATTTTTGTGTGTGTATATCATGGTAGATCTGAATGAGGAAAAGGCAGTGGTCTTATGAACCATATACAAGCCAGTGTTCTATATGGGCCAAATTCTGCCCTTGATGATGTGCCCATTAAGGTCAGTGAGAGAAAAGTTTACATCTGAGAGCAAAATACAGCCCTAATCTGATTTTCAAAACTTGCAAGTGTTTCTATAGCTTGTGATTTTTCTGTGATTACTACTCCCTTATTTTAAACTATTTCAGTTTGTTTACCACATTGCAGCCTAACATTGAAAAATGAAGCATTAGCCACTTGAACTGTTTGTTTATTTTTTTGTAGCACACAATAATCTGGATCTTCATTTTAAAATAACTATGCAATAGTATATGCTATTTTATTAACTGTCAGTGTATTGCCCAGTTGCATTTAATTTCCTAACTACAATCATCCATAAGCGACATTACCTACAGCAGACTGGCAATTACTGCAGCCTTTACATGTTCTCATATGACTATGTATGTCACTGGATAAGCTTCCTGAGAATGTCAACCTCAATAAGAAACACATTTGATGGTAGTTATTTTAGACAATGTAACACAAATTGGAAAAAGTAGTATAAATCTTTTCTGACTGAAATTTGATTTTAAAAAGTTGGCTGCATCTCTCTTGTTAAGCAAGAGGGCTATGTATGCTATTAATTGCCCAGTAGGGGATGTTAAGCATACATCTAATAGAAACCCCTTTTTGGAAATAAAGCATGCCATTCCTTTGATATGCCCTGTTACAAATGAGGAAGACTCCTAACATGGGACTTAGGATAGCACTTGTGGTTTTATGCTATTCCTTGCTAGGGGGGTAGCAAAATAATATTTCACCCGCTATAAACATTGTCCTGAGGGAAATACAAGCTGACATTCTTTCTTTTTTTCTACTCCCTTATCAAGTTGATTTTTTTTGCAGCTTTGTCCATAATTTGTCAAAGAGGATCACAATAGTAATCTAATGCCAGGCAATGTGAGTTCTGCTGCCACCCATCCCATGCCTCAGGGAAAGAATGGGAGAGAAGAATAATGGGAGAGAGCAGGTAGGCCATTCCAAGGACACTTGCTACATAGTCTAATTTGAGTTATTTTACAACAGAGAATAAAAAAAACAAACAGCAAAAACCGTGACTGTCTAAAGATCATGCTGAATTAGTAACTGACAATATTCTAGAGCTTGCTCTAATTTTATATGCAGTATAGTTATAGATGTATCTGTTCCACGATATTACAGAGATGCAGTGCATGAGGTAATATTTTTTTATTGGACAAATAAAAAAAGAAGATTGTGGCTCAAAAAGCTTATCTCTCTTACTAACAGAAGTTGGACGAATGAAATATATTGTATCAACCACCCAGTGTCTCTAATTTTAGATCACAGATAGCAGTGACTAGGCTTCCACTGTACCTTGTGGAAAACTATCTTTGTCTGTTTAACAAAAGTTTGATTCATTATCTTATTCTCAGTCAGAATCCCTTGGAATACCCCATCAATAAATCCTTTAGTATGTGCAGCCTTCAGATATTAGTAGATAGTTATTATAACCACTTGAGTCCTCATCTAGTCAAGATATACTTCTTTGTCCTTGTCTGAATTTCATCTACTCTCTAGATACCATAAGTTAGTGAGATGACTAGAACTGACTGGGGATTTTTTTTCCATTGGAAAATGCAGATTTGTCAACAATGAAACATTTTAGAAGCAGGCCAATGTTGACAATTTTTTATTTAGGAAAAAAATTACTAAACCCAATCCTTCAAGTAATCCACAAGCAGAACTCATTGTAATCACAGTGAATCATAGGGAACTAGTAGGAATGGGCCAAAAGATTAAAGACATATCAAATGAAGATTCAATTAAGCCATAATTGGTTATTTGAAGGAATTTTTAAGGAAAGGTCTCTTCTCTCAACAGAAATAGTCATTTAACTCGGACAATATGCCATCCATCAGGATATCCTAATAGCTGCTGATGCTACTGTATTTGAAAAACAAAAACTAGACATACAAAAAGTTATCCACAGTCAGCTAAAATGTTTTTAAAATTTTCTGTTCTAGATATATTAAATTGAAGCTCTGGTTTAACCCACGTTAGTTAAAACATATTAGCTAATTTTAAGATGTGTTAGCTTTTTTTCTAGTCTAGAGATCTCTGAATTGCAGATACATCGAATTACAATTCACACCTGGGTCCTACTCACTGTCAGAATCAGAATGGAAAAAAACTATTGAACAAGCTATGGAACAACTAGGATTCATCCTTGGAGATGTTCAATAGAAGTACCAGAATAATGTTCAGAGCAACTACATAGTAAGCCTAGTTGAAACTTTTCCATCAAAAGTTCTTTTACTGAAAAATGCCCTTTATTTCAAAATCAAAAGTTGCACAAAATATTAATATATTTCATGCTATGAAAGAAAAATCTGCTTTTCCTTCCAATATTTTGTTTTCCAAATTTTTTTATTAAAAGTGTAGAGATTACAAAAAATTGTTTGTTAAAATAGTTTTTTATAAACAAATATTTTCAATAACCATTTCAATAAATGTTTTGGATAGTATTTTTAATTATTTTAGGGAGAAATATTTTTAAAAAAGGCAGTTTTTGAACATGTTGAAACAAAAACAAACTAGAGCACTGTTGTGAAAATATGGTGTGTGTGTGTTTTTCTGGACTCTAACTAGCAAAGGTGTGATCCCCCAAACTACATTCATCTCTCTGAGGAAACCTGGGTAACACCCTACCCACATACAGTGTGGCTGTATAGGGATGCTACCAGCAGACTGGCCCATCATTGTGACTTCTCCCCTTTGCAGAGTACTGAATAAGGTCTAAAGGCTACAGTAGAGGGAAGCATTGGGAAAAGTCAGATGGAAACCATAAAATATGCCATCAGACAGGATCTGTGACCCTAACTCCTAAAGGTGGTACACAATGGGTAGCCATGCTGCACCGGCCTGCAGAATGGAACTGTAGCTGAGATGATTGTCCATGGGTGGGAAGGTGGCTATCCTGTGACTTCATGGCTCTAGTCTAGATCCAGATTGAGGGATACAGAGTTGATATTTACAGACATTGCATCCCTTGCCTGCATTAAAGCTCCATTTCTGAGAATGCATGTAAGTAAAGTGAATATTATCCAGCTAGGAGGTCATAAAAGCCTGTACAAGAAACCTTAAATAACATTGTACTTCTCTTACACAATTTAAAACATGCATCATGCTTTGATTATTTCTGTTTGCTTATTCGTTAGTTAAATCCCTCAAATAAATATAGCTCTAGATAGGTCAGCATTTAGAACAAAATGAAAAATCTAGACAATGTAGCATTTCTAGACGTACATAAATGCATTTGTGGATGCATTGAGTTGTACACTGTCCTTTACACATAACATCCAGCAGATGGAACTGTTTTCCCATTAAAAACTGAAGCCAGGTACTCAAAATTCATTAGAGGGATGGAGATGAAATACTGTCTCTGCTACTGGTAGATTATGCTGCTATATGCCCAAATCTGCAGATCTTACTTAGGCAAAACTGCCATTGAAGTCAATCAGATGAATTCTGCAGTCTTTATCGAGTCAAAATTTTGGCAAGAATTCTGAGTGAAAAATATTGGATCTGATCTTATACGTACCGCTAATGAGGCAACGAGTCTCTACTCAAACATTGTTCAGCTATTATAGGTGTAACCCATATAGAAGCAATGCCAATTATCGCAAACTTTAATGCAAACCTCTCAATATCTGATTATTTTCTTAAACTCCTGGGTCCTGGAATCATGTTATTATCTCTCCTTCCAAATTTCTAGCCATCATTGTTCTGGAGAAAAGCTCAGGCAAAACAAGAAGAATACAATTTTTAAAAAAATTATTTTTAAGCCAACCTTGCAGTTGTTTGTGGTTGACTCATAATATTTGAGTACTTAAGTTCCTTAAACTCCAGAATGTACCTCTTCATTTACATTAGATTTAGTTTGTTACAGACAGAAGAGGAGAAAGAGCAAGCACTCGTGTGTGCACGCATAGGGAGTCATGGTGAAAAAAAACAAATAAAAATCTTTGAGTTAACAACACGATGCTCATTGTATTCTCTTATGCAGAGAAAGCCCTGTAACCTCACATCATAACAGCTTTTATAGGAGAAAGAGGACTACGGTGTCCATTAGTGGTAGTTGTTTTTTATTAATTATTATTATATTTTACCCCAAGTCTGTAAATGGAGGACAGGAGAGAGGGAAGAGGTTCAGCAAACCAGGGTGTTCCATCCTCACTTCCTAGGACTTGCAGGGAGGGAAGGGGTGTGTGTGTGTGTCAAACACAGTAACAGAATCTACACAGTGGGGCTGGGACTGAGATTGCTTGAGGAGAGGAAGATAGCTGTGGGGTTGGAACCTGACAGGACCCCTTGCCCCAGGGTGATTCTCCTGGAAAGGTTATACACCTGTGATTATATTATCTGTTCTGCAGGACCTCTTTCATGACACTGAGCCACAGCACAACCGAATCTAGGGGGACACCCTGGTAGCCCAGCCCCTTTTTGAATTCCACTGTGGAAGCATACAGAAAATGCAGGGCCAGAATATGGACAGTGGACCTCTATGTGAATGGGTCCAAGCATCTTGTAGATCACCAAGTATCTTCCAGATTTGAATGTGAACAATTCCCACAGCCATTTGGAATAAGGGAAGAGAACTTCAGCAATGGACTCATGCAGTTTTCCTGCTGGAGGAGGGAGCAGCGTGGCCCTGTGTTACTTAATAACTGATATGAAAGTATAGTTGATATCATGACTATGGTTTGCTCTTTTTCCTGCGCCTTCGGTTTCCTGACTCTTGTCTATTTCATTATTATTTGCTCTCATTATTTTAACTGTAGATTTGTATTTACACAAACACACACAAACCATACCTAAATGTTGGTCAATAAGATCATAGATACACAATAAATATACAGCTAAATGTTATATAATGTTACTCTTGGAACAGCATCATTATATACAATTCGGTACCAGGGGACAAACTAACCACTGCATCTGGACTTCTCCCCCTTTTTTAATTCGTCCACTATTATTAAGAAAAATACTAGCAAATTGAGAAGAAAATATTGCTTTCTGCCCTATTGCTAAGTGTTCCTTTGTGGGATTGCAGTCAAAGCAAAGATATGAACAATGAAACATTTCTAGCTTTAGAACCCAGTAGCATTTTGATGATTCATTCTCAAAGCCAGACAAATATAAGAAAAAGAAATGGGGGGGGGGGGGGGGGGAAAGGGGAATCATCAGAGAAACTGTTATTCTGCAAAATAAATCCCTGCCAGTCAACTTCATCAGTTCTCTAGCCATTATACTTAGTCCATGATATATTTTCAGACAGTAGGACTCAGAGAATAATGAATAAAATTCCACAGAGGTACCCAAAATCATGAAAATCTGAACGGTCTTATATTATGGATTACCAGGGTTCTGGCTCCCCCCCACCCTCACTGCCCAAATTACAGAAGGTGAAGATAGAGTTCAGTCTCCACATCTGCTAGGTCATTAGTTTTCTCCTAAGAAAAAATGCCACTGTCCTCATCAAAATGTGGGTGAAATAGATGGGGGTAGAGCTGAAAGGCAACAGTCCCAGCAGCAAGGAAGGAAGACACTTACCAAGGGACAATAGGTACCTCCTACCCCAGGAGTATTTGGCACCCACTCTCTAGCTAAAGGAGAGGGGTGTCGATTTCCCAGCTCCCAGGATGTAGCCCAAGGCATGTGGAGTCTGTTTTGGCTACATTCTAGCAGCTCACACTATCCACTTGAACCAACAATGGGAACCCAGCCTGACAGATGCTGTAGGGTCAAGCTGATCTCCTGTTTAGAGGGCCAGGAAGGAATTTTTTCTTCCCAGGGCCATTTGGCAGAGCATCAGACAATTTTTTGCCTTCTTCACAGCAGCTGCAAGCCACAGGAGGTTAAGTAGGAACACACTTAGTATAATTTGGAGTTAATGGGGTAGAGTTGTTTACTTCTCACAACTTGGGGGTATTTTCCCGTGCAGTTAAAACTAAAGGTTCCGATAAGTAAGAGGCCTGGTATTTTGATGATGGGCCTTTGGCTCATGAGATAGGGAGAACTTGTAGCCCCTACCCTGCTGAATCCTCTGTTCCCCTCATGCCAAGGTATGGTGCTAGAACACAGAGAGAGCAAAGTCCTGGGGTAGGAGGGGGATAGGCTCAGGAGATATGAATTATATAGAAAGAAGCCATGTAATCCCAGCACTAGAACCAATTACAACCCTGGAAAAGGACATTATGGGTGATGGGGGGGCTAGCACCCCTCCCTTGTGACAAAGTTTAATAGAAATGTCAGCCTGCTGCTTAATTCTATGTATGTGGGTCTGTCCTCAACCGGTCACGGTGTCCACATCAATGCCAGTTAGGATCCATTCTGAAGGCCATTTTATTATGTGGAAATTTGTCCAGGAGATATATTTTAAAACTGACTTAAAGGGTTCATAAGGACATTTTCCCTCATTAATCTCTGAAAGGTTTAATGTTTCCCAAATAAGTCATTATCCTAAGATAACTTCCTTTGCAGCACACTGAGAGTCTTCTCTTTCACCTCAGAGTCCTTAACCCTGTGAGTCAGTTAATTAGCATCCGGTTAGTGTGTATTTCTTTTGCTGAAGTCCTGATTATACATGTTGAAACTCCCTTGTCAGGAAGCCTGGTAATATAACTACTGAAAGGCAAACTATCATTACGGTTTTTCACCTCCAAAACTATGCAATTAACTTTGACAACCAAAAAAGTCTTCAAAATGAAAATGGAATCGAGTCTAAGAGGAATGTTATGCTCAAATGGCTGAGCTGTTGCTTGTGATGTGAAATACTCTTTTCTGTAATTTTCTGTGCTAGATCAGAGTAGTATATTCTGATATGACAGAAGCATCTTAAGTGAGTTTAACCCAGTCTAATGGTAACATGAGGAGCTATATCACACTGGAAATGTGAAGTTTATCCCGTAGATTGTATCCTCACTGTCAAATTTATATCAAAACAGGAAAGGCTCATATTAGCAGCAGTACCAGCATAGCTCTCAGGCTGCCTCTGGGAAAAGATACAGATATAGAGTAGCTTTGCTTTAATTATATGAAACATCTGTTGATTGACACATTTAATATTCAATACTAAAAGAAAAAATATTTATTCTTTAAGATGTGGCAATATTTTGTGATGTGGCAGATCAGGGAAATGGTACAGATACAGGAGGAACAATACACTTTTCCAAGCACTCTTCCTGGATCAATGATGAGAAAGAAAATGAATTAGTCAGTGTCAGAAACCCCAGGTGCCAACACGCTTACTTATCTGTACCCAGAAATCATAATCCCTAAGCATTTTCTTACCTGAACCCACTATCATCTACTAATCCCACCTACCAGCTGAATACTTAAAGTGCAGTTTTGCTCTGAAAAGGAACTCTGTAGAACAAGTTGGACCTTGTGAGTTTACAATAGGTAGCTCCTGTCTCTGGGAGACTCTGGCACCCACTGACCAGCTAAATAAAAGTAATAATCTTATGTTAGTCATGTTACCACTAAACGGGCAAAAGAGTTGAGTGTGTAGATTGGTTTATCTTTGGAGTTGATAATTATTGGTGTTGCATGGAATCAAAAAGAGCCCATATTGATTTCCAGAGTTCAGGTGGAATTTGTAGGGGTGGCAGTTTGAGAGGCCTCTTGTAAATAAAGTGCAAATTTGATCTGGAAATCACCATTTTCACTTTTTGAGAGAGTCACTTTTCAATGTCAAACACATTCTGAAGAAAGTAGCTGGTTGTACTGGGGTTAAAGAGGGAAGGAGCATGGTTATCTGCCTAGTCCATGGAAAAGACAGGATTGTACATGTTGAACTTCTCTAAACCGGGGCTCTCTGGTCTGGCAACATATTCCAGGACAAGAGAGTCCTAGTGGAGGTCTAGTGGCTGGGAGCCCGGGAGCGGTGGGTCCGGTAGTGGGATTGCCACCCAGTGATACAACTGCCCAGCAGGGCTGGGAAACTGGGGATGGAGTTACTAGCCAACAGTGCAGCTAGGGACTCAGCAGTCCCTCTGGTGCCCAGAGGAGCTGCCCAGAGTAGTTGGGAAGCAGTGGGGCTGCAGACCAGCACCAGGCAGCAGCCTGGTGGCACAACTGAACCCCGGCCATGGGGCTGCCACCCGGCAGCTCAACTGCCCAGGGGGGACCGAGAGACACAGGGGCTACCCGTTGGGGCCGGGAGCCCTATGCAGGAAGGGGCCTGTGGAGGCGGGAGTAGCAGCAGGCAGGCCGTGACTGTGGGGCCATTGGCGAGGTGGGGAGGGGGAGCCCAGAAATGACCTCCTGCGGTTTGGCAAAATCTTTCATCTGGGAGCAGTCAGGTCCCGAAGGTGCTGGACCAGGGAGTTCCAACCTGTACTACTTTTTTTGTGGCTTAGAATGCAGATCTGTGACCCAGCCAGCCACTCTTGGGCAGAAGCCTTAATTTTAGGCAATTAAAAGCAAAATACAAATATTGGTGTTTTGCAGATGATACATTAAAGCTGAACACCAAGGAACAAAAGATGTTTGAATGATTATAACATTTTTAGATCACAAGCAATACAAGATAAACTTACATGTTCTTTTTATGATCCAAATCAGAAATACTGTCTCTCAACTCAAACACTATGTGACTTATAAGAACAACGTCCAGTTTCCGTTTCAATGAATGTTTTACACTGTGTCTTTTTAGATGGTGATCTGCTAATCACAGATTAACTATATTTCTCAGTGTGATTTCACTCACAAATTGAAAATTCTACATGCAATAAATACAATCAAGAGACAGTTTCTCCTTTTTATTGCATTAAAACAAAACAAAACAAAAAACTCAGCTATAAATACTTTTCCTTTCAGACTACCCAAACAGACTGGCATAACCAGAACTGCATCACATTATAAACATGTATGCTAGCATGCACGTATATATATATATATTTTACTTCAAGCAAAAAATTAATTTGTATTGATTTTGAGTAAAACTTTATATTCCCCTCTGCTCAATTTAAAACCAAGCTATTATGAATCAATACATTAATATCAGTGTGCACCAAATAATCAATTCTTGGAGATGTTAGGGGAAAATAGGAAAATAATTAAAGTGCAATAACTGTTTACATTTAAACAAGAAAATGTGAATAAAATGTGCTTGATGACAGTAGAGAAAAAGTATCACATGATCTGAACATAAAATATTCGAGCCTATAAAAAAGGAACAGTTTGTAAAAGAATGGATCTAAATATTTCCAAAAATAAAGCTGATTAGGTAAAACAGCAGATGATTTTCAAGTGGTAAGAAACTATATGGGATGGGACATTGCATTACATTTACTTTAGGCTAACTGGAATATACAGCAAATGGTTGGAAGGAGAATATAGTTTGAAACTTGTCTAAATGTACTGTTTTTTTGTGGAAACAAGAAGGCATAAACTAATTCATAATGATAAATATACAAATGACATACTGTGACACATAGCCAGAAAAAGTTAAGCAGCTTATAGGCTGACTGACCCAGAGTCAACCATTAAAGATACATGAGAACAGTATGTAAATGACAATTAAGACCATTCCATGTTAGGTAGGCTAGAACTTTGAAATGCAAACCTGTCTTGTTAGAGAATTAGATGTGCTACTAATTGTATGTGTTTACTTATAACTTGTGAGATTTTAGCCATGTAAAGAGACAGGTATATTATTATTATTATTATTGTTTTATGGCTGTTGATTCAGAGATCAAAAGGGAATATTAATATTTATTGGTGAGTCAAAAGAAATAAACTTCATTGACTATTTGTCTCTAATTTTATATTATATTATATTAATCTATGTAGCTAATTCCACTTTAAAGTCACCTTTTTTAGGTTGCCTATTTTTTCACCTAAGGACTTTGATCTGTCAAAAGGAGTCCTCAAACTGTGTAAAAAAACCCTTGGGTCATGAACCTTTCTTCTCAGATCTGCTCAAACTTCATCAGAGAAAGTTTGAGTCTGACAAAGTACCCCTGGTACCTCTCTGATACCAATCCTAAGCTGAAACACCCTGAATATTTCTGAAAGAACTCTTTGCAAATACAAAGCTCATCATCTTTACTATGAATCTGAATGTCAAGAATTGTGCTCCTGTCTGCATGTATACTGAGCTTTTAACCAATACTCTCTTTTCTTTAATACATCTTAGTTTAGTTAACAAACATTGACTGTAGCGTATATTTGGTAAAGTTCTGAAATATTATTAACCTGGGAAGGTAACATGTCCCATCCTTTGGGATTAGTAGAACTTTCTTATATCATGAATGCTATTTTAAGTAATTCTGATCATATTTGAGTTGGGTGTCATGGTGGAGACCTAAAGTTGGGTGTCTTCAAAGGAACTGTGCTGTTGGCTTTTGGGTAACCAGTAAGATATTAAAGTGGCTGTTTTGTGCTGGCCTGGTAAATTTAAGTATAGGTTGAACCGCTCTGGTTCTGACTACTGCTGAACCAGAGAATTTGCCAGATGTCAATAAGGCCTAGCAGCATTACCACACTTTTAGAGTAAATTAGAGTGAAATAACAGCACAGAATATGGAGCCAGGGCTGGTAGCTGTAAACAACTTTATGGGACCGCAGAAACTTGGCTACACCATGATAATTGGACTTGTGGTTAAATAAAATCATGCCAGACCATGGATGTTGCTGGACCAGAGAGTGCTGGACTAGAGAGGTTCAACCTGTACTGGAATATCTGCTAGGTTTGGAGATTGGCTGCTCCATTCTTTGCAGTTCACTCTGAGTGACCTCAGTAGGCCCCCCTGAAACCCCAGTCACACATACTTTTGGACAAAATACAAGGTGATGAAGATGGAGATCTTACTATTTATTACCATACTGCTTAGAGGACTAGGGCCCTGTTGTGCTATGCTTTGTACAAAGAGTAAAAGACAAACTTTGTCCCAAATAGCTTATATTTTATGAATCTCAAATGGAGAGTAAAGAGCAGGATTGGAATCTTGGGGCAATTTAACAAATTAAAGGCATCTGTACATACTTGATAACATTTATTATTTATGGTGAAATCTGGGCCCATACTAAGCAACTTCCTTTTCTAAAAGAGATGTATGTAGAAGTGGGGTGTGGGAGAATGGATATATTGATGGTATAGGAGTATGCCAAGTTTCTGGTGGCATGATTTTAGCATAGTTGCAATTCTCCATAAGTGGCTAAGGTACCAGCAGGTAATCCAGGTCATTATTCAAGTTGTTTTAAAAAAAAAAACATTTCCATTGTCCCAGGCCATCAGATAATCTGTATATGTCACATACTTTTCAGAAAATATTATTTAGAAATCTACTGGAAAGTTTTAAAACACTATACATAACACTAAATATATCTTTTTGTTAGTCTCTAAGGGTACGTCTAGACTACAAGCCTCTTTTGAAAGAGAGCGTCTAGACAGCAACCAGTATTTTCGAAAAAGAGAGCCGCTTTTTCGAAAGAGAGCACGCACCCAGGAAGTCTGGATGCTCTCTTTCCAAAAAACACTGTTTGCGTTCAATAACGCCTTTTTTCAAAAGAGCACTTTTGAAAAAAGGCATTATTCCTCATAAAATGAGGTTTTCCGTGGTCGAAAAAACTGCCGCGTTCTTTTGATTTAATTTTGAAAGAACACGGCAGCAGTCTAGATGCAGGTGAAGTTTTTTTTTTTTTTTTTAAAAGGCCACTTTGGGGGGGAAAAACCCTGTAGTCTAGACACACCCTAAGGTGCCACAGGACTACTCATTGTTTTTAAAACTTGTTTGACACTGATTTTCATATCCCTCTGTCTGCAAACCTATATTCAAAAGGAGAGGAAAGTTGACTCAAATGATCTTTAGAAACTAAAAAATTCTTATACCAGCTCTTTGCTTCATAACAAGTATGCTCATTTGAAGCTGTGATACATTCAATCCCACCAGAAAAAGAAGTGTCATATTCCACTGAAAGCATTTACAAACTAGCATTAGAAGCATTGGAAAGTTCCTATTTTTTTTGGCTCTACTGAGTCAAAATAAAATTCTGCAGCAGAGTAATCAACAAACACCACACTTTTTCGTTCATGAATATTTGTGCATAGATTTTGATTTGTATCAACTGGTTGTTATTCAGTAATATTTAATAGTGTCAAAGGTCAGTTTACAGGTTTGCACATGAAGAGCATTTACATCTTTGCTATTTGGCTGAAATGATTTCTTTTTCTCACACACGCACACACAAATAATGAGATGCATATATGTCTGGCAATTATTTTTTATAACCATGGAACATTAACTTCAACTCATCCTGCACACTGTATTCCTGGAAGTACAAAGGTGGCTCTGAGAATTAGAGAAATATTAATTAACCTGACTTCTATACCCTACACTCGAGCAAAATAAAAAAGAAATGTAAGATTTCGAGCCTTATCAAGTTACAGAAATACTAAAATAAAAATAGCACAAGACTATCAAGCCATCTGAGATAGAAATTACCATACTTGAAAAACAGAATGTCACCACAAATTAAAGTTGAAACAATTAGTTTGTGAGAAACTTACAGATCTTTAGAGAAAGATATTAAATTAGGAAAAAAACCAAACATGAAACCTTTGCTGCGTAGTGGTGGGGAAATAGCAGAAATCACTTCAAGGGAAAGATGAACAAATTTTTCCTATAATCACATGGCTCTGATGAAAATCCAGAATAACTTTGGTGAAATAACTCCACATTGCAATGGGAAAACAGTAGAATTTCACTTATATAATTTAAAAAATGGAAATGTCCAGTCCATTTACTAGTTAATGTATGATTAGTCCCTATAGTGTAATTTCTTTTCCTCCTATTGCGCACTCTATTTTCAAACTACATAAAAATGCATTAACAGAATATTCTTTAAGTTGAAAAGTCAAATACTTCAGTGTTAGGTAATGCCAAATTAATGCGTGCCCATGAAATCTAATTTTGCCCCTTGTGCGTCCATGAAGCAGAGGTCTTGTGAAAAAAAGTAGTGTGTAATCATGTAATTAGAGGCTATATGAGAATGCATACATGCAAGAACACAGAATGAGGGTTATACAGACAGCTATAAAGCTGGCATTTCCTAACTTTTTAGTGCTTGACTTTTCAATATTATTTTAATGTTGGGTGTTTTTTTTTAAGAATGTAATGCTCTGATTATTATGTACTACTAATAACCTCCTATCATGCATCATCTGTGATGTTTAAACTAGGGATGTGAAGGACTAGTCGACTATCGGATAAGCAAATGATTATCGGATAGTCGACTAGTTGCCTCCCCTGCTGCTTCTATCAGATAGAGGCAGCAAGGGGGGGGGCCGGGAACAAGGGGTACTTCAAAGCGGTAGCGCCGTGTGGAGCCCAGGATCAGCTGGGGACTCCGATTAGTCGATAGAGCACCTCCACCTTTGAAGTGTAGCAACACCCCTATGGCTCTTGCTATACTTCAAAGGCAAAAGCACAGTGTGGAGCTCCACATGGTGCTGCTGCTTGGAAATGCCACAAGGAGTCCAGCGCCAGGCTCCCCGGCATTTCAAAGCAGCAGCGCTGCATGGAGCCTGGGGTCAGCTAGGGAGTCCCTAGCTGATCCCAAGTTCCACGCAGCACTGCTGATTAGAAATGCTGTGAGGAGCCCGACGCCAGGTTTCCGTGGCATTTCAAAGTGGCAGCGCTGCTTGAGCCTGGGGTTAGCTGGGGAGTCCCCAGCTGATCCTGGGCTCCACACGTGCTTTGAAATGCTGTGAAGAGCTCGGCACCTGGTGCCCTAGGGCTGTTGCTACACTTTAAAAGCAGAGGCGCCCTATCGACTAATTGAATAGTCTATGCAAAATGCATGAATTATTCGATTAGTCAATTACCCGATACTTAACATCCTTCATTTAAACCAGTGGTCACCAACCAGTAGATCGGGATCTACCAGTAGATCTTGGAGCCTCTGACAGGTGATCCTAATTAGTTTGGCCAGGAAGCTATTAAGTGCTGGCACTTCAGTTGCCCCTCCACCCACTGTCATGCTGCTCTTACCCTCTGCCTTGGAGATGCCCCCTGGGAGCCTCCTGCTTCTTGTGCAGGGTGTGGGAGGGAGAAGAGGGGGGTGCTGATGTCAGGGTGTCTCTCCTCCCCCGACTCCTGTACTCCATCCCCTTCTCTCTGTGTGGAGATAGAGGGAGCTTGGCAATGCAAATCTCTGTCACTCTCACATGTTGTGTGTGTGTGTCTGTCATTCTCACAAACACAACACATACATGGGAGGTTGTTGTTACTCCTTTACTGCTTTCAAAGTGTGTTATTTTTGGTTTTTGACTGGTCTGTGCATTTCATCATTTTCATTTCTCTCTTAATGCTTAAACATAATTCTTTGAATAGTGAGTTCTAAAATGCCTAACCTGTTGTGGCTGGAGTAATTATCCCTGTGGTAACTGCTCTTGGAAGGGGCTGGCATGTCCCTGCAGCCCCTGAGAAAGGCAGAGAAGGGGGTCTCCACATGCTGTCCTTGCCTGCAGACATCACTCCTGCAGCTCACATTGATCAGTAACGGGGAATTGTGGCCCGTAGAAGCTGTGGCCTCAGTGCCAACCATGGAGCCATTGCTGTACATGCCAGCTGCTTTCAGAAGGGGTGCAGGGCCAGGGTAGGAGTATGTCTGCCTTAACCCCACTTCTCCACCACCTGGAACCCATCCCAGTTAAACAGTACCCAGCCAGAACTTGCTTCCTGAACACCTGTCCCAGTCCTGAATCCGCTCCTGCACCCAACCTCCTACCCCAGACATGAGTCCACCTCCACAAACTCCTACCCAGAGCTTGCACCCTGACGTCCCTCCTGGACCCCAATCCCCCACCCTGGGCTAAGCCCGGAGCCCCTCCCACACTCTAAACCCCGTGGCCCGAGTCCAGAGCCTGCATCCCAACCCTCTACCCAGCCTGGTGAAAATGAGTGAGGATGGGGGAGAAAGGAGGATGGAGTATGCAGGGTGAGGCCTTGGGGAAGGGGTGGAGCAGAGGTACGGCCTCAAAGAAGGGGCGGGGAAAGAAGTGGGGAAAGGGTGTTTGGGTTTGAGGCAGATCTTACATTGCACTTACATTGAAAAAGTGAACTTGTGGTTTAAAAGGTTGGAGAGCACTGGTTTAAACCATTCCCAGCACTGCAATACTGTCCTCTACCACTTAACTCCAAGACTCAAACAAGATTCACTCTGTTAGCTAGAAGCAGCAAGCTAGAGAGGAATAGACTGTGGTTCCAGGTGCTGAGTCTGAAGGGTGGTTAAGCGGATGGAACCCAGCCCAGCTTGCTTCTCACTCCCCCCCCCCCCGCCATCCCTTCTGCTACAGCTGTTCTAGCCGCTCCCATGGGTTCCCAGCACATTGTGCATTGCTGCTGCCATGGCAGCAATCCAGCTTTATAAAAAGTTGTGTGATGTGTTGTTATTCCGGTATGCTGCCAAAAAATATTCCCGAGGAACAAAAGCCAGCAAAAGGAAATGGCAATTTTTAGCATTTTATCTGAACAGAAAAAGAACAAAAAAAAGTGGTAGCCTGAGGAGCTTCTTGCCAAATACCATAGGCTAGCTTCAAACAAGGAAGCATGAAAGCTCCTCAAAAAGCAAGTCACAAAAGTTTTTTATAATAGAAAATTAGAGGCAATCTAAATATAAGGGACACTACCAGTTGCTCCTTTAAAGCATGGGGCTTCCATCACTTTTCTTGGTAATTTAGTCAACTGCCAGAGTGAATGAATCAGCAGTAACTTTTTTTCTTTTATCTATATTTTTCCTGTATTTTCTCTCAGATAATCTTGTGGTTTCGTGCATTACAAGTAACTAGAGCAATGTGACTGATATACTCCATTTTAGGCCCGTCCTAGAATTCACTTCAGCTATGTAGAGAATTCACTTCAGCTATTGAAATCACTGTGCCTCCTGGGAGGTGGAGCAGAATTTTCCATTTGCAGTGTACTGCTTCTTAATGATGTTATTAAAGACAGAGAAAAATAGTATCAAGGAAGTGCCTTCTCTCCCCTAGCTCCTTTCTTTGTTATGTGCAACGGTAAGAAAAGTTTTTGCTCCAAAACATTTACTTACCATTTATATAAGAAACTGAAGCCTTTGTACTCTAGTTTTTGTGATATCTGGACATTTAGTGAAGTTATGACATCACATGAGACAACAGTCTGGAAGCAGACTGTTCAATGTAATTTTCCAAAGCATTTTAGACCTTGGTATACAAAGGGACTCAGGTGTTGTAATGTTCAGAAACTCACAGGAACAATAATGTAACGTACAAAGCCCATTAGGTGCCTATACAAAGTTAGGAGGGAGATAGGCTGCCTGCCCTGACCTCCACCCCTTCCACCCAAGATTCCACCCCTTCCTGGGGAGCAGAGACACCTCCCCCACCTTGCTCAGGGGCTCAGCTTTTAGCCCAATGGCTAGAGCACTCACTAGGTGTGGGAGACCTGGGTTCAGTTTCCCCCTCAGCTTTCAGGGGAAGAAAGGACTTCAACAAGTGCTCTTACCGCTGGGCTACAGGATATTCTGATGCTGGCCTCCTATTTTCTAAATTCTCCTATTGACAGTCTCCCACTCTGTAAGAATACTTAAAGTAGCCAGATGGAAATAATTACTCTATGCATTACTGATGCATCTGATGAAGTGGGTCTTTGCCCACAAAAATTTTATCCTTCCAATAAATCTGTTAGTCTATAAGGTGCCACAGGAGTTCTCATTGTTTATGCAGATTCAAACTAACATGGCTACCCCTCTGATACTCTAGCAGTTAAGGAGACCCATCTGTGAAAGGGAAAACCTGTGGTGCAGTCCCTCCCATAATTCTAGGTATTTATGCACAGTGGAGCAGCTTCAAAGGAGAAAATAGGAGCCTCACAGCCCAGTGCTCTCCTGAGAAGTGTTGGAGTCTCTGGGAGAGCCCTGTTCAAATCTCTTCTCCCACTCAGGCAGAGGGGAGACTGAAATCCTGGTCTCCCACAACCCAGGTGAGTGCTGTAACCATTCTGCTAAGAGTTAAAAGGTAGATTCTACTCCCTGCTTCTCAGGTGAATTTTGAAGTAGATCCAACAGGTCTAATACCACCCAGGCAAGATACAGCCCCACTCTACTATCTTCCCAGGGTTTAGATGACCACATACCTAGAGTGAGGCAGAAGTGTGCATACCCAGTAGCAGAATCTTAGGCATCGAAGGAATTTTTATCCTTGAAGCATAGGTGCAGAGTGAATTTAGGCACCGCGGGGGCTAGGTGGTAGATAAGCAAAAGTATTGTGGTTACGATGAAACCTAAAAACGGGACTTAGGTTCCTAAGTTCCTTTGCGGATCTAGGCATTGGAGACTTTCAGCATATCCCTTGAAAGGTTTGGAATCCTAGGTAACTTAGGCTGTGTCTAGACTACTTCCCTCTTTTGACAGAGGGATGTAAATTAGACACTTTGAAATTGCAAATGAAGTGGGGATTTAAATATCATAATCACGTAATGGCGCTCTTTCAAACAAGCGCTCTTTGAAAGTAAAACCACGGTCTAGACGCGGTTCTGTCGAAAACGGCAGGCTTTTTCCTGGCAATTACTTCCAAATTACCCTTCAGTTTGCTTATTCTTTGCATCATTTTTTGAGGAGTACAGGATCTTTCGAAAAAGCCTGCTGTTTTCGACAGAACCGCGTCTAGACAGTGGTTTTACTTTCAAAATGGCGCTTGTTCGAAAGAGCGCCATTATGCGATTATGCAAATGAAGTGTGGAATATTTAAATCCCCGCTTCATTTGCAATTTCGAAGTGTCTAATTTAAATCCCTCTGTCGAAAAAGGGATGTAGTCGAAAAAGGGATGCAGCCTTAGGCATCTTCGAAAAATCTCACCATTAGTTTGCTTTTGTTATTATTTAACCCTAACAAATTTCAAATGCCTTAACACTAAAGAGCTAATATGATAAGATTTAGTGTGGAGAACAAATGTTATAAATCTTTAAGTTAACTTTTAATATTCCCTAGATTACTTTTCAATGAGTGTCTGTGCAGCAAACACATCTGTAGAGAATTCACAAAACTGGGGAAAAAATGAAGAAGGTGTAACCAGTGTCTTAAGGCCTGATGATTTTGAAATCTTGTATTGACCTGAGTAAAACACTAATTATACCTTTTCATAGGATAAGTGGAAAATCAGAAGAGTTCTGGTTGCAGATATATGTGATTTAGAAACAGCTGGAAGTACATAGATAGTTCAGGAGAACAACTATTCAAGACAGTTCATGGTAAAGGATGGTTTAGGACTGATGCAAAGAATAAGCAAACTGAAGGGTAATTTGGAAGTAATTGCTTTAAGTCAATCTGTTCAAGCCTCCTCACTCTCAATCACAGTTTTAAAACTTTTTGCAAATCTCAAGCTTGACAACTGGGTCAGGTTAATGAAGACTCAATTAACATTTAGAGGCCAGGCAGAGAACACAACAAGAAACAAAGCAAATCGCCCTATGGGGAAAGAAAAAAAAAAAAAAAAAAAAAACCACACAGCAGTGCGGTTTTCCTTCCTGCTGGTGGGATAATGAAAAGAGAAACAGAGAGAAGAAAGGAAAAATGACAGTGGAAAAAACAGCAAAGTCAGGGCTTGTCTACCCAAGAAAGCTTTGCCTTTTTAATTATACTTATAGTTACTGCAGCAAAATCTTTAGCATAAACAGTTACACTAGCATAAAAGTGCTTATTCACTTCAGAAGTTTAGCTTATTTCACTTCAAAACTCAGAATAAGTCATAAAATCATTAAAGGGCATCTTTATGCCACTATAGCTGAATCCACATGAGGCCTACACACACACACACACACACACTAATTGACATAGTTTTATATCAGTAGCTCTTATAGCGTAGACCAGGCCTTAGATAAAAAGGGAACCCAAGAAGCCGTAATTACAATTATTAACCTCATTGTTAACACCTAAAATTGTTACTTCCTACTTTTTAAGGCCAAAAAATAAAATACTTCTGAATGTTAATTACTCTGAAATGAATACAGATGTTCCATGAAAAATTTCAATCATTTTTTTAAATCTAAAAATATTACAGAAATGCAAGTCAGTGCATATCTACTCTTTCCTACTATGCTCTGTTAAACATGAAATCACAGCTAATCTTGCATTTAATTTTTCAGTATCAAAAAAGTTTTATCAAGAGACCATGCAGAGCTCCAGAGAACCATACACTTAAATACTGCTTGAACAAACTAAATTTTATGCCAAAATTATACAAAAGATATGCACAGAGCTTCCTCTTTGGGAAAAGTGAAAGTAAAACACACAAGTACACTATAATTTCTTAAAGTTGTGAAATGTAAGTTATTAAATATCATTAGATGGAAATAATGTCCACATAAAAACATCAAATTCATTAGCAAATCTGGCTCAATGCCATTGCTTCTAATCTCTCAAATTGAGTGCCAGATTTTACTTAAGTGGCATTTTATCTAAGAAAGGTTAGACTGGCTTAATTTTCAAAGTGACAAGTCAATTGGGGTGTAGGGTTACCAGATGGTTTCAAAAAAATACTGTACACACTTGATCTCAGATGGGGGGGGAGCGGCTGGGAGGGGAGCAGGGCTGGCCGGGAGAAGATCGGGGGGAAGCAGGGCTGGTCCGGGGAGATCAGGGGAAGGAACCAGCCGGCGGGAAGCAGGGTTGGCCAGGAGGGAGTCGGGGGGGAGCAGGGCTAACCAGAGGAGATCGGGGGGTAGGGGAGAACCGGCAGGTGGGGGGCGGGGCTGGCCCAGGTGCACGCAGATCCCGAGGTGCTGCCTGTCCCGCGCATGGTCCCAGCAGGGCACACGGGCAAGTCCAGCCCCAGGGATTCCATCCCGCCCCGGCTCTGCCTCCACCCCCCTCCTCTCTACTGTGTAGTTGCGTACTGCCTGGCTGGTAGACACGCTCACGCAGTGTGAACATGTCTACCACCCGGGCAGTACACAACTACATACTGATACTCATGAATGATAATAATAAAACTTACTTAATTAGAAAATACCGGACATTTATAGGTCCGGTATTTTCTCAATTTGTTTCCCGGACAGAAAGCTCAAATACTGAACTTTGAAGTAACTCCAAGGGTCTTAAAGAGGCCTGATAGTCAGAGAATGGTTCTTCAGCATTTTCTAAAAATCAGGCTCCTTTAAGGATTTAACTAAAACCAGAGGCAGCAAAAGTCACCAGTCACTATACTGTATTTAGATCAGTAAAAGATGTACACAATCTGTAATATTAGAGCACACTATAATTTGATGATGTTGGATATTTTGCCAGAAGCTAGGAATGGGTGATCGAGGATGGCTCACGATGATTACTGTTCTAATTATTCCTTTGGGGTACCTGGCATTGGCCCTATTGGCAGACATGATACTACTACGCTAGATGGGCCTTTGGTCTGATAATGTATGGTCATTCATAAAGTCTTATTTCAAACTTTGGGTGACAAATGGTGATTATCATTAAAATTAGATGATAATATAATATTAAATGTCATGCCTAGAAATATGTTTTCAGAGAGGACTCAGTGAGGGTCATGTGAATCTTCCCTTAACGCAATGTTGGTTTTTTTCCACAAAAATCCATGTGTCATCTTTAAGGTAGATCTTAAGGTAATATTATACCATTTTGGATTTTCTATCTAAATACAAGTATTACAGAAATATAATACAAAGAGGTAGCTAATTAAGTGACTTAATCTTTGTAACCAGATGCATTTTAATTAGAAAATGGAAATTATCTGCATCCCAGCAGAACAGAAAACAGAATTAGGTCTGGCATATTGCAGAAATGAAAAGATGACCCTAGAACTCAAAAACAATCACCTACAGCACATGATATATGGTCTAACTCATTGGAATCATCTGCAGAACACAATGATTTATTGCAATATGTGTTTTGTGTTTCTCTGAAACGTCTTAGGAGCTGGCTAAATAACGAATAAATTTAATGTAAATTACACACACTTCTGAAATTCAGTGATCTTTATTTTCCACATGTATCAGAAGCAGATGTTAATTGGCAGCTCATAAACATTCGAATCAGGCAAAATACTAATGAACTTGGCTATGCAATTCTCAGTCATGCTTCTTTTGCACTGAACAAAAATATATGCACAACTGGCAATACAGCCAAAAAATGCTATCTGAATGGTTCTTAGGGCACAATGTAAGTAAAATAATATACATTAATGTAGTGTAATTAGTGTGAAATGTAATGACTTATGTAGATTCTAAATGCATGGTGAACTACATGTATTAAACTGTACAATTTTAGAGACTTAAAATTCTTTTAAATTCTAAACTACTGTTACTCAAGAAAGTGAATGGAAAATTTCAGTACGTTTGACAAAGAAAGCATCATCATTCTTCATACATATACAGTGTCTTCTATCTACGCCACTGAAAGCATTTTAAAACATTAAAAATTCACTAACTCTTGAAAAACACCTATTGGGAAGGTTAATGTCGCATTCTTCTTACTGAGAAATAAACTGAGGCTCGATGAGGAACTGATTTGCATACAGTGGTAACTTTGGCTAAGATCTTGCAAATGCTCATGTGCTTAATTTTACTCACTTAGCAATCCTTTTGAGGTCAATGGATTATTCATGTCACTAAAATCAAACATGTTGTAATAAGTGTCTGAAGAATCAGGACTACAAGGCTCTAATTCAGGAATGTACTTAAAATGTGCTAAAGTTCCCTATTTAGAAGAGCACTAAAATGTGCATTTAATTTAGATACATGTTTAAGTCCAATTACTAGGCTTAAGGATGTCTCACATAGGCCCATGGTGACTAAACTGCAGAACAGAAAAAGAGCCCAGGATTCCTGCTTCTGTCCCCAGTTTTAACCAACAGACAACAATGAAAATTTAAAATAGAGTATTAAAATCATTCAGGCTCTAAAAAGAAAGAACTTAAAGCAGAAAATGATTAGGTTACTGAAACAAAACCAAGTTTATATTCAAAATGATTAACAAAAAATCCTTTTGAAATAAATATGCCCAGAGATTACAGGTCCTCTGCCCATCCTGTAGCCCTTGCTCCTGTGAGTATTGTTGGTGACACGAGTCACGGTTGTAGGATTGGCACTAGATTAGAGGTGTGATAGAGGGCTGATTTACTTAAAAAGGAATATGTGTCAAACAGCATAGCAATCAAGATGGAAAATACTACAAAATATTTATTTGATCACTAAATGCATATTGGTTTTCTACTACTGTTCACTGTAGGGTACAACATCTTATTGCTGGATGTGTTATTGATCCATGTGTTTAGACAGACAATATTTTCATATAATAAAGACACATGAAGCTATTCAATTCTGCAGGAGATTTATTGCATACATTTTAATGCTTCTTTAAATTAGATCTCATTTTTAGTTGGTTCTTTGGTATTTCATAGGCTCACCCACAAATGATTATATATCTATAATAGCCTTATAATAGTGGTTCCCAACCTTTTTGAGCATACAGTTCTCTTTTCAATCAATTAAAATTTCACAGAAAAATAGAAAAGGAAAAGAAAAAGTAAGGAAAGAAAAAGAAAAGAAATGTAAGGATCGGGCCCACCGCGATGGGCTTATTTTTAAACTTTCCATGGACCCTCTGCAGTACCATCGCAGACCACCAGGGGTCTGCGGCCCACAGGTTGGGAACCACTGTCTTATAATATCAAAAGATCAGCATACACATGTTCCTCAAAACTAGAATACAGGGAAACCAGACTATGGCTATAAGAAACCCGTGCTTTAGCCTAAGAAAGTGATTAATTTTCAAACCAACATACTACACACAGACTGCAGTTATTCAAATACTTTGTCTCTGCTGTTCTCCTTTTCAAGACTTTTTTTCTGCCTCTTCAGCCCCATCCTTTTTCTTATCTCAGCCTCTCCACAGAAAACTTTCAGCTATACCCCAACATGGATTAGAAAACCTCAATAGCTTTGTCTTTGGTTCAGTTAAGCAGCCAAGAGTCTGCATGATTACTTAAAATTTATTCACATTTTCCCCTAATCAAGAATGGGAAAAACTGCACTAGACAGCTCATCTGAATAGCCATGTTGTTGAGATTTCCAGAACATCCAGCTTCTGTTCAAGCCAAAATAACAACCTAACAAACAAACAAGATAAAGGCATGACAACAGCAGCCTACATCATCTCCTTTGTTCTGATCTTAGCCTGAACTAGGAAATTCAGAAATTAAAAGAAACTGAAAAATAATGGACAAAAAGCAATCTCACTTTTTCAGAACTCCCACAAAGTCTGAATTCATTTCTGTTTTCAATTAAATGGCTCACTAATCCTTAAAAGCTCTTTTTCTGAATTGGGGCACAGCCTGAGAAATAGAATTCTATGGATATGTCTACACTACAGAGTTTTTTCCGAAAAAACTTCAATTACATCTACACTGCAATCGTGTTCTTCCAAAAGAAAATCAAAAGAACAAAGGGGTTTTTCTGACATTGGTAATCCTCATTCTACAAGGAAGAAGCCTTTTTGCGAAAGAGCTCTTTCAGAAAAAGGCGTGTGTGGATGGGGAAGAGGGAATTCTTTTGAAAGAGGAAAGAGGAAAAAGCATAGGTGTCCTGGTGGCCACTCCATCCATTGTAATCATAGCAGAAATGCAAGATAGCGTCCATTCAGTGTGGACGCTATCTTTCGAAAAAGCAGATAGCTTTTTCTATGTGCTTTGGCAGTGTGGATGCTCTCTTTCAGAAGAAGTTTTTCCAGAAGATCTCTTCTGGAAAAGCTTCTTCTGAAAGAAGTCTGCAGTCTAGACATAGCCTCTGTTTACTAGTGATCACCTCTGGAATCAAGTCCAAGTACAACTCCAGTTGCGATACACAGTTTAAAAGCAATATGGGATCAATAGAGAGTGGTTTGAACCGCAGCAAGACACAGACCAGGTACACCATTGACTTCTGGCCTCTGCTTCCCACAGCTCCCATTGGCCTGGAATGGAGAACCATGGCCACTGGGAGCAGGGGAAGGTGTGCCTGTGAACAGTCAACATCAGCAAAACGCCATTGGATTACCCCAGCCAACCCCTGGTCTAACCAAACAAGTGCACTGAAGTAACCGTGAGGCAAAACAGGATTTTCTGTTTTCCAAATCAGCCTGATAATTTTACTCTGAAAACCTTCAATGTATTTCAAATTTGTATTTCATATTATCTAACACATTATTCAATTACACATTATTACATGAATGTGTTACTCTAGTATTTTTAATGCCATTCTGATGAAGGAGGTAACATACTTTTACTTAGTCTCAGAGGGGTAGCCCTGTTAGTTTGTAACTTTAAAAAATGAGTGGTCCTGCAGCACACTAGAGGCTAACAAAAAATGTATACAGAATCGTGATCTTTCGTGGGCACAACTCACTTCTTCAGATGAGTGTAGCAAGAGGCACAGAGAGGTACTGAAACCCCAAAATTTAAAACAGAAAAAGAGGGGAGAGGGGAAAGAGAAAGAAAAAAAAGCTTTTACTTTTACTTATATATTCTTAAGCAGCTAAAAAATTGCTATTTATCACTTAAGAAATTAAAGGGAGCATAACAGGATGGCTTGTTCAGTGACTGTCATTTAACGCAATAAACATCTGTTCATAAAATATATGCATACTGCATGGTGTAATTTGTTATGTTGATTTCAAATGTGTCATTCCTAAGGCTATTTGACCAGACAGTAATAGTAACACAAGTAATTTATACAGTAACTAGGGGGCTGCACCTGCTGCTTTCTACGCTTGCCAACCTCCCTCTGTCAGCCACAGCCGGATTGTAGCCTCTCCTGCTACCTGTACCATGGCAGGAGGGGGGCTACCACCAACCCTTTCTGTGGCCACATGGGGGCTGGACCATGGGGCCTACCCCAGGATTGGGGCTGGGGACAGGATGCTGTGGCCAGATAGTAGCTGGGCCCCAATTGGGGTCTTGTTGGCCAGGCTTCATTTTAAATAAAG
The DNA here is from genome assembly GCA_019425775.1 of Rafetus swinhoei. Classification (NCBI taxonomy): domain Eukaryota; kingdom Metazoa; phylum Chordata; order Testudines; family Trionychidae; genus Rafetus; species Rafetus swinhoei. The sequence goes on along the minus strand of CM033439.1, from coordinate 30,644,552 downwards.
TAAAATATTATGTCCAACACAAAAAGGTTTCAACATTGTCTTTATTAATGGTAGGGGTGGGAACCTTTTTTGGGGTCGGGAGCCACTGATCACAGAAAAATCAGTTGGGGACCACACAAGTGAGAAGGAAAATAAGCTCCTCCAAAAAAAACCCCAACCCTCACTGATGTGACCCCCAACTGAAACACCTCACTCTGGGGGGGAGGTAGGGGAGAGAGGACTGAGGTTCAAGGCCTCAAAGGCCAGGTTAAATCTTCTGGGCTGCGTCTAGACTGGCATGATTTTGCGGAAATACTCTTAACGGAAAAGTTTTTCCGTTAAAAGTATTTCCGCAAAAGCGCGTCTAGATTGGCACAGATGCTTTTAAAAGTGCTTTTAAAAGCATCCGTGGCCAGTCTAGAGGCAATTTTGCGCAAGAAAGCTCCGGTGGCCATTTTCGCCATCGGGGCTTTTTTGCGCAAAACAGTCCTTCCCTGTCTACACTGGCCCTCTTGCTTTTTCCCGAGCGGGAGCATGAAAGTATTTGTGCAAGAAGCACTGATTTTGTACATTACAAAGTCAGTGCTCTTGCGCAAATTCAAGCGGACAGTGTAGACAGCTGGCAAGTTTTTGCACAAAAGCGGCCGCTTTTGCGCAAAATCTTGCCAGTCTAGACGCACCCCTGGAGTTCCATGGTTAGTGGATCCTGTGGGCCCCCTAGGCTCTGGAATAGGGCCAAAATGAGGAGCTCAATGTGTGGGACAGGACTGCCAGTGAGTGGGATAGGGATGGGAGTGCAGGATCTTGGCAGGAGGTGAGGTGCAGGCTGGGGGTAGGGCTTCTGGCCAAGCGGGGGGGCAGGGTCTCTGGCCGGAGGAGGAGGACAGGAGCAGGCTGTCTGGGTGGTGGGCAGGGTGTCTAGCCAGTGGGGTGGAGGGGCAGAAGTGGGTTACGGTTAGCGCCAGGCAAAGGGGGCCTATGCCACTCAGGTCAGTGCTGCTGGGTGCCTCCACGCCTGCCTTGCAGAAGTGCTGCTCGATGCTGCAGCCCTGCGTGTGGCTGGAGAGAAGGGAGCCAGTCTGGGCTTGGAAGATGGGCTGGGCTTAGGTCTCATCAGGGCAGCTTGGCGCTGGTCTTGGGGCGCAGAGGAGACGGAGACACAGGGCACCTCGCCCTGCACCTGACACTACGCTTGAGCCTGCTGGCCCAGCAGCCTGTGAGCACCAAGAACAACTATGCATGCAAGTGGCTCTGGAGTAAGTCATGGCATGCCGGGGCATGGGAGCCTGCCTCCATTCCTGGTGTAAGTGGGCCACCCTGGGCCTCACACCAGCTGACGAAGACCTGGACTGGGGGATAGGTCACCCGAAAGGCCATGGCCAGGGCTGAGCAGGCAGGACCTTTGGCAGGCGGAATCTGTCCAAGCTGGGCTGCCAGGCAGCTTTGCTGGTCCCGGAACAGTGTCCAGAGCAGAGCCTGTGGGATGCAAAGTGACATGATGACATCACCCTGTCATCCCACAGGAAAAGTTGTTTATATACACACAGAGAGAAGATGGTGACTCAAGTTATCTGTATTTTGGGTATATAAAAGAAGGATTTGTACAGAATTATTTATATCACGGTATTGTCTTGAGGCTCAAAACAGGACTGGGCCACACTGGGCTAGGCATTGTACATACATCATAAGAAGCAGTCTCTGCCTCAATGTTCTAGCAACCTAAATAGATATGGCAGACAAAGGGCTGGAGTGGAAACTGGGGCACAAATAGGTGAAGTGTCTTGTCCAAGGTCACAGAGGAAGTCAGAGGCAGAACAAAGAATAGAATGTGTACGTTTACCAATTTCCAGTCCAACATCTTAGCCTCTAGACCAAGCTACCTATAGTACAAGTACTATTCATATTTTGGAGTTAAAATTTCAAGTACAAGCTACATGAGATCCAATCCCTCACACAACAGTTCATGGTAAAACACCAACTGAAGAACAACTTCTAGAATGCCAGATCATTGCTTATGGAGGAAACACAACCAATCTCCTCTCTCTGATTTTAGATTTCTGGAAATGCAATCGAGTGATCTTTGCAAGCAGCAGATTGTAGTAAATGATACACAAGATAAAATCAGATTTTGATCTGTCTTGCTTCATGAGTATTAATTATAAACAGGGCCACGTCTGTTTGTCATATCATGTTTGTCTTGTAAAACATTTTAGAATAAAATGGTAAATGAAACAGGAGCCTCTCTCAAAAAGGAAAAATTTAAGCTCTGATTTAGTGGGTCAACAACACAGATTGCATAAAAAGTTAGGAAAATATGGACAAGGGCAGGGTCATGAGAGTAAGTGGCGGTAAAAAATGTAAACTTTAGACTCTAAATTTAACTAATCTTGGCCATGAATTAAATCTGGTGAGAATTAAAGCCAAGCAACAACGAAGCAGTTGCTTGGTTAGATAACCGGATATACAAGTTTAAGAGAAAGAAGTGGATGTAAGCCAAATGGGGAGGGGAAAAGAATATTACATTTTCCAACAATATTGTATCAGTCCTGGCATGCAATTTGCAAGTTCTCTGGGTTGAAATCCTGCACTGATGTTTATTCACCCCATGAAGCCTCTTTGAAACCAGTGGCATGAGAGGTCAAGAGAGAAAAGAGAAAGGAGAGACAAGGGAAAAGACAGCAGAGAGGGCAGAAGGGAGGAGAAAGAAAGGAGCAAGGGGATATGTCTACACCCAATTCAATTTTTAAATTTCAGGAGGAGTAACGGTAGTCCGAATTAGGAGCTTTAGGTCGAACTACCTAGCCCGTGCCGCGTGTAGCCGTGGGCAGGGAGTCCGAACTACTGGGCATTTAAAAATGGCGGCGCCCGGGAACATGCAAATAAAGCCCGGGATATTTTAATCCCAGGCTTCATTTGCAAGTTCGAATGACTATATTAGCCACCCTAGTTCAAACTAGGGTGGCAGTGTAGACATACCCAGGGAGTGAAGAAGAAAAGGATAACAGTTTGGTTTGACCCAAACCAAATATTTTATTTTGACAAATAAAAAGGAACTGGTTCAGAATTTGAAAGCAGAAGGCAACTTACGTGAAAGTGATTATGCTATGGTAGTTTGCAATTCTAAGGAAAGACAGGAGGCAAAACAGCACAATAAAGATGATGGATTTCAAGAAGACAGACTTTCGCAAAACCTGGGAGTTGATAGGTAAGTTTTCACAGGATGCAAGTCAAAGGAGAAAGAAACATTCAAGAGAGCTGGCAATTTTTGAGAGAGATATTATTATGGGCAAACTATCCCACTGTATGGGAAAAACAGGTATGGCAAGACACCGTCCTGGCTTAACCAGGAGGTCTTCAATGACCTGAAACTCAGAAGAAAGTCCTACAAAACATGGAAACTGGATCAAGTAACAAAGGATGAATATAAAAAAACCCGAACACACTTACGTAGGGACAAAATTAGAAAGTCCAAGGCACAAAACAAGAATACATTCTATAAATACATTAGAAGCAAGAGGAAGACCCAGGAAAGAGTAGGTCCATTGAGGGGAGAAAAACAGCAACAGAAAATATGGAAATAGCAGAAATGATAAATGATTGTTTCATTTAGATTAGTAGTGATTGGACATCTAACTAGTGAATGCCAGTGAAAATGAAGCAGGATCAGCAAGGGTGTTGTAAGCAAGGCTCCATGATGATTAGGCCTGCACTGGAATATTGTGTACAGTTTGGGATTTAAAGTTTCAGAAATGAATGGATAAATTAGAAAAAAACCCAGATAATAACAAAAATCCTATGAGGAAAGATTGAAGAAAAAACTGGGTTTGTTTATTCTGGATAAGAGAAGACTGATAGGGGACATAATAGCTTTCAAGTACCTAAAACAATGTTTCTCGAAGTGGGCCATGGGCCCACTTTGGAAAAAGCTGCTAGCAGGCCCTTGGTTTACCTAAAGGGTCTATAGCCACAGAGCTTTGTGGCTCCCATTGGGTCCAATTCACTGTTTCCAGCCGGGGGAGCTGTGGGAAGTGGCCACCCAGGCCACAGTGCTTCCTGCAGCTCCCCCGGCTGGAAACGGCAAATGGAGCCAATGGGAACCACAAGGCTCCACGGCTATGGACCCTTTAGGTAAACAAAGTGGTGCAGACCCCCTACCAGCTTTCCCATTTCCTTTGAGGAATGCTGAACTAAAAGGTTGTTATAAGGAGGAAAGAGCAAAAATTGTTCTTCTTAAACTCTGATGATAGGACAAGAAGCAATCAGCTTTAATTGCAGTTTAGGTTGGATATTAGGAAAAACTTCCGAGCTGTCAGGGTGGTTAAACGCTCGAATAAATTGCCTCGGGAGGTTGTGAAATTTCCATCACTGGAGATTTTTAAGAACAAATTAGACAAACACCGGTCAGGGATGGTCTAGATGGGGTTTGGACCTGCCATGAGTGTAGGGGACTGGGCTAGATGACCTCTTGAGATCCTTTCCAGTCTTTCAATTCTTTGATTCTATTTTCAGAAATGCCAGCAAACTGAAAATGGTTCAGTGTTATTGTAGTCATGTTGGTCCCACGATATTTGAGAGTGAAAGTGGGGGAAATAATTTATTTTATTGGACCAACTTACAAGCTTATACAGAGCTCTTCTTCAGATATGTGAAAGTGCAAGGCTTGTCTCTTTCACCAACAGAAGTTGGGGCCTGCCACTGCCTCAGCAAAACCAGTTATTTAACTCAGTTCTAATAGGGAGGCTCTATTACCTCTGTAGCTGGCACCACTAATGCAATGCTGTGTCCAGTTTAGAAGTTCACAGTTCAAGAAGGGTACCAATAAGTTGGAAAGGAGTTTACATAATAGCCAATTAAAGGATTGGAAAACATGCCTCATAGTAACAGATTCTCAGAGCTCAATCTAGAACATTCGAAATAATAGTTCAAAGTTAACATAGAGAAGACCACAGGTTATAAGTGCCTACATCAGGAACAAAAAATGTTGATACGAGGCTCTCCTTTCTAATGGGAAAAGTTCCATCAAGTTCCAATGGCTGTAAACTGGTTAAACAAATTCAAACTGGAAATCTGATGCAAGATTTTAACAGTGAGGTTATTCACAATAGGAACAATTTACTAAGGATTGTGGTGGATTATCCATCACTGGCAATTTTTAATTAAAGATTGGGTGTTTTTTCTAATTCAAACAGGAATTAATTCAGGGAAGTCCTCAGGACTGTGTCATACAAAAGGTCAGACAACTAGTTGATCGTAGTGATCCCCTCTAGCCTTATATCTCTGAATATTTATTTGAAAACAAGAAGTGTACATAATTTCATGTACTATACTGAGGGCATCTAGAACCTGCAAGTAGCTCTGTAAGACCATATTTTACATCAGTGGCTTGTGGATTCAATATTACACACTGATTATTTCAAAATAATGGATTGCAAACATACCAGTTTTGTTGCTGCCTATCTGATTGAAATTTAAGTCAAGACAGCTATTGTTAAAATCAGAGTTTAATAAAGTCAACCTATTCTGAAAGCGAGGAAATACATGTAAAATGCATTTTATAGGATATACTGAAGCAATATGTCAAATTCCTAGCCAGCGATAAGCTTTGAGCAGTGTGAACATACAAAACCCTTCCAGGCACTCTGGAATGAGCCATCAATCTGAGCTGCTTCTCCTTGTTTACGCAAAAGGAGAGAGGCTCAGACAGCATAACTGATCAGCAAAAAGGAGAATTTATTGCTGTTCAAATCTGTTCAACCAAGTCTTTGGGACCTAGAATTTATATCAAGATTTTTCTGAATTCTGGTAATTCAATTTCCACTGTTAATATGTGTGAATCTGTTTTTGTTTAAACTGGATGAGATTCAAATTTAAATCCTGTGCCTAAACATTAAGTTTAAATTTTATTTTCTCAGCTAATTGTTTCACGGATAGCAAATTATTTGCAAAAATGGTTTATGCATGTGAACTAAGTGTTAGCACATGTATGGAATGTTAGACACATTTTTAAATGTAAAGGTTGGTGCCTGGCAGACTGACAGATTGTAAGAGAACAAAAGTCACTATTGCTAGGCACAGTGAAATACTCTCACACATCTTCCCATAAAAACACCACTCTCCTGAAATTCCAGTAGGGAACTTACTGAAAAAAGATTGCTACCAGTCAAGACAAATCACCACACGATAGATCATGATTGTGTGGTATAGGCCACTGAGATGACCAAATTGATTTTACTTGTAACTTATACAGCCTCTTCCCGACTTACGAACCGGTTACAGACCAAGCAATTGGTCGTAACTCAGTTCGTTCGAAAGTCGGACCCCATAGAGTTACATGCAACCGTGCTGTTCGTAAGTGCGGATCGCGTTTGTAACTCAGGGTCCACCATTTACGACAGCTTCGGTCGTAACTGCGAATGGTCATAAGTCAACTGTTTGCAACTCGGGGACCGGCTGCACTAGTTACTCCATTTCTTACTCCATGAAGACGGATGGCCTTCCAAGCATCATTTCATGTACAAACCAGAAAATAAGAGTTTAGTTTTCACAATGCACTGCAATCTTACATTAAAACTTAATATCTAATATAACTACGTGTTTCTCTTGGTATGCTTGTTACTGTACTATATAGTGTATTAATAGGTATGCTATTCAAGAGAAGAGCAATCACCAGCTACTGTATCTGGGAGAAGTATAATTCTAATTCTGAGCCTGATAAACTCTTTCTTTGGCCTTGGGTAACTCACTTGGACATTACATAGGCCAGGAGCAGTGGAAGCTCTCTGAAAGTGGGGGAGAGAAGCACCAGTGCCCAAACCATACCCTCATCCCCCACCACCAATTAACTTCAAGGGCTTGCTACTGGGCCATCACTTCCATCTGAGACCCCTTTCCCCATTGCTCATCATTACAGTCCATAAAAAGTGAAAGGACTTCAAACTTCATTTCTCACTCACACCCTTCTTCCTGCCAAAGAATGGGTACTTAATCAAGTTATAGTCCATTTGATTATGTAGACACCTGGCTGAGGTGTTGGCCAGCTTTTTAACCTCTAAGAAAGTGGTTTTTGCCTGCTTTTCTAAACTTGGAGAAGCATATTTAGGTAAGGTCAAACAGAATCTTATAACTTTACATACAATGTTGCCACACATTTTACCAGGACAATAATGACCAGCAAATTATGAATTTTCAATTGATACTTCACAAGGCATACTTCGTACAAAGTTTGCCGTAATCTTGTACGAAAGTTGAACATGAGAGATATGGACTGCCACACTCACCTAACATATTTGCCTCAGTTTCCTTTTATTAAAAGACAGGTAACCACTCAACTACTTCAAGCAGGTCTTGTAAATTATAGTTAATATTTATAGTGTTCTGGAGATAAAAAGATGCTGTGTAAATGCTATTCTTTTTCTTAATTTCAGGTAACTCGGTAACAGAAGTAACTGTAAAGCTTAACTGAAGAACTAGAGCATATAATATAGGGAACGATTCTGAAAGTGAGATGCATAAGGCAACCTAACAACTTCCAACCCTAAATCATTGAATTTTTTCCATTCTCAGTTTCTGAGAGTCTGATATATCTTTTTGACATGTTTTTGCTGTATTTTTCCTCTTTTCTCTACTGTATTATATAAAATGAATTACAGTGTTTTGGCTATAGGGTACACTTTATTTCTGCAGTTATTTACTTTTCAATAAAGAACCTGAGATTCATATTTGTAAACATAATTTATATCCTTTTCCACTTAGTATATATCAGCGTGTCAAGAACAAAAGAAAGTCTTCAGGGAACAGCATGCACTTTTATTCTAACTAGAGCAGGGTGAAGAATACGTAATAAACATTTTATTCAAATAATTTAACCTTTTTTCCTTTCCATGAACAGATTGTGATTTTTTTCAAATTTGTTGTTCAGAATTAGTCACTGAGTAATTTATGTGTCTAATTCTTAACCTGCAGATCATCTGTGAAAAGTTAGTTGAGAATATTCTATATTCATATTTGATTCATTTTAACTGAACACAGTGGCCACACAATATACTACTGTTATCTGGCTGGATGAATATGACACAAATAAAGATTATGATACGAACAGTTTCATATATGAACTCAGAATTCACTTTCTGCAGATGCTATCCACTATTTGTCTAAATTTTTCAGTTTCCATATATTTCAAGCACCTAAAAGAGAATTACAAAAATAAAAGAGAAAAATTATTTTCCTTAACCTCTGATGATAGGTCAAGAAGCAATGAGCTTAAATTGCAGAAGAAGCAGTTTGGGTTGGACATTAGGAAAAACTTCCTAACTGTCAGGGTGGTTAAACACTGGAATAAATTGCCTAGGGAGGTTGTAGAATCTCCATCATTAAAGATATTTAAGAGCGGGTTAAATAAACATCTATCAGCATCTAGATGATGCTTGGTCCTGCTGTCAGTGTAGGGTACTGGACTTGATGATCTCTTGAAGTTACTTACATTTCTAACATTCTATGATTTTGGCTAGTAAACTCATTTTTAAAACATTTGCTGAAAACACACACAACAAAGGCCACTCCAAGTGACTTAATTTAAAAATTCAAACACAGAAATATGATGCAGTATTTGAACAGCTCTAGTTTCATTGTCTTTACCACCACATGCACATTATTTAAGTATGACTTGTAATAGCTAACTTTAATAAAAAAAAGTCAGTAAAGTCAAAGAGGACTTTGAAAATTGGAGAAGGTTCAGAGAAGACTCACTAGAATGATTAAAGGATTAGAAAACCAGCCTTAATTCAGTAGACTCAAAAAACTCAATCTATTTGGGTTAAGAAAGAGGATCATAGAATCATAGAACACTAGAACTGGAAGGGACCTTGAGAGGCCATCAAGTTCATTCCCCTGCCCTCACAGCAGGACCAAGCATGTTCTAGACCATCCCTGATAGATGTCTATCTAACCTGCTCTTAAATATCTCCAGTGATGGAGATTCCACAACCTCCCCTGGAAATTTATTCCAGTGTTTAATCACCCTAACAGATAGCAAGTTTTTCCTAATGTCCAACCTAAACCTCCCTTGCTGCAATTTAAGCCCTTTGCTTCTTCATCAGAGGCAAAGGAGAACAATTTTTCTCCCTCCTCCTTGTAAGACCCTTTTAGATACTTGAAAACAACTATCATGTCCACTCTCAGTCTTCTCTTTTCTAAACTAAACAAGCCCAATTCTTTCAGTCTTCCCTCAAAGGTCATGTTTTCTAGACCTTTAATCATTTTTGTTGCTCTTCTTTGGAACTTCTCCAATTTTTCCACATCTTTCTTGAAATGTGTTGCCTAGAACTGGACACAACATTCCAACTGAGGCCTAATTAGCGCAGAGTAGAGGGAAGAATGACTTCTCATGTCTTGCTCACAACACTCCTGTTAATGCATCCCAGAATCATGTTTGCTTTTTTTGCAACAATGTCACACTGTCGAGTATCAGAGAGATAGCCATGTTAGTCTGAATCTGCAAAAGCGGCGAGGAGTCCTGTAGCACCTTATAGACTAACCGAAGTGTTGGAGCATAAGCTTTCATGGGCAAAGACCCACTTCTTTGACATGCATCTGATGAAGTGGGTCTTTGCCCACGAAAGCTTATGCTCCAACACTTCGGTTAGTCTATAAGGTGCCACAGGACTCCTCGCCACAATGTCACACTGTTGACTCTTATCTAGCTTGCAGTCCACTATGACCCCTAGATACCTTTCTACAGTACTACTCCTAGACAGTCACTTCCCATTCTGTGTGTGTGATACTAATTGTTCCTTCCTAAGTGGAGTAGTTTGTATTTGTCCTTAATAAACTTTATCCTATTTACCTCTCACAATTCCTCCAGTTTGTCCTGGTCATTTTGAATTATGAAAGTTGAGGGATGATTTGCTTAGTCTCTAACTACCTACTTGGGGAACAAAAAATTAATAATTAGTTCTTCAATCTAGCGGAGAAAGGTATAACGGACTCCAATAACTATAATGTGAAGCTATTAATGATGACCTGTACAGCTTACCCAAATCATTTCAGTTTGGATAATCTATTGAGTAATAATCAGAATCATAATAGGAATATGGCTACACACATTATAGCTACAAACTATTTAAAACACATGAAATGATTAACTTTTTTTATTAAAAGGTTGGTATGGGAAGGGGAAAAGAGGGTGCTAGTGAAAAAATGGAACAGGCAAAGTATTACTTATGTATTTTCTCAGACACCCTGCATATGCTCACAGCTACTTACCTAACAACAAGATAATTTCTTTGCATATTCAGTGCTTGTAGACCATTCAGACTTCTAAGGGGTTTTTAATTATAGTATGCATAGGATTTATAATAGCTATTGCATAAATATTATAACTAGAAATGTTATTACACCTCAGTAAATAATACCTATCTCTTCAGCCATCCAATATCGAGGTGACAGGATGCCAAAAATAGATGCTCTTGGCATAGAAGGGTTAGGACACTAATCATCTTAAACAGATAGGTTGGTTAAAAAAACCTTCATCTACTTCTTTAGATTTCACATAAAATGTGAATATTCTTTCATGTTAAGAACTGGAGACTGGCCTGACATGAGTAATTAACACATGAAGGAAGGCCTCCTTTTTTGGAGGATGGAATTAGGATAATTATTAGTCTGGAATAAATATGTCAACAGGCTGAAAAGACAATGTCTGAGCCACACAAGATAAGAAGAAGAATACTCAGGGAACCATTTATTAAAAGTGGACAAGATACATTAGAAATGCAAAGAGAAGGTCAAGCCTGGAGAATGCATGAACATGCTGCACAGGGACCAGCTCCTGCAAAGTGACCAAGCCAATTGAAAAATGTGTAGTGCATAGTAAAAATACAACAATAATTGTTTCTTTGTAAATCAAGGGAGCTCAATTACCTGAGTAAATATTGGTCTACACAGTGTTGGTTCCACTATGACTATATCAGCTTAGAAACTCACATTGTTAAAGTGATACAACTTCTCACTGTGGATAAAATTAGACCAGGAAATAAGAAATACTCATAAGCATCCTTATTCCATCAGACAGGGGCCGATTTGTTTGTACGTCTGGACCCCTTGCTCTATTCATCTGAACAAGTGGGTTGGGCTCACAAAAGCTCATGATACTATCTACATTTTTTGTTAGTCTCTAAGGTGCTGCAGAACCATTTGTTGTTTTTTAAGTTTTTTGGACTACTCGAATCCACAACATTTTGTCAAGAACTTGATCTGCTAGAATTCACAATTGGAATTGTCATTAAATATTTTAGAGATAAGCTTATTTCAAAACTCTGGTTCCTACAAAACCTTCATCCCATACTTGGTGAAGAGAGCTATTTCATGTATAAACTGAGCTGTCTGACAGGTTGCTGTTATCAGTGGAGTCATACTTCCCTGGTACACAGCTTCAAGAAAGCAATTTACAGCGATTCATCAAGACTTTTGCCTTGAGGCATAAGTATTATGTGTACTCCATACTTATATCAAGGGATATGTTTAACACCTCACAAGCGTGAATAACCATCCGTACTTCTTTCTCGTAGGATATAAGTATTGAAGTGAATCAGTTCCCAAAGGAGAGAAAGGTAGATAAGCATGTATCCAACAAGAGCTTCAGAGAACTAGTTACTAAAATGAAGCTCTCTTTATTCTCATAAGGTATGTCTACACAGCAAAGTTATTTTGAAATAACTGTACTAGCATCTACACAAGCCAACCGCTATTTCAAAATTAATTTGAAATAGCAGAGGGCTTATTTCGAACTTGGTAAACCTCATTCCACGAGGAATAGCACCTATTTCGAAATTGCTATTTTGAAATAAGCGCTTTGTAGACCCGGAATAAGGACTATTTCAAAATAGGGGACCTCCAGCTCTTCCCAGGGTGCCCTGCTGGCCACTCTGGCCCCAACCAGGAAAACTTCTCTCTTCCCCGCCTCCCCGGAGCCCTTAAAGGGATAGAGTCTGGCCACAGTGTCTGTGCCAGCTCCAGGCCTGCCAGCCCAGAGCCAGTATTCGCTGCCCCTGACCCAGTGGCCCCAGCATGAGCCAGGCAGCCGGTGCCAGCCAGCCCTCCACCGCTCCCCGGGCCCAGTCCCCCAGCTCCCAGGAGCCTGCCAGAGGCTGGAGAAGGTGGGCGCCTTCCTGGTCCAGTGCGGCGATCAGGGACCTCATTGAGGTTTGGGGGGATGCCTCCAATGTCCATGATCTCTGCACTAGACGGAAGAACGCGGCTGTCTACGGCAAGATGGCTGCCAGCCTGGCCACCAAAGGCCACATACAAACCCAGGAGTAGGTTCGGATGAAAACTAAGGAGCTGCGGCAAGCCTATGCCAGGGCCACAGGGGGCAGCTCCCAAACAGGGGCAGACCCAGAGAGCTGCCCCTATTTTGACACCCTGGACCACATCCTGGAGGGCGGGACGGTCTGTGCCCCCCAGGTGGTTACTGACCCTGGGGCAGAGGGCCCTGACCACGGCATGGAGAAGGAGAAGGGGGGCCAGGAGCCGCAGGAGCCCGGAGGGAGCATGTCACGCAGCCAGGACCCATGAGCCGTCCCAGCAGAACTATTGCCGGTGTCATCTGGGGAGGCAACAACATGAGTGCCATCACCGTCCCCTTATGGGGGAGGAAGGGGAGAGAGACCAGGGACCGTGCGTGTGGGCCTTGCTGACCACGGATCACGCAGTAACCTGTGCACGTGCGAACACGTGCCGTGCCACCCCTGGGCACGTGGCCCCAGCTGGCTGCCACACAGGGCCCTTGGACTGTTAGCCACACGCGTGTGTGAAGAGACATGACATGCTCCTGACCACGGGGTGGGAAACAGCAGGATGCCCTCCCTCCACAAGCACCCTCTACACAGAGGCAGGGGACATCTCCCTTTCCCTCCCCCCACACACAATATACAGCACAGGGGCATGGGTGCAGTCCCGGGGCAGCTCCCACTCCCGGGGATAGCAGGACATCCCAAACATAGCCTCTGTGCAAGCACATCGGCTCTGATGGTGCGGAGAACTGTCGTCCTCGCCTTGCAGAGTGGGGCTGGACTTCACTTCTGTGTCCCCAGGCAGAACTGACCACTTCTCTTGTTTCTCCATAGCCGCACCTGCTGCGAGTGCAGGGCGCACCATACCACCCGGGACATCCTCCCGCACCCAAGGACTCCACAGGCCCACCTGTGCAATGGAGGGGTACCAGCAGGAGCACCTGGGGGCACTGCAAGCCCTGCACCACACCCTCAACCAGTGGGTGCAGGAAGACCTGCAGCTGCAGTAGGAGCAGCTTGCCCAGGGCCATGCCATCTGCAAGCACCTGCAGACCCTGATGCAGAGCTTGCTACCTCCTGCCGCTCCAGCCCTTGCTGCCTCCCCATCTACCTCTCCTCCTCCCACTCCTTCTCCCCCTCCCGCTTCTTCCTCCACACCCTTCCCGCCCCCGCACTCATGGTGCTGGGAGACAGTTGGGCCAGCAAGACCCCCCAGCCCTGAGCTTCTCCTCCTCCTTCCTCCCCTTGCCTCCCCCTGCCAGCTCCCTCCTCCCAGGTTTCCCCCTCCCCTCTCCCACCCTTCCCTCTCCCACCTTCTTTACCCAGTCTCACCTCAGTTTCATTCCCCCCCCACCCCAGTTTTGTTCAATAAAGAGGCTTTGTTGTAATGAACAAATGTACCCCTCCCTAGCTCCCTTCCTGTCTTTTATTGTACAGCAGGAAGGGGGGGCTAAGGAGGGGTAAGTGGAAGGGCGTGAGGGAGGAATGAGGCACAAGTCCCCAGTGGGGCACATCAGGGAGACTGTTACTGCCTGCAGAACATGCTGCCAGGCTCGCAGCAACACGTCCAGGAGAAGTACCAGAGTGCCCGGGGCGGCTCCGGCTACATGCTGCAGAGTGCTGTGGTGTCCTGAGTGAGGGCAACCAAAGCATGCAGAGAAAATATGCTTTGCTGTCCCTCAGCGAGGTAGGCAAGCAAGCAGGGAAACCTGAGAACTGGCTGGGAGTCCCTTTAAGCACAGGCCTCAGCTAGCCTCAGGCAGCAGCCACACAAGGTAACTCCTGACCTGATGCCCTGCCAGAACCGGTTCCGGCCGGCCTTAAATGCGATTCAGCGTCCTATCTGTGTGGACACGCTATTTCGAAATAGTAAAATGCTATTTCGAACTGCATTTTGTGTCTAGATGTGTTATTTCAAAATAAGAGATTTTGAAATAACTATTTCGAAATAAGATATTTCGAAATAACGCTGTAGTGTAGACATACCCTAACAGTATTATCTAGATATCTATATTATACAGACTAATAACATATGAGAAAAAAATAGAGAGAGAGAGAGAGAGATATTCAGTAAATTTTTCTCATACGTCTGACTCCTGTCCCCCTCCCTCCCCAGCCAGACTGTCACACTGTCAATGTCTCATCCCCGGACATTGTTTGGGGATGGCAGAGCCACCTGGCAGGCCAGCCTGGGCAGATTCTGACTCCTGTCCCCCTCCCTCCCCAGCCAGACACCCTGCCCCAAGCCTGCTCCTGTTCCCTTCACCCCCCACCGGCCAGACACCCTGCCCCCAAGCCTGCTCCTACCCCCTTACCTGCTGCTGTCCCCTCCCCCCAGGCTGGACACCTCACCCACAGCCTACTCCTGTACCTTACCTCCTACTCAGACTTTGCATCGTCAGCCCCTCCTGCATCCCACCTCCTGCCCAGATCCTGCACCCCCATCCCTATCCCACTGATTGGCAGCCTTGTCCCACATATTGAACCTCTCATTTTTGGCCCCACCCCAGAACCTAGGGAGCCCACAAAATCCACTAACCCTTGAACCCCAGAAGAGTTAATCTGGCATGAGGCCTTGAACCTCAGTCCCTCCCCTCCATGGGGCTGGAGCACCAGGGTATTGAGGTGTTTCAGTTGGGGGTCAGATCATTGAGGGTTGGGGTTTCCTTTGGAGGGGCTATTTTTCTTTCTCACTTGTGTGGCTCCTGACCCAAAAACGATTTCCCACCCCTGCCATAAATAAATACAATGTTGAAACCTTTTTGTGTGTTGGACATAATATTTAAATTTAAAATTAAGCCTGACCAACAAGGTCCCATCTGGCCGCAGCATCCTGTCTCCGGCCCTGATCCTGGGGCAAGTCCCATAGACCAGCCCCCATCTGGCTGCAGAAAGGGCTAGTGGCAGCCCTCATCCTGCTGGGGCACTGGTAGGAGGAGAGGCCACGATCTGGCTGCAGCGGACGGAGGGGGGTTGGCGAGTGTAGTGAGCAGGGGGTGCAGCCCCCCTCATAAACAGAAAAAGAACTTTTAAAACACTGGATATGATTTCTGACATCCAGAATGTCCTATACAATAATAAGATATAGTTACTTAATATTTTATCTACACATCTCTTATAAAGAAGATCATCTTATAATTTATAACTTCATTTTCTGTGTTCTTCATGAACTTCATTACCTTTGTGCTCCATTTGCAGCCTTCACTTGATGAAACATGATTATATTGTCTGCTACTTAAGAGGAGCAGTGCCAAATTGGAGAAATTATCCTTAGCAACATATGGATTAATGAGATTAACAGAGAGGACTTTCTTAAAGGAGGAGAACCTCTCACTTAAGAATAAGGGCTTCAGAAAAAGACTTTGATTCCCAGCATATTTCATTCTGAAGCATAGGAATGAGACTCTCTGGCTGGCAGTCCAATCTTTCTGAAAACAAACCACAGGTTCTGTTAGGCTTTTTTCTTGCTTTATATATAGCCATATAGTTTATGGCTATATCCTCAAGCACGTTTTGCATCCAAGAATTTTAATCCTCCCTTACTGTACCTTTCTATTCAGGACTAGAGAGGAAGAAACATTTTCCATGGATTCTTTTTCCCCTTGTGACATTTGCCACATTTGGGTTTGTAAAAATGCTGCAAAAATTGCTTGGAATTGAAGGGGGTAGACATTTTGATCAAGAGACAAGCTCTTACCCCAAAACTGTTACCTTTTTTGGATCACTGAAATTTTTTAAAAAGTTAAATTTCAGATTAATTAAAATCATTTTTTCAATTCAGCCAGAAACCCCAAAAATAAGATATTTGCACAGCTCTCATTAGCAGTATTAATATTTAGTACCGCAGAGTTTCTAAGTATGAATCACAATGCTCAGTTGTTTAGTGTTTGCAGGATCAAGTCTGTAATTAGGTCTCTCTCACTTCTGACTGGCAATTAAAGGTGACACCACTCTACCACCTTGAAGTTTTACTCCATTGATCACATTTGTGAGCTTTTGCTTGCTTTGCTATGAAAAGTGGGCAGACTCAAAAATTTGTGAAAAATAAAACTTGGGAGTGGGAGTGGAGGAGGCAAGTACAAAATTGCATTAAATGAACAAGCAAAACACACTCCCAAAATGTTTGTGAAAAAAGAGTAATTCCTAATTTGGGCTGGTTCTAATCATGACATACTATTGAAGATATATCAGTCTATAGCCCAGTGACTACTGGGGTCAGCAAGTCTGACAGCCATTGTGGGCCATAAGCAAGGTGAAGGAGGCCCTGCTCCACACCCCTGGATGGGTTGAGGCCTTGGGCACAAGGGGCGGGGCTGAGGGCAGTCAGGCCTTAGTGCTGGCCACACTGCAGTACCACCCTCCCCCCAGCCCTCAGAACCATGCAGAGCAGTTCTCTAGTAGCAATTCAAAGGGGCTCAGGGTTCTAGGTGCTACCACTGCTGCAATAAAATCTCTGGGCCCCACAGCAATTGCCCTCTCCTCCACCCCCTGCCATTGGCAGGCCTAACTGGGATTCATCACCTACAGAAATTAAAGTCACTCCAATGTGAGAATCCCAAACCATTTAAGTTTTGAAATGGTATCAAGGTTATTGTGCAAAGCCCTCTGCATTGGGGTGTACAACTGCACAAGTTAATCAAGTATTCAGCTAATCATACATTTCCTTCACTGTGTTAGAACTGTCCCTGTTTATGGTGGTATAGATTTACTTACCCTACCGGAATTAAAAAAGCAAACACACACCATATCTATTCAATTACTGAACTCTCTGAAAAAAAGATGAGCCAGATGAGATGAACTGATGAAAAAAAAAATTATATAAAACTTTTAAGATAACTGCATGTATATTTGTTGCAGCTCAACCTTGCTGCCTCAGCTCTGTTTTGTTCAGTTTTCTTTTATGGCCTGAAGCCAATGGAGAGATTCTTTTGTATTTGCTACTCTTCTTATGAAAGAAAATTATCCTTCTGCTTGCCCGTGCTCCTTCTCCT
This sequence comes from Rafetus swinhoei, assembly GCA_019425775.1. Lineage (NCBI taxonomy): Eukaryota > Metazoa > Chordata > Testudines > Trionychidae > Rafetus > Rafetus swinhoei. The sequence continues at coordinate 30,627,295 of CM033439.1, read as the reverse complement.
TTTACTATGTTAAACAATACAAATTATAATGAATACAGTTATAATTTAAATGGACTTTTGAAAAGGTTATAAAATAGTAAAAAAATCATTCCAAATATTAGTTTTGTCAGATGATATTGTTTGTAGAAAATAGAGTATTCCTTAATTTGGTCTGATTCTTATGCCATACTCCCTACTGTAGATATATCAGTCTATAGGCCAGTAGCTACTGGGGTCCATCATAGACCCCGGGCAAGGTGAAGGGGACCCCTGTTTCATACCTATGGTTGTTATTGTTGAAAGCAGGTCTGAAAACAGACTTTTCCCTACAAAACATAACTCTTCTTTCACCTGAATATGGTAGCAATCTCCTATTTCTGATATCAGAATGTTAAAGTCTGTTCCCAGTTACGCCAATGTAAATCGGGAGTACTTCTGCTGATCTTGGAACTTACAGGAGCATAACAGGGCAGAATCTGGCCCAGCAGTTTTTAGAAATGGTTGTCAATGGTACAATTTTCTGCAGGATCAACACATGTATATTTGGCAGTTGGAAACACGAGTAAAATAAAATTTGAGCCCTATGGAAAGTGAATAGCTATGTTTCAAAATGTTCCTCAATATTTAACTATTACAGTTAAAAAAAACCCCAAACAATTCAGGACTTGATTCCTCAGTCCTCCAAGGTGCTGGTGGTACTGCTGAACTCCTGGCTTGAAATAGTTTCCATCATATGCAGTGTTAGAGTGTCATCACCCAGGATATATGAATTATTCCAGCACCTCCACAGTACTCATGCCACAAAACTACCATGAATTTCAGAGTTCCTGTACAATTAGGTTCTTTAATGTTTTATTCGCTCTTCTGCTTTGACTTCAAGTATGTGAAAGCTCATGTTCAATTATGAAAATTAATAACATTTCATGTGGGGGAGGAGAGGACAAGGAGGGGTGGTGATTTTAAGAATGAGTGGCATTTTCTTCAATATGATTTTAAGAGAAAATAATTTAATGATTAAAAATGCTTACACAGGACCATAGGTTTGTAATTAACATTCTCTCTAAATAAGCCTGAAAGCTAGATTTGTATTTTCAATATCCACTCACTTAGCCTAAAGCATTTGCTTTGTTTCTGGAGTAATTAATAAATCTAACCTCTACTCTCTGCATTAGAAAGCTGCAGCTCTTCTAAACTTACTGTAATTAAAAACTTAATCAAAATGTAAAATTCTGCAAAAGTAATCACAATTTAACATTGAATTATACAAAGTGGAATGCTACAAGCTCATCCTAATTTTCCTAACACAGAAGCAGTAATATAAATTGAATCTTTAAGTCATAAAAAGCTTTATAGAATATTGTTATCCAAAGTTTATCCAAATCTTTAAACACATAAATAATCATTTATGAACAATACTGATTTAAGAGTTTATATCCTAGGCCAAATTCTAATTTTGGGACAGGAACATATTGTACAAAGCAGAGCCACGAAGGAAAATCCACGAAGGAAAGCAGATTTTCCAGGGGCCTTTTACAATGCAAGTAGGGGTGAAAGTAACTTCTTACAGGTACTGTCATATAGAAACACTCCCCCTCCCACCCTTGGAGAGGGCTCAGGGCAAAGGTTGGGGGGTTGTGATAGGACAGTATCTGTAAAAATTAAAAGTCTTAAAGTGTGAGATGGAGCATGAGGTGCTCAGGGCTGAGGACTGGGTGGGAGAGAGCTCAAAGCAGGGGAATGGGGGATGCAGAAGAAGTGAGGGCAGGGAGATGGGGGGGGTTGGGAGTACAGTATAGGACTGGGAGTGCAGCCATCATGCTGCCCAGCCGCCTGATTCCTGGGGCTGACGGAGGTGGTGACCATACTGCTGGCTGCCCGAGAACTGGGGCTGGAGCCTGGGTGTATTGTGGCCATGCCACCCATGGGCTGTGGGTGCTGACTCAGGCACGCTGGGGCTGGGGCGTCACCCCTCCCAGCTGTGGTGCTGGGCTCAGGAGGTTATAGGGGTGGTGGTTTGGGTCCCTGTGGGGGAAGAGGATAGAAGGGGAGGTAGAAGGAGAAGGGTGCTACCCATGCCCAGTACCAGCACGGGAACCTTGCCAGTGTACAGTGGTCAACAGCATCCAGAGCCCCACCCCAAGCTGGCCACTCTCTTACCAGTGCGCTGCACTGGGGCACATTTGAATGTACGCTGTTTAGCGTCTCAGGCAGATGTCTGTAACCCAGCTAACTCATTTGGGGTTGGGGAAGTCTGATAGCAAGTTCAGGGACACTTGCTGTTATGGAGAGATGCAAGATGGAGAGGTAGATGGAGATCTAGAGAGAGAGAGATGAGTGATAACCAAGAAGGAGCTGAATCCTCATGCTTTATTTTTCAAGGTAGTCTACAGCATCAGAAAGGTCACCGTTGCTTGCTTGGAGGGGAGCTGAAAAGGTGAGTCCCAGGGAGCTGTCCCTTTGTGACTCTGTAATCCACACACTCTCTGGGTGTGTGTTCTGTCCCATCTAGTGGCACCATGCAGAGAGATGATAATAAGTCTGCTACAGCCTTAGCTAAGAGGCTTGTGACTTTTAGTGGATGCAACAGCTGCACATGCACTTAGCCTCAAAGGTCCCAGGTTCAATCCTGGCTGATGACGACTAGGCAGGCCTGACAAGAGGGGTGGGAAGGAGGTAGGGAGTGCAGCTCCAAAAATGGCCATTTCTCAGCAATGATTCATGTGCTGCCTGGCCAATTAGCAGAGCAGAATCAGCAGCATGTGTTCAAGCCATCCCTCCCCCACATTGCTCCATCCCTCAAAAACTGTTCTGGGAACCTTTACCATAGGTGTGCTGCTGTCAGGAGGTGTCGTCCAGCCTCTGTACCCTATCTGTTACAAGGGAGAGGGTATAGACATAGCCGCTCAGGAGGACTCAAGTGGAACGGAGTTTACCTCATGCATCCTAGGGTGAGCTGTGTGAGTACCTGCCTACCTGGCTTGATTTCCCCAGCAGCCAGCTCACAATCCCTCTCGCCTGTCAGTCTCCTTCCCCCCCCCTTACACACACACACACACACACAGAGTCTTCTCTCTGACAAGAAACACCATCCTGTCTGGCTGCATGTCTGACACATACACTCCCAGTCCAGTCTGTCTCTCTCATAGTCTCTCTCACGCTCACCTCCCAACACACACTTGTATTATTGTTATTTCTTGGTACTTCTTGCAATGCAGACACATTCAATGTAATTTTATTCTTTTAAAGTAGATTATTTTAGTGTTTAGACTGGTCTACACATTTCATAGTTTTTATTTCTCTTACACTCTAAATGTAATTCTTTGAGTAGTGTGTTCTAAAATGCCTAATCTGTCCTGGCTGGACTAATTATCCCTAGGGTGACTTTTAAAAATATATGTATTTAGGGAGGAGGGTTGTTTGTTTCTACTGGTGGGGAACATCCGCACATACAATTTATTGCTCCCTGGAGGAGAAAAAATAGGGCTCATGCCAGCAGTGCAGATGGTAGCAGTTCACTGGACGCCATCCACGCAGGTGCAGCACTGCTCAAATGTCAAGCCGACCGCATCACAGTGTTGGAAAGGAGCAAACAGGTGACCCAGAGGCAGATGGAGTAACACAGACTTCTTTATTGCAGATACTCGTTCCACCTTGGACCCCCAAACCTTGGGCCGAGTGAGCAACAAAGGAAGCCTGAACATAAGGTGTGTCTACACTGCACCCTTTAGCTTGAAATGAGCTACGCAATTTGAGCTATGCAAATTGTGTAGTTTATTTCGAGTTAATTTCAAAATAGCTTATTTTGAAATTCTAAACAGAGCACTATTCTGAAACGTCCTTAATCCTTGTGAAACAAGGCTTACAGGGACATCAGAATAGCATGTCCATTATTTCAAAAGTTATTTTGAAATAGCAGGCGCGCTGTCAAGCCGCGGAGAGCACTGTTTCGGGATACCAGAAGTATCCCAAAATAGCACTGCTGTCTAGACGCACCCATACTCTTTCATCTTAGTTAGCATGCAAATACACCTATACATTACATCAGGGCTACCCAACCTTGGAAGCCCCGGGGGCCACAATGATACTCACAGCACATTCCGAGGGCTGCAACTTAAGTGTGGTTGCATATGTGTGCAAATATATATGCAAATAGCTTCTTTCACACTGACTGGATGAATAGAAAGATTAAGGCAAGACTACGTAATACACAGGCACCATTTAAGTCAGTTCAGCTGATATCAATAAAATGCAATATTTACCTGATTTCCGCCCATATGTCAGCACTTTTAATGAGCAATGACAGTCCAGGAATTTAACTACTAAAATGCATATCAACAGAAGATGATTATATTGATTATTTTTTTGCTTTGGCTCCCACTTGCAGGACACATGTTGAGCCCCGCATAAACTCAAACCACATCGCGGGCCACAAACAGACGGGCTGCAGGCTGCATGAGGCCCTCAAGCTGCGTGTTGAGTAGCCCAGCATTACATCATTCTATAAATCCTAAATTGATAATGCAAACACCCATATAATGCATAAATATAACCATATGACGACTATTATTACACCTGCCCCGTTCACTTATTTACTAGATTTTGCTGAAGTCAGCTCATTATTTGGGGGTGAAAGATCCCTGACCCAGAAGGTATCTCTCAAAGTGATGGGGAACAGAAGTGGGGAACAGGGAGATGCCATTGCTTCACAGAGAAGGCATTAATTAAAATCATAGAATCATAGAGCTGGAAGAGACCTCAGGAGGTCATCAAGTCCAGCCCCCTGCCCAAGGCATGACCAATCCCAACTAAATCAACCCAGCCTGGGCTTTGTCAAGCTTAGACTTAAACACCTCTAGGGATGGAGATTCCACCACTTTCCTAGGTAACCCATTCCAGTGCTTCACCACCCTCCTAGTGAAATAGTTTTTCCTAATATCCAACCTAGACCTCCCCCACTGTAACTTGAGACCATTGCTCCTTGTTCTGCCATCCGTCACTACTGTGAACAGCCTTTCTCCATCCTCTTTGGAACCTCCCTTCAGGTCACAGCTGCAGCTTATCTCTACATGGCACAACTGCAACATTTACCTGCCCCTAACAAAAGGAAAGAAGGATCAAACATGTCTATAAATCTGTCAACGCAGTGTCTGCCTATACTGGGCACCATAACCATAGCAATCACTACTCAGACCCTAAATTTAAATTTGCATTCCCTAACACTTAGGAGGCCCATTGATTGCTCTGTCCTGTGGCCTGCAATTGCTGTCATCAGGCATGTGACCAGGGTCTGAGAGTGTTACAACTGCACATTTCTTCTGCACATTTAGTTACGGAGGTGGCTTCCATGACTGGGCTTGGGGTCATCCGCATATGTTAGCACAAAACTCCCAGGTCTTCTGTGGACACTTTGTGGCACCTTCTGCTCAAAGTAATTTGCATGAATGGAAATACACTGCTCCTCTTCCCTGAAATCAATGTCAAAACTCAAACTACTTTAATGGGAACAGGATTGTGTCCTTTTGCCCTCATCTGATACAATTTGACCCTTTATTTTTATCACAGGCACTTGTAGTTAATCTTAGATGAAAATGCTCACATTTTGAACTCTGAATGCTCTCCAGCAGGCAACAGGGTTTAAAATATTTCTATAATGTGAAGAGGGTTGGCTAGAAAAAAAAAACTGATGACAAAATAAGACACTGAACAAAGAATAAAAGATGTCAGGCAGGAAGCAGTAGTAGCAATCAAACTACCCACACCCAGTTGAGAAAAAGCAGATAAGAGTCTTCCTCCCCCTCCCCCACCTAACCCCCCTTCCTCCCCCTTCCTAACCCCCACCCCGCCCACCAGACACACACAGTGAGAGGTGAGGCAAGGCTGAGAGCAAGGTACCCCACACATTGGCCTGCGGAGATTCGCTAGAGCTATATTAATGTTCCCACAGATTCCCCCCTCTAGTGATGACTTTAAGGGAATCCCAAAGACAAATAAAAAAAAAAGGCAGATTCCAAGAAGCGGAGCTCCACTGGAGCCAACTGTTGGGATTCCCTCAAAGACCTTTTCAACTTGGCTTATCCAGAACCACTCAGGGCTCCAAACCACTCAGGTTCTGGATTTCTCTATTTGGGTTCCTTTATTTGTCAATACAACCAATCAACACTGAGCTGATCAGATCTGTAGTTACACAGACAACCTCTTCCTTTATGTACATTTTACTGATTACATTGGATTTGCTATGCATTACATCAACACATTTTTGGAATGGCTTGGTTACTTTGCAAGAATGCCCTGTCCGTGTGTTGCTCACATGGAATCTGATCTTTACATTCCAAGTTTATGTTGTACATAGTCCCGAGCATCAGGCTGTTGCTGCTTATCTTAGTTAGCACACATATCTGACTCCAACATACTGTTTGTCAAGTCCCTATTTACAACTTAACCTTCAATTTACTTGCCTAATTATGCCCACTAAGAAATAAGTTAAGCCAAGCCCACAGGAACTAAGGCTAGGAAACTATGGGGGCTAAAGGACCTTTATTCTGTGATTATTCTAGCCCCACAGTTCATTTTGTGAAGGGAAGGAATAGCTCCCCATCCCACCATAAAATGATATTGGATACCTTGGATAGTTTCCCTTCCTTTTTGGCCCTCCAGCAGAGTTCATTGCAGAGAAGGGCAATCCAGATCCGGGGCATCAAGTTGCAAGACAGGACACTGATCAGCACTATGCACTGAAGACAACCTCCTATTTACATCTATGTTTGTGCATCAAAGTACAAGTGACCTGCCTTCAAAAGGAGAGGTGCCTGCAAATCTCAGTTAATTCAAGAAAATTGGTCAGTGCTTGTCATTTCTGAAAACCTGGTGACATATAGTTAGGTGACTTAGTATGGATTTGGGGGGGTGGAGTGAAAATAACTTTTCACTCTACGTGCTGTATCCTGCAGGACAGTAAGCATAGTAACAAAAAAAAAATTTCAAATGTGACCTCAAAATAATCTTTTTTTTTTTTAAAGAGAAAAATCCATTTGTCTTCTTGTCCAAGATAGAAGTTCCTATGAAGAAGCTCTAAAACGTCCATACATTTAAGCTCTTAAAGGACAGGTGCTCCATTAAAAAAACCATCATCCAAAAGCATTGTGTGTCAAGGCATTCAAATAAGCCATTTTTCATTTAGCTAAATAATGGAATTTTTAAACACTCCACAATACAAGAAGCTCATTAATGTTCCCCCATCCTGCCTGAGGCAGGATATCAACAATGTACTCAATGTATCAAGAAAAGATCCACACACTAAATAATACATCACTGCAGGAACCAACATTAAGATATCCTTATGAATAATTATGTTGCAGAATGGGGTAAGGTGTCCCATTCCACATTCCAGTATCTCCTTCTGTACTAATTACATGTACATTCAAAATCCAAACTCATATCCAAAGCACCTAATTCCACAGTGTTTTCACAAGACTGGGGAAAAAATACTGTAGAGGCAAATTAGGAAATAACCGTGTCTGAGGTCCTTTTCAAACACATGATGTGAGGGAACAAATTAGGCCCTTTTAAAATACACATTGTGGAAAAAATGGCATAGTCCTTTTGTGGAGATATTCTAAATCTAATTAGCATCCCAATTTTACGCTGCCTTGTACTTCAGGGCCTGGTGAGTATTTGAGGTTAATCCCCAGTGAAAAATGCCTGTTTGCCTCTTGCTCACTTCTTGAGATACTTTATTTCTGGCAGCATAACTCAGAAAAGCTATTCATTGCATCTTCTGCTTCCTAAAGTGGGACCCTTGGCTATTACAATGTACCAGAATGAAACATTGAAAAACAAATACAAGGTTACACAGTCATTTGATGTTACCCACATTTATATCCTTACTACAGCTACTTTCTAAATGGGCAGCATCTATTTTTAATTATTATATGTCATCTTCTCATATAAAAATATACAAGGCAAATAGTATTTTTGATGTTTGTTTCTGATACCAACCTATGAAACAACCAACCATTAGGATATTAGGCTTTGTCTACACAACACAAATTTTAGTGACACAGCCATGTCCCTAAAAGTCTGGCAGCGTAAACTGACAAAAACCTTCCACCCACCAGAAACCACACTTGTTTGTCAACAGGAGAGCACTCTTGCCAACAAAGTGCTTTTTACTCTAGCACTGATCACCACAAAGTTTTTGAAATTCAGGGATTTTTTTAAAGCACCTATGAACGACAAAAGCTTTGTCGCTCAATTGCTAGTGTAGACAAAGACTTAGTCCCCATTTTCTACTGGATTTGTAGACAAAAGGCTGGGTCAATGAGGTATCGTGTCCAGTTCTGGGCCCCCTACTATAGAAAGGATGTGGATGCATTGGAGAGAGTCCAGCAGAGGGCAACCAAAATGATTAGGAGGCTGGAGCACATGACCTACGAGGAGAGGCTGAGGTATTTGGGCTTATTTAGTCTGCAGAAGAGAAGAGTGAGGGGGATTTGATAGCAGCTTCAGCTTCCTTAAGGGAGGCTTCAAAGAGGAAGGAGAAAGGCTGTTCTCAGTAGTGACAGAGGGCAGAACAAGAAGCAATGGTCTCAAATTTTAGTGGGGGAAGTCTAGGTTGGATATTAGGAAAAACTATTTCACTAGGAGGGTGGTGAAGTACTCGAATGGGTTACCTTGGGAGGTGGTGGAATTTCCATCCCTAGAGGTTTTTAAGCCTCAGCGTGACAAAGCCTTGCATGGGATGATTTAGTTGGGGTTGGTCCTGTCCTGCTTTGGGCAGGGGGCTGGACTCAGTGACCTTTTGAGGTCTCTTCCAGCCCTAGGAGTCTATGATTCTAGGTGTAGAATGCCTCTGGGAGCTACTGGGTTCCTCCAACTCCCACTGAGTAAGCACTACACAAGGCTCCCCCAAAATGTCTTCATTGTAAAGACTGGCCAGAAAATACTCACTTAAGTAAGTAAAATTTATTTTTTCTGTTCACTATATTTGATTCCATATTAACATATTACTTATGGCAGTTTGACAAGTCCCTCTGGGGAAGTGGCCACATGATTAACAGAGGTCACAGAGTGGGAAGAGTGTGGAAAGAAAACACACACAAATTTGGGGAGCAAAGGGAGAACAAGATGAGTTGGTGAAAATGGGCAAAATTTGGATCTACTTTTCCATTCTGCTTCTTTTTTTAATTAATTTTGTATGTTGATGACCTCCTTGAGCTCAAATCTACATTCTTCTCTCATCCAATTCAGTGGAAGTATTATGTAAGAAGGTACACAAGATAACACCCAATGTGGGAGTCTACTGTAATCTAGAATGTCTATGTATGGAAATTGCAACACTAAACAGAGGTAAGGGAACCCAAGTATGCAAGAAACAAAACAGAATGGGGCGGGGGGCCGGGGAGAGACAAAGGAAATCAACAAGGCACGCATCACAGTATCATGGTATGAAGAGACTTAACATTGGCTCTGGGAGATATGGAATTTAACCCTCTTCCCAAAACATCCAAGCGCCCCGGCATTCTGCTTTACAAGATCAATGAATAGGGGGTTGCTTCTAGGAGTAAAATAAAAATGACATTGGTTGGCTAGTCTTCATAATGGAAATGTTGACAGATTTGTCTTTAGTGATAGAAACCACTATCACAATTGCAATTCAGTAATTTTATTCCAGTCTCTTCTTGAAAAATAGAATAATATAACTATGCTATTGTCTATGTCACTATCTCAACCATTTACATAATAATGCTTTTTACCAATAATGTATCCAATTCAAAATGTACTTTTTGAAGTATTTTAGAATAAAATGAAGGTTAATGTGATTTTCTCATGCATTTTGAGTGCATTATTTCACCTAACTGAATTAAACAACTAACCCTTGTAAGCCTGGGGCACCTGCTGCTAAGATGTAATGTAAAAGCATCTAGAATGGCAGACTCCTAGGATCAAGGTATTATTATTTCCTTGCTTCATGCCCCTATAAAACAAAACTGTACATTTTAATTGATATTATTAAAACAATTTATTGTAACATGCTCCAGTGGCCCTTGCAATGGGATCTTAATGTGTTATCAAACTGTATGGAAAAACAGAACTTGTAATTATCCATTCTTTTAGAAAATATATCACATAATATGGTAGGTAATTTTTAAAAAACTGTACCTTAATTTGGTCAAATAGAGAGGTAAAGCATATCAGACTCTTTCCCCTAGAACTGCATCTTTATCATTCTCAACGCATTATTACCTTCCTCTTCTACTTCAGAGCAGAAAAGGAAAAACAGACCAAAAAAGAAGAAAAAAAACCCTATAGCTATTCCATGACAAATATGCTGATGTTTATTTGGATGGGAGTTGTTCCATTAATTTATTTATAATATTTTTACTGGATGGTAGGCTGACAAAATATCTTTTAGAATTTTTTAAATCAAATTTTAAAAAAATTAAGGGGTTCAGATGCTCTTTTTCTCAGCATACTAATTTTTTGCACATGAATGTCTTGGCAGAATACTCATAAGGGGTGCGTCTAGACAGCACCCTTCTGTCAGAATACACTATGTCAGCATTTCCCAAACTATGGGCCGCGGCCCGGTACCGGGCTTCAGGAAAAAAATACCGGGCCTCAGCGTGGCTGCTGGGAGGGGAGCGGGGCTGGGAGGAGGTGGGGCGGGCGAAACCGGCCACCGGGAAGCAGGGTTGGGGGCAACTGGGCTGTCCGGCGGAGATCGGGAGGGCGGGCGGCTGGCGGAAGCAGGGCTGGATGGGGGTGGGGACTGGATGGGAGAGATCGAAAGGAGGAGGACGGGAGAACCAGCCGCCGGAAGCAGGGCTGGATGGGGGCAGCGGGGCTGGCCAGGGGAGATCGGGAGGAGAAGCAGGGGAAAATCGGCCAGCTGGGAGGGGGTGGGGAGAGCGGGGCTGGTCATCGGTGGAGCAGGGCTGGCTGGGGGAGATTGGTGGGGGGCCGGGGAGAACCGGCCGCCGGAAGCAGAGCTGGACAGGGGCAGCAGGGCTGGACGGAGGAGATCAGGAGGAGAAGCGGGGGGGGGGGGGGGGGGAGAGCGAATCGGCCGGCGGGAAGCAGGACTAACCCGGGCACATGCAGACCCGGGCACACGAATGAGTCCAGCCCTGGGGATTCCATTTTGCCTTCCCCCCACCCCACCCATACCCTCCCTCGAGTAGTTGCGAACTGCCTGGCTGGTAGACACACGCAGCGTGAGCACATCTACCAGCCAGGCAGTTCACAGCTACAGACTGATACACCTAATAATAATAAAACTTACCTAATTAGAAGATACCGGACATTTTATATGTCTAGTATTTTCTCAATTTGTTTCCCAGACAGAACCCTCAAATACTGGACTGTCCGGTACAAAACCGGACACCTAGCAACCCTACCCCTCCTTGCACCCTCCCTCCTAGCCAGATACCCTACCCCCAATCTGCTCCTGCTCCCGCCTCCTGGAGTGCCCATGCAGCGCCGGGTCCCCCAAGCCCTGGCCCAAGCTGGGTGGAGGATGCAGTTGGGTGAAACACTGAAAATTTATTCATTTTTCATTCTTTTTTTTATATTTTTGGGCTGCAAAAAACAGTACTGAAAAAAAACAGGTTCCAACTAAAGTAAAAAGTTTGGAAAACCCTGGTCTAGCCAGCTTTCTATCCATCTTACAGTCCATTTATCCAATCCATATTCCCTTAACTTGCTGGCAAGACTATTGTGGGTGACCGTATCAAAAGCTTTGCTAGAGCTGGCACTGGGGCTTTGGGAGGACCAGAAACAACTTATTTGAATATTCATCATTTGCTTAATGAATATGCAAATATGCAAACGAATGTTACCGGTCCTCCAAAAGCTCGTGAATGGATTTACTGGTCCCCGTGTCAAAAAGTTTGGGAACCCCTGGGCTATGCAATTTACACTACGCAAATTGCGTAGCTTATTCTGAGTCTAGGTTGAAATTTCAAAATAAGGCACTATTCCGACAAATCCCTTAACCCTCGTGGAATGAAGGTTACAGGGAGGCTGGAATAGCACACCCGCTATTTTGGGTAATAGCGAGCACTTTTAAAGATGCGTTGCTATTTTGGGATACTTTGGGATACAAGTGTGAAAAACCGGGACAGAGAGTAGGGAATAATTGGCACCTATACAAGACAAAGCCTCAAATATTGGGATTCTTTCTATAATACTCATCCTAGAATAGATACTCATGTTAAAAACAAAACAAGTGTATTCGGATATTATGAGATGCAGCTTGGTCATGCTCAGAAGTCCTGGAAGTCAATTTTAGCAACACAAAGGGCCATTAGACTGACAGGACTACATAGTTCAGTGCATGGCTGAGATGATGGAGAAGGGAAGAGGAATTTAGATTTATTATGAACTGGGGAATCTTTTGAGGAAGGAGAAGTCTATACAGGATGGATGGGCACCACCTAAATCAAATGAAAGTGTGATCTTTTTAATGTTATATGCATGCAAACTAGAAGTGGGAGGAAGCCAACAGCTCAAGTCCCGCCCCCCCTCTCTCCCAGGAGGGACAGAACATCCAACACCCAGGCCGACCCGGTGTAAGGCGGAATAAGGGACACCCTGAAGCTAAGGAGGTGGGGTGGATTGTGGTGTGGCCTGGGAGATAGGAGATATGGTTTGGACAGAGAAATCCCATGGGAAGGATCCATTAACCAGGATTCTCTGTATCCTAGTAAAAATAAGAGGCTAAAAGTTGATAAAGTACAGGTAAAAAATGAAGAGAAACAGTTAAATGAAAGAGTCCCCATTCAATTACATCATGTGATGGTGAACAACAAAAAAGTAATAAATTTTATAAGTGCTTGCATACAAATGCTAAAAGCTTAAACATGAAGATGGGTGAACTTGACTGCCTGGTATAAAATGAGGGTACTGATATAATAAGCATCACAGAAACTTGGTGGAATGATGGCACTCATTGGGACATTGCAATACCAGAGTATAAAGTACATAGGAATGACAGAATAAGTCATGTTGGTGGTAAAGCTGCACTATATATGAAAGAAAGCATAGAGTCAAATATAATAGAAGTCTTAAATGAATCAAGCTGTAGCATGGAATTGCTATTGATAGAAACGTCATGTGATACAAGATGAGTACAGTAGTAGGAACATAATACCTATCACCTAACCAGGATGGTAATGGTGAGTGTGAAACATCAGGGACATTGGCAGGATCTGTAAAAATAGAAAATTCAATAATAATGGGGGAATATCAGCTATCTCTACACTGGAAATCCTATCACCTCAGGACAGGATTCAGAAATAGTTTCCAGACACCATTAAAGACTGCCTTAGAGCATTTAGTCTTGGGACATGCAAATGGTAATTCTTGATTTAGTGCTAAAAGGAGCACAGGATCTGGTCTAAGAGGTAAATATAGTTGAACTACTCAGTAATAGCAACCATAATATAATTAAATTTAAATTTAAACAATCTTGTGTGGGGAAAATATCAAAGAAGTCTACCACAGTAGCATTTAACTTCAAAAAAGGAGAGTACACAAAAAATGAGAAAGCTAGTTAGATGGAAATTAAAAGTAACAGTCACAGGAATGAAATGCCTACAAGTGGAGGGGGAATCATTTTAAATACATGATAATAGAGGCTCAGATTAAACATATATCACACATTAAAAAGAATAGTAAGAGGACCAAAAAAATGCCACCAGGACTAAGAGTAAAATAAGTGGTTAGAGGCAAAAAGGAATCCTTTAAAAATTGTAAGTCAAATCCTACTGAGAAAAACACAAAGGAGCATGAACTCTGGCAAATTAATTGTAAAAGCAGAATCAGGGAATCATAGAATACTAGAACTGGAAGGGACCTCAAGAGATCATCAGGTTCAGTCTCCTGCCCTCATGGCAGCACCAAGCACCATCTAGATCACCCTGATGGATGTCTATCCAATCTGCTCTTAAGTATCTCCAGAGATGGAGATTCTACAATTTCCCTAGGCAATTTATTTCAGTGTTTAACTACCCTGACAATTAGGAAGTTTTTCCTAATGTCCAACTTAAACCTCCCTTGCTGCAATTTAAGCCCATTGCTTCTTGTCCTGTCCTATCATCAGAGTATAATTAAGGAGTCCAAGAAAGGATCTGAAGAACCAGCAAAGAATTCAAAATCTAACAGCAAATACATTTTTAAGTACATCAGAAGCAGGAAGCCTGTCTAACTATCAGTGGGGCCACTGATGTGATAAAGGAGCACTTACAGAAGACGAGACCATTCAACAAGGCCATTGTGGAGAAGCTAAATGAACACCATGCCCCTTGCTTGAGTCTCAATTTTAACATCATAGTCGAGCCCTTAATAAATGTATTAACACTGAACACGATACACTACCTTTCAGATGCTATGAACACCAATTCTTCAGCAGATGTTTCAAACATGTTGGTTATATTTGTGTGCTTGTGTCCTGATGCTTTTATTTTTGTTATTCTATATATTTTGGAAGCATTATTTGAATAACTTGTGGGAAAAAATTGCATACTGCTTTGTTCATAAGGGGAAAATACTGCTTATTTACTTTCTGAATACTCTATGACCCTGTCAGTTAATTGAACAATGTACAAAGATTTGTACATCATAACTTTTGCAAAATACTGAAATACAATAATCATGAACACAGGAACATGCTTAAAATACAATATTTTACACACATTACTCACCATTATTATATCATACCAATTTCTGTATGAAAAGTAATAAGCAAGATACACATGATCTAAGAATCATTCCTTCATTACACGTTTTTCATATATCACTTAATTTGGACTAAGTGAAAACATCAGACTTTTCCTGGACATGCACAGAAGAGAGAACTATTAGTGGGGTCTATGCATGACATCAAATGGAGGATTTAGATATATTTTGGCTCCCCTATTGACAAGCCACTGAATACTGGTCTAGTCCAGGGAGTAATGCAGAGCAGTTCTGGAGCTGCTCTAATTTGTACCAGCTGCAAGTTCCTTCAAGGGCTTAACAGAATGCAAGACTGATCTGAGCATATTCCTTTTCTTCTCAGATTTAATACAGCCAAAGAACTTTCCCTCTGGTGTGAAAGCAAAATGATAGAAATGATCTCAAACAAGAGTCCTTAAGGCCTTTAATTTTTTCTAGTCTTAATAGGCAATTAAAAAAAAAAAAAGATAGAAGAATTTGAACACTTGAGACTGACATGTAGAAAGAATAATATATATGCACATATTCATTTTTCAGCTAGATCTACAGGTCATAAAACGATTACAAACTGATTTCTTACCTGGGGATATTATATAGAAGAAATCTTTAAACTCATCCATCCAGACCTCTGCTAGTCTTCTGTTGTTTTTATTGATAACATGACCAGTGCCACCAGGAAAAGTATAAGGAGTTGCCTTACGAAACACATGTCCGACGTGAGAGCATGTTACAATCTCCAAGGAGCCTCCACACTGCCAAATCTGAAATAAGACAAAATATTTGAAATCACATATACAAAATACCTTGCAAAAATCTGTTGCAAAAAGCAGCTGGTTCTAAGAAAATGATTTTTTCCACCTTGGAAGTATATAGAGCACTGAGGGGCAACCCAAGCTAGTGAGTGGGCTGCATGAGTGGTCCTCCATTTCAGAAGCCCACAAGATTGTCTTATAATATGGCCTCCCAAGATAGGGTAGTTTCTCTACTTGCACTTGCATACGTAGCAGCGGTTGATTGGATACAGAGAGCACACAGCATTCACAGTCAATATTGTGTGCAATCAGCACACACCTTACTTCATATGCCCTTGTTTCAATGTGTGGCACTTTAGTAATACCAATAGGGGAAAAAAAACTTATGCGGACGAAAACCAGCAGAATCTTACAACCCTAGACATGGGCAAGGATAAATGTCTCATGGGCCACACAACTCCAATGGGATGATACAGAGAGTTATAAATCAATTTTCATACAGTGTGGACTCAATTCACTAATGATAAAGTATGTGCAAGACCACATAGACTTTAGTCATCTTGTGCAAGCTTACCTGACTGGTAGACATAGCCCTATCACTTAACACACACACTTCTAGCACCCTAAATTATAAATGCTATAATTATGCTGTGCACTAGTATTGAATTTAGGATATCAGAGATGTTTGTGTCTTTTTAGTTCACTCTCCAATTCATAATGTTTTATAACAATAGAAAAGAGATTTGGTAATTTTTACTGGCAGTGTGCTTTTGGCCACTTAGAAGATGGTGCAATGGTTCTTGATCATTCTATTATTCTATTCTATTCTATAAATACAAAGACACCATGGTCAACATCCTGCTACACACATAAAATACTAGGCCAAAACATATGCTCGTTGGGTCCAAAACCAGAGTCCTATATATGGTGAGCTAGGCAGCTTAGCTACCTTAAGCTATTAAGAAGAAACCTATATACACAGAAGAAAATCTGATAACCCCATTAAGTGGAAACTACTGGTTTATCTAGAGTCCTGGAGCCAAATTTTGTATTCAGTTACATCAGCATAATTCCAGTGGAATTACACCGGTATAAATGAGGGAAAAATATGTGATCCTAGGCTTTTAATATTTCATCTGTTCTGCAGACTTAATTACACTGAATAACAGAGAGTTCTAAAAAACAGCCACTAGAAGGACCAACATAATTTTAAGGTTCTTGGAGTATACACGGGTCAGTGTATTACATACTCTTGCCTGTAATCTTAGTGCTCCTCCCCAGTCTCTGTGCAGGAGACTTGAGGAGAGAATAGTTTCTTCTTCCATGTCTCCCTTCTGCTTCCCAGCACTGTCTCTGGAGCTGCCAATGAGCCAAAATTAGGGTATCAGCTCTCAATGGCTGATGTATATTCCTGTCTAAAATGATAACTTTTTAACATTAGATTCCAATAAAATTTCTGACTGTGTGTGGTAGATCTCATTGAGAATAACCTAAATAATCAGATTTTTCCTCTCAACCTCTTGGGCTGTTTGTAAAAAAGCATTGGGAATATTCAAAAATCTTTAACATGTTTTCCTGGGGAGTCATAATTCACTCCTCCTATGTTTCAGTATTCAATAGCCCTATAATTTGAAAGAAAAATACCACTCTGGTCACAGACATTGCCTGCCAATTTTGAAGCTGTGATTTAATGTGAATTTCAGAGGCATGGAGTTGGGGGAAATGAAGGGCAAGAAGGAATCACATTTACAACAAAAAATATTTACAATCTTAAGTATGTAGTGCTACTGCCACTGCATAATCTAGATTGCCATGATTCCAGAAATTGAAGCAGTTTAGTAGTGTCACATTTCTAATATAGCATTTTCACTCTATCAACTAATTACCTCTGCATAAATCTCTAATGTGGTTACTACAATTATACTTCTCTCAGTTTTTCACCTCCCAATGCTTACTCATATCCCTTAGTACTACTCCCTTCTCCATATTGCCTATATTATGCAGTTTCATTGGAGCTCATACTTCATTGACATTCATTCCTTTTTGCTGTAAGCAAAGGGTGGCAGCAACCATCAGACTCTTCAAGGTTCTATTTCCCCATATGTATCACTTTGACTTTCCTCACCTGACAGCATAGTTTATTAAGTGAATTTACAACACCTCCTAATATTATAAATACATACATGCATACATATATACAAACAAAACTTCCTGGAATCTTTGTGAAGAGAACTGTTACTTTTTTGTAATTGGGACTCCTTGAAATAGACATAATGAACTGTAGGAATAGAAATGTTGTTGCCATAGTAACGATGTAGCTCTTATTTGATTAGGGCTAAACCCTATGGTATAATTTCACTAAATAATGTATTCTAGAGGGGTCACAATAACGACAGAACATTCTTGCATTTTATATTCAATGACAATTAGTCAGTATAGGTGAAACTTCAAGTCGACATTCTACAGAACAGTTGCTAATTTTTTTTTTTAAATGGGAATGCATGTGAATATTTAAATATATATTACTGTCTACATTTATAAACCACCACCAAAATACTATATTTCATTTATTTCAACATTATGCCTCTCATTAAGCACCAACACTGAAATACACTGTTAGTGTCAGATTATTCTCCATTCCTCCTCTCACGGATTATACTCTCCACCAGGAAATTCCCACGATATTTGTTTTAAACCTGTATTCTGAACTTTTCATTGCCCTGATATAACCTCCTCTCCAGGAAACTTTGCATAGGATTACAGAGGTGCCTACTTCCCATTGTGAAGAATACAATTTTAACCTTTCAGTCTTTTTTTGTTCCTTTTGTAAACTGCTTTAAAGCATTCACTAGGAAATTGACTACTATCATCATATAAGACTATATGGAATTTGTATAGACATGACCATAATTGGGATGACAAGCAACCTGTTAGTACTTCGTTTTGATCACTGGCTAGTCATATAACTGCAGCTGAACACACCTTTGGGTGGGAAAGAAGTCTGGAATTGTGCAATTATATGACCAGTAAGTGAACTCAGCTTCACACTACAATACTTTCATTTCTTTCAGTGATATTTTACTAACTGGCTACAACTCCTTTCATTTAACTTACTGTATAGTAGGCCTTCAATTCAATTTATGTCTGGAGGTTCTGGGGGGTTTTGTTCTACAGCCTCCTTCAAGTGAGGGCATGTAAAAATGTAATGGAGAGATTCTATTCTTGAGTTTTGTGTTATCAGACCTATTAATGCCCTGCCCCCATTAATGCAGTATCTAATTGCCACACAATCTTTTAAAGTATATTTATCCACCCAACATCCTCGGAGGTAGGGAAGTGCTATTATTCCAGTAACTTTCACATAGTGATAATTGACTGGATTGATAAGTTAATAAGTAAATTCATTTAGTCATGTCTGAATATTGGTGACATCATAGAATTTTCAGAAGCCTTCATGGTTCATTACTAATTTTGAACACTCAGTAGCAACCTTCAACTGATCTGCCGCACCATCCATCCAACCATCCACTTGCTTCATATCCCCTACTACCAAGGCCCTTCACCTTTCCTTCCATAACAATTTTCTCAAGGTTATTTCCATCTCTGTGACTAATGTGACCAAAGTACATAAGTTTATATCTGCTGATTTCCAACATCAGGATTTGCTTCTCTCCAATAATATTTCTAATATAGGCATCATCTTTTTTTGCCATCCAGGAGACAAGCAAAAGTCTTGACCAGAAGCATATTTCTAAAGCTTCAATTTTCTTCTTGAGAGCAGCATTAACTTCCCACTGTGTCAGCAGATCTTCCTATATAAAATTGTGGGCCAAATATTCAGCACGCAATGTCTTACCTGGAGAGCAGGCTCAGAATGATAGTGAGCCCCCTATGAGCCCTCTTCACGGACCCTATTCTTAGCACCTCCCACCCAGAGACATCCCTCCACAGAATGAGGCCCAGAGCAGAGCCCTGTGTGGAAGGCAGGGACCCTAAACCGTGTGGTTTGGGGCCCATCAACAACCCCAACTTTGGACCCAACTCTTGGGGCCATCAGGCAGCCTTGATCCTGTAACCCCATCTGGCTGCCCTGAACCTCTGCCATGCCTGGGCAGCCGAAAACCCAGACCTCAGTACTTGGGCCCCATAGCCTTTAGCATTCAGGTGGGTCACAACTGTATGCTAACTTGGCCGCATGTGGCCCACAGGCGGAGAACTGCTGCACTCAGCACATTCACAATTTGCTATGGAAAATGTTAGCCTTTTCTCCAGTCACACCTTTGTCACACCATTTTGAGCTCAAAGATAATTCACTTCTACAGCTTGTCCATTAATTGTAATGTCTGCGTGCATCCTGTTTTTGTTAGTCATGTTAACATATGTGCACTTTGTTTTGTTATATTCAGAAACAGCCCTTATTCCTCATCAATTGTTTTTACAGACTCCAATCTTTGTTGTGTTGCCTCATTGGTTGTAGCAACAACCATCATTAGCAGTGTATCTGAAATCAGTTAAGAGATGTCCTCTAAAGAAAATCCCATCTTCTTCAACTTTGCCAAAACTTCCCTGGATTAACTACTACAAGTAGTAGTAGTAGTAGTAGTAGTAATATTGTAGTGCCCAGGAGACCTAATGATAGGCCAGTACAAACACAGAATAAAAAGATGATCTATGCCCCCAAAAGACTTCCATTCTAAGCAAAAGACAAGTGAGAACAAATAGCCAGAATAACAAACTCACTTGCATGCTATGATATGAAGGGACCATTCAGATGTTTAAAAAGTGTCATAAACACCATGATTTATCCTGCGACCCAGATGAGAATCCAATGCAAAACTTTGTCTATAACTGTGTGTGCTTCACTACCCCGCCTCCTCTTGAGAAGCAGGCAGCTGGAGTCAACACTGTTTGAAGTCTCTTGTGGTCTACAATATAGCATGTCAGTGTTTCATCCCGAAGGTGAAAAAGGTGTGAACAACAGTGACAATGCCCATATTGGGAACAGCTGCAGTCACACAGATGATAAAAGACGTTTTGGGCTTTGGCTGCTGAGAACAGCATGGAACCAAAGTAGCCCAGAATGGAAACCAATGTGATAAAAGATGTGCACACCTTGCTGATAAATGATGGAGAGCCTGACTCATCCCACCACTTCATGTTTTCTCCTTCTATAAAGCATCATTTCTTGCTTTGACTTGGTACTGTCAAGACAGTTCACTTACACACTAGCAACCAACCAGAGGGACCTGAATGTATCTTGCACTCTATGAATACCCAGAAGTGAAACATCTCCAACACGCACCTGTCTTTTATAGCATAAATCATTCTGATCTATTTAAAGCAAATCATATTATTTGATTCCATTTTTAAATTCTCTTTACAATTGCATAGAACAGCAATGATGCTATTGGTCTTTATATTGACTATCACACTGCAGAAAGAATATCCAGGTATGACAGTATAGTCAGAGTATAAGCCACTACAGAATTCTTGAACAGTTACCATGGATACTTAAACTTGGCACTTAAATAAAAATTCAGTGAATATCTGGTGTCTGGTAAATCACACGGAGGTAAGCAAGGCAAGGCAAGCTTCTTACTGACAAATACCCATCTGTTGATACAGCTGCTTTATGAACTAACCTTTCTAATTTCCAACCTTTCAGAACAGAATAACATGATGGCATACAAAGGAGGTTACTAGAAACAACACTTCTGGATTGTTGGTGAGAGCCTCATTCTTGAAGTCAACTACACTGCATGCCTAATTTCTCTTTTCATGATAAAAAATACATTAATTTTATAGCAAAACCCACAACTTTATTAGTTTACAATTAATTCTAGTTTTTATGTTTTAGGTTACAATTTCAAGAGATGTGAATAGTGAAAAATATTTTACATGCATCACTAATCTGTTTCACAGGATTTTAGAAAGGGAAATTAATTTGATTTTTACTCAAAAGAACATGTTTATCAGAGCATGTATTGATGGTCCAATTAGATCATTCATCATTCACAATTTAGATGCAGGCATTGAAATCACAGTGTAAAAAGACATGTTTTTCAACACATGAAAATGACTATAATCAACACAAGAGACATCTGCCTTGATAAGGAAATACATAGAAAATTATTTGAAAATAGACATAATAGCTGTTATTAAAATATGCTGTGATAATCAAACTAGTTAATTTAATATCCCTTTAATAATTGCAGGTAACTTTTCACAAAAATGAACTGATGCAGCATAGATAGTGGCGCACATATTTACACTTCGAAAAAAGGGAACTTAGGGGCATAAACCTTTCTGCATGCACAAAGAAAAGAGCAGAAGTAAGTGGGAATCTGGGACAACGGATGTCTATTAAAGCAATTAAGTACGTTTGATGCACCCTGTTTAAAAAATGTGCTCCAAAAATTAGTTAGCAGAGTTGAACACTTACGGAATATTTGAAAAACCCTTTGGGCTAGTTTCTCAGAATGACTGTTTGGCAGGTACTGAGTGACTCAAAATTACGCATACAAATACGTAAAATAATTTTAATATCACTATGTACTTCAGATTGATTTCTTAAAATAAGTAAGTGTGCATGAAATTTTTCCAGCCTCTCTACCAGGCTCACATTATTTTGTCCATAATTATATAGTGCAATCTGGGTCTTTCAGACAGCTAAATCAGTGACTATGCCTAAAATAGTTTACTTAAACATTTAAATGACCTGTGTAATCACTGCAATTTTGCAGGTGCAAAAATAAAGGCCCAGTTAAAATCAGGCTAAGAATTTGAAATTAATGCTACTTTCTGCACATTTTGATAAATATTACCCTTATTATTCTATGGTTATATCAGGAAAGAAAAATCCAAGAAAGTGGTGCAAGCTAAGAAGCCTGAAAATGGCACATCTATTAAACACATCCTTAGGCATCTGAACAGTAGCCACATGTTTTTCAGTGCTGGCCATAAGAGGCATATAGTAAATAGGATAGGTGTTGGTTATGCTGACCTTTACAGTTTTTTCTGGAAGAGGTTTTAGTGCTGTGTAAGTGTCTCAATGATTTTTATTACTACTATAATGGGAGTGTTTCTAAAGATGAAGGGATTCCATATAGGTAACACAGCTGAATTAAACAACCTTTCCTCTTATTGATTTATTTGGATTTCTACAACAACAACAAGAGAGTGTCTATACAAAGCTCTAGACATACCCAAGGCTAGATTAAAAAAAAGACTAAAACATCTTATTCTCCTCACAGTAGGAGTTTAAACTTTCTTTTGGCCTTGACACATACCATTTTTCTAAAGGACATCCCTTTTTCCTCACTTAAACTCCCTATTTAATGCTCCACTCACCTCAGAAAAGCCCACCAACAGCTATTTAAGGCACTTTTTCCACTATGAGGAGGCTCTAGGCATTCCCTTATGGGAAAAACCACACAGAACTGAATAAAAAATGAAAACTATTTGAAACATCCTGTAGAATTTGAGGAAATTAAATCGATGCTATAGAATTTTCTTGAATGGATTTTTAAAAACCCAAAGAAACAATGTAATACAGAATAAGATCCTAAAAGACTTTTCAGTAATTCCTATAAAAGTCTGTTAAGTGTCTACAACACATTGGTGGTTTCAGCCTTAATTGTTTAGAACTTTTTCAGAAAGGTCTCAATTACGCACTTTGGCCAGTTATGCTACTTAGGAAAATGTAATTAAACACCTAACTGGCTAACACCATTTACACCACTGGAAGATTTGCTCCTGAATGGCTAAATGTTCCATTTATTTGTACATGGTGCAGTGAGCAAAGTGAAAAATTAGCAGCTCCCACACCCCACTGTATACAATCCTCATGTAACTGTAACATGTTGTTTTACAGCCTAAGGCATTCAGTGAAATATGAACTTTGCTTTGTGAACTGCTTCTTTAAATCAGTATCAGAAAGCTACACAGGAGACAGGAGGATAAAGCCGTAAGCATAAACTGCACACTGCAGCAGAAAGACAGGGGGATTTATAGATATTTTCTTTTATTAAACTGAAATTCTTTATTCATTATTAAAGGAGGTACGGTCATAATTTTGCCAAATTGCTAATGTTGCATGACTTGCTACATACAAAAATCATTAAAGGGACAGCGCCAAAGATCAGTAGCTGAAAGATTATATTGATTTATCTGAAAATACGAAAGTCACATTTGGTTGTGTAACCATTATCTTTTGGGATATTTTATGTAGAGTTGTATGACTATTTTCCCAATAGAACAGATAAACATCTCATCATGCATCATTAATCTGTATAAATCGAGCTAAAGTCTTGTCTGCAAGTAATAAGGGAAACAGGATGACTCCAATATATACTTCTGTGGAAATGAAAACTTTGTGGCACCATTCCATTTGCACACATACACTCTACAGCTCAAGGATCTCTGTACAGTGCAATTATTCCTTCTGGCTGATTCAACATACTAACTATTAATGTCTACTGATTACACTCCTAAGCTTTTGCTGAAGTGAATGAAAACATGAATGGCAGCTCCTCATCCATCAGGATAAAAGTAGATCATTGAATACTGATGTGCCTTCTTGAAGCCAGTTTCATGACAGAGAAATCAATTTACAGATTAGCTGTAATGTCTAGTCTAAATTTACAGTGGACAAAGTATTGAGTAAGAAAGGAACCATGTAATCCAATGAATCCATTTTATATTTATGCTTATAGATTATGCCTTTTTCAGTGGGAAGTGTGAGTGCAAGCAATGCAACTCAGAAAGCAGTTGTAGACATAGGCCCAAAAGGAGTTTGAAAAACTTTATATCTAGGTATCCTGATGCCTTTGTGATTACATTCCTAGGATGGTGCATTTTTAGTCAGAAGTGATATTAAGAATACACAGTTTGCTCTACTAATTTGAGAAGTTAAAGATCCTCAAGACAACCTTTTCATGTCAACTCGAATGTCAGATTAACAAAAATCAGGTATTAAAAGATCTCAGAGATGCCACTTGTGGCTGACTCATACTCAATCCTTCTCAAGAAAACATTTGGTTTCGAAATTTTCTGAGTATAACGAAGATTCCAGCAGCAAACTTCACGCTTTACTGTCAGATTCAAATGCTTCTGCTTGAGAAACATACAGACCTTTGACTGTCTTTGAAGAGAACAATTATTACTCTGTGATTTCCTGCAGCTTTTGAAAAATATTCTTATCCATCACAATTTTGTTTTTGAAATTTTGATGATTAATATATGTGGACCTTCAACAGGAGTCTTTGGTTTTTACAGCAGAAAACAACAGCCCAGAAAAACAACAACCTGTTTAACACAATAGTTCAGCTAAGGGAATATGCCTACATCCCACTCTTCAGAATATTTCACTTTCAAGTGGTTTTGTTTCTATTTCATGCTCTATGGGATCATTATCTGACAAAGAAACATTAAGGAAACTGTTTTGCTAAGGCACCTCTGAGATTGAAATCTCTATACCAAGAATAACAAAATAGTGCATGCTTGCTCTTATAGACGGATACAACCATTACTTTAATGATGCCTCAAGTGCACAATAAGGAAAAAAACAAACTAAAAAAATCCCAACAACCCCAAAATGTAAGTCCTGCTTTCATCTCAGAAGTCTCATTATTAGAGTACAATAGGCATACTACAGAGAACATTATTGCATTAATAAAAATGGTCTTTCCCCTCTTCAAATTGTTTTGTAACATTTTAACTCCTTCCTCGTGTATCAACCTTTTGTTCATATAGAACAGGAAAATCTGCTTGGCCAAATCAAACATGGTTGATGGGACTTTTTTTTTTTAGAGGAGGGGTTCCAACATGGCCACAATGTTCTAACTAAGGGATACAAGCATGAATGAGTCAAATGGACTGTTAGAATTCTCCAACTGTATGTCAGAAAGGGAAACAAGGGATGACAGTAGGAAATTACCACTAGTAAATTATGAAGGATATTCATTCGGGAGAAAAATAAAACACACACATGAACATCAAGCCCATTAAGTCTGTGGGAAAAGAGTGAAGTAACATCAAAATCATGTCAAGCATCCATCAAACTAGGAGCACCAAAAGTACATTAACACTAGTATTCTGCATTTTGTCTAGCACCAATGGAACTCAGACAACAGTGAGATGACACAATGATAAAAATGACAGAATATGCTGTATTAGTGCTTCCATTATTGCTAGCTGAACTGGGGATGGAGAAAAAGTGAAATACATTGACAAGATCTTGAAGTTGCCATCTACAGTAGACTTCCGATAATCCATCATTTTTGGGACCTAGGTGGTGCCGGATTATCGGATATGCCGAAGTATCGGGAGGTACTCCGGCCGGGAGCTGTGATGGGTCTGCTGGAACCAGCACTGTGTCCAGGGGGTGGGCGGGGAACGGCGCGGCGAGGAGCGAACCCTCCGCCATTTTGCAGGAAGGCGGGAGGCCCCGCACAGCCACCGAGAGTTTCTGGGAGGGGACCGGTCTCCCCACCCCCCAGACTGCAGTAGTTATCACCGAGCAGGGGGGTGAGGGGCAGCGCTGCTGGACCAACCCGGCAGAGCAGCTGGGGTGCTGCCGGGTTGGTCCCACAGTGCCACCCCTCACCCCCCTGCTCGGTGATAACTACTACAGTCTGGGGGGTGGGGAGCCTGCTCCCCTCCCGGAAACTCTCGGCAGCGGTGCGGGGCTGAGCGCAGCCGGAACGGGGCAAGTTCGGGGACTTAGCTCTCGCAGCTGCGCAGGGCTTCCCCATCCTTCCTGCAAAACAGCAGAGGGTTCGCCCCTCGCCGCACCGTTCCCTGCCCACCCCTCAGCCCCCGGCCAGATGCAGTGCGGGTCCCGGCAGACCCGTCACAGGGGTATAATCCCCTTCCCCTCTTCTCCCCTTCCCTTTCCCAGATGCAAGTGTCCATGGGGCTCATAGCAGCTCCAATTGTCCTGCTGGCCGGAGCACTTCCGGGTTCCAGTGGGTGCTGGACAATTGGAGTTTTACTGTATTTCCAAAATGTACTATATGTTGTACAAAACCAAAGTTTACAAAGATGAAGCACAACACAATAATGTGCATGATGACAAAATTAACTTAAGTGTACAAATGTACACAAAAGGGAATGAAAGCACTTTATGAAAGAAGGAAACATTCCCACATCCATAACTGACGGGTAACAGTGGGTGTCAATGGGCACCTAACATTGTCATCAATACATTTTTCAGTTAACAGCCAAAGGTCAACACAAGATTAGCTTTCTGTCTTTCTTTTTCTCATCAGCATCTGAGAAAGTGAGTTGTAGCTCACCAAAGCTTATGTTCTAATACCCTAATAAATGTTAGTCCTTAAGTGCCACCTGAGCCCTTGTTGTTTTTGCTGAAATAGACTAATACAGCCACCTCTCAAATCTAGTCTCTCTTAGGGTACGTCTACACTGTGCGGCTATTTTGGGATACTGGAGGTATCCCGAAATAGCCACTCCGTGTCTTAACAAGTTACCTGTTATTTCAAAATATTTTTCAAAATAACGGGCATACTATTTCAGCATCCCTGTAAACCTTGTTCCAGGAGAGTTAAGGGATGTTTCGAAATAGTGCATTATTTTGAAATTTCGCACTGTGTAGACATGCTAAATTTCAAAATAAGCTATTTTGAAATAGAATCAAAGTAAGATAAGCAATTTGCATAGCACAAATTGTGTATCTTATTTTGAGTTTAGGGTCCTACGCACCCTTAGTGTTGCAGAATGAATTGGCCATACTTTCATATGCATTACAGTAGTATATACCTTTCTAAAAGGTAGTCCCAAGACTTAAAATCTTATCCATTCTTAACTTCAAAAGGAACAAAAGACACTTTTTCTTTTTCAAATTTGTCTTGATTATTGGTAGAACTGCTCAAAACATTTCTTAGTTTCAACATTTTTGACAAGAGACAGAGAGAGAAAGAAAGGAATAAATGTTTTAGAAAAAAATCACCAACTTTTCAACCTTCTAAGCATGTGCTGACATGCTTTCCTGAATGGGGTGTTTGACTTCACGAGGACTACTAAAGGCTTAAATTGTTCTATTGAAGCTATGTTGATTTACACCAGCTGAGCCTCTGTTCCTCAGAATGAGTTATACCTCTAAAAACAAACAATTGTTTTCATCATCTCTAGTTTTTAATTTGTTCCCATTGGTATTTTATTAATGAATTCCTGCTTGATGTCAAACTTTTGTTTTAATTAGGTCACATATTCTGCTTCCTTTTAAATTGCAAAAGCTCTGAATACCAAGAAATAGCTTAGTGTTAAAGCTTTCCATTTCCATGGTAATCTCATTGCACTGAAAACATATTATTTTATTTCTATTCTTGGT
Source organism: Rafetus swinhoei (assembly GCA_019425775.1). Lineage (NCBI taxonomy): Eukaryota > Metazoa > Chordata > Testudines > Trionychidae > Rafetus > Rafetus swinhoei. The sequence goes on along the minus strand of CM033439.1, from coordinate 30,599,500 downwards.
ACCTTGCTCTTTTATTATTAGTTTGATGCTTATTTTTCAAACTGGTGATTTTTCTTGAAGTATAAATGGGCAAATCTTCTGAAGTATGACATGAAATAGCTTTTTCTAATATGATGCCTGGAGAGTTCATCAGAAAATTCATAAGCATATTCTTCCCAGTTTTAATGAGTGTGGAAGGATAGCTCTATTTGTGAAGCTTCTCTTCTTCAGACAACAAAAGCATCTATTTATTACCAGCACTTGTTACTGCCCTTGACCATTTCAAATATTCTAGAATGACTTTTTTAACATGAATTTGGCATATAGTGTCTCATGAAAGAGTGCCACTATTTATATAACCTGAGCCAGATGCTAAGGTCTTTACTTAGTCTTTTCTTAGATTAATTCTTATTAATTTTTCTGAATGGGAGCAGAATATGAATTGAGCAAAGACCTCAGGGTCTGACTGTGTAGATAGATATAAAGAAAGTATTCAAAGGGGGAAAATTATATCAGCAAATGCTTTGCTCTCCAGAGAATGGACTACTGTCTGACCAGTTAAGTGTCATCGCAAACCTAACACACAGCATGAAATCTTAGCCCTACTGAAGTGAATGGAGCCAGAATTTCACTCTGCAGCAAGCTGTCTGTCATAAGTAATCATGTTCTTTAAAACAATTCTCCATTTTAATAGGGTTTTACTTCCCATAGGAGATCTGTTAGGAAGAGAGTTACTGGGTGCTTGAGAGACAGACAGAGACAGAGAGAGAGGCTGGTAAGGAATTATAAATTACTTCGTTTTTGCACTTTGAAAAAAATTAAAGCAAAGTCAAAATGGAGAATTATGTACAAATCAAGGCCTGAGACTTCATCAATATCTATATTTTTGTTAACAAGAGACCAAAAGTCTTTATAAAATGTTTAGGCTTAGAGCTTTAAGGAGATAGATGCTATAAGATGAGGGCTAAGCAATTTCTCCAGGTTTCCTTCTTGACAACTTTAAGGAGGAGAGAAGCCTTTTCAATAACAGGACACAGGTCTTCTCAAAGACAATAGATGAAATGCCCTGGAGTTAAAACTACAATTGGCAGATCCCTGCAAATCTGCATATATCCATAAAAATGGTCCATGGATCAGATGTAGATACAAATTTTGTATCTAAAGCTCTGCAAGTTTGCTGCTATCCATGGGTCATTTTTGCAGACTGAATGCAGGTACAAACAGGAATATCTTCAGAAGAGTAGCCGAGTTAATCTGTAACTGGAAAAACTTAAAAACAACAAATAGTCTAGCAGCACCTTAAAGACTAACAAAATATGTAGATGGTATCATGAGCTTTCGTGTGTACAACCCACTTCTTCAGATGATTGGAGTATTAAAAGTCCAGATCCATGAATAAATAAGGGAAGGGGAGAAGAAGGGTAAAGAAGAAAATAGTGAATTGGATTGTTCAAGTTACAAGAGGCTGATAAGAACAATTTGCACCGCTATAAGTACCCATTGTTTGGTTGGTTGGTTAAGTCATTAGGATGTGGAAGGTAGCATGCGAGCCAGCCGATATCGAATGAATAAAGATATTGGCTGGCTCGCACACTACCTTCCATATCCTAATGACTTAACCAACCAACCAACAGGTACTTATAGAGGTGCAAATTGTTCTTATCAGCCTCTTGAAACTTGAACAATCCAATTCACTATTTTTTTCTTCTCCCCCTCTCTTTCCTCCCCCCTTCCCTTATTTATTCTTGGATCTGGACTTTTAATACTCCAGTCATCTGAAGAAGTGGGTTGTGCCCACAAAAGCTCATGATACCATCTGCATGTTTTGTTAGTCTTTAAGGTGCTGCTAGACTATTCGTTGTTTTTTAAGTTTTTATAGGAATATCTGTTAGGCTTTTCTTTAACAATTATAGAATACTGTGTCCAGGTTCACTGGGCCATGGTTTAATTCACATCAGCAATTTTAGTTTCAAAATGCCTGTTCTATGGGTTAAGACTACTCATTATAAATCACAGACATTAATTTACATTTATACCCAGCCAATGGGAGGACGAAGGGGTAAAGGGAACAGGTGTCCCAAGGCCCAGAAATTCAAATGTGACCAGAGCTCTGGCCACTGTCACTGCTGAAGTAGCAGCAGTGGCAGTTAGAGCCCCAGGTCCTTTAAATTGCTGCTGGAGTGCTGTGCCACATGCTCTGGGCAGTGATAATGACTGAAGGGGCATCACTCTGCTCTGGGCAGTGCTGAGGGCCGGCTCCCCTCGGCTCCTCCCCTTTCATCCTCAGCTCTGCCCCTTCCAGGAGCACGGAGCCATCCCCCCAACCTTGCTTGGCGACCCGCAGAGGCTGTCCGCTCCTTTGTACCCAGCACAAAGTACATTTCTCTCACACTCACACCTGTACATCTGATACTTTAAAGCAAAAAGACTCAAGGCAAAAGAAACTTAGAAGGATATAATTTTTTTCCTACTTCACTGAACAATAAAATATGTATGCTTTAACACTATGTAGTTAAGATACTGCCAAAGTCTCCATTGATTTCTTCTAGAAGCAATGATGTCTGCTTGACAAAACTTTATGGGTAGAAATTTTATTTTTTTTTATTTTGCACACTACTTTGCCTTGTAAAAACTGCAATACATCATATAATATTTATTATTCACATCTTTCCTAATCATTTATTCATCAAAGCCTCAATTTTCCAATTTTCATTTGATTTAAAAGGTAATTTACAAAATAAATGCATTTCATTCAAAGAGATTTTATTCTTGTTGGGGGCAAAATGCCTGTATCTGACAGAAATCAAGTCACTATGCTGCAGGATATGAAATTCCTCAGAGAGCATGGCTCATATTTAAAAAGAATAGAATCCCAGTCATAACATGTAAATCCATGATAATATATATAGTTGAAAGTTTCTGTTGAAAACCATAGCTGGGTTTTCAATACTGTATACTTCTTTTCTTAATTTATGTCAAATGGCATCCCTACTGTTTCAATGAAAGCCCTGGGTTTTTTATTTAAATATATTAGTAAACCTTAGAACTTTCAAATAATTATTTAAAAATCTTTCAGAACTGTGATAAGTGCTGAATGCAGTAGAAAAATAACCCTCCAAAGGAAGGCATCTGTAGTTATTTTTAGAATTTTAAATTAATCCAGAACTTGCATTTTAGCTAAAACAGAAGTGCCTCATCTGCAATGTACATGCCATTTTAGAATAACTGTTGATTGTCAGAAAATGAAGTAAAATGGGAATTACCCTAAAAGACATTTCAAGATTCTCTCCACCCCAGATATCCATTCCTGCATCGTAAGTTCCTATCTCTTCAAAGTAGTTTCTGTCAATAGAAAATAGGCCACCAGCCATAGTAGGGGTCCTAGTTGAAAACAAACACAAACAAAACAAAACAAAGGAAAAAAAGAAAAATACTTTTGAAAGACACTGTGAACTTTAATAAATTATATTATAGCACAGTCTCCAGACCTTTTAAATAGAAAATATATCCTAAATGCATTAATTAAAATATATAAAATAATAATATGGTTTAGAATTTCTATTCCAGCAGTAAGCTAAATAATGCATTTCTTATTCAGGAAAAAAACCTCACACTGACAACGAAAGCATTACCCGAGTAAGAAGTGCAGCATTATTCTGTACATGAAATTCTACTTCATATGATGCACCTAAAAAAATCAATTTAAGTGGATGGAATATTGGCCTTTTGCATCTGGAATAGCAGTTTAAATCCAATCTAAACTGCTTAGTGAAGAGAGTTTAATGCCTGTAGCTCTTCTTTTTGAGAGACTAAATGTTCATAAAATTACCAGGCATAATCTCTCTTAAGTGGATTATAAATCTTTACAACAGACAAATCCAATTAGGGTGCAAATTTTCTATGAGTAAAAATATCCTGTTTTCCTGCAAAGATTTTTTTATAGTTTAAATCTACATTAATGACCAAAGTTTATCTGAGATAACAGAAACATACATTATGGAAACAGTACAAATTTCAGGCTTCACAGACACAGCTCTGGGCTTCTCTTAGCATCAGAATAAAGGCTGAGATAATTTCATAACCAAAGGTTTTATCAGCACAGCTATGGAACTGTCACCCTAAATACTAATGCACAGCTAAGGGGGGAGGACAGAACTAACAGGAAATCTAAGTTAAAACTTGACCCTACAAACATGGCTATGCAGAACTTTAATCATATTTTCTAGTATTTCAGACTGAGGTCTTTATGTTCTATAATCTTTCACACTGAAAATGTGGCCCTCCACACTTCAGTTAATCTATAAATTCCTTATGGCAGGATTGTGACATGCCCTTACAACACCATGCAGTGGAATAAGAAGGTGCAAGAGAGTGTTAAGCCTCTGCATGTGCTAAATAGTGGGACACCATGTGGGAAGGATAGCAACTATTGTGGAAATGCTATTCCATTCTTGTGCAAGTGAGCAAGCAGGGTGGGTCTGGGGGGATTGACTGACCCTCTCCTGCAATCTAGTCGGCAAATTTGAGACAGTGTGGAGGCTGAAGTGACTGGCTTCTGGTATAGACCAATAACAGATTACAAAAGGGGAGGCAAAGAGCACATTACTGTGAGTCACAATTAATTCTCTGCTCTGCTCTGATGGTGTTGCTAAGCCCTGTTCCTTACTAAAGGCAGGTTCTAATGCTACATTCTTGCCTTTAATATTTAAGGTGTTGTTATGATGAAGCACATAAGCATAAACTTCATTTTAAAGCATTCCCATTAAAGTAATGAAATGTTATGTGCTTAAGTCCTTTGCTAGGTAAGAACATCTGAGCACAAAAATGAGAATAACTATTAATTAGAGATGGGTGTTCAAATACAGAAATTAAATAGTGGTTTTATTCTCAGAATTAAGAACTATTATAAAATGAATGACACAATTAAAATATAAATTTTTAAAGTAATATTTTCTATTACACTGTATACAAATACATATATGGATGCACAAACAGCTTTAATATAAAGCTGAATAAAACATTTAGTAATTCAAACAATTAATTTATTCAGCAAGTTCTCTGTTACACAATGGAGTATTTGTAAAGACGGAATATCAAATACACAGTATATTTACAATTTGTAATTTGCTCCTTGTCTTTGGTCACATACGTCACAGGCTTCTCCTCTTTGAATAGATAAGCAATGCAATCACTTCCAACACAAATACTTGTGTGTGTGAATTTAAAATTCAGTATCCATGAATACTTGTGACTGTGACATTGCAGATGACTTTCTGAAAATGCAGATGTCAATTTGATTGCTCAAAAGAGCATAGCTCAATAGACTTAATTCAAAAATATTGGTGAGTATTCAGGGAAATTGTTTGCATTACCCATTCAGCTCTATTAAAGAACATATATTTATACACACTAGGGCTGTCAACTGACATGTGTTAATGCCTGAGATTAACGCAGTCCAGGATTAGCGCGTTAATTTTTTTAACGCATTAATCGCAGGCATTAATGCTGCACTGCGCCTTCAAAGTGCTGCTGTGGCGCTTCAAAGGGTCAGCGCAACGCAGAGCCCGGGATCAGCTGGGGACTCCCCAGCTGACCCCGGGCTCCACTGCCCCTTTGAAACGCACAGAGGTGGTGTTTCAAAGGAGCAGCCACCTCGCAGCTGAGCCAGGGATCAGTTGTGCGGTGGCCGTCCCTCAGAAATGCCGCCTCCACGTGTTTCAAAGGGGCAGTGGAGCCCGGGGTCAGATGGACTCCCCAGCTGATCCCAGGCTTCAGGGCTGCCCCTTTCAAATGCATGTGGAAGTAGTGTTTTAAAGGGGCAGTGGCAGCACAAAGGTGGCATTTTAAAGGGGCAGCCGTGGAGCCCAGGGTCAGCTCGGGACTCCCAGCTAATCCTGGGCTCCCCGTGGCAGTGAAACCCATGGTCAGCTGGGCACTCCAGCTGATCCCGGGCTCCTAATGTGCTGCCCCTTTGAGATGCCGGGGCGGCGTTTCCAATGGGTAGCGCAAAGCGGAGCCCGGGATTAGATGGGAACTCCTACTGATCCTGGGCTCCGTGTTGCGCTGCCCTTTGATGCGCTACTACGGCGCTTCAAAGGGGCAGCACTGCATGGAGCCTGCAGTCAGCTGGGGACTCTAGCTGATCCCGGGCTCCATGCAGTGCTGTCCTATTGAAACGCCATGGTGGCATTTCAAAGGGGAGGCGCGCGCAATTAATAGCGATTAAATTTTTTAATCGCTTGACAGCCCTAATACACACCCAAATACCAGGAAACATAGACAACTTTGTGCACACTGAGGGACTTCTTTCACTCATTTTAGCACCAGCACAACTTCACTGGTGCACAATAAAAACAGGAGCGCTAGTATGCCCTGTGTAACTGCTCTGGTGGTAAAGAAAGCTGGTTACTGGTCTATACTATCACTCCCACTATTGCTACTGCCAGTGAGCTACACTGCCAAGAGATTTCCTTGAAGTTCTCCATGTAGAAATGTATTTTATATACCCATAAATATATTTTGTATGATATATAAAGCTGACACCATAGAGTATATAATTTTAACAGCATTAGACATTAAAAATAACACTGCCATAAATACCTCTCATTTAGCAAGATATTTAATGAATCAAGGAATTTTGGCTTTGCATAATTATTTCCTGTTCTGCCAGAGTTTACAATCACAACTCTTCCTAGGATAGCATAGCTCAGTAAAGAACAGCCAAATGATATTGAACCTCTGCATTTATCTACATTTCATAAGTTGTTTTTCTCCCTATGCTCTCTACACTGTAAGCTCAGATAATTAACTGTCTGTCATTTCAATATAGTTAAGCAGCTTTGAGACATGGGAAGGCTTAACTGCCCTCAATCTTGCTAGATTTCTGCCACAAAAATATCAATGACCCTCTGAGATATAATGACAAACAATATTGAAACTGAACAGATGGTAATAATTTTTGGCTATGGCCCCCTACTTGACTGGGGCATTTTACTGTACAATATTGTAATGGGTGATTATCATCAAGCAGGAGAAGAAACAAAAATTCCTGTAATTTGTATATACTTCTTTATGTTATGTTTTAGCAAGTGCTTACCAATACAAAATATTAGCTTTAAATGACAATTATATTAGTGACTAATTAACAATCTCTATTTGTGTGTGAAATCACTACATTTAAACCTAAAACTACTTAAAGTTTACTCAGTTTTATTTATATGTTTAAAATTGACCAGGTTCATCAAGAAATCACCAAGATTCACAAATGTTTTGCACAAACCTGCATGTAGCATTGCATAAACAAACACAGGCCAAAATATGAGCACTATTTTGCAAATACACATGCCAGAAGTTATTTTATTGAAATGAGTGGTCCCATTGGCTTTGCAAAGTAGAGAGTTTTTCATCTTTGCATGGAAGTACAATATTAAAGCCCCAATGTTTTGGATCAAAATCATCTGAAAATTTTCATTTTTGCAGATTTGTTGTGAAAGCAGGTGACTCGAGGCAATTTCAACTGAGTTTTAGTTTGAGATTGGAGGAGGGGCCTTTAAGATGTAATAGTGAGCTTGTGGATGTAAATCAAGAATGGGCAAAATATGACCCACAGGCCGGATCCAGAATGCCAAACCTTTGAATCCATCCCACCCCCAAAGATACCCTCAGATAGGCTCCCTGCCTGTTGCGCCCCCACACATTGTTCAAAATGACCAGCTATGGGACCATGTGCATCTCTGAATGCCAAGCACTCCTGGGCGTGGCTTCATGCACTACCCCACAACATAATCTTACAGATCACCTGGGGCTGGAACCAGCCAATAGGAGCTGCCTGACTCATGCTTGCAGTTCAGGCAGCTTCCATTCCAACCCTTCTCATAAGTCTCCATGTTTTTTTACCTATCTATTGGTTTTCATCATCTAGCCCCTTCAAACCTAATTTAAAGCCCTCCTCACTAGGGCTATGTCTACACTGGTGGGTTGTTGCGCCAGAAGTATGCAAATGAGGCTAAGCATGGAATATCGCCGAGCCTCATTTGCATACCTAATGAGCCGCCATTTTTAGTGAAAGGCTCTGTGCTAGAAGGTGCTGTCTACACTGTTCTTGCGCAAGAAAAACCCTCTTGCGCAATGCCGCGCGCTGATTATTTTCAGGAATAACGGCATTGCGCAGAGAGGTTTTTCTGGCGCAAGAAGGGCAGTGTAGACAGCTCCTTCTAGCGCAAGAGCCTCTTCCGTAAAAATGGCGGCTCATTAGGTATGCAAATGAAGCTCGGCAATATTCCACGCTTAGCCTCATTTGCATACTTCTGGCGCAACAACCCGCCAGTGTAGACATAGCCCAGGTTAGCCACTGTTATTGACTGCCTCAACAGACAGCCAAAAGTGCAAACTATACACAATGACAAGGTATATGTAAGATAAATAAGGACATTAACTATATGAAATCCGGAATAAGGATTCTATTCATATCGGTCCCTATTGGTATCAGACATCATCCAGTTGTTGGGATGGAGAATGAGAAGGGGACAAAAAAAGGTATGCTCCCTATTTTCTGCATATACTTGTTCTTTTATTTTTATTCATAGTAGTTGGCATAGTAATAAAATGCCTAGAAAGAAAACAAAAATGCCTAAAAGGGTGAATCAAATTTTAGCACCTGGGGGGTGAGCTTTTAAGAAGGAAAAGGAAAGATGGACTGGCATGGACAGCTTTAACATGCACAGCACAAAAAAACCTGGTATTTTTGACATCCTAGGTATGAAGACAAGCTGTGTTTAAATTGTTCTCAGCACAGACACTCTTCTGTTGCCTGAGGCATGATAATAGGTTGGCACATGGACAAAAACAGGAATGAACTTTCTCAAAGACACAGGAGCTTTGCAGAGTGCAAATACAGTATGAAAGACTATCTAGAGGAAAATATTAAGGAAGTAGCTCTGTTTAACAAGAATATGAGATGTGGTTAATCCTGTGCTTCATCATTTGGACAGTGGTAAGACAGCCACCTGACAAAGGTATATGGTTCGATATTTCCTAGGGTGTTTGTTACTCCATTTTAATTAGTCACAGCTGGATGTTGAATTCATGTCTGTAATTATTTATATGAAGCTCTGATTTGTAGTTCTTTCATTTTGCATCTAAAGCTCAACAAGAATAGTGGTTTCAAAGTTACTGTAACTGCTACTCAAACATACTCCTGCTGTCTTTTGATTTAATAACTTCTCCTTGTGTTCAGTACATTTTTTCAGCTGATGGTTGTTGGTTTTATAATTCCTGTGTTGGTTGCAATCATCAGAAACTACTTTGGCTCCAGAAATCAATCTATCTTTGGGGGATATGCCCCACTTTGCCCCCACCCCCATCCCAGTCTCCTCCTATTTCCCTCCTCACTCAGTAATTTTAGTCTCAGATTTTCTCTTGGTTTTTGGTGCTTTATTAAACACTAAAATAATTACATTTGTGGGGAAAAAAAGATAACAATCAAGCCTGAGAAAAATCCAGCTAACTCTTCTTGAACTTTAGTAAAGGTTCTGATTTAATTTTTCTGTTTGAATATTGGTTGAAAATTGTTGGGTGGTTATTAATATCCAAATTTATTCTTTGTCCCAGTGTAAGCTAGTAACCTTTATTTCACTCCCCAGCTGAAAGAAAAACATGTAGAATATGTCTGGAATGATGAATAATGTAACATAGCTTTAGTAGACAGGGTACAGGGCAGCAGGAGGAGTGAGCTGGATCTAATTCCAGGTTGGGTGTATGGTTTTGGGCAGGTCACTTTCTACCTCTACACTCAGGGACTGAACAAAGACATTAACTGGATGGGCCATTATATTCAACACCCAAATGACATCAAAAGCTAAGTATCGAACACTTACAGCCCACTCTATTAGCCTCATTTAGCATGGACACTATAACTGACAGGATTTTTTTTCCTTTCTCTCCTCCCCCTCTCTTTTCTTTTTCTGCTTTAAATTTTTGGAGTTTCTGCACTCCTCTTGCTCCACTCACCTGAAGAAGTGGGTTGAACCCACAAAAGCTCATGATGCTACATATTGTTATTCTCTAAGGTGCTACAAGAACATTTGTTTTAGTTTTTTTTTAAACCTATAAACTGGGGACAGTATCCAACTTTGTAAAAGTGCAAGGAGTTCCTTGGATGAAATGCACCATATAAGTGTAAAATTATTATTGGAGAACAGAAGATATCGTGTTGACCTTATAAAAAATAGGTAAACTTCCTGGCTGTGTGGTGAGGAAAAAACAAGAAAGGGAAAATGGACATTGGAGCAGTGTTTAAGAAACAAAGGAAAAAAACATGGGAGCAAAATCAGGACACATTTATTAAGAAGAATGACAGCAGTGACTATACATTGGTTCAGAGCATTTACAATTTGCAGTATCAGAATTCTGAATGCTGTAGTGGGAGCCGGGTGGGCAGGCAGCCCGGCTCAGACCCTGATCACACGGGGTCCGGGACCAAACCCCCCCCCCCCCCCCGTCGCAGCTCTGCAATTTAAAATGCAGTGGGAGCTGGAGGGCAGGATGCCTAGCTCCTACTACCTTTTAAATTGCAGAGCAGGGTTTGGTCCCAGCACAATCCAGGACTGAGACTGCTCCTTTCCCTATCGAATAATCGAGTAGTTGATTAGTAAATCAAGCTAATTTGAACATCCTTACCGCTTAGAGTTTACTGTCAATTTCATGTTAAACTTATTTTAGAGACTTTGTCTGTCTGTCTGTTTGATCAAGAACTCCTAAACGGTAAGAGCTACGACCACCAAATGTGGTATATAGCTTCCTCTTATCATAACTTAAAGCAACGTAAGGGTTTGGTTGTGTCTGGAAAATGAGTTGGCCCTGGAACGGGATTGCTTCTCATAAAACCAAACAGAAAAGAGAGAATCACCAAAGCAAGTACAATCCTCAAAATTCACATAACTGAGCGAATGTTGAAAGACACTGAACCAAGATGAGCCAGAAAAATAGGATGAACCTGGCATAGGATTGCTTCTCAATAAACTTTACAAAAAAGAAATTTGGAGTAATGCTCTGTTTCGTCACTACTGGGCAACACCAAGTAAATGTGCTAGTATACACAAAATGTGAGATGACTGAGCTCTGCTAAGACTTTTCTTCATGAGAGAATTGAGTGACTTACAAGTGAATTAACCAGCTCTTTCTTACTAAAGGTAGTAAAGGTCTTTACAGAGTAACTCATATTTAATACTAGAGTGCATGCTTGCTGCTACTCAGTACAAAAAGGGAAGGTAAGTATTGATCAATATTACCTTATTATAGATAATAGATACTATATCTAATACTCTTCTTTCAATTATATGTGTACAACTCCTTTAACTTTCAGCGCATCTAAGAGCAAAATTTGGGTGCAATGATTGTATTATATATACAGGTGTAGCCCAAGGTCCAGTGTGTTTCAGCAGCAGCCCTGGGAACTACAAGTTGTGGATTACAAACTGCAGCATGTTGGGAGAACTTCTTGGTTCCTGCCAGGATGTGCCCTCTGCCCCCAGCAGGGTCTCAGCAGGGACTGTGCTAGAAGCAGCTCACAGGCTGCATGCTGAGAGGAGGGGCTGCTGAACTGTGATCCTGTTTTATGTTTTTTTTACAGGTAGGACCAGAAAGGGCTATAGAGCACCCTGAGAGGAGTTTAAGTGACACAAAGGGAGAACCTGGACTTAGTTACTGTGGGAGTTGGAACATGTTGTAAGGGGGCTGTGTTGTGTGTTGCAACCTCTGCACCCAGGCAGGGTCTCAGCAGGGACTGTGCTAGAAGCAGCACACAGGTTGCATGCTGAGAGGAGGGGCTGCTGAACTGTGATCCTGTTCTATGTTTTTTTTACAGAATAAAGCCTGTTCCTGGTGGTTTGTCTGAGTGGGTCTGGTCTGAGGTGCATACACACACAATATACACAGCGCAGAGCACACCAAGCAGCCTCAGGCTTAGCCTCCCACAAGGCTTCCCCTATGCTGAATAACCTCACACTGGGCTAGCGAACAGGAGGGGTATTCTTTACACATGGAAGAAAATAAAGTCAGTGGTGTTACACACACCAATTTGATCTGTTAGACTGAAAAACAGGTTTAAATACAAACTCACAGTATTTTATCCAGATGCTTATAGAATGGGAAAATCAACCAGAAGAAATGATTTGTTGCTAAGATTTCACTGTTTGTGAATTTTCATGCATGCCTAGAGTTAATAATTGTTTGTATGCCAAAATAAACAACCCCCATCCTATAATTTAAGTAGTACCTTAAGGCATATGTTACATTTTCCTATATACCTCTGCCTTACTCACTAATTATCTCCAGCGGGCCTACTTTTAACACTTCAAGCTAAAACCAAAAAGTACTTGTCAAATACATATCTTATTCTGTCTTTTCCCAACCTCTTCAGGATTTTTATTTTAATAACAGGATTTTTTTTTTCATTAAAATCTGTTGACTAATTTTGTCTCAGGACCAATCTATAAAATAGTAATGTTTGATTCAGAAAAGCAAATAGGATATCAGCAGTTAAGCCCTAAACAAACCAGCCAAAATACCAGGAAGTTTCTCAAAAACACAAACTCTTTCTCATTAAAGGAGTTGGTAACCACGGAGAGGAGAGCACTGATAAGGGCTGTTGCCAGAAGCATTCTTTGAATTCCTTGAAATTCCCCAGAAGACAGTATTATTATTCAGGAGCTGGGTAGAGTGGACAGGTGGAACAAGGAAGTTGACCTATGAAGCACTATGAAGGGATGTGAGGGAAGAAAGCCAGTACAGGAGGGGGCATGGAAAATGCAGCCACTTGGTGTGGGGAAGAGAGTCTGAGCCAGTAGGGATGGTGATAAGATTTAATTTTGGAGATTTTATACAAACATCTCAGCATTAGAGAAACAGCTATTGTGGGGATTTGTAGATAACAATAGTAAGATTTGACCATGGGGAAAACAGTTTCCTTATTCAGTGTGTTTCTTTCACCATTCTAATTTTGTCCTTTGGGACAATACTTGTTCCAGGCCAGGTCATCAATAGCTTTGTGTGTGTGCATGTGTATATACTGTACAGTATACCCAGGTTGGCCAAGAGAATTTCCAGGCCCCTGGGCAATGTGGGGGAGCAGTTCCACGCTCCCAGAAGGGGTGGACCCCAGCGCCACCTCACACTAGCCTTCTGAGCCACCCACAGCATTGTGTAGCACTGGCGGTGATTTAAAAGGCTGTGGACGCTGGCGTCTGCTGCTGTAGCAGTGGCAGTGGCTGGGAGACCCAGGCCCTTTAAAACTGCTGAGCTCCAGGGCAATTGCCCCCCTTTAGTAGAACTGTTTATACTTTTAGAACAGTGTTTCTCAACCTTTTTTTTTTATAAAGTACCCCTTTAAAAAAAAAAATTATAAGTATCCCCTTTAAAAATATATACATGTACCCCCAGTACCTACAGTTTTCAGACACAATTTTTTTCTACTATTGCAACACATTTGTTTAAACAACTTAATCGTAGCTGGGCAGGCGATGACATTTTTAGGTGTAGAAAGTACAAAAATAATAAAGCATGTAAAACTGAAAACAAAAATTCCGTTTTCTCCAAATTTCAGTTGTGTTCACATACCGCCCCAGACTTCTCTTGAATACCCCTGAGGGTACTCGTACCACTGGTTGAGAAACACTGGTCTAGATCACCATTTAACAACATCTACATTATGGGCCAGAATCTCCAGCTGAGTTATAGCCCTTCTGCACCATTTAGGTGCTACAAAAGGAGTTATAATCCAGTTGCAAACACTCAGCAGAGAATTCATCTGACAGAGGCTCCCCTGCACTGTAGTCAGGCCCTCAACTTCTGGTCTCCAGGCCCTCTTCCCGGGAAAGAGGTGTGTCACAGATGAGGATGACATCTGGTTGAGCTGTGCTCTGCTACCATACACCTCTATTGCTGTAGGGTCCATAAAGGATCCATCACTGGCATACACTAGTGCTGCTAAGAAGCATCACAAAGTGACTGTGGGGCTGGGATCACTACAAAAATCAGGGAGACAGAATCAACTTCCTGACAGACATCCCCGAGCCTATCCCCCACTCAGCAGTACTTAGGTGCAGGAAAGCACTAAGCCCTAAATTTGAAGCATGGCTAACATTTATGATAGTAATTATTTAAATAGTCAACATTTATTATCTGTGGTACCCATGGTACTGTTTACTTACACTAGGAATTGTAGTAACCATCCAACATTGCTGGCTGTTTAAAAAGGGCCATTATGTACTCTCCAGAGTCCAATTCCTCAAAGCAATGTCCAAACAGAATTTGGCTTAAACTTTCTAGTCAAGTATGTAAGAGCCATATCCTGATCCCCTTAAAGCTGGCTAGAAAGGCAGCCATCATGGAGGAGTCCTCAAGTAGTACAGAGCAGCCATAGGTGGCTTTACCCCCTCCTCTCCAGGCCCTGCACCAAAGGGATACTCAATGGTAGAATAGACCCTTGGAGGTTTACTGCAACAAGGCAGTTTGGATCCAGGATTGAGGAAACAGAAAGATGTCAGAAAGCCACCTTTGATCCCCTCTCTCTCAGCTGTGCAAGAGCATTTAACCCTTATTCTACATACCAATCTGAATAAAGATTCTGTAGTTTTTATGTTTCCTAATAAATAAATGGAAGAAAAAGAGGGTTCCTGATAACTTCACTGTCAAGCAGAAATATATTTAAAAACTTTTAAAAACCCACGAAAATCCAATACTCTGTACATAACATTGTAACAGAGAATTACAGATTTCTGCCCTTTTTAAACAAATAATTATGAACATTTCTTTCGTTATCCATCGTCTTGCCTGTCTCTTTCTTTTGGCTATTTCAACCTGAGCTAGATTTCTCTGCTTGTTGCACGCTGTCATGGGGCATGCTGGACTGGGAATTTTCTAACCTTCATTATGCCTTACACGTTTGAAATCACTGTATCCACTTTTCAATACTTTTATTAGTTGTCATGAGGACCATTAGAAGTATTAGAGTTGAACAAATAATTCACAGCAAATAATGTAATCAAACAATGTCACATTTTTTCTTTTCACAAATCTTCTACAAGCGGATAACAAGTTTCTCAAATGTAAATTAAAGTGAGCCACCAAATGCTTTCTTTAACTAATTCTGAATCTGTAGATCACGAGCAATTCATTAACAGTGTTCAATACTAGAATGGGAAATGTTGGTTGCACACATATTGTAGATAACATTTCCATTCCCTGACTGGAAGAGCATAAATTTTAGAATCAAGTTTCTATGAAAAACATTTGAATTTTACAAGTTCGGAAGCTGTTCTCCACAAGTACTTGCTAAATACTAGTTTAAAATTAATTGTCTTCATGAACATGCCAGGCAGTGAACTTCTTCAATAGAGAAACTGAAGAAAATTAATGCAAAGGAGACACAAATATATCCAAAGCAAATTCATTTTTTTATTTTATTTAATACTCAAAGAAGACCTTCAAGGCATTTGCTCAGCTCTGATAACTATATTGCAGTTCTGTGAATAGGTGAGAAAACGGAACCTTTATGCTTTTTGGAAATGTATATATTTGATTTAATAAAATCTCAATAATTAAGATGATTAACCACAAATAAAACTTCAATGCTTACAATTACACAATGCAGTCAAAATACACAAGCATCCTTTGCTCATTCTCCTTACCTTACAGGCAAGGTTCTGTCTCCTTTCCTTCTGTCCATCTCTCTCTGAGGAACAGGATACCAGCGAAAATTAAGTTTCCAGTTAAAGCCTCCATATGTCATGTCTGACCCAGCCATGTATTCAAATGTATCATCGCTGATCACATCAATGATTGGACAGACAACAGTTTTTCTATAAGAAAAAATATTATTATTTTTAAATAAGAAATTTCAACTTTAACACATATTAATAGGCTAGAGACCCCTTTCTGTTGTGGCTTCTCTGCATATGAATCAAGACCCTCACTACAGTTTATATACTGGAAACAAGATTGTGCAAAAATTAATTTACTCGGGTTCACATTTTTTGCAAATCCCCATTTTTGTTTATAGAGGCTTGCACTCCCTGAATTTCACTCCAGGTTTAACCCTCCCAATTTCAAATCATAGCCCAGCTTTAAGCTATCAGATTTCAGGACTAATTCATGGTAATCAACTAGGAGGTCCCCAGAGTTTCCATGCAAATGCATTAATCTGATACAAATTAGGTCAAAAACTAATTTAGGTTGACTTAAACCTCAGCAAATCTGTAGTGAGTTTCAGATTTGGAATAAAATTTGAAATTGTAATGAAACATTTCATTTTAATTTCATCACTTACTCTTTACAAATATTTTTCCATGACTTTTGTACATATTTCCACCCTTCAGTGCTCTATTATGGAATGCATTAATTGACTTTTAAACTGATGTCCATGTTAATGTCAACTCAGAAGTCCAAACATGGTACAGACGATATAATTGTCCATATGCAGCATAATCTGTGCATCTACTTGAAGTACCAACTCTACCTGAAGTAACATTTCTCAGTGTCTTCTGTATCGGTATGAATTCTAGCTAAAGAGAATCCCCAGTTAAGACAGCTTTTCAAATTCACCTAAATTTTGCTGATGCTATGGCAAGCTGACCGCTGTAGCATATAGCTTTAACTTTCCTGCAAGAGGTGCTGTATGTTGTGGTTTTATCCCCAGTGGGATAGCTATTCTCTCTGCTATGCTTGATGTTTTTTATCAGTTCATAATTTGTAACACTGTTTGTACATGAGTCACAAAGCTTAAACAGTAAAACTGCCCTGTACAGTAGAAACATCATAGTGAAACTTTAAAAGATGCAAGTGGTGCACCACAATCTAAAATACTGTTCATTTCCCTAACACTCCAATAACAGCTGCATAAAAATTATTGTAAACAATTAGTAAAATATATTATATTAAGCTGAATCCCTAAGGCTACAACAGTCAGCTTTCCTTCTTCCCTCTTGTGCATCTGTAGTAGGGGTGAATAAATTCCGGCTGGCAGACCAAATCTGGTCCACTAGGATTAGCTCCTGTCACCATTTCAGACTGCTGATTTCTATTCCCATACACAGAGACCCCCCTCCTTCAAGGAAGGGATATTGCTGCATTTCTTACCCAAAGAGCAAAAAAAACCTGCTATTGTAAAGTTTTCCCACACCTTTGATCACCACATACATGCACAGTTACCCCCATCTCCTTTCCCTATGCCCTATCCTCTGTTGAGACACCCTCCACATCAACCACATGTTGTTCCTTCTCTGCTCAGCTAAAGTAGCTCCTTAGTTGTTACTCTAGCATTCAACTGATGCTGTGAAGCTGCTTTCCTCCAATGCATACCCTGACCACAGGTCTGCCCTCCTCCCCACAGTCGCTCATGATCCTCCAACCCAAGAGACACTCTGTCCATCTTTAATCCCAGGAGCTACTGTAGTGACTAGCTGCTGTTGCTCCTCTGCTCTCTGGGTCACTCAGGGATTGTTTTCTGGAGACCTCTTGCAATCCTTCTGTGGCTATGCGCTTCACAAAGAGAGGCAAAGAGCCTTTTTTGATCTTGAACACATTTGAGTTTGTAGATAGGAAGGCCTCTCTCTCTCACACACACACACACACACACACACCATTACTTCCTCAACATAAAATGTAAGTGCATAAAATTTGCATTTTAGAATAGCAAAAAGTGATGATAGCAAAGCTTTTGGCTCTGATTTCTGTTTGCAACTGGGGTCTCACTTAAGCACATCAGCTGAGCAAGTACACATTGTACTGTCCACTTGCAACACAGGATAAGCATAAATTCCAATTGTTTGAGAGCTCAAAAGAGAAGAAAAGATGGGGCCAGTGGATGAATGCACCGCATACATAAGCGCTCATTAACCAAACCAAGATGGCAGGTTAGTTTGCCAACCAAACGCTGAATATGTACCACAGAAATAAAAAGGCATAATTTATTAACAATTATTACCAGCCACATTGACAGAGACACTGTGGCAATAATGATACAATAACTTTTAAAGCATCTTAATCCATTTAAAAATACTTCCTGAAAAATTATTTTGGGGGCACAAATGTAAGACAAAATGTACAGAACCATTTTTTTAAACTAAAAATGTTGTTGGGCTGATGACTTGTTTTCAGTGTCTTCAGGCCAAAGAAGATTATTTTCCTAGCTGAGATATAACCATATTGAAAATAAAGGGCTAAAAAATAACCTTTGACAGACCCTTAACAAGAGAGGTATAACAGATACCATCATCATGCAGCAGAACATATATCATTCCTTACCTGTCTTCCTTTATTCTTGCCAGCAGGGGCTCAAGCCAGCCTATAGTACATTCACAATGTGCATCTAGGAAAGTGATGACCTGGCCCTTAGAAGCCGCTGCTCCTCTGAGCCGAGCACGGATCAGTCCTGACCGTTGTTCCATCCTAATAATTTTTACTGGCACTTCCAAATTTTTCACATAATTTTCTAATGAGGACTTCAGAAAATCTGTCATATGCAATTCAAAAATAAAAGAAAATTTTTGGTTCAAATTAGATTCAGTGAGAGTTCATAATAGAATTCTATGGTTAATACATCATACTGGTCACTCAGAATAATTATTTAACAATATTTTCATGCATGAATATTGAAAGAACGAAGGCCCTGGAAGCACAAGTCAGGAAATAATCCGAGACATGTTTGATGATTTTCTGAAGAATGAGAGAGAAGTTTCCAGGTCCTGGAGGCTTATCTTAAAACACTGCTCACATTCTAGGATTACAATGTAGGCCATGCTGCTATGATCAATGCAGTTGTGGTCAATTTAACAAGTCTAGTGAAGACCTGCTAAATCGATCACAGAGAACACTCAGGAAGTCTGCCGAAAGGAGAGAAGTAAGATAAGTTGATGGGAGAGAATCTCCCATCGATGCAGAGCAATGAGGACAGCGCGGTAAGTCAATGTAACCTATGTCAACTCCAGCTATGTTATTCACGTAGGACAACTTATCGTGGTAATGTAGACAAGAGGGATATAAAAGAGTCATTTAAAAAGGTAACCATATGACCGCAAAAATTTTAGTGGTCACACATGCTGCAGGCTCTGCCGTATAAAGCGCAGCAGAGCCTGCAGCAAAGCCTCCCAGGGAAGCAGGGCTACCAGCCCCTGCTGACTCCACTCCTGAGGGGAGGCTTCATTAAGAGGGCAGAAGGCCTAGGAAAACCTTCAAGGTGCCCCTTGCAGTGTTTGTTGACCATTTCCTTCAGGGGACAGGTTTTAACACCCATAGAGAAATCTAGCAACACAGCTGCTAAACCCTGCAGTTCTCATGGTTGGTACAGTGCAGTGCAAATATTTTGATATCCAAAGGAAATACACTGACACATTTTTTGGCCTTTCATCAGTTCTATTCTTTTAACTTTTTATTTTTTAATCGTTAACACTGTCAAAAGCAGATTTTTGTTACTGAAAATTGTTTTTTTTTCCTACCCTCAAATAGCCCCAATTAGTAGTTTACAAAACTATGTGAAATTCAGGCTCAATATAAATTAAACACAAAAACTGTTATTCACCAAAGATTAATCTGAAGAAACTGTTTGAGCATCTGACATTGACAGGTTTGAACCTCAAGAGTGAGTTGTTTCCTTGTTAGAAGAGAAATGAGCAGCAGACATAGGATGCCACCAGTGTTGCCTTTAAGCTGCAGGGCAGCACAACTTCACAGGTGATTAATCAGCCCTGCCCAATCAGAGGCTCAGGGCAACCTGCAAGAAGCTGACTGACTGGGCAGGGCTGATTAATCACCTTTGAAGCTGAGCAGCGCAGCAGCACAGAGTGAACAGTGGATGCCACATTCCTCATGATATTCTTTATCTGGAATCATTGCTCCTGCTAAGGTGCACAAAAAATTCTTAACCCGCCCACCACCTCTGGAGAGCTATGCAGCAGGTGGCTGCTCCAGTGGGTGAGGATGGCTGAGACGACGTGGTGAGGGAGCCGCTGGGGTGGGGAACCAGAACCAGAACACAGCCATGTGGCAGGGTGTGTATGAGGGGAGGCCTGCTCCAGTGGCTGGGGCTGCCATGTGGTGGTGGGGGGACAGGAGCCTGTTCTGGCACCTGGGGCCGGGAACAGGACCTGCTGCATGGCGAGGGAATGTCTGCTCCAGTGACCAGGAATGGGACATGTTGCATGGCCATGGTAATGGGGCGAGGGTCTGCTCTAGCAGCTAGGAACGGGACATGCTGTATGGCAGGGGGTGTTTTTGCTCTGGTGAATGGGAATGTGTGTGTGTTCATAAATTGGGTGCTACGGTGGCACACATCCAAACCAGCACACATGACCTTAATATTGGTGCACAAGCCAAAACTCACTTTGCTCATGTTTAGAAAATCTTAGAGGGAAACACGGTCAGGAACATTGGCACAAAACTCTAGGTAACAGCTCTGGGTAAACATTCAATCCCTGTCAGACTGTCTGCCAACTACTGACTCAGGAACACCCAAGTCTTAGCACCTCCACAAATACATTACAAACCTTTATGACCACATGTCCAACACGGTAATTGAAAAGCATCAATCATCACTGATCTACTTAATCCAAGAAAAAAAAACAACAACCCATTTTTGGAGCTAGGGATCAAAACTCCATTGATATACAATTCCTTCTGTGGTGTTCTCACATGCGACACTAACAAAATATGTAAATTTTAAATCTGTATCCAATTATTATAACTATCCATTAGAAGAGTAGAGCAAGAGTCATACCTCTTTCGCTGGCATCATCTACCAAGATGACCTCAGAAAGCAGATTGTGTGGGGATCGGTTTATAACACTGTAAACAGTTCGAAGCAAAGTACTCCAGGCTTCATTATGAAATACTATAACTACACTTGTATTTGGGAGTTCATCAGGGTAGACTTTTGTCTTGCATCTGCCAAAGAGAAAAAAAGGGAGGTTAATTTATTTATAAATCCATTCGTCAATGTGATGTAACAACAGGACAAGTTATCAAGTTCTGGAAATTGAGCCTCAAGATTGCTGGAGAATACACCATTCAGTAAGATATGAATCTCCCCCAACTTTCCCCTGCCACTGTACTCCCACCATGACACCCCTCTCCCCCCTTAAAAACCCCAACAAAAATTTTCAGGCACGGGGTTTTTAATACTGTATTCTGGTTAGGAAAAAATCAGCAGCAAAAAGAATAAGGCTGCAAATAAAAAAAAGTTACCTGATCTCTCAAATGGAGAATTAGCATTTTCATCCAAGAAATAATGCAGTGCATACACACACACAAAACGTGTGAATGATGAGTTGGATATCTCAGTTTGGATAAAATGGAACCCAACACTGGAAGTTTCTTAAAACTAAAACCTAAAAACAAATATTTTTCAAAAGAAATCAATTTCCCCATTACACTAAGGATGGAAATAAAACTTTTTATCTCTATCCTCCAAAAACTTTATTTTTTGTGGAGTGATATTATGGAACGCTTAAATACCAACCGTGCCTGGTTTTAGTAGAGGAAATTCATCAGAGGTGTTTTGCAATTCTAAAATCAAAATATAGTCTCCTTTCCCCAGCTCTAATATGTGTACCTCACATGCACGGGCAGATATCATAATACTAATAGCACTTGTCAACAAAGCTAAAACTTTAATTTTAATATTTTTAGCATTGCTACTTAAAGCAATCTTTTAGACATATTGATAAATATTAGTTATGTACTTAAAGTCATTTTATGGCTCTATTTTCATCTTTGTGACCCCGATTTCAAGAAAGCCCTTAGATACATGCTTAACTGTAACATCAGTGCTTACCTGGAGTGACCTCCCATCCCTAATTGTGTAGGACAATTCCTAAACATACATTTTAAGTCCTGCTCTGAATGATTCTGGGATAGCATTTGTCCTGGATCCTGTCTGTACCTGCCCGATGTTCAGGGGTGGCACTAGCCTCTTCTTGGTGCGTTTGTAGAGGGAAGGAGGATGAGGTTGCCCCCCCTCTTCCTCCCAGCACAAGATCCTACCCTACTGCTTCTCCTATTCCCCATGAAGTCCTGCCTCTGCTCCTGGACAGAAATCAGGACTGGGCATTAGTAAGACCCACCTAGGGAACCTGAGCTGCTGTGGTTCTCATCACCATCCTAGACATCAACCTCCCCTGGACAGTGCACCTCAGGGAACGGGGGGGCTGCTCTTGGCCACCACACCTACAGCAAGCAGAGGGTCCAGGGCTCACCTGCCTGGTTCTGGCTTCCAACATGGCCAGGGACACCTGAATATGTCCTGTTTTCACATTTTGAAAAGGTGGTTACCCTCTGCTTACCAATCTGGAGGCCTGTCTGTAGCAATGATTTCTACTACAGATAAGTACATGTTTAAAGAGGAATTTATAAACATTTTATCTGAAATGTTTTACATCTGAACATTTATGTTAACAATGTTACAAGCAGAGAAACTCTTTTGTAGTCTACTGGCCTTTTCTGACTTGGTATGCTCAGGGCCGCTGAAAGTGGGGATGAATGATTTAAAAGCCTGGGGCTGCAGACTACTGGGCTGTTTCCACAGCAACAGCAGCAACCAGAGCCCTGGGACCTTTATATTGCCACTGGATCCCCGCATGGCATGGTCCAGTTGGTACGGAGGACTGACTGGGGGAGGTGTGGCACTGGCATGGCCCGGGAAGCTCTGAGGGCTGGCTGTCCCTAGCTCCGCCCCTTTTACCCAACACCCTACCCATTCTGGAGGCCCAGAGCTAACCCACACACACACACTGCCTAGGGCCTGAAGTCTGTTAAAAGCCCTGAATATGCTCTAATTCTCACACAAGAGCATTGTATCTCTATGGTCCATAGTATTTTAATACTCCCCATGCTGCAGAGAATCCGTACAGCTAAAACTGTATGTTGTGTTACCTTCCTAGTATTTGTAGTGGGTTAGTCAGTCAAGTTACTTTTTGATTTAGAAGTCAAACGAATGTTATAATTAGGGCACTGAAGAAACATCTAAGAGTCCATATGCGTTCCCCAATACTTTGCATAACAAAACTCAGTAAAACTTTCTTTATGTAAGTATTTATGTCAATGAGGAAAGAAAGTCACAATGACAGCCTTCAAAATTTAATATTTTAAATTTGACGTAGCCAGATAAGAAATATAGAAAAATCCACTGGTTTCCATATTATAGTCAAAAGTCCATAATGCACTCTAGAAACTAGAGCAAAGAACCTCTGTTGATTGATTGTCTTATCCATATGGTACATTTGCCCATTATGGAAGGAGAGTAAAATCAGGAATCATGAAAAATTCGCCTGGACTGGAAACTTGTTCTTCTCAGATTGCACAGCTATGTATAATTTTGGAAGGAATCATAGCAAAAGCTAGGTGAACTACATGATCTTAGACCAGCAAGCCATTAATTTGCCTAATGAGCTTTAAAATCTAAGGAGAAAGGAAAACAAAGACTAAAATGTACCACCTAGTTACTGCACGAGCCTAATTAACTATACATTTGGGCATCTATTAGGATTTAGAGTTACAGGATTCATGTAAAAATGGCATTATCTATCTGTGGATATGGCAGTAGTTTATTTTGAGTAACCTAAAAATAAGTGATCAAAACACGATCGCTCAGAAAGGAAACATTGTTACTTTTGCAAAAGTTAGTAAATGTTTTCTTAAAAACAAACAATGCTCAGTTATCCACTGAAGAGATATTATGGTTGAACTGAATAACTAAATTCAGTCAATGAAGTCTGAAATGTAAGAATGTCAATGCAGAACAACACAGCTTTAATTACAAAGTTGGCTAATGCCCTCATAATGTAGTAGTTGAAGGGGTGATTTTTATACTGTTTATTTTTCCTTTAGTATTATACAATGTTCATTATTTCATTAGTGATTGATATTTGAATTTATATAAAATAGATTTGATTATAGCTACTTGAAGCAAACTATTAAAATGAGATTGTGTAGTCTAAAATATTAAATTATTTTATCATGGTGCTATAATGGCAAAAACAATAAGAAAATCATTTCTGTGTTGATTGTCTTTAACAGAGGTGGATATTCGCAGCATTTTTCTCTTCCATAGTCTCATAGCATTTTATTTTAATTAACTCCTTTACTAATAATTACTATTCTAAAAATATATGCTCTAGCTCAAATAGACGTTGTTAACTTGATGTAGAAATTACTGGGTGAGGTGTATTGGCCTATGTTATAGTGAAAATATTTAGAAATATAAAGCATGTTCATTTATGTTGTAAAATGTGAAAGCTAACTAAAGTAGGGATGTTGTATAGTGATTAATTTGCTAGTTGAGTAGTCGATGCAAATTCTCTTTAAAAATGCAGAACAGCAATGGAGGGCATGGATGGGCGGGAAGGCTTGTGCTGAGAGCAACCCACGGGAACGGCTGCCACTGCTCTTTTAAAAATGCAGAGTGGCAACGGGGGTTGGGGTTCTGCTGAGACACAAGCGGGACCAGCTGCCGCTGCTTTGTCCCTTTCAGAATGCAGAGTGGCAGCGCGGGGGACCAATCTTTGTGTGACAGCTCTGCTCTGTCCCTTTAAGAGTGCAGAACAGCGGGGAGAGGCGAGGAGGGGAGAGTGATCAAGTAGTCAATAGTGCTACCCAATGAGCTGCTGCTTATCAGGTACTCGACTATTTGTTCACATGCCTAAACTAAACATTTCAAATTTGTCTCCCACACACAAGCAAATATCAGAAAAATGTATTACCTTCAATACATGTATATAATTCTGCAATTAAACTTTATTTCAATTTTTATACCATTTTCTTTTGCATTGTTTAAAAATATTGGGTATTAAAGTTTGTGCTTGAAAATATTGAACAGAAGTTTAATTGGTATAACAAAACAAAAGTAAGTACAATTCTATTCCTAAGTATCTTTCTAAAATCAACTGCTGGGAGCAGGAAGTAGAGCAATAAGTCATCTCTCAGAAGGTTGCGAGTACACATCTTAGCAATCAAGCATGACCTTTATTATGGAAAACTACTAATATACATATTAAGGAAGTAAAAATGCATTTCTTTATTCAAAAACTGAAAAGCCATCTAAAATAGGCTCATTTGTATGTGGCAAAAAAATACTGGGAAAACCAGGATAAAACCCAAAAATGTATTTTAACAAAGGAATAGAAGAGAAATAATTAAAATGTAGAAAACTAGGTCATGCTTCTGTTACAGGCTATATAAAAGAATAATTTGCGTCATTCACTTATATTAGCAAATTCATCTGTGTGTAAATTCAAGGGGGTTAGTGAAAACAAGAGAAATGTGAAAAAAATCCTCATGTTAACCAACTGAAGTGGTTTACAGGCCTGTCCCACAGACTGAAAACATCAGAATATATAGATGCATAATACAGAAACACCCAGATATACAAAAGGAAAATAGAGAACCCTACAGATAACAAAGAGGTCAACTATATTTCAACATAGTATCATGCTTGAACAATAAAGTATGCAATCATTTATAGAGACATTACAGTGGCCTAAGGTAAAAGAGGGACAATTAGCAGTTTGACTGCTAAATTCACACCTGGGACCTTGATCAATATTGTATAATTAATACATACACCTGTCATTTTGACTTTCTTATTGAATGTGGCTGAAATTTGTCTTTGTGTATTATAGTGGTGCGCAACCCGTGGGTTGCAACCCCTAAGGGGGTCGCGGATGTCTTCCTTGGGAGTCGCCATAGGCGCGGGCATAAGCCCTGGCCAGCCGGATCTAACCACTACGCCACGCTACTCAAATTACCTTGGGGGTCGCAACACGAATACAATAAAACATGGGGGACATGGTTGAAAAAAGGTTGCACACCTTTTGTAATAAAAAGGTTTATTACAATTGTATAGTTTCCTGTATACAAAACAGACAATGACATTGCTGAACTGTTTAACAAAAACACACAAAAATTAACAAATGAATGAATGTTGAACCACAGAAAACAAAGAAAGTCACATGGATAAAGAAATTATGTGCGTGTGCTTTCATTCATTTTCCAGATCAGCTGGGTAGCTTGTATGAATAAATTGTGAAGTGCACCAAATGATGTGCTAGGATTTTGACATCTGAACTTCTCACTAGAGATTAAATTAAAACTACCCAATTCATTTAATTTAGGTTGCTTGATTCAATGGAAGTCATAAACACTGGTATTTTGCCTAAGCTGCAGTATTAAATCATAATTTGCAATGTGTCAGTTTTATTTAGGGTGTGTCTACACTGCCGGGCTTAACTCGAAATAAGCTACACTAATTGAGCAACATCAATTGTGTAGCTTATTTTGAAATAGCTTATTTTGAAATTGGAAGCATCCACACAGCTCTTATTTCTAAATAGAGCACTCTTCCTCGAACTTCCCTTATTCCTCGCACAATGAGGATTACAGGAGTCAGAGTAAGAAGTCCTCCAGCTTGATAGTATTTCAACATTATTTCGAGATAACTGCTTGCTATGAAGGCATGGACTATGTTGTTTCGAATAACGCTAATTATTTCAAAATAATGTTGCTGTGTAGATGTTCCCTTAGAGAACAGGTATCTGCCATTAAAGCATTCAGAGGTGTATTTAGTTCACTATGCATTGTAAACTGGGCTCTGGGCTTTACTCTCCGCAATACAGAGGGAAACAAAGGAATAAAAAGAAGGCAGAAATATCCTAAGCAAAGCAGCAGCTCTATAGCACATTTTACTCTTCTCTGCTTTCCTCTGCATTAGCATGAAAAGAGAAGATTGAGGGGGGACATGATAGCCGTTTTCAGGTATCTAAAAGGGTGTCATAAGGAGGAGGGAGACAACGTGTTCATCTTGGCCTCTGGAGATAGAACAAGAAGCAATGGGCTTAAACTGCAGCAAGGGAGGTTTAGGTTGGACATTAGGAAAAAGTTCCTAACTGTCAGGGTAGTTAAACACTGGAATAAATTGCCCAGGGAGGTTGTGGAATCCCCATCTCTGGAGATATTTAAGAGTAGGTTAGATAAATGTCTATCAGGGATGGTCTAGACATTATTTGGTCCTGCCATGGGGGCAGGGGACTGGACTCGATGACCTCTCGAGGTCCCTTCCAGTACTAGTATTCTATGAGTTTGAGGCCCTATACATCTAGGACTGAGGCAGTGTATTTACTTGGCATTAGCCTTGCCAATCCCAGACATTCAAAAATCATGAGCAAAGCCCCAAAATCTTGGTATTTTTCAAATAAATAATATCTTAAGTTTTCCTCTTTTGCATTCTAGTTTCTAAGTATTTATGGTGCACTCAGGATATTTTTGTCTAAGTTTTACAGCCATAAGGGCTAGCCACTCACTTCTTTGCTGAAAGATAAGGTTTTCATGCAAATCTCTTGATTCCAGCAAGTGGAGCTTTAAGAAGAACACTAGATATCGTGAGACAACACTATGGCATACTCTCAGCAAACACCAAGAGAATTTCTGAGCAGAAATCCAAGTAATAATTAATGTTATATTAACTTTCCTCCAAAGCCTCAATTTCCAGTTTGAGGGGGACAGTACACCCTGAGGCGGAGAAAACCAGAAACAGCCAGGAGAGTTCTGCATTGTTGGAGTTTGCATTCCTCACAAATCCTGATGCTTCAAGTGAGCTTCCTATGCACCTCCCCATGAGGTTTCCAGTCTCCTTTTCTGTTTGGAGCCTGTATCGGAAAATTCCAGAAACTAAACTTTTCAAAGTGTTCAAGCTAGATTCTTGTTTGAACCACCTACAGGGCTTATCAGGAGAGACTTCTGAGTGCAGTTGCATGGAACAATATAGCCTTAATACTTATTCCTTTTCACGATATTTTTCTTGGTTTATATTTATTGTACGAATTAAGCGCCAATTGACTGAAAAATTTCCTTGCAACAATGTACGGCAAAGGCTCTCAATTTCTCCAAAGCAGAAACATTCATAACTCTTTGGGCCAACTGTAAAAAGAGACTGTTACCTGTGTGCTTGACACTGCTATGATAGCTGCTAGAATACTCTGTGCAGTTCGCAATTCAAGAAGGACATTTATAAATTGGAGAGTGTTCAGAGAAAATTCATGGAAATATTAGAGAATTTACCGAGGGTTTGGTGGATTCTCCATCACTGGTAATTTTTAAAATCAAGATAGGATGTTTATCTAAAAGATCTTTAGGAATTATTTTGGGGAAATTCTCTGGGCTGCATATTTCAGTGGCGGTCTCAACCAGGAGTACACGTACTCCTGGAAATAAAGTATGCAGAGTTCTTCCAAGTGGTACATCTACACATCTAGATATTTACTTAGTTTTCCAATGGGCTACATAAAATCTACTAGAAAAATCAGTACAAACTAACACTTCATACAGACAATGTCTTGTTTATACTGCTCTGTGTATTGGAATGTAAGTACAATATTTATATTCCGATTGATTTTATAAGTATACAGTAAAAATGAGTATACACTATTATTGAAACATTGCTGTGATACTTTTGTATTTTTATGTCTGATTATGTAAGCAAGTAGTTTTTAAATGAGGTGAAACTTGTGGGAATGTAAGACAAATCAGACTACTGAGAGGAGTACAGTAGTCTAGAAAAGGTTGAAGAGCCGGTATATTACAGGAAATCTTTCTAGATGACTACAATGGTCTATTCTGGCATTGGAATCTATGAATCTATATGCATGTTGTGTTAGTAGACTACTATGGACCAACCACTAAAGAAGGATCCAGTACAAACGGATAATGTATTACATAGCATTTTAATCTTTTAACTGATTGAAGATCTATGTGAATTTAGAAGCTTCAGGGGGTAGCCAAGTTAGTCTGTACAGAAAAAAAACAACAAATGGTGTAGTAGCACTGATTTCCTCTACCTTCCTGATTTTCTATATCCTCTGCTCCCTGTCTCCCACCTCCCCTTTTTCTCCCCACTTCTCTCCTATTTATTTTGGGTCTGCCCATCCTAAACTCAAAACTCAGGTCATCTGAAGAAGTGGGCTGTGCCCACAAAAGCTCATGATACCATCTACATGTTTCGTTAGTCTTTAAAGTGCTACCAGACCATTTGTTGTTTATGTGAATTTAGTTTGTTGTTCTTCATACCATTTCCAATATACATTATATGAGTCATCACAACTAGTCATTCATGTTATTTTCTAGAGTACATCACAAAAGCCACCATCCACATTATCATTAACTGTCATGAACAATAAAGAAGGCATGAAGACTGAATTATGCTCTTAAACAAGGTTGAGGCTGGTCCACATGGGAAGTTTGTACTTTTACTACCTGTCTTGCACTATACCTGTATACTGGATAAATTAGGACTGATTAGTTTGCAGCACACATACTTTAGCACCTTTCGTAAGTATTAAATTCACTTTAAAAAAAATAAAGAATAAAGAACAGTAACATTATACACACATTACACATTGTGGGTGTATATTAGTCTTGTTCTTACAGTAATTCACATTTTCAATTACCAGAAGTGCAACAGAAAACAATGACAGTTGTAGAAACAATAAGAGACACCAACTGTTTTAGAAAATAAAATTCAGACAAGTGACATACTGGATAATTTTCAATTAATATTTTATTCCAGATACATTAATATAACCACGTGTAAATGAGACGTATCATTCGATGAAAATCAAAGATATAATTACTGCAGGGCTAGTTACAGACTTCACTGGGTCCTAGGCAATGTGGGGGAAGAGCCAGAAAAAAATGCGGAAGAACAGCTCTTGCGCAAAAGCCTCTTGCGCAAAAAGCGGGCGCTAATTAATTATGCAAATGAGGCTTGGCGATGTTCCACGCTTATCCTCATTTTCATATTTTCTGCTCAAAACAGGTGCAGTATAGACATATCCCTGGAGTTGTAAAATTTTACCAGTCCTGCAGCAAGGGAGTATCTTTCTTACAGGAACTCAACAGTAAAAGTGTCATTAGGTAGACTCCACATGTCCTATAATGTAGAGTTTCAAGTTTCCTGGGCTGAAAAATGCTGACTGACTATCTCCCACCAGCTAAGGCTAAAATATAGCTAAATAGGGGTCTATTTTTATTTAATCTTTATCGTTCTTCTTTAGCAGTCTGTTAATTCTGAACAGTTTATCACTCAATTTAATGACATTTTACTCACTTGGTACTATATATAGATGTGCAGAAGTTAAAGACCTTTCACTTTATATTGCTGCAATGATTAAAAGGATTCATGTTCTATTTTTTCCCTATTTAAAGGTGCACCACATCAAAAGAGTGATGAAAAAAATCAGCTACTATTGATCCTGTAATTATAAAACACAAAAGAACCACTCTCTGCTTTCTCCAGGTCATTTACAATGCTTTCTGACAATTAGGAATATACTAATGATTGAAATTTTTCCTAAAACATCACTTTTGCTTCTGTAGTTGTTGGATGTTGCTTTAGGAATACACATGAAGTATATACAGCTGTTTAAATGAGAAAAAAACACACACATTTTCCAAGATGAGCAACATGGAAACAGAGTGAGACTATGTATCTTTTTACCACCTTTCCACTTGACTATGTAGAAATTACATTAACAAACTGGTACATGATGATGTTATCCTTTTCAGAATTGTATTGATGTTTTCAGTGAAGCAACTGAAGACAATACATCCCACGTGAATTAAAGCAAAATGAGATGAAATGATGAGAAAATGCAACTGCTATATTCATTTATATTAGATATGTTGCATTTAAGGCCAAATCTAAAGAGTGTTAAAAACATGGCTTGTTGGATTTTTGCATGGTAATTTAGTTACTACTTTTTTTGGTTCAATAGCAATAAAATAACAAAAGTAATTAAAAGTAAAAAAGGTAAAAATGCAAACTTGTAACACTGATCATTTGTATGCTTTCTATATGTAAGATCTGTTGAATTTACTACAGTAAACTTCCAATAATCCGGCACCTTTAGGACCCAGGAGTTGCCGGATTATCAGATATGCTGGAGTACCGGAAGGGGGGCTATGAGGGGTCTGGGGTGGGGGTGGGGTCGGCGGGGAACTGTGCAGCGTGGGAGAGGGTAGCGCTGCGGGACCAACCCAGCAGCACCCCAGCTGCTCTGCACCCGGCTTCCCCAAGTCAGCCGCGGCTGAAACTGACCAGCAGCTGACTTGGGGAAGCCAGGGGCAGAGCAGCTCCAATTGTCCGGCTGGCCGGAGCACTTCCGGGTTCCAGTTGGTGCCGGACTATCAGGAGTGCCCGGACCACTGGATGCCGGACAATTGGAGTTTTACTGTACATGGATCTTGCAGAATTGCTTGCTTGTTAAAATGTATACACATTTGGAGTAAATTTTACCAACCTCTACTGCATTTCTGAAGAAACAGAACAAAGAAAATCTCTTTCTGTGACTACTCAGAAAACTAATATGATTTAGGAAATGTGCCTGTCACTAATTTTTTATTTTTTCGTATTCATTATGGGACAACACACTGTTTCTGAAAAATTATGTCCATATAACATTAAACTACAAACTTACTCACTCACTTACCCTCTTGGTAAACAGTACAAAAATTTATGTTTTTATGAGACTTACTTTAATAAACCTGGGGTTTTTTAAATCACCTGAAACTGTTCCATGATTCACTGTCTCTCATATATATGTATTAAAACTTTTTTAAAAAATGTTGTACAAAATTATTTTGTGTATCTCAAGGCATACATTTTATGCTGTACAAAATTTCCAAGAAAAGAAACACTTTTTACCCTCACTAACCAACGTCTTAAGCAAACTTTTGAGGAGTTGGGTTAATGCAATTGCAGGATAGTTGCATGAGGGGGGCTTGGTGAGGGGCCAAACTAATCCCTGTTGGTAGGAGGATGGTGGGAAAAGTCCTTCCAGAGGGGTGACATGACACCTTTTACTTCTGGTCATCCGTCCATCTTGTCCCGAGCATGTTACCTCCAGAGGTGTGGTTAATGGGGTCAGGTGGCGTGGTTAACAGGGGTCAGGCGGTGTGGCTAATAGGGCACCACCAAAAATTATACAAACCTGCCTCCCCTGCACACAGACAAGTATGCATTTCAGTCCTTAAAGTAGAAACTTTCTGCAAATTGCTAAGAAATTCCTGCCTTTAGACTTTTGCTAACAATGGCAGGGAATGCTCTTGGATAAGAGAAATAAAATATCAGATAGCCTGGTAATTTAGTCATCTTATTTAGAAAGCATGTTCATTCTCAAAAGGCAAGAGCCTCCACTCACTAAACAGAGAGCTTATATAATGGTCCATCAGCACCAGAAGAAACTTTGGGCTTTATCTTAGAATTGTTTTCTGCTTGTTTCACTTTTTCTCCTCTCCCTTTGCCCCTTTTCAGTTTCAATCCTCATGCTATCAGCTTGGTTCAGGTTTAAGATGTGTTATACTCCAGCACAATACTACAGGATTTTTTTTTCAGATTAAAATTGTGGAGTGTTAGTACTAGCTCATTTAATAGCATTTCGCAAAACTATTCAAGACATCTGTTTGGCCAGTGCATTTCTTCTTCAGAAAATCCCTGTACAATACATACCAACTGAAACAGAGTAATCCAGGAACAGGGAGAGGAATCTGCACATTATTTTTTGCATTTTATCATAGTTATTATCTTAGTACAGGGTACTTCCTGAGTAGAATGATTGAATGATGGTTAAAGCATTAGTTCTTCCCAGATGACCATTAATCCTCCATATTATCTTTTGCTTCCTTCATTACTATTTAAATATAACGCAAAGTTTTGTCTTGAAAACAGAAAGCAATAAAAAGATTTCAGATATGATTGCACTGCAGTTAAGTGTACTCTAATATTGCTGATAAAGTGAATGAATTCATTCAGGCAGGTTTGATTGCTTCCCAGTAAACTTAGTATTTTGCAGTTTCTGTTGTATTGTTTGTATTTACTATCAAGACCAGTTAATGTTTAGGAAAGGGAAACAGAGTTTATATTTTAAATGGGTTGTCACTTTCATAGCTGATGTACTGCACTTCTATTTATAAAATAATTAATTAAACTGGTTAAAAATTTAAACATATGTATGATAAATTATAGAAAATGAACAATTCAACTAATACATTTCTGATATCTTAACTAAAATATATTCAATTATGGCTCACTAATAAAAATCCTGATGAATGGGAATTTTATTTTTCCTTTTATTTAAATTTTCATCTTTTTTTGGAGTTCTCCCAGTTACCAAATTCAGATCTCATTCCAAACGTTCAGAAGCTATCAGCTAGGGCTATTGACTCATTCTGTAATATGGATGAAAGTCTCAGAGGAATAGCCATGTTGGTCTGTAGCTTAAAAAAAAGCTTTAAAAAAACCTGAGTGGTTCTGTAACGTGTGTGTGTGTGTTCACTCTGATGGTGAACAGTCATTAGGGTTAGTTCTGATTCCAAACTTCCTAAATGTAAGTGTGCTACATGATAATTCAGACCCTCTTGAACTGCATCCTGAGCTGGCTCTCTGGACTGGTCCTGCTTTGTTTGCTACTAAGCAGGAGGCACACGGACTACTGCTATAGGTTGGGCTAGGTGAGTGAAGACGGAGGGAGAAAGAGAATAGAATAGGAGCCCCACTGTGGTGGATGGAGAAGAAAAAGGAATAGGAAGACCACTGCTGATGGAAGAAGAGCAGTGTTCCTACTGCTCACTGGAGACAAGGAGAGTGCTAGACTGAGCTTCACTCAGGCCTAGTTGCCTCCAGGGATGTAAGCGACTAATCAACTATCTGATAAGCAAAAGCTTATTGGTTAGTCGACTAGTCCCTCAACTAGTCACTCCCCCCACCTGCTGCCTCTGTTAGAGGCAGCAGGTGGGGGGGGTAGAGCAGGAGCTGGTGCTAGGGGGGCCAGCTTAAAAGCCAATTCCCCGCACACCATCTCCATGGGGGTGTAGGAGAGGCAGGGAGGTAGTGGGGACCAGGTACAAGCTGGGAATCAGCTGTCCCAGCTTGCACTGGGTCCCCCCGTTGCGCTTCAGACTTTTAAATGTATTAAGAGCCTGGCAGCTCTTAATACATTTAAAAAAGGCAGAGATACAGTGAGGTTAGCTCCCAGGGCAGGAGCTAACCCCACAGCAGCTCCCCTGCTTACCAACTAGTCAATGGAAAATCTATCAACTAGTTGATTAGTTGAGTAAACTAAATTTAACATCCCTAATTGCCTCAGTGTGCTGCTTGCCAGCAGTGAACTCAATGGAATGCTGTATGTGAGTACAGTTGCTAGGTGCCCAAGTATGCACATGTTCATAAGCTTGCACATAAGTAACTGCATTTGAAGTATTAGTTCTATGTATCCTGACGAACCCATGAACAGAAATTCCTCTATGTTTTACTGAACAGGCTATGCAGTTGAACAATCCTTTAGCATGGATTACAGAAGTAGATAAAGAAAACTTCATTCCCATCCCCAAGTTAAAAGAGAAATATGTTCACAAAAAATTAAAGATGTGTCTATTTAAATTAGTCCTGCCACCACACATTTTGCAGGAAAAACACCCAAAGCCTTATGGTGTGCAATGGCAGAGTTTCGGGAGGGCATGGTGGAGGGAGGG
Source organism: Rafetus swinhoei (assembly GCA_019425775.1). Lineage (NCBI taxonomy): Eukaryota > Metazoa > Chordata > Testudines > Trionychidae > Rafetus > Rafetus swinhoei. The sequence continues at coordinate 30,564,958 of CM033439.1, read as the reverse complement.
GGAACAGTTGTGTACACCAGGACATGGTTTGCTTTTCATCCCATTCACCGGACTATCAGGGAATGAGAGGACAGTACATGCATTCTGTGCATGCCTCTCTCGCCTGGCTGGTGAAGGGACTTTACCAGCCAGGTGTGAGAGACATGCTCAGAATGCAAGTACTTTCGCTCACTCTCTGATTGTCCAGGGAACGGGATGAAAAACAAGCCATGTTCCAGTGTGCTTGGCTGCTGCCCTCTGCCCTTAGTAGTGTGACAGATTGGGAGGAATAGTGTTGCCATATCCTCAAATTGAAGAGAATTCTAAAGCAAACAATAGGTTAAAAAAACCCAACTGGCTGTGTTCTCAGCACCACTGATTTCAGGGATTTCATCTTAAAAGTTACTCCCCCATGAAAAAACACACTAATCACTCAGTGTGTACAATATCAGAAAAAATATATCCGAAAAGTTCAGGACCATGAATTAATATATTATTGATTAGTACCATAGAAGTCTTTCCTGAAAAGTAACTGGAATAATGACTTGGAAACTAAAAATCCATTCAACTCACTGATATCAGATAAGCCTAAAACCACAGCTGCATTAGTTATCACCGATCATCCCTGCTTGCTTGCAGTCCATGATCCCCTTGTTACTTTAATAATAAATTAAATCAAGGAATGGGAAGATGTGTCATAAGTATTCTAGAGCTGCTGGGAGTTGTTACTGTCTTCCTAGTTATCTTGTATATTGTATTTAGTGTAACCTAATTGGGTTTGCAACTGTACATCTTCCATTAATGTATACTTAAAAATACTTCCTGTCTCAATGAATCGAGGTACATTAAAGGCTCTAGAATCTTTTCTGGTACCATCAGATCAAACGACAAAGAAATAGGTCTTATTTATTGTCTAAAAATGCTCATGCAAAGTATCACAGAACAGTGAAGAAGCCCATTATTCAAGGGGTGCAGTCTCTTACACCATATGTCAAATGCCCAGGATTTTTCTACTCTCAGAGTGAATTTCCCTTTCATTTCACTTCAGTGGAATGAAGCTGTCTTTATTCATTTCCTTAATCCATAATAGAGAACTGTTAATCTTAATGCTGTGTTCAATATAACAGAGGAATTTTTTCCATTCCATTTTTACTAGACACAGATCCTCTTAACAATATTCTTGGCTCACCCATCATCCCAGTAGACTGAAGACCAATTTCTTAGCAGTCTCCAATGCAGCACTGCAAGATCCTCAGGAGACAGTGTGGTAATACTTTATTCTTCTCTCTCCGGACCAAGGAATTTTTCTCTTCCAATCAACTAGCAGCTTTGGTGTGGAAGCACAGAAATAATTGATGAGCTAAGGATGAGCTAAGGATATCTTGGAATCAGTGATTTCCAATAATCTCTTTCTTCAAAGGCACTGCCTAGACCTGAAGCTTAGAAGGAAAGTCACTGTTCTAAGGTTTGAGCCACACGATCAGCGACATGTTTTGACAAAGATCAACTTCTGAAGTGAGGGGAAGGCAATATCACTTAGGCCATGTCTACACAAGGAAAGTATTTCAAAATTACTAAATTCAACTTAACTCCCAATTTAACAAATTCGAACTAGCGTGTCCACACTCTGGGGAAGCCTCGAAATTAGCCCGAGGCAGGCTCTATTAATGTGGACGTGCTACCTCGGACTTAGAGGCCCAGGAAGCACTGGGGAATAATTAGTTCAAATTACTCTGGGAGTAATTATTTCAAAATAGTGGCACCAGAGCATCTACACTACCATTATTTCGAAATAACTATTTTGGATTTAGCGTTACTCCTGATGAAAAGCAGGAGCACAGATTTTGAACTCGTAGCCCATTATTTTAAAATAACGGGCTTGGTAGTGTGGATGCTCCACATATAAATTGGGGGGGGAAGGGGAGTTATTTCAACATAAAGTCCTAGTGTAGATCAGAGCTTAGATTGGCAGCCAGTTAACTCAAGTCAAGCTTCCTCATGTTCCTTCTAAAATTATACACAGGACGTCTTTTTTCAAGTTCTAAAGCAAAATTAACATGGCTATAAGCCCAATATGGACATTGTAATGGCAATTCAGAAGCAACTATTTGTGTCAACACCATCCTCAAGGAGAACGTTATGTTCAGGGGATGGATGACTGTATCAGAACCAGGATGACCTAGGTGCTTGGAACAGGAGTCTTACCAGGTTAGAGTCTGAGGTCAGAAGGCAGAAACAAGCATCAGGTGTCAGCAGGAAGGCAGAGTTAGCTACTAGGAGAAGCAAACGTTGCAGAGAAAGCAGTCCTACTGAGGGAAAACCCGATGGCATGAACAACTTCCTGTTTCTGATCTTGGTTTAAATAGAAACTGTGAACCCATCAGGATTCCCAAGGTTCTTCCCATCAGATTCCAGGGCTGGAGTCCTTTGTCAGAGTTCAAGATCTGTCATCACTGACAGCTTGTTAGTCACATAAAATTCCATAGAGTCTTTTGTCTCAGTAGAAAAAAGCTTGAGTTGTACTTTCTAGGAAATCTTGAACAGCTTTAGAAAATAAATGCAAAGGGAACCTTTTACTTAGTGAGTACTCTGGTGAGACAATGGTTTGCTTAATGCTCATTTGTAAAGGAAGGGGCTCTTTTTTCTGAATTCACATCTCTACAGAAAATACTGACACAGCCAAAATCATTGCCTTTTCTTTTAAACCATTGTCATTGAACTGGCAAGTGCATTATATAAAGCCAAATAAAGTCCTGATATGATTTACACTGAATGCACCTACAATAAATACACCAAATGAGAGGTTAGTGATCCTCATTTTTCCTTTAAGTGGCACTTCTAGAAATAACATTTCTTTGTCACAAACTCTGAGTTACTAGGGCTGAAGAGTGTCATGGTCAGATTATCTCTAAAAGGAATGTTTCTGAAAATTCTCTATCTTAGTAAACAGTTAGCAGATTAAAAAAAATCAGCCAAAGTGCAAGAATTTCCTTATAAAACTAAGTTATACTGAACACATGTAGTTCTCTGATCATACATAACTATTGCTTAAAATGGAAAGGGGGGGGGGGGGAAGAGTTCACCCAGAACAGTTTATACAAAATCTAGAAAGTACTTAAGGAAACTGAAAACTTTATAATGAACCTGATGATAATATTCTGAGAATGAGAGAAAGAACGTGTGTGCTGGAATTCTCATTCTGGCACGTATTTCAAAGATTGAGGTTTAATCAATCAATTGTGCTTTCCCCTCCCTATCCACCATAGCTATATGTAAGTCTCAAATCCCACAGGAACTACAGAAGTCAGCTTGTGACAGCTATACGGAATGAGCTATCTTCTTCAACCAGGCACCTGAGACAAGAGAAAATAATGTGATACCATAAAACATTCTGTTAACATGTTTCAGGATGCAGAGGTTTGGACTCAATTTTAATTACATAAATTATTCAAATTGCAACACTTTGTATTTCAAACCATAATTTATTCAAATGAAATGTAAACATTTTTTAAAGGGGGATTTACCTCCCTTAGAGGGAAGCAGCACCATAAAGTAACTGCATCTTCATTGTCTTGATGAATTTTATTGAACCAAACACTGTAGAACAAATCAATTTTTATATCCAGCAGAAGATAGATGTGAAAATATGTCATGAAAATGTCTGTCATTAAAATGGCTCTCTGGTGTTCCATTATGCAGTATAAGTAGGTTTTTGCAGGAACAAAGACCCTTCACTCACACCTTCAGTTGTCACCACTCATAATGATGACATACTTTTAATGTAGCCTTGAATGCCAAAATTTCCTTAGGGATTTCAAACCCTAAATACAGAATTAATATTTTAGAAGTTACTCCATGTGAGAATGCCATTTACTAAAAGCTCAGAGTTATTTTGAGTGGAAACAAGGTAATGTAGACAAAGTACTACTTAAAAACAAATGCCATAGTATAGAGGAAATTTTAAATCTTTATCTTTAAAGTGGCTTATGTGGTGGCAGGCCTCTTTCTAGACTCTCCAGACCATATGTGATAAAAGCTGAATGGACAGATTTGCAAACACATACACCCTACACAACTGAAGGCAAGGGGGATTTTACCAATCACTAAAATGGGAATAGAATCAAGCCCTAATTTGGCAAAAAAGGAAAGCATTAGCAACAATGATTTGGCCAATAGCGTAATCAGAACAAATCTGTAATGGAAATTAGAGACCAGGAAAGGCTTTTTCTTAAAACACCTTTGGTTGCTAATTTTTCCCCACCAAGTAAGATGACCTTTTTGCTTGATTTCCAGTCCACCTGTTGCTATAGCATTTCTTTGTTTTTATTGTGCCTTACTGAGAGATCCTCCCCTTTTCTGTCTCACTGTGAATGATTATATATTCAAAGTACATTTAAAAAGCGTTCAGTGCTGAATCTAAAAATATTCTGATTTATAACTGCAATAAGGGGAACAAAGGAAGAGGAAAATCAGCAGTCATTTTCACATGGCACCATGAATGACATTTTATATGCTACAGGCTTGATCATGTCCTCATTTTATTGCTCTGTGATAATCTACAGAAGCTAAGTTTGGAGCCTTTAGCTGAGAGGCAAAATTTTGTGTCACTAAGTAAAAAGGAAGATGATACACTTTTATGCCACAGACATTTAGTTCTTTTGTCAGTGTGAGCTAATAGGTATAAGGTAGTCTTCAATGCCATGCTTCATAAGGCAGGTAACAGATGTATTAGTCTTAGAGCTTCCTCTGTAAATTGGATTTCTGTCAAGATAGCAACAGCCACAAATCAAACAATCTTTCTATGATGCACTAGATTTTCCAAACATACCCAGGCTCACATCTATCGTCTTTATTAACTACAGACAATCTAATTTTGTAAATTCACAAGCATTAGTATTATGTTATTAATGTGTGTCAACTCTCCTTGTAAAGGTATCTGTCATGACTTCTCCATGCTGATTAGATGTATTATTGAATGACTCTTAGAACTGAAAAATCGCAACTCTGCTTTCTACAAAATTTGGAAATGTTGTCTTCCAGTTCTGCACATTATGTGTTCGGTTAGCTTCTCCACAATTAATAAGCATTCATAATAAGCAGAGAAAATGCAGAAAGTAGTAACATCATGTAGAAGCTTTAAAATGGTATTTCTAATCAATACAAGATAAAAACCACCAGTAATAAGTTTAAGCTATAGAAACATGGAGAGCAATTCCATGAAGCAAAAGGTACTTTATTTCTGACTTAACAGATTTTCTTTAGAAATCAAGGGCCCCTGCATGGGTGCTCAAAATACTATGACCCACTCCCTTGTCCTCTATCAGAGGGCTATCCAAAAACGTATTTGCCAGCATACTTTCAGTATTTGGCTAGCATCTCAGCAGACCCTCACTTTCTAAAGAAGGAAGAGTAAGGACATAACTTTGATCAGACCCCTCTCCACAATAAGACTGCTTCCTGATCATTGACTAACATTGCACCCATTCAAACACAGTAGAGCTGTTGTTCCAACCTAAATCGCCAGTTCCTGTATTAGTGAGGGCATGGCATAGCTAAGCATTAAATCCATACATTTTTCTGTAGTATGGAAAAGTCCCTCTCAGTTACTGATAAAAAGCTGCGCTGCTAATCACTTGCACTGTGGCTGTCCATGCTTAGCATTCAGTTACTTTTAGGGGCAAACCTCTCATCATTGGAGGTTTTGAAAAGCAGGTTGGAGAAACACCTCTCTGTGATGGTCTAGGTTCAACTGGGTTCTGCTTCAGTACAAGTGGCTTGACTAGATAACCTCTCATTATTATTCCCAGTCCTACATGTCACAAATATTGATCACAGATATGATCTGAAAAAGTAGCGTCTCATACTCCTGTATGTTTGAGATTGTGTTCTTTAGCCTGTCATTGTCTAGTCATATTTAGAATAGCATAAAACTAACAGTGTTGTGTTACTATGGGTATGTCTACACTTGCTCCCCTATCTCGAGAGAGGGATGTAAATGTAGTGTACCGAAATTGTTAATGAAGCGCGGGATTTAAATATCCCGCGCTTAATTAGCATAATCACGTCCGGCTGTCATTTTGAAACTGTATTGTTGCGAAATAAAATGCCCTGTGTAGCAGCGTTATTTCGAGAGAAAACCCTTCTCGAAATAACTGTTACTTCTCATACAATGAGGTTTAACAGTTATTTCGAGAGAAGGGTTTTCTCTCAAAATAACGCTGCTACACAGGGCATTTTATTTCGCTCGCAATAATGCCAATTAAGCGCACGATATTTAAATCCTGCACTTCATTAGCAATTTCGGTACACTACATCTGCATCCCTATCTCGAGATAAGAGCAAGTGTAGACGTACCCTATTAGAGTATCATCTTTTAGCAAGGAAATGAATAAGTTAGCTTCATGTTGCTGTATATAATTGCAGGTTCTTTTCACCTCTACAGAATTTGGTTAGTTAGTCTAACATTTCCCTCTGGGACCCATGTAAAAAAAGCTTAACTTTGTTAGTAGCAACAATTGTTTGAGGTCAACAACTGTAATCACAGTAAATATCAAATTTCTAAGCCTTGACTTGCCAGGCAAAAGGGGATTGCTCTACATGAAGGAGGCAATTTCATGCTTGAATAATTTTGCACTATTAAATCAGAAAAATGGGATCACAGCCAGTTCACGAGGAAGATGCTGCCACAAGTAAATCCACTACCAATGAGCATCACTATCAATCTACTGTAAATATATGGGAGCTTTACTTCAGGGACACTAAACAAAAGAGAGGAACCCAAAAAACACAGCATTCACTGAAAATGGTAAGCAAAAAGCCTTTATGTATATTTTAGGAGGAGTCTGTGCATGCTCATGGGTTTTATAAATATCTTCAATATCACTATTTCTGTTCTTCGTTTAGATTTATGTGAAATCTAAAATGACGGTTACAGAGCAGTTTTTCTTGACATCTATTGTTAAGAGGAGCAGTAAAATTTTAATATAACCATCCAAAATAACTCACCTTTACTTATTCCCTCCCCACACCTTACTACCTTTAAATGTCTTGGATGTGGGAGAAATGCATTTTAAGATACTCTGATGTTAATATGGTGGAGGATATGGTGGAGCTAGAGAGATGGCCAGAGGCAAAATTCTTAACTTTGTTTGAGGAGGCACACAATACATTACTGAAATCTGTCTGTCATGGGAAAAATAAGCAAAATCAAATATTTGTTTTACATAAATTACCAAGGCCATTTAACAAATATTTAGCTAATAATTAAAAATACATTTAAAAACCAGCAGCTCTGAACCATTTAGCTTAGAGCCAAATTTGTTTTAAATAAAAGTAAAAGGATCTGTCTTACTACTGCTGACCAGAACCACCAGGACCATTACTTTTTACAAAAATGAACTAAAAATCATTTTGTTGTCAGATACCTCAATCTTCTCAATACATCACATTTAAATGAAGAAAAACTGAGGGAAAAAAACCCAAAAAGCATAACTGTACAGGGATTGTGGAAAAGTAACTGGAATAGTGTAACAATACCAACAGAATTGCATGAGAGAACTTTTCTTGTTTGAACTCCTTAAGGAAATGAGTTCTTTATGTCTCGGAGACACATTTAGGCTACGTCTATACAACAAGATTTTTGGGCAGAAAATATGCTAATGAGGGACTCATCAGCATGAGTCACGACATCATTAGCATATTTTCTGCCATTTCTTTTTGCGCAAGGTGTTTTTGTGCAAAAAAGAAGCAGTATGGATGTTTCCTTTTTGCGAAAAAACCCCATTTTGCACAGGATCCTTATGCCTCTCCGGCACAAAAGGAAACATCTCTCTAGTTCCACCATATCCTCCACCCCCTGCACAAAAAGAAATGGCAGAATATGCTAATGATGTTGCAACTCATGCTAATGAGCCCCTCATTAGCATATTTTCTGCCCAAAAAACTCCTAGTAGATGTAGCCTTAGGATCTCACTAATAAAGCCATTCACATATGGCAGCATCAATGTTGCCTAAAATTTGGATGTCCTCCCTTGTTTTAATAGAAATGACAAGTTCTTTTATACCTGAATCCAACCTAGTCTGCTCATTTTAACTATCTTTTTCTTTCAAAGTGCAGTGTAGTCCATATAAAGCAGTGTCACGATAACAAATGAATCTATTTTTAGAGTAGCTTGGAACATTTTCACTGTACATTTTCTGTTGGAAACAGCCATATCAATGAAACTGAATATTTTTGTAAAATCATACTAGTTTTAATTAAATTTCCTTTGAAAAAATTCTAAACTGCAAAAAAGTTTCAGAATTTTCAAAATTGTTTCAAAAGTTTTGCTTGAAATTTTAACATTTGATATTACTTTTATTTTGTGATATGTCAGTACCAGTAGTGCATAATATCATATGTTAGTACATAACAATTAGAGGAGCAGCTGTATTTAATATCTTTGTGTTAGACAGGACTCTCTGTTTCTAAATCCTAGGATACTGAAAATAGCTGTCTCTTTAATTAGATGGAAGCGCTAAAGTGTCAAAATGTTTTAATTCAACACAAACAAGTGAGACATTGAACAATGATAGACTCATAGTTTGTCATCAGTACTAAGTAGCAATTGCCTTTCATTATTTTTAAAATGCAATATTTTGGTTATTATGTCTTATTTGATATGTCAGTAATAGTATTAAAGTGTATGCCACGACATATTGTCCACTACTTCAACTTGCATGTCATGAAACAATGTAAAAATGTGTTTAAAAATATAAAACTAATGGGGAAGGATAATTTTTGAAACATTTCAGATTTTCTCCACAAAATAAATTTTCAGAATTTCTGTTTTGGGGGGAAAATCTGAAATGTTGAAATTTTACACGAAATGGAAATTCTGAGTTTCAACCCACTCTTGACATATTTTTGCACTTTCAACCATTTAATGATTTAGGAATCCTCTGAACAAAGGGCATTTTCAAAAGTGAACCTCTGTTCACCCTGAAAAGAGGACTCTTTTGAATTAATCAAATGTCTCAAAAGCTAAGCAATGTCCAACTCCTTCATGTAATGTATGCTTTTTATCTGGGGAACCACATGGTTTAAATTAAATGTACCAGTATATCAATATTTCGAAGTATACTTTCTTCAGAATTGACACTTAAATATCAGACTGCCTGGACCACTGCATTTTTCAACTTCACTCACATCATGGGGTAAAAACAGTCTACTTATTTACATTACCATGGCTCCGAAGAGTAGTAGTCATGTATCTAGACCCTATTGTGCTAGATGCGATACAAACAGAACAAAGAGATGGTTCCTCTCTCCCAAGAGCTTATTGATACAGCTTCACATACTGAACTTAGATTTTTTTTTATACTGATGCCAGTGACTGAAGCAACCTCAAATTATATCCAAATACTCCTGATGAACATTCACATTTTCTTGTCCTCCACCACCTGGATGCTCAGCTGATAAGGATTTCAAATTCTAGTACTATTTCATGGCTATGGCAGATAGAAGATGTTGCATAAGGACCCACAATCCTTCACTTGAGACAAATATTTTATATAAAAAGAAAATTGTTGCTAGAGTTGAAGAAATACAAAGAATTCACTGAATACTGTATTATGCTAAAGACAATTTTCAAAAATGGTCTTTTCTGCTTTGTAGCCTACTGCAAAGTAAAATCTGCCAGTCTGTATTGAATCTGACTCTAGGGAGGCATTCCAGTATAAATCTATAAAGGCAAACTCCAGTAGTTCTAGAAGGCTGCACACAGTCTAGAGATTTTCTTGCAGTGAATAGCTTCCTAGCAGATAGGATACTAGTTATTTTTAGGGCCAATTCTACAAAGAAAGAGCTAGAGAAAACACTTAATATGATAGATTTATTCAATTAGATAAGAAAGCATTTATACTACTAATACACTCCTTCCATAATTTCCTGTAACTGAGTTTTTATGAGGGCTTGGGAATCCTGATTCCAAAATACACATCTAGAACAAACTATAGAGCAGTTTTGCATAGATGTTGTTGAAGACTGATTAGGGTTTTGTAGTTGCTACTCAAACAGATATAGGGTTATGTTAAATTGAAGTTATTTGGGATTAAAGTGTTTTGCTGTCAAGTTATACCAGTTTTTAAACGATAAAGTAAATCAGTAAGCATGTTTTGTGCTGTGTGAGGATGAGATTGTTCACAGACTGCAAGCATTGGTGTAGTGCCTATTTATTCTGAGGTACTGGTTTTTTCAAATTTAACTCTGCTTTAGTGTTACAGAGCTAAACACATTTTCTGGTAAACATTTCTTATATAAATATGATTCTTATATTTCCTGTACTAAATTTCAAACCCTGTCTCCTTGACACAATTAGAACTCTTTTTTAGCACATCCTATTTCTTTCTAGTTTTACCTCAGATTACATAATCAATAGCAGCAGTACTACACATTCTCTCTAAGGGCACATCTACACAGCAGGACTAAAGCCGAAATAAGCTACGCAACTTAAACTTTGCAATTGACATAGCTCAAGTCAGAATAGCTCATTTCAGCTTTTGGCTCTGTCCACACAGCAGGAAGTCCAAGTTAGAGCACCCTTCCTCCGACCTTCCTTATTCCTCATAAAATGAGGGTTACGGGAGTTGGAGTAAGAAGTCCTCCATCTGACATCATTTTGACATTATGTCGAAATAACTACTTGTTGTGTAGACGCAGACTATGTTATTTCAGAACAACATCAGTTATTCCAAAATAACACTGCTGTGTAGACATAGCCTAACATTGCTGCGAAGTTAAAATTCCTTAAAACCCTCCTTTGCCTTGATGTCTACAAAACAAACCAAAACAAAAACAAAACACTTGACAAGAGTTAGGCAGCTGGTGTACTGAAACTACTGCTTTACATATTGGCCAATTGAACAGGTCAAACATTTATCAGAAAATGTAAAATTTGTCAAACCTGGAATGTTTTGCAGAAACCCCTGGGGCTCGCCTTCTTGTCAATAAAAAGTTTGTAACTAGGGTCCACAACTCTGGGGTAGCCTTGCTATGCAGACTGTCCAAGGACTGGTGACTCCAGGGCTTCCTAGTTTTTGTGCCTACTAGCTACCCAGCTGCTCAGTGCTTGCAGCAGCTGTCTCTAGGGCTCATCTACCTTGAGCATTTGAAAGCTGTGGGGGCCCTCAGGAAGGCTGCCCTAGAGCTGTAGACCTTGGATGCCCTGGCAGCTAACTGAAACATGCATGATTCATACCAGTTTCACTGTTGCTCACCACTAAATTGAAGAGGTAAATGGACCACTGATGACCAAGTGAATAGTCACAAGAATCATGTCAATTTCAATCAGCAGCTAGGTACCAGGAAGCAGATATACTTTTTGGATACACTATATTTTTGCAGGACATTTAAAAAAAAAATCTAAATTTCAAAGAATTACAATTTCCCATGAATTAGAAGTCCCAAATTTTGACCAGCTCTTCTGGTTAGTTGAACTCCACATCTGTCCATTCTCCTGTCTCTTGTCTTCTACTCCAATTACAAGCTCTTTGGAGAAGGCTTTTGGTTATTTATGTATAGGCCCTAGCATAATGGGGGTCCAAATTTAAGACTGAGGGTCGTAAGTGCTTCCTCAGAACAAACAAATAACTTACCATGGAACATTTCTAGTACATAATGGTTATCAACAGAAATAGTAGCTGCCAAATGGCATAGCAAACGGGGTTTATCTGGAACTTTCCTCATCCAGGCATACTTCCCAAAAATCAAACAAAGGCTTCCAAAACATAGATGTATGTTGCCTGGGCCACTCCCTTTCTTTTCTTTTCTTTTTTTTCCCCCTAGAACGGCACTAGACAGGGACTTTTTAAAATACCTTAAATTCCTCTGAATTTAGGCACATTCTCAGAGATTTAGGACATGATTCTGCTCTCACTTACACCAGCGTAATCTGGAAACAATACAGTCACAAGGGCATAATACTGTGAAAGGGACAATGGAATTTAGTACTTATTTCTGTACTGGGAAAAACAGTAGCAAGACAGACAAAGGAGAAAAGCTGCAGCTTTTAATTGTCCCATTTATTGTATGACAGTATGTATAAAAAACCCACAAAACCAATTGAAAAACAGTCTGTACTTTCTTTGTTGGGAACTGACTTTGATCTCATACAGAGGATCTCTTATTTTCTTCTCATAATTAGAAGTCTTCTAAGGTGATGAATTCTAATAGTTTTGCTTTTGCTTGTTCACAACGTAGGTACATTACCAAACTTTCATTTAACAACAATTTCTAGCCGAACTAATTAATTTCATCTCTCTGGTTTTCTAATCCATTTTCTTCTTCAAAAGATTATACAGTTTAAGATGGGTAATTGAGAAGATCTGAGTAGTTTGCATTTTTCTCTGCATATCTTGCATGCTCAAAAATAAACAAATGAAGTAGCTTTTAATCTTACAACTTGAAACAGCTTGAGCAAGAAAGGAATTCTGAAGAGGGTGATCCAGCATGTCTCAAAAGCTAGGAATAAACTAACAACAATTCATGATACAAGTGAAATGAAGTGGATATAATCATCACTACATACATCGGTAAATCCAAGCAATAAATAGTGTCAAAGTTCTCTTGTGGAGTGTTTCCTTCCTAGACAAACAGCCATAGGATTCCATCAACACTTTACCCCCCAACCATGCAATGAAACTAAGCATTTGCCCTTCCACTACAGTATTCCCAGCAGAATGGAACTTGCAGTCACTGACAGCTGCAATTATTAGTCATGTCAGGGGCTAGTTGGATAACCATTTAACCAGTAAGAGACTGCTTATAGGTTAATAGTTGCAATTAATCACAACACTCCTTGCCTCTGTACTGTGCCGTGGGATGCTGGAGCAGCCTCTGTCCACGGGAAACTGTATGAGAGGCAGCAATGTGGGATGGCAGGGGGCTCCCTAAGAGCGCACTGGCTGCTGGCCCTGCCCCCAGGGGCATCGAGTAAGAAATTTAGTGGTTACACAATTATTAAAATAACTGCTCCCTAGCTGCCACTACCCCCCAACTGAATGCAACAAAATAGTTGGGTTGACACAAACTAAAGTTTTCAATATCTGAAATTTTAGATGAGTAAAAATCGCTAATACCTTAATTATGATCCTGTAAGATTTTTATTTCAAACAGTGTTTAAATGGTATTTTTTTTAATGAAGGCTATGAAGAAAGCAACACAAAGTACCATCTGAGAATAAACCTAGCTGCTTCAAATGAAAGCGTTTCTAGAGCAGAAAACTAAAAGCCTCACCACTGTTCTTATATGAATTTTTATGAACAGAAGCAAATTTACATGAACCTAAGATGATGAGAAAATCCAACTCTAATGGGTTATGAAGCATATAAAATGTTCTTCACAGGCTACTGTCAGAGGCTCATCAAGAAGGAGATTGACAGTGATTTCTAAGCGGCTTGAGACAATTCTTAGAAATAAAATGAAAATCATGGTTTTCTATAGTAAATGAATATAATTTTCAAGATTTCATACTAGTATATGTGCCAAATCAGACTTGGAAGAGAAACAATATAAAGATAACAATTCAGGAGAGAAATTTAAAGGATTTGCTGTTTACATTGAGAAACACTCTTTTGCTAAAGACAAAAGCCACACACAGAATTGAACCCACAAAAGGTGATTTCAGACTCAGTATTGTAACACCTAGGGTATGTCTAGACTACATGGCTCTGTCGACAATCAGCTGATCCGCACAGCGCAGGAGTCTAGACGCACGGATCGGTTGACAAGGGAAGCCTTTGTCGACCACTCCCTAAACCTCATTTCACAAGGCATAAGGGAGCCCTTGTCAACCGATCTGCATCTAGACTCCCGTGCTGTGCCGGATCAGCTGATTGTCGGCACAGTACGGCAGCCATTTTTATTTTAATGAAGCGGGGATTATTTAAATCCCCGCTTCATTGACTATGTCGGGTAAACTAGTTTACATGGCTCTGTCGACAGAGCCGTGTAGTCTAGACCTAAAGTTTAGGTCCTTTCTATCCACTGGAATCAATAGCCCCAAGTTGGGGACCCAACTGTCCTACTGAACACGTGGGGAGAGTTAGACTTCTAAGAAAGGGATTCACAGGATCCAGCAAGCTAAGAAGGGAGTTAGCAGCAGCAGCAAAGGGCAAGAAGATAATATTACCTAAGCCCTTTGAGTTTCAACACAAAGGGAGTTATGTACCTAACCCTGGGCCTGAGGGAGATGCCTCCTTGTGCTCAGGATTCACAGCTTTGAACTCTCTCCTGGAGATATGCATCTAAGCCCACTTGGTCTGGCCTCAAAGGAGAAGGAGGTGCAACTGCCCTCCCACCCTACCCTTTGAGCCCAATATTTTGAGCACTTCTCTAGGATATGGGAGACCTACTTTGCCTGATGCAGAGCAGAGACTTGAAACCCAGTCTACCATATTACAAGTGAATGCACCCCTGACCACCAGGCTATTTTCTGTTTTGGGGTGGTTTTTTCTTAGTCTCTCCTGCTGAAGCTGCTCTACTTTGTATAGAGGCATCGGACATGGACCAGCAGCCTAATGCTCACAAAAATATTGAACCTTGCAACAACAGCATCTGCCCCATTTTATTACAGATTAGACCACAGCAGGAACAGAGGCTACTCAGGAATTGAAAAAATACAATAAAAGAAGCCTCCTTAATATGTCCATTTCTCAACAGGGCACAAGTCACAGAGCTGATGTTTTTGCAATAAAGCTAAACCATGAATGAAGACTCAGATTATTAAATGAGAATTAACAGGACTTTGTGTAGCAGGTTTCTCTGTTGGCCCACCTTGTTTGAATGTGTCCAGCCCCATAAATGTGCAGTGAGCATAAATCAGCTCACTGTCACACATAACTCCGTCACTCTTCCCTAGATACAAGAGTGACAGGAAGGCACTTTGGGCAGTGGCATTTAGGATGCACGCACACACAAACTTACCATTCTTGGTACCCGGTGTTACAAGAACATTATTTCCCACTCAGCTATGTTGCCATAGTAACAGCAATTCGAAAACATGGATTTTCACAGGAAAAGCCTGCTTTTACAATCTAGCAGGTATGGCAGCTTCAATACCCAATGCAAATCAGACAAATGCCCACGTCAATACAAATATGTCTTACTGTCATATGCTCACTATATTAACCATGAAATCATATTCCTCCCAGTAACAAAACATTGTAAGTTGGCATTGTAAACAATTTAATACTCCCTAAAGACAGTGTATGGAAAGCATCTGTCTGAACAAAGAAAAACAGAGAGTGTTTTACATCTCTCTCAATACTTTTCATCTTTCAGCCAAAATTTTTTTAAATAAAATTTCTTTTGATCCTGGAAATGCATTTAGACATATTGCTTACAGCATTAATAGAATGCTCCATTTTCCCTTATACAGAATGTAGCTATCCATTAGAATGTAAATTTCAACCTGTTTCACAAATTTAATATTTTCATACTTTGCAGGAGAACAAGTAAACTTTCAAAAGATCACCGAGAGCTTTGGGTTTTACATTTTCCTGTTTTAAAGATAAATCTTCTATAAAAAAAGGAAATATTTTCTTGGGTACATTAAGAGTACAAAATACATAAAATAGCATATAATATATATGTTATTCAGTCCCTGATCCTTGGCTAGACCTGAAGACTGCATGGCACAGATTAGGACAAGTACATGTGACCCCCACACTTACGGCCTAATTGCCTCCTGGAGAACCGTCGTAAGTTGAGCCGTTGTAAGTTGAACCCTTATTTCCCATAGGCGCAATGTTATAAATGGGAGGGCCATTTTTGGCCCGCTTTGCCTCCTGGGAGTTGGAGCCCCGAGTATGCCAGGCCCAGAGTCGGACGGGGGCTGTGCCGGGTGGTAGGTGGCTCCCCATGTCCCGGAGCCAGTGGTGCGCTGCGAACTGCACCCAGAGCCAGCTGAGGCCTAGGTCGGGTGGTAGGTGGCTCTGTGTCTCCTGGAGCCAGCGGTGCGGCACAAGCTGCGCCCAGAATCAGCCGGGGCTACGGGCAACTGGCTGACCCTGTGGCTCGCTGTGCAGGTGGGCTTGAAAGGCCACGCTAGGCTGGAGCAGGGTGGTCGTAAATGCGGGGGGTCGTAAGTCGGGGTTTGCCTGTATTGCAAAGCTAAGCTGACCTCCAGTCTGATCTCTGATGTAAACTGGAGCAATCTGATTTGGGCTTTAAGTTGTCCTAGCTGCTAAAGCCCCATGGTACAGGGAGTAGTGGAAAGCAGATTCATTCTGGCCATGGCCTCTTTCAGTTAGTGTACTCCCTACACCAAATCCAGGCTGGGTGGTGTAGGAACTGCTACGCTGGTTCTACATTCCTAAATGGCCAGCTATGCTAGCTGAGCAAAAATCCACAAGCAATGTCATGCAAACCAACAAAACCAAGAGTGGAGAATCAGGCCCTTGATTTTTATAAATGGACCTTTTCAGCTCTGACCAATGAAAAACATCCAACGTCCTTGGACTAATTTCACCACAAAGCCCATTTGCAGGTACACACAATAACCCCAGACATCACTGTAACAGATAAGTTAAGGTTTGCCAATAATTACAATATAATTACCATAAATATTGCCTTGTAGAGAAGAATTCTTTAGTAATAGATCTGACAAAGGTGTCTAAGTGTTGGTTTTCAAATGACTACAGATCAAATTCCACACATGCATATTTTATGTGCAAGACTTACCCTAATAGCAGTGGTATGTGTGCTGTGGGGTATCAGGCAGAAGTATTTTAAATCCTACTGAGCTGGAGAGGCTAATGTTTAAATCAAACATATCAATTTATGCTGAAATGAAGATTCAATTTGAAAAGAATGCATAATTGGAGATTTAGAAGGCTTAATAATGTGTGTGCATTTAATTTTTATCACTTATCTGAAAAAATGTAAACCAAACCAAATTGAGAGTTAAGCATAGGTAATGATATTCTAGAACATTCTTTTTTAAATGAGAAATAATTTTAAATTGATTTTTATAATTTTCAGTTCTCACACTTTTCCTAAATAATCTAGTAATCAATCCTACAGACAGTCACATGAGTAAATCAACTCCTGAGTACTCACATTACTCAGGTTGAGATTTGCAGAAACAGGCACTAAATTATTAGCAATAAGTACCAGCCAATCAGATTGACTAATGAATACTGTTCTAAGGGAATACTGATTAGGGAAGATACAGCAACAGAACTGAAATGATCCTGTTTCATATGCCAGCTGCTGACACGCTTGTAGAATGATAAGCCTTAGGGTAGATGAACTATTTAGACAAGCTTTCTTATCCTTGCTTATCTATTCAAATAGCTTTCATGTGGTAGCTCATATCCTAGAATTCCCACATCAAAACAAAACATATGGAATACATAACATGTTTATTTAACATTTAAATATTTAATTTATCTGCCAGTTGCTCTTTTAGTATGTTTTTTTAAAATAAAAATATTTTATATTTTTGTGCAAATAAGCATGAGCTCAGGCATGCATGTGGATTTTTAACTACTTGGAGCCTGATCTGCCTTCTTTTTTTAATGAAGCGTACTTGTGAAGGAAGGGAGAGCTAGAGAGAATGCAAAGAGAGAAAAATAACCAATCTGTACAGGAAGGGGAAGGTCCTTCAAAACTACGGTAAAAGTGGGATCCACTATGGGAGTCATTTGAGAGAACAAGCTTAGCAACTTATTATATTTACAAGGGTACCATTATCAGAGTTTCTAGGGGGCAAAACAGAGAAAAGAGATGAGACCGTGAGAATTGGCAGTGGAAACAAAGTTCAGCCAGCACCATATTTCTGTACAGTCTAATTGACCAAATCAAGATTTCTCCTTTCCTTTACCTCTTACCCCCACCCCCTCAAAAATCATCATCATTGCAAATCCAAAAAGGTTGTAGCCTCTTTGCAGTTCAAGCACCACCTGGACTGAGCTCTATAGGTAGGTCTGCAAGACTGGCTGTTCAGTTTGTGTCTGTCACTAGTGAACCGACCACAACCATACAAGTGCTGACTGTGTAGTGACAGTCTCTGGTAAACTTGCTTTGTAACATGTTATCTTCCGTCCTATTATATCTGTCCCAAGGAAGCCACCAAAAGTGAAGCAGCGTTGATTCCACTATGGATAGCTTCAGTGCTGATCCTGTCCTGCCACTTCATGCGGAACAGCTAATGAAGACAACAGGAACGAAAATGTCAATTTACCATTTTCCAGTCTTCCTTTGCACCTACATTCCAGTGTACACAATGAAGTTGTCATAAACAGTGTCTATAGGTCCTTTAGTAAGTCTGATGTTGTGCCATCCCCATGGAGACTACTGAAGGGTCTGGAACGTGGCTGCTACTATAGGACATGTAAAACTCACAAGCATTCCAGCATTGTCTGTGACACTGCCAAACTATTAGACAGTTGCCATGTGATCAATATGCCATCTGGACAGATTAATACTGAACTGGTTATAATCGATTGCCAAAGGCTCCTTCAGGGACTTATTTTTGTTGGATTGATAATTTGGTAATTACCGAATAAAACTTTTTATAAAATGTGAATTTTTCAGGAAAAAAAAAAAACAGGTAAATGTTGAAATGACAGGCCTTCTTATGCTGCAGTATCTCCATTATTTCATGGAAATCTAGACATAAACATGTTGGGGGACAGGAGGATATTTTTCCTTCTATCTTCCTCATTATGTTCCCATTGCCATAGCCAGTCATATGGAATTTTTTTTACACCTTTCTTTGAAGCATTAAAAGCATTAAAAGATGCAGCAATGCATAGGAAATTTTATTTTGCACAATAACTTTTAATACCACATGCCCTTTGACTTCATTAAAAGCAGGCCTTTTGAACTGAGGGAGAGTTGTTGTCACCGACACTAGTAGATAATATCCAAGCCACTACATAGATTAACCACTTGTGGGCAACACACATCGACACTCACAAAACTAGCATGTTACAGAAAATACTTCAAGAAAATTTTCTATGGGTAGCAAATCTGAGCCATGTTTTTATAACTCAGAATCACACTAATCTATAAAGTCCTGACTGTTCCAAGACTTTATGATTTAAGCCAGTATGCTGTCTTAGAGTAGTTTCTCCCCCAATCCTTTAGCGTTTCAATGCCAGAAACTAGGTTCATAACAACTATGAATTTTCAGACCACACTAAATAACTATGTCATATGCATCAGAGGGTTAGCCATGTTAGTCTGTAACGTTAAAAATGAGTGGCCCTGTGGCATCTTTGACTATGTCTACATTGCATCCCTCTTGCACAAAAGTCTATGCAAATGAAGCGCAGATTAGCATATTGCAGTGCTGCATTTGCATAATAAATTAGGGGCCATTTTTGTGCAAGAGGCTTTTGCACAAAAAGGAAGGAGTCGTCTACACAGCTCCTTTTTGCACAAAAACACCCTCTTGTGCAAGAGCTGTTCTTCCTCATTTTTTCAGAAAGAACAGCTCTTGCGCAATAGGGGGGTTTTGCGCAAAAAGGAGCTGTGTAGACGGCTCCTTTTTGTGCAAAAGCTTCTTGCACAAAAACAGCCCCTAAATATTTATGCAAATGAAGCACGACAATATGCTAATCCATGCTTCATTTGCATAGGCTTTTGCACAAGAGGGATGCAGTGTAGATGTAGCCTGCGAGACTAATTAAAATATATAGAATCAGATTAATAAAGTGGTTGATACAGCCTGACATTGTACAGCAGTAAAATGACATCATATGGAAACACTAACAATTTTAATATACAAAAGTTTCTATTAGACTACCACTCTAGAGATGCTATTGGAGAAAAAATGCTGCTGTTGTCTTCTCAGGATGCCTTTTTATCCTTTGGAATTAGTTCTTACTGCCTTTTACCTTTTTTTTTTTTTAAAGAAGATTCTGATTAAGCACACGTGCATACACACACGTTAAATTTTCACCCAATGTGTTTCAAACAGAATTTTTAGGGAGATTGTTTTTCCCCTACAGGTACTATAGCTGGTACTGGAGCTTATATAGGTCACAATTGTCCACCGATAATTTTAAAAAATACAAATAAAGAGGGAACTATAGAAAATTTGATTGAGTCTAATTCTCAGTACACACACCCCACACACTCTTCTATTGGCATTGACAGGCATTTCATAAGCATATAGAATATCAATCATTACACTTTCAAGCAGCTTCAACCAAACACTGAAAACAATCAAAGTATTAAACTATCAAATATTGAGCCCTATCATGCCCTGAAATCAATTAAGAATCCTGAACAAATAAATATTGGTACAACAACATGGCCCATAATGTGATTGAGCCATTTGTGTTGAGAATTACACAGTGCATTGCAAACTCACCCTTCTAATCTTACATCTGGCAAACTTCTGTTAAGTGCAATCAAGTCACTGGCCATAAGGTTAAACTGGTTGATTTTAAACAGCTCCTTCATTTTCTCCTGGTCATCTTTGGGAATGAGCACAGCCTTTCCCATCTCTCCAGGTCCTTCTTGGTTCCTTGAAATAACAGCTGTAACACAAGATAACAAAATACACCATTTTAATATTTGTGTGTTGGTTTCACTCTGCACTAATAAGAGACTTTTGTCATCTATCAACATGGAGTGATTTACAGAAAAATAAAGAGTTGGCTCAGCACTCCTGCCTGAGATTTTACCCATATCTGGATCTGAACTTGAAATCAAGCCTTTAAAAATGTTTAGGATTTTCCACCCTCTTCTAATTTCTGGCAGAGACTACATACAATAGTGATGAATTGTGAGTCTCATGATAATTATATCTATGATTGTGTGTCAGTATCATAGTCCCAGTGAAATTTTACAGATACAAGAGATTTAGACAAGATTTGTATAAGCAACCAAATTATCTGATGCTTATGAAAACTGAATCCAAACGTCTAACCTTTTGAAATTCATTGTTGACTGTTACGCAAATGCTAGCCAAAAATAAACTAATCCCAGACTGAGTAGACTGTAAACATACATTATCCCAATGTATCTGTGCCAATATTGTAAAATCTTAGAATATGCTTTATATAACATCTGATTACAAGTATTTGTACATATTGCACATTTTAACCTATGTCTTACCAATTTTCTAAGTTTTTTATTTTGATAATGATAAGTATATTGAACTTGAGACAATTACAATATTATACAAGACAAAAGAGTGACAACAAACATTCCACTGAAAAACAATGTAACCAGTATAAACAGTGTCACTATGTACCTTCAATGTGTATTTAAATGAAAAACATCTCCAAGAAAACTAAGTTTTTATTACTAATTACTTACATGTAAAAGTCAAACCATTCTTTTAAAAAAAATCAGCATAATTTAATTGATCTTCAGTGTCAAGTTTTATCGGATGACAAAAATAATTAAATCATCAAATAAAAACATTACTATATGGCCCTGATCCTACAAATCAAACCTGCACAGGAATTTGGTTGCAGGATTGGATCAGTTTATGTTGAAGGATTGGTGAAGGAGGAGTATGTGTCAGTTCTTAAAGTTAAAATCAGAAGATACCCAGAACTACTAGTGAGACAAATTTCCACAGAAGTTGTCACACAACCTCAGAACTAATTAATATTTTAAACAAAAACTTACAGTTACTGTTTAAAAATCTGACAGCAAAGCAGATTTTTATTAAGAATGGTTTCCTAAACCCAATATTGGCTACACATTTACATGTGCTGGGGGGAGGAAATTGCTTCAAAAAGGGGAAGTAAGGCAGTGTGGGGATACCAACTCATTTCCAGACACTGGAGGGGCTGAAGAGCTGAAAAGGGGCAAGTCCAGCAGGAAAATCCCCTATTCCCAGGATCAGGCAGAGCAGCTAGCTCTGTGGAACCTTGGCGTGTCATGGCCGTTAGTGTATCACAGAGCAGAAGCTCCGCACACATGGCAAAGCTATGAGAGAAGTCTGAACGGATTTCATGGATTTCCAGGATTGGGAAAGCCCAGTTGCCAGTATGGCACATCACAGGAGGAGTGCATTCTGTGATCATCTGGCATCCTCAATAATCTCGATTCACTCATTGCTCATTAATATGTTAAACACAGTCACACAGATCCTTGGGGTGCTTTCTTAGTTTGAAGATTTCTAGCAGGTCAGTCATGAACCAATGGCCTCATACACATCATGCTCTGGAATTTTGTCCAGATCCTTAGGACCATATCTCAGAGCGTACAGGAGATGCCCAATTCAGGCCAGCATTTTTGGTGCTTTCAGGGCCTATAGGGACTCTGCAGGAGGGGCTTTGGAACTATTTGATGCACACTGGACTGGTTATTTGCAGGAGACTGTGCGTGGGGGTAGGGCAATTTTGTTTTTCAAATCACTTTTTAGAATGTAAAATTGTGAGCTGTTGAAAAATAGTCTCCCTCTTCTAAGAACTAGAAATTTAAATGCAGAGTTTCCATTGGCAACCCCCATAGACCCAGACATATTACAATGTAGGAGGGGGGAGATAAGAAACTGCTTTGACCAACAACCCCCAAAAAGCTGGATCTCAAGGAACCACACCAAAAGCAAAGGAAGAAGGGAAAAGGACTCCTCCTCTGAAGCATTGATGTCAGCTCTGGGAGGGGTAGGAGCCAGTTCACATTCGCCAGGGGTAAAATCCTAGCCCTAGTGAAGACATTAGCAAGAGTGGCAAGGGACTCTCCTGGGATCAGGCTTTCAACCCTGCCAAGTCTCCATAGCATTCCTATCAAATATCCTGCTTTAAAAGGATGTCCCACTTATTGATCTATTAACTTGTCCACTGACAGCATTAACCTGAGAATTTCTATGAGAACCCCACTCCTACGTGATATATTTAAATCTTAATAATGTAAAAAGTACTCTCTTCCTCAACTGTATTCATTGTGTGACAGAAGAGTCCTACAAGTCGTTACCAAACCAATTGACAGCAATGAACGACATCATTAGGATAAACAGTTAGCTCCTGATCCTGAAAAAAACCCAAAAAGCTAAAAACCCCAAGCACACACAACCCAGTATTGTACATTACACTGCAGAAATCTATTATACAATATTGGTCTCCAGTTTCCTGTTCATTTCCATCCAGAGTTTGCTTGAAAAAATACAAAGGTAATACAAATTTAATTGGGAAGCATTGACAAAGCACCATCCACTAACATCTAAGTACAGGTAAATAAACATAAAAATCAGCATTTATATCATGTCATTTAAAGCCTGACACAAACCAATAAAAACAAAATATTTAAAGCTCTCTCCAATTTAGCTCATCCATAGATACATAAGTATGTCTACCAAGAGAGAAATGGAATACATGAGTGTGATCTGCTATAAAGATATAATCAGAATGAGTGTGACATGGTTGCATTACCCATGATTGGAAAGCCACAAGTGAGTTAGTTATCACACACTGGTGCAGATAAATGCTTGTTATCACAATATATATTATGAGTATCTCTCACATGTTTATAGGGAGGTAGAAACCTACTATTGCAGGAATGGTTAAAAAAAGGTTACATATTTTTATAAGAACTACAGAAATAATTTAGAAAATTATACAATTTAGTGACAATATCCTTACTATAGGATTTCTAACTATCCCCATTTTGCATAGGACTATACCAATATGGAAAAGTCTCATTCAATTGAATAGGATTCTTTAGAAATTATGTGCCCTTACATACAACCAAATTATCTTCATGCATAGCTTGCCAATTTAGTTCATGAATCATGACTTCCTCCTCAACAGTCTGTGCAGTACTCCAATAGCCACATATTATTTGACAAATAGACCTCCCAATATTTTTCAGAGAATACAGTTGCTTATTTTTCAAAAGGTTCACTGTTCTATTTCTCTATTCATGTTTTCAGTTCATTTGCACTGGAATGAACTGGCTTGGTTTTGAAAAAACTACAGTGCCTAAATGCCCAGAAGGGGGCTGTCACTTATCAGAGTTTCCTCTGTAGCCAATTACTTATTAACATATTCTTGTAACAAAGGAAAAAACATGTAAAAGCCTTTCACACATCATCATTGTTCTACAGGAAATTAAGAACTTTTGATCAGACTGGAGAACTGTGAATTCATTAAATAAATTAGACATTAGTCCTGACTAGGTGAATTTAATAGATATGAACTTACAAGTTTGACTTTTTATATATTATGGACTACAGATTTTGTGGGGGGTTAAATGCTATGTAGATGAGGGATGTGAAATACTAGTCTATCAGAAAGAGGCAGCAAGGGGGGTAAGGGTGGAGGAGAGGATTCAGAGCAGCAGTGCTGGGTGGAGCTGCTGCTTTGAAACACCGCAGGTAGGCCCAGCTGGTCCTCGGCTCCGTGCCGCCTTTCAAAGTGGCAATGTCGTGTAGAGCCGAGGAGTACCCAGCTGGTCCTTGGCTCCATGTGGTGCTGCCACTTTGAAACACCGTGGGGAGCAAAGGGCCAGCGAGGGACTCAAATCAGTCCCCCTCTGGCCCAGTGCTCCCCGCATCGCTTTTGCCTTTGAAGTGTAGCAACAGCCCTGGAGCTGTTGCTATACTTCAGAAGCGAGGCTCCCTTATAGACTAATCAAATAGTTCAATTAGCCTATTAATCTAAATTTAACATCCCTAATCTAGACATCTTGTCTCTACAGTTCTAGCCTAAACACAAAGTGAACAAAGAATTTAGTACAGATAATTTAAAAGCATATGTCAATTTCAGCACACTTGTATATTTCAAAAGGAAGAATCACAATAGATTTCACCATGATTGTGATCTAAAATGAAATTACCAGAGGAAGTCTCAAAAACTGGGGCCAGTTCAGAATTACAAGTGGTGATTTTGCTCCATAAAATTTCCTACTTCTACGTGCATAGGGCAATCTCACTGTTTAATGTGCATTGGAATCAGTGGCATGCGCCCTAGAGCTACTAGGCACCAGAGCTTCTGCTAAACTAAATGTTCATTTAACACCTTATAAAATGCTTTTCTGAATCTGGACAGAGTTGCTGGTTCTTTGGATCTGGCTCTGGGGACTAAATGATAAGTAATCATGCAGCTCTATATGGTTCCTAATTGCTGGGTTTTACCTTGAAAGAGACACCTCACAAAAGAGAAAAAAGTAGTCACGTTGTTCGGCTCTTTAGTTGTCCCTGAACAGCATTTGACAGTCTCTTACCACCAGCAGCCACATGCACATTTATTTTCTTGTTCACTTTTCATCCTGTTTTAAGCACACATCCCCCTTAAATCCATCTTGGAACATCCCACTGACATTATAAAAAACATGTACAGTGAATGTTGAAATGCTCCCTACCCTGGCCCACACTTTTTGGTGAAAAGAGAAGGTCAGACACTGTTAAAACCCAATCATTGTGTACTCAGAAATTGTAATAGGGTGGGGTTTTCAGACAGCCTCAGAACCCCTTCCCACACTCCTCTCACAGAAATATGTTCTGCTTCTTTTTTGCTGAAGATGTCAGAGAGAGTATAGGCTTTTCTCTAGACAGCAGCATAAAACTGGCCACAGGATGCAGTAAGACTTAAGAAACCAGGGAAGGAACATTCAGGGCAAAGGAAGGAGCAAAATAAATTGCCCTATCCCCCCAAATATAGCATAAATAAAAAAGGGGGGAACGATAAGGTCCCTAGTTTGAGTAAGGCTATCTGGAAAATGGCAAAGCAAATATATTATAACACGTCTTCAAAGGGTTCATATCTGTTTAACATCAGAGAGGTGGATAAGCATATGTCTGGTCAGACAGCTAGTTGCCACATGCCCAAGACTTCATTCCTCTCTATAATGGAGTCTTCCTTACAAGTGTGCTGAACTAGGGAAGAAGTTTGTCCCTAGCCCCTTCTGCAAAAGAATCAGGCCAGGATGGAGGCATCCATTTCTTCTGCTTCCACCTCCTGAAAAATTACAATAAAACCAAGAAATGGACCATAATGTTCCACAATACCCCTAAAAGAAATTTGTGCTAATATTTCAAATGTTAGTAGTCATCAGCAGATACTCATTCAGTTATGCATTGGAGTGAAAGATGCCAATGCAGGGAAGCCTTTCTATTCAGGACCCGTATTTAGTTGGTGTGTATGTTCCAATCAGTAGATTAGGTACTGTACTATATGAACTGTACAGTGTTTCCTTGCTAGAGATGTGATCAGTTTCATAACTAATATTCAGTAAACACCAAGGAAGCAGCTTTGTTGGAAAGAAAGCGAACATATTATAAACTGAACTGGCATGCAGCTCAGACTGAGTCTACTCAGGCTTCTAGGAACACCTAGTTCACAACAGAATATTCAAAAACCTAAACATGATAAACATAGTCAAGTTACATCATCCATACTATAGCTGGTCAGAGGTTTCCCACCTTCCTTCGCTCCTAGCCAGAAATTATAATTTTTTGGGTTAAAAAAACCCAAATAAACTTAAACACACACTTAAAAATGTTTGGTCTTGAGGTTGTTTTTGACAAGAATTCTGCAGAAAGCAGACATTTAATGAAAAAAAAGTCTTTAGCTGAAATTAGTTGAAAAACATTTGATCAGCCCTATCATAGCTCACTGCCAGTGACTATGATACCTATCCTTGCAGAAATTCACCTCTCGTGAAAATGTAGTTAAATACAGTCTGTGGAACGTGTTCCTTTATCTGCGGTGACAGGATGTTTCACTTCATAGCACCAGGCACAAAACATCAGGAAGAGAAATACTTAGTATTTAAACAGGCTAATACCAATCTAGTGGAAATCCCTTGATAACAGAATTAACAATTTGTGTGAACAGGTAAAGGCCATCAATACAGAACCTTCCCACAAGCAGCATCAGCAGAAGGATCCAAGAATTTCGTGGCAATACATGGTTCACTAGTGAACAAACTTTTCTGGCTGCCATTCTGAACATTATAAATTAACAAAGAAGACACAGAACAGGCTTGCAACTCACACATGCATTCCTGAAAGCTTGAGTTGTATACTCTTCAGATTGGAGAATCACAACATCCTGTTGTTGCTCTATAATTATTCATTGAAGTGCATTAGGGTAAAACTTGAAAAGGAGATTTTGCTATATTCTAGTTTTTGTTCTGCAAAGCTAAACAACTTCCTACAGAGTCTGTACTTGTGCTGTGTACTGTAACTAAAATAGATTAAATTTCATCCTTAGATGATACATTCTTGCTATACATAAATATAGCCCTATTGTGGTTATTATGCAACAAACCCAACCTATGTACAATATTCTATATAATCTATATAGAATAGAATCTAATATATAATCACCTACCATATATTTTAGAGATATTGTGTGTCTGTCCGTCCAACTGTGAGTCAGTTCAAGAACTCCTAAACAGCATGAGGTAGGACCACCAAATTTGGCATGCAACTTCCTCTTATCATAACTTAAAACAAGGTAAGACTTTAGTTGTGCCAGGACAATTGGATATGCTTGGAATCCATTTGTTTCTCATCAAACAAAAAAGGAAAGCAGGTACCAGTTATACTCCAGAAAGACCACAGGGGGCAGCAAGCATGCCAGCTCCAGGGAGCAGCAACTGGTTGGGCAATGTGGCCACCCCAGCTGTTCCAGGTCACAATCCCCTCCTAGACCCTACACCCCTCCCCCCCAGACAGAATCCTCTCCACCACCTATACCCCCCTCCTGGACTCTGTACCACTTCCTGCATCTCAATCCTCTACCCAAGCTTCCTTCTCCTCCCAACTTCCATCTGAGACGCCACACCTCCTTCATTACTATCATGGAAGAATGTGACCCTTTACCATTCACTGAATTCTCGGAGTGGCTCTCCCATCAAAAATTATTGCCCACTCCTACTCGATGTGTTTCCCAGACCTGAAGAAGAGCTCTATGTAAGCTCAAAATGCTTCTCTCTCATCCTACCAAAAGTTGGTCCTATAAAAGATACTACTTCCGCCACCTTGTCTCTCTAAGCTTCCCGGGACCAACAATGCTATAATGCTACATACTATCCCGTGTCACTCTCAGATCTGTGCAGCATAACAAATATTAAGTTCCTAGACAGCCTTTGATTTGCTACAACACAGTCACGAAAGAAACATGTGGCCCACATTTTTCTGAGAGTTTGCAGAAGAAAGGGC
Source organism: Rafetus swinhoei (assembly GCA_019425775.1). Taxonomy (NCBI): domain Eukaryota; kingdom Metazoa; phylum Chordata; order Testudines; family Trionychidae; genus Rafetus; species Rafetus swinhoei. The sequence goes on along the minus strand of CM033439.1, from coordinate 30,536,861 downwards.
ACGATCTTCAAAAGTGTGATCCATATGTTGAACTGAAGTCAACAGGAGCTGTGGGTTATCAACAATTCTAAAAATCATAAGATGTAGATCAGACACTTTCTACCCTAAAGGCAAAATGGCAATATCTGGAGCTCTCCTGGGAGTTTTATTACTAGTGTGGAAAAACATTTTCTTTAATGATCACACAGTGTGCATATCTACTACACAGCAGCTACATCAAAAAGGCATGCTTGTACTTCAATAAATGTTCCTTGAAAAAACTGAAATGAATATTGGAGTGTAGTGAAATTCTCAAAGTGCTTGTGCATTTTATGTTCATAACATGAATAGCTACACATTTTTATAACAACTTTTATTTTTCCCCACCAAAGAACTATAAACCCAGACACCCTTAGCTGTCAAGTGATCCTGATCTACCTATGGATTTTAAAAAAATTTAAATGCTTTTTGTTGACCTTTATGTGCATTAGAGCTGGATGCAGTGAGAAGACCTGAGACTGCTGACAAGAGGATGCAATGCTAGGCAAACCAAGAAAGCAGTATTCCCTGTAAGTTGTGCGCTTGTGTGGCCACTTAGTTGATTAGCAGGGCACCCAACTAAGGGCATAAATAAAGGGCAGATAAATTGTCAGGAAGTGCATGGTTGGCCATGGGATGGATATTAGTGTGTTTGCCAGATATGTCTAGAAAAAAAGATTTTTGAAGAATGACGACATCCGAGATGCACTTTACTTTTTAATACGTCTTAAGAATTCAGGTATTTTGATTTATATGTGTCCATTAAAAATTGAATGTCTAGCCTTTGCTCCAAGTGTCCTTAGATGCACGAGGTATCACTTTCTTCGACCATCTGGAAACCAGAACAATAACCCCCTAGCAAAATCCTCAACTTAAAATATTTAATTTCTCCCACAGGTATGAGGAAATACAGTGGCCTTTGCAGTATGCTCTGTAGGTCAACTGACTAGGATTATTTTGGACAAAGGGGAGAGCTAGTTCTAAAGCTTTGGGTCCTTATGATTTTTCTTGTATGACTAGGACGCCAACTTGGATACCTCTGCTGAGGCAGCATGGAGAAGCGTGGGGGTTTTAGGCAAGAAGGTCCCAAGCCATTTTAGGACTATATCAGTCAAAACCATCACCTGGAACTCTACCTATTACTTATAAAAGTTCAGTTCATTAACTGAAAAAAAAATAAATACGGGTGGGTAATTGGCATTATGCAGGTAGATGATTAATCTATGATTTCATGCTAGTTGTCACCCAACTAGACTGTATTTTTTCCATGATAGTCACTATTGTGCCTTTGGTACTTCACTTAATCTTAACATAGGATCAAGACTGAAAATACTCTTATTAGGGAGACAATGATTCTCCCCCCCCCGCAGAAAGTTCAAATCCCATGGTAGTAGCTGGGCTAATACCCCTTTGCTGGATCCTTAGTGCAGTACTAAAGGTGTGCTTCAGAGTCAATGAAATTCACCCAGTCAAATAAACATCACAAGTCACCCCACTTAGGGGAAGCCCTGCAATTCTGTAGCATAGCATGAGCACCTACAAAGAGGTTTACCAGTGTGTTCCATTTCTGCTGCATATGGCAGAGCTGGGCTCCACTTAGACTACTCCCAAGCAAGCTACGCCAATTACAGCATAGGGGAAAATTTGTACCAAGTTGGCCTATCAGTTAAACACCTTCACAGGGACTCACTCCGAGGGAGCCAACTGTAAAGGGGACGAAACAGCTACATTGAAAAAAAGGGCCAAGGGCTCCCCAAAGCCACTGGATAGCTTCCTTTCACAAAGGATGAGTCAGTTTTACCCATCGAGAAGTGCTGTTCTTTTTAAAAGCTATTTAACCTGATGTAATTTGGTGGTTGTACAGGGGAGAGTAAAAGACCCCATTATATTTGTTCAAAAGAGCAGGGAATAAACTTGGCACAATGGCCAATGTGTGTTCTTTCAATAAAACACGTCCCAATATACAAGGATAAGTGAGCTATTGTTCAGCTTACATAATGACTACTGTGTTTGCTTACACAGCCATTGCAATACCATTTTAACTAATTGTTTTTAAGCACGTTTTGTGGTATTTTGAGCTGCATATATTATTTAATTTGGCCATTTGAAAATAAAAATGCACTAGCTATGTTTCATTTACAGTGTATACATGAGGTCAAAATGTAAACAAACTGGTTGAGGTATAGATGTGCAAGTCCCATTTGCATTTTTTTTAAGTTTTAGCTTTCACAAACCACTACAGCTTACTGTTTATCTATGAAGAGCCAAGCACTCTCTTTTTCAAATTGAAATCCAGGAATACTGGTAGCCTGGTCATGTGTACTGTTGGTTTATAGTGTTTTTCAGTTTGTGAATTCAACATATACAAGGTCAGCAACTATCTCCAGAATAATCTCTGGAATCTCAAAGCTTTTAGTTCAGAAAGGCCCCAGGAACTTTTAAAGCCCAGAATGAGTACATTTGGATACTTTTGACAACTGCTGTTTACTAGGGTTACCAGGTAGACCCCGCTAAAAAACCGGACATGCTTGTCTGGGGGCAGGAAGCAGAGCTGGGGTGTCCGTGGGCCTGGCCAGCAGGAAGAGGTGGCGGGAAGCAGAGCTGGGGGAGGGGGTCAGGGGCTGTGGGGAGGATGGGGGGACAGAGGAAGGGGGGCCGGAAGCAGACCTGGCGGGTGGGTGCAGCCACTGGCCGCAGCTGGAGTCCTTCCGGCCGCACCCCCGGAAGGCGCTCCCTTTACTTGCCAGCAGAAGCTGGGCGGGGGCAGGGGCGGGGCTGGGAGCCACTCCCCCCGCCCGGCGTCCGCTCGCAACCAGAGGCTCCCAGCTGGGAAGCAGGGCCGCGATTGGCGCTGGGAGCCTCTGGTCACGTGCAAAAGCCGGGCAGGAGTGGCTGGGAGTCCCGGCCCCCGCCCCGCCCAGCTTTTGCGCGCGACCACAGGGCTCCCAAAGCCAATCGCGCTCCACCTCCCAGTCGCTCCCCTGCCCCCGCCAGGCTTCCCTCCGGCGCCCCCACGGAAATTCACAAAATACCAGACATTGCACATGTCCGGTATTTTCTGAATTTTTCTACCGGACAGACGGTGCAAATACTGGCAACCCTACAGTGTTTACCCAATTCTCACAAATACTTTAAGAATTGAAGTCAAATTTATAAAAGGCACACTCAAATGGTTTAATGCATTGGAGAGCTATAGGGTTGCCAAGTGTCCCGGTATTGACCTGGACATTCCGGTATTTTCGCCTCCTATCTGGTAAAAAAGAATTCAGAAAACACCGGACACCTAAAATGTCCGGTATTTTCTGATTTTCCCCCCCTGCCAGGAGGCAAAAATACCAGACACCTGGCAACACTACGACACACTCAGCAACTGGGCCCAGCCCCCGGACACACCCCCGGCCCCACTTACCTGGTTCCGCAGGGTCTTGTCTTGTGGCTGGCAAGAAAAACAAAATGGCCACAGACAAAAAAGCCTCCTCTTAAAGGGGCCATGCTGATTTTTATTTTATTTTATCTTTTTTTGCTTAATAACTGCTTTTGGAGTCCTTCCCCCTCCTCCCCAGCAACTTTGGTCTCCCCCTTCCCCCCCCCACAAAATTTTTTTCCCCTTTTTTTGGGGGGGTGGGGGGAGAAGGGTTGATATTTTGGTTAAATAATCTGGCAACCCTAGAGAGCTATGCCATAGATAAGCAATTGCTGTTTGTAAACAGCAGCAGCAGTAGGTTTTGCATTTGTTAAATTCTATTGTAAAATACTGGGTTACCTTTATACTTTCCATTCTATCTTACTAAACCTGTAGTATACATATTTTTCTCCTATTTTCAAGAACTACTGACCTGATCCAGAGAGTTAACGGAAGTTAATTTTCCATTGGCTTTAAAGAACTCTATATCGGGCCCACCGCTCCTTAGAGATACTGTGTACAAAGCTTCTGAAAGCAAAAGTACTTCACCCCAAACATACATTGGAGATCTCATGTTTGTAATGAGATTCCAGGATTCACAGAAGTCACAGCCAGCTGTCCAGAAAGCCAGTTACTCTTTGTAGGGAAATGAAGATCTGAACTAAATCCTCTTTCAATATAAAACATCTTGGTCTTGTATTTCTCAGGGGTTCACGGTGGGAGACCTGGCCCTCGGCCATTCCAAGACCAAAAGGTTCTTCGAAAGGACCTAGAAAAAGAACCTTTTAGTCTTGGAATGACGGAGAGCAAGGCCTTCAGCTGTGAACCCCCCAAGAAATACAAGACCAAGATGTTTTATACTGAAAATGAAGTCCTCCTCATTCAGTTATGAAAACGTGATTAAAAAAAAATATCAGTGAATCTAGAACACCATGCCAAATTGGGATACAATCTGTGAAATCTCCCCATCAACTATAAACACAGCAGCGTGAAGATAGCAAATGATGCAATCTGTCAATCATTTTATTTATAGTCTATCAGGAAGGTAATTTTTATATCTTCAAAGTAAGAAAGAAATCACTACATTGAAACTGTCATGATACTTAGCATTTATATTTCACTTGGCATATTTAAAGCACTGTACAGACATCAAGGTCAGAATCCTCAGCTGGTGTGAACTGGGAATTGATTCCATGAATTTCCATGGAGCTGATGTACATGAGTGGAGGATTGCCCCTATGTAATAAATGACTGCAGCAGCCTTATAAGATAATGTCAGTCTATTATAGCCATTGTGTGGGTGCGGAACCAGAAAGGCAAATTGATTTGCTAGGACCACACCACTGAGTGGCTGAGCCAGGATTACAATTTATGGATTTGTCTTCATACCATGTACTCATTTCTTCAGAACGTTCTGTCAGCCCTTTAATATACAGTGTGAATTAAAAACCGGGAGGGAATACTGTTGTACACAAGAATCAGATCATTTGCAAATTATTTAAAAAGAGGCCTCTGCAATAAATACGGACAAGTTACTTAGCGATACAACAGCATAATTGGACAAGGCCGGAAACACACTGTAAATCAAAGCATATTCAAATTTTCCTAGAAGGGACACGGCCTCTGATGGCAGCTAACCCTCAGTGCACCCAGACCATGCCATGTACTTCCTCTCGCCAGCCCTTAGCACTGCCTGGGGCTCTGGTGGCGATTTAAAGAGCCTGTAGCAGTGGCAGGGAGAGATATGAGCCATTCTGAATCTCCAGGCCCTGGGGCAGCTGGTTTGGGTTATAAGATATTGTAGTGGGTTCACTCACTTTTACACACAGCTGACTCACTTTTATGCACGGCTTCTTCCCTCAGGGTGGTTTGTGGGGAAGTCACCGGCTGCTCCAATGCCGATGCGCCCCCTTTGGGTGAGGTGGTCTCTTCAGGTCACTGCCCTCTGGCAGTGACCACTCCGTTCTTGGTCCGCGCCCCCTTCTGGGGGGGGTGGGGGGGGTGGAGGAAAGAGTCATTGTTCTTCCTTCAGTCCAGGGTCCTCCCTACTCCCTAGGACCCCTAGCTCTTCTCCCTCTCTGCCTCCCCAGTTGCCTTCTGCAACCCTGCCTTGTGGACTTATGGCCTGGGGCTCCCCCAGCCTACCGCAGCTGCCTCCTTGCGAACCGTGGCTGCCTCCTTGCAGCCCGGCCTTTTAGGGCCGCCTCCATGTGAGCCCCGCCCTCCATGACTGCCTCCTTGCAGCCCGGGGCCTCAGGCCAGGTAGCCTGGCTTTGCTAGGCCGAAGCCATTCTCATTGCAGGCAGGCAGGCAGGTCTCTCTCCTCCTCCCAGGAGCTGCTCTATTTGGCCTCCAGCTAGGCCCTCCTTAGCTGCCTCAGCTGGGCTTCCTCCTGACTCCAGGTTTCAGCCCCTTAAAGGGCCAGTACAGGGCAACACCCTGCCACAATGGCTGTGTCTACACTGGCCCGCTTGAATTTCCGCAAAAGCACTGACTTCCTAGTGTAAGAAATCAGTGCATTTTGCGGAAATACTATGCTGCTCCCGTTTGGGCAAAAGTCCCTTTTGCGCAAAACTTTTTTGCGCCAGTGTAGACAGCTGAGATTTGTTTTCCGCAAAAAAGCCCCGATCGCGAAAATGGTGATCGGGGCTTTTTTTGTGGAAAAGCACGTCTAGATTGGCCACAGACGCTTTTCCGCAAAAAGTGCTTTTGCGGAAAAGCGTCCGTGCCAATCTAGACACTCTTTTCCGAAAATGCTTTTAACGGAAAACTTTTCCATTAAAAGCATTTCCGGAAAATCATGCCAGTCTAGACGTAGCCATAATGTTTAACCCAACAATTACTGTTTTGCCTCATTTCATTTTAAAAAATATTAAAGCAATTAAGGAAATTTTAAACAAACTTTGGAATTGAAAAATTAAAATATTTTAGTTCAAATTTTTAGAATTTTTTCAAAGGGAATTTGGCAAAAAACACAAATCTGCAAAATATTTCAGTTTCACTGTATCTGCATTTTTCCTTGGAAAAAAATTGCCTAGCTCTAGTAGAGATACAGTATTACTGAAAACACGTGTAAATTCACCACAAAAATATAAAAATAGCACAGCAGTATGAATGAAACATATGGCTACAGAGACAGTCAGGTGGTTCCTACCAATCTGATAAAGATTTGCAGAACATTTTCCTACAGAAGTTCCTAAATGACTAAGGTTCCCTAGTCCCATTTTCAACAGTGATTTAGGAGCAGAGCATCCTGGGAACCAGAATTTCTGTTCCATGGAAAACTGATACAAAGTTGTTTTTAGTTCTGCAATGGAACAAATAGTCACAAGTGTGACATTTTCTGTGGAATGGACATTTCTGAAAAATTTCATTTTGGAAGGACTGAAACCTCCCCGAACTGGATACCTGATTACCCATATGGCCCTCTGCCAGAGAGATAGGGAACCTGGAGAACCAGTGAGTGAGCAGGCAGGGCTGGCTGTCATGAATAGTTTCCATTAAACAAGACCTCCAACAGGGGGCGATAAAGGGAGAAGTTGTCCAGGGTCTGGCATTTCAAAAGGGCTCCTGCTCCCTACCACCACTGCTGCCACTGTCGCAGTGGTGGTGCCCAAAGCCCAGACCCTTTAAACTACTGCTGGAGCGCAGCATGATGCACTCCAGTTGGCTCATAGGGCTGCCTGGGGAGGCTGGGGGTCTAGCAGCGTGGAGAACTGGCTGCTCCAGACACAGCCCTTCTGCCAGAGGCTCCGCCCCTTCTGGGAGCGCTGAGCTGATCCCCCCCTTTGCCCAGGGACCCAGTGATGCTGTCAGTAGGGTTGCCTGATGGTTTCAACAAAAATACCGGACACACATGACATTACATCACAATTTACATTACATCTTATTTAGAAAATACCGGACATTTACATTTTCTCAATTTGTTTCCCAAACAGAAAGCTCAAATACTGGACTGTCCAGTTCAAAACCGGACACCTGGCAACCCTAGCTGTCAGCTCCCTTGTCACTGGAAATTTTGACCAAAAAAATCCACAACACATTCTTTCAGAACATATCAGTTCTGTCAAATCAATATTTTTGATGAAAAACTGTTCCACTAGAAAATCTTCAACCAGCTGTACCTAAGAGCCTGAGCTGAGACTCAAGATGCTAAGCCACTTCTGAAAAGGAGACGTGTCTCCTAAATCACTTAGCTTCACAATGTCTAAATACTTTTCAAATCAGCGCCTTAGACACTTTAGACATTTTTACTCATTCTGTTCAAAGTTGTGTGTGTGTGCCCATACAAATAGCCCAGAGCATGAATTGGAAGGTAGTATCTGATTGCCATAACCTGTTAACAGATCCCTCCCCCCAACATGAAAACTTCCCCCTCCCAGGGGAAGAGGAGTTTGATGCTGCCAGCACTTCCCTTTTAAATATTTAGAATAGTTTGTTATGATTTATAGACTGAAATTAGTACACAATACCTGCTGTTCAAAAAACACACTATGGCTATGTCTACACTTACGGCTTCATGCGCAAGAACAGGCTGTTCTTGCGCAATAATCCGCAGTGCATCCACACTGCCTACCTGCTCCTGCGCAAGATGTACAGTACGGCGTGGTAAGAGACACCTTCTTGCGCAAGAGCTACGCTCTTTTCTTACAAGTGTAAGCTGTCTTGCGCAAGAGCTCTTGTGCAAGAGAGCTTCCACATGTAAGAAAAGAGCATAGCTCTTGCGCAAGAAGCACAAGTGTGGATGCTGTCTTGCGCAAGAAAGCTATTTTAGCTATAGAATTTATTGCGCAAGAACCCCTGCCGTGCATCCACACTGCCATGGGGCTCTTGCGAAAAAGCACATCTCACACATGGCAGTGTGGACGTTTTCCTACGCAGGACTCCTTGCACAAGAACCCTTGCACAAGAAGTTCTTGCGCAAGGAGCCACCAGTGTAGACATAGCCTATATGTATATAGGTGTTACAGAATGAAATAGAAGCTAAAAAACAAGTATAAACACAAGAGAAGCCCCTAAAAATAAATCAGAATTAAAATGATGGGTTGATGTATTTAACCTACCCTCACAAAGCATTGCTTTTTAACACCACTTTCTCCTTGAGGGCAGCCAACACTACAACTGTGTGCTACCAGTACCGGTATGTCTATATGGCCAGAAAGCTGGACTCTCTTACAGGCAGTCTTGAAGCAATTAGCGACATTCCATATATGCGGTCAGTGCCAAATCCTGAGCATAAAGCAGTTCAGCTTTGTGCAAAGTGTCAGTCTCACAGATCTGCCCTTCCTCTGATCACTCACTGCATTCAAAAGGTGTGTTACATGCTCTTCAGCCATATTGCCAAGATGGGCAAACAATCCCTGCATACCATATTCTCCCTCCACTCAGGTTAGCCTGGCCACCCTAACTCCATAGTATAAGTATAAAGAGAATTCATGTGTTTCTACTCCAAGAATGCAGACCCGTATCTCTAGAGCTGAAGGAGGAACGAATAGCTGTTAGCGTAGGGACTACGACAATAGGTGAATTTTAGGTGAATGCCTTCACTTCACCTGGCATCAGCCTCGGGGTCATCCTAGAGATTTGTGGATTTGCAGGACTGAGCCATACCTGAGAACTTCACTCTACAATTAGTAGTATAATGTCATCAACTGTGGTGGCTCTGCCGGACACAACAGTTCTCAGTAGATACTGTATGTTTGACTGTGATGAAGAGGATGTACACTGCAAATATTTCCTGCAGGCTGTGTGGAAGTCTTGCATGCTGAGAGCAACAAACCAATCAAGCACCTGCTAGAATACCTAGGCCAGGGCTACTGAACTTTGGAAGCCCCAAGGGCCACAGTGCTACTCACAGCACATGTCAAGGGCCACAACTTAAGTGTGGTTGCATAATACATGCAAATATATATGCAAATATATGCAAATAGCTTCTTTCACACTGACAAGCATGAATATAAAGATTAAGGCAAGACTATACAACACATAGGCCCCATTTAAGGCAGTTCTGCTGATATTAATAAAATGCAATATTTACCCGATTTCCACCCATATGACAGCACTTTTAATGAGTAATGACAGTCCAGGAATTTAACTACTAAAACGCATATCAACAGGAGACCATTATATAGACTACTTTTTTGTTTTAGCTCCCACCCGCGGGCTGCAAACAAAGAGGCTGTGGGCTGCATGTGGCCCGCAGGCCGCATGTTGAGTAGCTCTGACTTAGACTTTTTCAAAGGAGGGTAGTCAGGCTGTCTAGTTTGAAAGTTGGTACATGTCTTCTGTCTCACCTGTGGTTGATAACTGTATAGTTTGTGACAGGAAGCTGGAGTATATATTCTCAGAGAACACAAAGTGACTTTAGAATTCTTAAGGGAATCCAAAATGTCATCTGTCTGCTCAATGAATAGTTCCACTGACTTGAATGACATATTCCATGGTGCACTGCACTTTATGTATGCCCAAAGCTTGCTGCCACAAGACACTCTGCATCCATGGCCATGGCCATGGACCTAAGGCATCTATAGCTGAACTTAAGGAATGTCTTCACCACCAACTGGCCTTGTTTTATAAGGTCTTGAGTTCTTCAGGCTGTCCTGAGGGAATTAAACCAGGAACAGTGACGTTCTGCATCACATGAAGTTATATTTTGTAAATATGCATGGTATTTTGTGCAGTGAACATGTGAGAAGGCAGAAAAATATGCCTTTCCTTGAAAGGGCCTAATTCATTGACAATACTTTTCACTGAATTAGTAGCTGTGGCGCATAAAAAAAAAAAATCCATCAGGGATGCTATATTCAGATGACCATAGGAGCACCCAAATGCCTTCTCCTAGACCAGGAGGGGGCAAAAGGGCGTCTGTGAGCCGGATCCGGCCCACCAAGCGGGTTGATCTGGCCAAAGGAGACCCTGCCACTCTCCTGCCCCCAGGCCAATTTGGGGGGCCGGGGAAGGCGCATGAAGTTTCCTCCACCCTGCCAGGAGTGTGTGGCGCTTAGAAGCGCCACATGCTCCTGGCAGGGTGGGAGGAGACTTCACATGCTCCCACACCCCCAAGCCCTGACTGGCCTGGGGGCAGAAAGGGGAGCGCACAAAGTGTCCTCCCACCGCCAGGGGCATGAGCACCTGGGAGAATCTCGGGGGGGAAAGGGGAAGACTTCATGTGCTCCCCACCCCCAGACCATTCATGGTCTGTGGGTGGGGAAGCAGGGAAGTATCCTGGCCCCGCCCCTTCCGGTGCAGTCCAGGATCACTTCAAAAATTTCTGAAGTGGCCCCTGGCAAAAAATTATCGCCCACCCCTGTCCAAGACCTTCCAAAAAAACTAGACATTTTATAAAACCCTTTTTAATACTATCAGCAAAGAGTTATATAAGAAAAGATAAAGAACAGAATAAGTGAGAGCATAGAGTTTCCATGTAAAATCTTCCACATGGGCACAAAAGACAGGAAGTCAGAGGGAACAACATTAGAAGTTCAAGCAAACATTTCCATAAATCCTGAGCTGCTTCTGCACTATGATTAAAATCATAGGCTTCATTCCAAGTATACTGCCAGCTACAGAGAAGGTATTTTATGCTCATGTCCCTGAGAACTAATCTTCATATTTCATTACAGGGTCATCAGATTTTATTAAATCTTTTCTCTCTCAGTATATGCAATGAAGAGCCCATTGAAGTCTGCATGGTATGAAAACTACTGGTTTTACTAAAATTTAAAACTAATCCAGAACTGAATCAAAAATAAAGTTAAAGTATAAAGCCAAGGCCATTAGCAATGCGATGGGAAAGATGAAGTGCTCCCACTGGATTTGAAAAGGTTGCAAGTACTCATCTGTTAGGCATATCCAGTAAGGTGTCAGTTCCTGGGGGGATTATTACAAATCTTGGGGGGTGAGGGGGAGGTCTCAGACACTTTAGTGTTAGTATCTTTACACTAGCCTGGCCACCCTAACTCCATAGCAATAGTATTAAGAGAATTCATGTGGTTCTACTCCAAGAATGCAGACCCCCTATCACTAGAGCTAAAGGAGTAGCTAATAGCTGTTAATATAAGAACTATGACAATAGGTGAATTTTGGGATTCAGTCCAGCAGAGGACAGATCTACAGCTACAGCAGCCAATTCATTCTAGTATTTTCTTTATCTCTCCCTCCTCCCTTTAAAAAGCATCATAATTTAGCGAAAGGGGAATATTAATCTATGCAGTTAAAATAAAATCTCGTTTCAACTTGTAGCAATGTAGTTTTTGAACACAGATCTCTGAAAGCACAATTTTTCAGGCCATGCAGTGCAGGAAAAATATGCAATCATTGGCCTCTCCATGTGAACTGGGTAGCAAGTTTCTTTAAAAAAAATATTGCAGCACTGGTCTAATATCTGCAATATTTCAATTAGTTTTCAAATAAAAATTAAGATCTTAGTTTCACTCATTCACTGCAGTTTATAATTGTTTTACATAGCACTTAAGGCTCAGATTCAGCAAGATACTTCACTGTGTGCTTCACTTTTAGCATATGAGTATCTCAATTTTAATTATACCATCACATGCTTAACATTGCACCCAAGCTAAGTACTTTATGAAATGAGATGGTTAAATCCTTGACTCAGTTTAAGTTTGGTAATTTATTCTGAGACAGTCAGTCAATTTGCCTAAAGGAAATTAGAATCGTTCAAGCACAGAAGTGTATCGCTCTGTTATGACTGGCCCCTCAGTTAACATAATCAGTCAATGTGCCCATGAACTAGCAGTTGGGGTGTGTGAAAGACTTCAAGAATTACAGAACCTATACCACTGCGTGCCATTAGTGCAGAGCAATAGCATGTAGAGCAAGAGACATTTGGAGAATAGTGATGAAATGCAGCAGCAACAGCAGGGGAAAAAACTCAAATCTGATTCCTCAAAGGAGTATTAAATGCAAATTTAGTCCTGATTTTCAAATCTATTCTGCACAAGAGGAAATTAAATTCACAGAGAAGCCAAAATGGCAAATTGGTACAAACTGTCATAACAAAACCTCAAAAAAGAGCTAATTTTTGGGGCACATACAAGAATTTCTTTTCTTAAGAAAAGAAATAGTTTAGAATGATGAAGAGGGCTGATTAGCTGAAATTTAAAAAGGGAGCTAAATTTTTACATGCTAAATTTGCTCTTATGGATTTCAAATTAAAAATATCTCCTATTTTTGCATACTTCATGACTTCATTCTCCCCACTCCACCCTCTTGACTGAATAAAATGAGTCTGCAACCCATAAAACTCATCCTATAGGACTATATTGTACCAATATGTATTTAGGGATAAGAGTGAATAATGACAATCTGAGCAAATGAAACTTCAGCAAATGTCAGTGCTCATTAGTATTTTAGTTTTAATGTGTCATTCTGTGGAACTAAGGTATTTTTCAGAGATTTGTTTTTCCAATATGACAAAAAACTTCGCTCATCTATAACAATGACACAAAAGGCAGGCAAGACTGAAGAATTTCAATATTTACAAAGTTTAAACTTCCAGGGTTTGAATTTCTCCCAGAGCTAACTGGCTGTAAGAGAGAAAGAGCAAAGAATAGGATCAATATCTAATGGAGTCTTGAGATTTGATGTCATCTACATCATATCACAGGAAAGAAACCCAGATGACTTGTGCTTCAATAGCCTGAGATATCACAGTGAATGTATGTCTTGTAGGCAGAAATAATTTTTGTAGTTTTGTCAGGTTTAAGGCAATATCGTAAAATCACAGATGAAGGTACACAGTGGTTACAGATATTTAAAAAGGATCCCAGTTTATGTCAGCAAAATAAGTGGGTGCAATATTGGGAAATATATGCAGAAGCACAGCATGGATCAGGAATGTGACAGTCCCTCTCCACATTTCTGGGCACCACAATAGCCCAATGGGGATGTTGACAGTTTGGAAGAATTCAAAGACTAGCAAAAGATAAAAATTTAGATCTTGTTGGGCTAAAATTGAAAAATACATATTAATGGCTTGGTTAAATGATAAACAGAACCAGTAGAAGCTCTGTCTGCATGTGGATATCAGTGCCTTGATCACGTATACAGCTAAGTACATACTGTAAATTGGAATAAAAACCAAGAACAAAAAAAATCTAAACATACTAGTTTGAAAAATTATTTTAAAATGTGCCCCTTTTGCATCTACTTTCTGCAAACATCCTAGTGACTAAAACTTTGATTCTCAAATACTCATTACACAGCTCTTGAACATGATGCAGCTAGGGGTTTTTTTGCAGAAATTTTGCCAATACTTTTGAATTATGAATAAATTCAAGAAAGTTTACATAGAAGTTAGAGAGAGGAATACGCCTCACTGGCTAGAAAAGGGGTTAAAGCAGGCTGGAGGGAGTCTGCACAGAGTCTCAGCCAATCAGAGTGAGGCTTATAAGGAGCCAATGAGAAGGCAGCTTGCTGGAGCAGCCCTGCTATAAAGGCACTGCTCAGCAAAACAGACGGCAGTTAGGTCCTGACCAGCAAGGATGCAGGACCAGCTCCCAGGGAAGAAGAGGCAACTTCAATACAGCAGTGCTGGGCAGGCTCAAGGGAGCTAAAGAGGGAGGCTCCAGCCTGATATCCCTCAAGCTATGGCCTTGATACAAGGGACAAGAAAGTGCTAGGTGTCATGGGGAAGTGGCCCAAGGAGCGAGAGGCAGTAGAGGGGAGTGAAGAAGGGCAAGGCAAGGCTGCCACCAGAGGGTCCCTAGGCCGGGACTCAGTAGTGGGCAGGCCAGGGTCCCTCCTTACACCCTTACTCTGAAGAGTGGCCTTTAGAGATTGTGTCTTGCCACTGAGGTAAAAGGCAAGAATAGGGCTGCACTTGGCCCCAGTGGCAGGTGGTGAGACTGAGGACAGCTAATAACCCCAGAAGGGGGCAAGAAAGCAAAGTAGTAGGCACTGTTGGAGGTCAGTGTCCTTAAAAGGGCACGGGGGGTCCTGGGAGTGACCTGGGTCCAAAGTCAGACAGTGGAGACAGCGCAGAGCAATGACGGGTGAGGCACCAGTCAGGAGAGGGCACCCTGCTGAGATTCAGAGCAAATTCCCAGTGTGACCAGCAGGAGGTGCCACAGTAACGAGTCAGACCCCGCTACAGAATTATACCGCATGTTTGCCAACAGAAAGAGGTAAAACGCCAGTTATGAAGTATTCATGGATTATTCATCCTGGTCCAAGCCCATGGAATTGGAAACAGACTATGAGAACCAATAATCTGTAGAAGTATTTTGTTGTGGAAAGAACAAGAGACATTTGACATGGATATAATCAGGCCAGACTTTTTTATTAGATGTTTGGGACCACCTGGCAGATAAACATACAGTGCAGGTAACCCCTTGTTCATTTCGTAATTACCCTGGAGTTTTTACCAGCTCCTCCTCTTTTTCCATCCAAGACTCTAGAGCAAATTTGTTGCTGATACCTTGCCATCCACCCCCCTCATAGGAGGTTTAAGTTGGGCTATAAGAATGGGAGGTTGGTTCCAGTGTTCCCAGTAAGCTGTGAACTTGGGCAGCTGCTCAGGAGAGATTCAAATGCCACCCAGCTGATTAGCAGAGTGCCAAGAGATGGGCTTTTGTTTCTACTGGTGGTGCACATTCTTAAGTGTGTATAGAAAAAACTTAGTCCACGCTTGGGTGGAAAAAATTCACATGTGGCTGGAAAAGATTAAAGGGAACAATGGTTGGTTCCCTGCCATACCAATCATAGGAGTCCCCAACTGCCAATTGTTTAACAAACACCTCTTTTGAAGTCCTTTTTCAAGCCATTTATCCAGTCACTGTATACCTTTTTCTATGGAGTACTTGCACTGGACATCTACACTGCACTTAAATAATGAGTTGCGACATATGGCCTACCATATCATGCTATGCACTAACAGAGCCATTCCTGAACCTGCTGTAGGGAAGGCAAAAATAACCAAACTGCACCCAAGCCAATATGGAGACCACAGTGACCCCTTTTGTGACACTTCTCATCTCCTCTACCCCAGCCTCAGCCATAAAGGATCATTCCCTTCATTCGGCCACTCAGTCAAACACATACTACCTACCCCGCTTAAACATGCTGGGTGGTCAATGTTGGGCCAAGAAGTCACAATTAGAATGAAAAGGACAAAATTGAGCAAAGAGGGGGGATTAAATTAATGAGGGGCCAAATTATCTGCAGGCACCTGAGGTACTAAGTGTGGAGTAATAATCCATTGTTACACACACAAACTGAGGAAAATTCTTCATTCAATACATTTAATATTGGACTGGAAAAACTACTGAAGGATAAAGAACAGTCTAGCTTGGGCAGAAGGATAGTTTAGACTAATAAAGAGGTTTCCTTCTAGCTCCCTGGTCTGTTATTTTGTGATCATTATGGTATCCTGAAAGGTTAAAGGCATGAGCTGCAGTCAATGGAAAAGCTTCAATTGACTTCAATGATGTTTGGATCAAGCACTAAGACTATGAACCACATCCTCAACTGGTGTAACCTCATGTAAGCCCACTAAAGTCAGTAGAATGACACTAACCTACACTATTTTTTTTAATTATCTTTCATGATCTTGACACAGGCACTACCTACAAATATATATAGACTACCACGTCTTGACAAGTCCTACTATACATACCTGTATAATTACAGCAGGGGCTATATATACTTTATATAGTATGAATCTTGTGATGGCAGGATTTTATTTAATTATTACAAATAAATAACACTGAGTCTTCTTAATATATTCAAGCAGGCTTCAAGTTCTTTTCAAATATGCTTCCTCAAGGAAATCTGTCTATCAAGAATCATCTTACCTTCAAGCACAAGATTAACTGCTCATCTCTTCAATGACCCTTTTAGCATATGCAGGGATAACAAAGCTGACATGCAGCATGCCCCAAAAGAAAAAAAATGCTACATTTCAAGCACTCTGCCTGCAGACATTTCATCATCTGTCACAGCATATAGGCTTCTTTGGAAGTGAAAAAAACCTACTCGTGGGTTGTTACAAGTGCTGAGATCTTTGGTAGACTGCAGAAGAAAAATAAGTGAGGGGTAGCAGCAGTCAGTGGATTTCAAAACCTAGGCTTTAATGATTCAGAAAATGCTTCAGACAGAGAATATTGCTTGTGTATGTATGTGAATGTTCAAATGATTCCAGAGTTCAACGCCACACTGGACATGTTTACATGTATTTAGATCTTTGATATGTATAATTAAGCTGTGGTAACTGTAGCTTGGGTGTAAGTAAATATTCATGAAATCCAAGATTGAACTCTTAGTAAACTCCTACACTATAGATTTTTGAACATACAGAACTCTTCTGTATTTCCTACTTCTCAGTTACCTTGTTATTTCTAGTGATAAAAATCTGACTGCTTCATAGACAGCAACACAGACAGAAGTAGAACTCAGCTCTTTTTGGTCTTTGGTATCGTTGGATATAGATCACCAGCAGTGTTTCCTGTGCTGATGCAGCCACTCGGGAGAAATTCAAATGCCACCCGGCTGATAAGCACAGTGCCCACAGTTAGGTTTTTTTATTTCTACTGGTGGTTCTGATTCACATATGCCTGGGTACGCATAAACAAATCTGCACACGGAGGGAAAAAATCTGCACATGAATGGAAAAGATTAGAGGGAACACTGATCATGAACCGAATAAACTAGGTCCTTCAACCTAGAAAAACTTTGAGCAAACAAATCCCCAGTTTAATCTAGATGTAAGAATGAATACTAGGGAGGCAGGCTGCCTCTCTCTCAGAAAGGCAATTTCAAGTTTCTTTCCTCAGTGAAATACAAAAAGATGATAGTACAGATTACTTACCCAAGAGCCACCTGAGTAATTGGCAAGCATTCATTGGACAACAAGGTGGTGTTCTGTTTGTTTGGAAATCTTCAAACTTACACAATAAAGATAATTGAATAATATGCATAAACAGCCAATGAACATATTTCATCAGCATCTCCTGTTTATCTTTCTTGCTTGTCTTCTTCCATACTGTGCACCCACACGGCTGCCCGGTGGTCCCAAAGCCCCAGCATGGTGCGCACAGCTGTTTAGCGGGTCCCAGAGCCAGGGTAGCCATGGCTGCTCAATAGGGTCAGCAGGGCAGCAGGAGATGAGGAACTGGCTGGAAGGCCAGTGGGCAAGCCAGGGGGGCAGGTGGCAGGGGTCTAGAAATGCCCTCTCCTGGTGTAGCAAAATTCCTCATCTGGGACTGGTCAGGTCCCGAGAGTGCTGACCAGGGAGGTCCACCCTGTACTATTAGTTTAAAAAAAAAAAAAAAAAAAAAAAAGCAGACTTCTCCAAAAGGATAAAAATTATGTGATCTGTTTATAGATTGTGACACTTGCCATCTTTGCCAATACTAAGAACTGAACCAGGGAATGTATAACGCTGACAGGCAGAACCAAATCTGGGACCCCTGGAGCTTAGTGCATGAGCCTCTACTGCATGAGCTAAAAGCCAGCTGGCTCTCAGATAAAGCTGTGGAGCAGACTCATTATTCTCTCTAAGTGGTCTTGGTCCCACTAGGTTGGGACAGTGCACCACACCCAAAGGGGCGTGGGTTAGTTATACACAACTAAATGACACTGAAGATGTACCTTTTGGGGATCAGGCACACAGTGAGGTCTAATACACACTAAATCATGAGTTACATACTTCCTCTGGGGAAGAGAAACATCCTGAGAATCTGAGAGTCACAGTAGTCGAAATCCTAAAAAAAATCCCCACTCACTCGATTGTGTTGGCCAAGAAAGCCACCCAAGGGATTCAGCAAGGGACTTCCAGAGTTAAGCCAGTCTTCAAAGCTGAATCTCACCCACCTTTTACCTCGAGGTAATTTAAAAGAAAAATTCCAAATATTGGGAAGACCAAGGAAACATGCCATTTGGTTAGGTAATTTAGAAAAAAAATAAACTCCTCCGTTGTAAGGTAGTCTCTGGGAAGGGGTAGGGTATTTACGATAGATGAGTCTGTAATCTCCTATGTATATTGCACATTTATGGGAGGCCTCACACCTTCCTTCCTCTTTCTTGCATTTAAAAGACACATTGACCAGTAAACGATTCCACTTTGTTAAAGTTTCATTTCTACTCCCAAAATAAATGTTGAAATAAATTTTGAAATAGTAAGTGTAGACTAGAATTGAAACATGTACAGTATATAAATTAAATGCATAGTGGAGTACATGTATCTAGAAATTTTAGTACTGTCTGCTAGCTTTTCTACATTTCTATTTCCCCAATTGCCTCTCTATCAGTACAAGCACTGTATCTTTCCAGACACAGCTTATGCATTATGCAGTTCCTAATTATCATGGATTTATTTTTTATTCCAAAACTAATATGAGACATAAAAATCAATCTTCCCTTTTTCATTTTCAAAGGAATTGCTTTGCGAGTGGTTTAGACTTCAGTAGTACTGTGTCCAAAACAAGTCCCAGAATTAAATACAGCTAAATATTAAGGTTTAAATACACAGGGATAAATTGTCAGATTACAATCTGCCCTGAATAAGAACCCAGGTGGCACAAAGCTACATTGTCCCAGGTGCAGATCAGGGATACTGTTGTGACTCAGAATGCTCCTTATATCCAGGGTAGAAGTTGCTACTAAGTTCCAAGCAATTTCATATTTTTATGTAGAAGGAAAAAAGGTACATCATCATGCTTAATTTTTTTGGGGAGGGGAGAGGAGGGGATACATCAGCAGCAGATTACATCCCCTGCAGTGCTGGCCCAACAGTATTGGCTCACAATGGGAATGGAACCAAGGCACTGTATAGTCCATAACCTACCCATCGCCTGCATATTAAGGGAAACACCAGCTACAAAGACATTTCTGTCCTTCCCAAGGACAGCAACATAGCAGATCCTACCCCATATAAAAGGGTCAGGATTCCCTTACCATTCTTTTGGTTTCATAGGGCAAGAGATAATTTTGCCAATAATCAATCCTTCTGTGTGCAAAAAATGATTTAATGCACTGAAACTTAAATACATAGAAATCTGCAGAACTTACAAAAACAGAAAAACTACATGGAGCCTCCCTGTTCTATTAAGCATGAAATTACTGGACTGTTAGCATTAAGACACAATGCTCAAGCCAAAAAGAAAGCAGATTCTGGGATTTAGTTGAAAAATCTTGCCTTGTGCTACATGAATTGGCTGACAGCACTTGTGAGGGTAAAAATAAGGCAATGTTTTCTCACAGTATTCATACTGGGCCTGATCCACAGCCTGAAATCAATAGGTGTGTTTCCATTGACTTCCATAAGCTTTCAATCAGGTTTGCCTAAAGGATGTTCCCCAGTTAACACATCTTGCAACACCTCATGGGTTTGCTTGTGCAACAGTCAAGTCAGCAGGAGTTTCACCACCATTTTTATTGGGCACAACACATTGTCACAGTGCTGTAATCTGCACAGTTCAAGATGGTAAACAAGACCCTCACCTGTCGGACCTCTATAAAAATCATGTACCAGTGAACTTTAATAGGAAAGAGGCCACACAGAAAGAGGTGACTTAAGTGCAATGAAAAGTGATTGAAAGGGTCAGGAAAAGTTTTTTGAGCTGCTACTATATTGCTCAGTTGCTCCCTACTTTGGCACCCAGAAAAAAATCATTAGATGAGCAAACTCAGTAGATGGGGCCTAAGAAGTATCTATATAAGGACACAGATTCATTGCAGTTATACACACATTTTGCAATGGACAGCATGCACTATGGGGAGGGCATGCCAATTCTTTACTGTAGCAGACATGAAAGGTGCTATAGAACACACTTTTCTTGACTCTCTTAGCCATTCTGCAGTGAGTGACTGGATGGATGATGTTTTTACTAATTAGAATTACAGTAAGCCCATGATACCAAAAGACAGTGCTGAAAACATAGCACCACAGTGCGTGCCTGCTTGGTGTTTGGCTAGCGCTTCCCTCTCACATATGCTGTGAAACTAACGTCAAGCTATAGTGTCATACTTCGCCTACCCCACAAAATCATCAATGTAGAGGAAAAGTTCAAAGTAGTAGTTTCGTGCCATGATGAGTTACTGCAGCAGTGGTGAACCTAATACTGAAGAGCAGAAACTACAACTTGATACTATTGCTCAATAAGAACATCATAGTTGATATGGAATACAGAGGCTATACTAGGTTAACCTCAGAGCGCACTAGTGCTGTAGGATCAGCTATGTGAACATTGCCTTTATACAGAAAATATCAGGTACTATTTTGCTGAGCCATTTCAAACAACATGAAATCCAATTCCTTCATATTATTTGTCAATGAGATTATTGTCCAAACCACATGTGCTAGGTCCTTTCCAAGACCCAGCCTCCAGAGTTAGTTGATAACAAATGCAGGTGACAATACTACATATCAAGCAAGGCTCAGAGCAGTTTGATACGCTGGAACCCACTTATAGCAGGATAGTTTTGTTCAGAAATAACTTCTATGTGGCTGTTACATGGACACAAACTGAAGGGAGATGGCGGCCCAGGAGGCAACTGATCTACTGCAGTGGATTGTTACTAATAGCTTGTTACTTGGAGGTTTTTTCTGCATCCGGGGATGATTCTCTGTTTATCTCCATAGTAAATCCAAGAATAGGAAAGGAACCAGCATTACATTCCACATCAAACACAGAATTTCTTGCCATCAACTCTGCACAAAATCCAACAAACAAAAGGGTCAACCACAGGCCTGTGTTCTTTATGCCAAATTCCTCTTGCTGCTCACAGCCTCTAATCTTAATCCAGAACATAAAAACTTCTAGTTTCCATCACACACTAGCTTTCTCAATAGCCTGCACAAGTCAAATATCATTAATTTGTTCATTCACTTCACAGGGTTCCTCCATGCTAGCATTTCATATCATACAATTAAAAAAAAATCTGTAGCTGTTGTTCAATAATCTAGTGAAATGGACTAGAAATTAATGCAGCCTTTCTTGCAGATCTACATTTTCAATGCTTCTACTGTAAGTGCTGTCTAGAGATATGCCAAACTGCTTTTGGTCTCTTGTTGGCAGTTTCAAGCTAGACAGCCTGAAGGCTATAGGAAAGAATCTGGAATGCTGGAGGGGAAAAACTAAATTGGTGCTTGGGTCTGACTGACAGAGAAATAATTTCAGGAAGCAAGTAGCAAGTGAAAAAAATGAATCACCTTAGGACAGCTATAAAGCTATTTAAAGAATAATGATTGCAAACTTTTAGAGCAAGGGTCTGAGAAAAAGCATAATTTCATCTCTCATTAGCATGCCAAGTGATGACCCACAAAAGTGTCAGATTATTTACACACACACACACACACACACACACACACACACACACACACTTCAGCATTTGCATTGTATAGAATCTGGTCATTAAAAGGAAGACAACTGGTTAGATCAGCTGCAGCTTGGTGACTGAACGTTCCAGCTGCCTCTCAAGCCCCTTGGACCTCAGCTCACACTGCAAGCATACTGACTCAGTTTTCTCACTTCTCAGGGCTGTCAGTGAAACTTATACAACAAACTCTTCTCTGGAAACTTATAACAAACTCCTGGAGGCTGGATTCATTAACATAAAATAAATCCCATTACATAGTTCTCAATAAATCCCATTTTTATCAAGTCCATACTAACAGTCCCTTCCCATAGAGGGTCTCCCAGAATCCCTACCTGCAGCCCTTTGCCCTGATGGCTCAGCTTTGCCTCCTGGAGTCTCATCAATCTCAGTGCATTCCCCCTTTTTTCTAAAGCTTCCTGATGCTCTTTATATGGGAATCAGCTCCTCTGTACACCAGCTGCTTCTACTGCTTCATCATCCCAGGTGTGGTCAGCTCAAGATTTCTGGCCCTTGTAGGGACAAAGCAGCCAATTACATGGTGATTATTTTAATTTTAAAACAATCATCAAAGTGTGGAGTGAAGTACAGAAGGGATCTAAGCCTCTATGTTTATAAAGTATTTAGCAATATCAGGGAATGTGTGTGCATGTACACAAACATCAGAGTAATTGCATGTGAAAATAATGTAGCCCTTGTAAACATAGACTAGGACCAAATCAAGGACAAAATAAATATACACTGTGGTAAACTGCTTTAGCTATGAGGCTCCAGATTTCCCCATGGTAGGAGCCACTGAGCTAAGTGAAATGTCAAAAGCATTGATCAGCTAGAAGCTGTGCAAGCTTCCACAAAGAAATGATCACATCACTTTTAAAGTAAAATGTTTCTGTTGGTATCAATCTTACTTGTTTTGCTCATGAGAATCTCTCTGGCAAAACAAGCTCCCCAATATAGATTCTGATCAAAACTCAGAGTCTAATTAAATATCAAACTAGTTTGAAGCACTTCAATCGTCTATTTTTAGATGTTCAGCAATGATTTTAGAGATAGGAAGTCACAGATAACTGAGCTGAATATTCAAAATTTTCTCAAGAGGATAAAGATACATATCCATTACAGGGCTCTCTCTTTCCCCATGTGATTCTAACCACAGAATGAACACTATCTTTTATCACTCTAGTGGTGAAAAGGGAAATACTGATATTTTTTACAACTGTCTGCAGAATTTTTACATGTTTTAATTATCTAAGTACTTTAAGACACAAGATATGTAGTGAAATAGAATCTGACATGTGGTAGTCCATGCAGTTCGGCACTGAAAAAATCATAACATGAAAACTTAAGTAGTTGCTATACCATTATACACACAATATCTAATTTGCCTAATTAATGGTGAATGAGAAAGATCTAAATATATCATTCCAATTACATTATTAGACTCATTTTGTTGTAATTTTATAAGAAATTATGGTATTTTGCTCTAGCACATATAAAATGTTGTTACTGGAAGACAATAAACAATTATAAAATATTTTTCATAGGTGCTTAGTTCAAACAGCAGTAGTGTCATTTGATCTCCTCTTATATGTGACAACTAATCATATGCATTCATTTTCATTGCCAGTGGTCTGCTTGAAGCACCAGAAAAAAAACTTCTGCAGGCTGCAAGAAAAAAAAATGCCCTCCTTCCTCTCTAACTCTCAAGTTGTACCCCTAACAGATGTAGAACAGAATAACTGGTGCAATATTCAGAACATAGTAGTGTAACCCCCTTTTTCCTCCCCGGGTTACTCGGGAGCAGGTCACACTCACAGGTGTGCCGGGGCGCCTGATGGTTTTAACATAAAAGAAGATCCTGAGTACCCCAATGGTGATGATCTTTAGTTGGGGAAACCCTATCCACCCCCTTGCTGCTGTCCCTTGCTCATAAAGAACATACAGTAAAACTCCAGTTGTTCGGCATCCAATGGTCCGGCACGCCAGATAGTCCGGCACCAACTGGAACCCGGAAGTGCTCTGGCCAGCCGGACAATTGGAGATGCTCTGCCCCCCGGCTTCTCCAAGTCCGATGCTGGTCAGTTTCAGCAGCGGCAGACTTGGGAAAGCCAGGGGCAGAGCAGCTGGAGTGCTGCCGGACTGGTCCCGCAGCGTCGCTCAGGTGAGGGGCGGCGCCGCGGGACCAACCCGGCAGCACCCCAGCTGCTCTGCCCCCGGCTTTCCCAAGTCCGCCACTGCTGAAACTGACCAGTGGTGGACTTGGGGAAGCCGGGGGCAGAGTAGCTGGAGTGCTGCGCAGTTCCCCGCCGACCCCTCGCCCCCAGACCTCTTATAGCCCCCCTTCCGGTACTCTGGCATATCCAATAATCTGGCACCCCCCTGGGTCCCAAAGATGCCGTATTATCGGAAGTTTACTGTATAATGGTGATGCCTCCACCTGGCTGGCCCTGTACACACTGGTGTGCCTTGGGAGCCTCCAGGAATAAACTTATTCCAGCAATAAACTGGATCTAACTCCAGAACAACAATTACAAATCATTAATAATATACATCTAATAGATTGCATTAGAATGAACAACCTTTACTTAACTTAAAGAAACAGGATTTAACAAATTAACAGTGAATAACATCAATTAACAAAGTACACAGAAGTAAAAGGAATTTATCTGGCTGCCATTTGCATTGCCAATATTTATCCCACCCCAGAGTGTGCACACCCCTGGACTCAGAGTCGCAGACTCTTGCTTGCATGGGTGCGCTTGAAGAACTGCAGCTGTAATGGAGATTCTCTGTAGGTAGTGTGTATGTGGGTCCAAGATATGCAGCAGCTCTGGTTCACTGGGTTGGCCTCTCTGCCTCTCTCTGAATCCCTGAGGTCTGTCCCAGGCAGCATTTTCCCAAAGTTGCCCAGTTACTTACAATCTCCTTGTGTGTGCTGGATGCAGAGTAGCTTCTAGCCACAAGTACAGCCGAAGAGCCTCCCCTTTAGGGCAATCAGAAGCAGCCTACTAGATCCCAGTTCCAAAGGCTCGCTGTCCCAGTCTGTGACTGCAACATAACAGCTCCTGAACTGAATCAAACTCCTCCACAGTAGCCTGGCCCCCTTTCTGCTCCAAAAACAGAGGGAATAATCCACAGACTGATAAGTCTTCCTCCACACACCTCGAGACAGTCAGATCTCCCAACAAAAATCACTTCCTTCCTGGTTTCCTCCAGAGCTCATGGGAATCTTAGTCTGTGGGGCTACACAGGGTCTTCCCAGAAAATAAGCAGAGGCACCTTTAGTAAGGGGACCACAGTAGGAATGTTTTTCACATGATTTGATTGTCACCAGCATAAATATTCAGTTTCTCAATAGCTGCCCACAGACCAGGAGCGGAAGAAGGGGCAAGGCATTAGCCAACTGTCATGGGGTCCACTCACCACATGGTGCTATCTCCTGGTGGCTCTGGGGATTAACTGTTGCCAGGTGTTGCACGCTCCTATGGCTATCCATTCTCTCTTTCAGCCTTCAGACCATCTCACTCCCACAGCTGCAGCTTCCTGTTCATGGCTTGGCCTTCCAGTCAGGTCACATAGGTCCATCACCCCCTTTCAGTGAGATCAAAGTCCTTCCACTTTGAATAGCTAGCATCTTCAACACCTTGTGAAACTCCCAGGCCCCTGCTTAATAGTAGATTCTAGCCCAAGGACCCTGTAATAAGCATCCAATGTTTGTACAGTCCTACCCCTTGTTTCCCTTAGCTCCCTCCCCCCCCAACCAACTAACTAACTAACCAACCAACTGACTAGACAGTCTCCCACTCTTTCTGGGTTTGCAGCCCAAACTCCCTCCCTCACAGGGAGTGACTGCAGACTACTTCCTTATATCCAGATGGCCCCTGGGCAAGGTGTGTGGAGAGTGGGAGGAGCAGTTTTACACTCACAGAAGGGACTGGGTCTCGGGCAGAAGGGATGGGACTGGAGGCAGCCAGCTTTCGCTGTGGCCCAGAATGCACTGTGCCTCCCCAGGCAACCCTCAGAGCTGCCAGGAACATGCCATGCAGCACTCTGGCAGCAATTTAAAGGGTCAGGGCTTCTAGCTGCCACTGCCGATGCAGTAGCAATAGTGGCCAGGAGCCCCGGGCCCTTCTTAATCACAGGGCCCTAGGGCAGTTTCTCCCTTTGTGCCCCCTGCCCCGTTGATGGGCCTGCTTATAGCCCATTCCTGCTTAGAACTCCTGGGCTTTATACAAGCCCCCTCCCATTCCTGCCCAGCTGAACTTATTTCCAGTGAGTGACTTGTTCCCCATCTCCTTCTTCATGTGCAGCCTGAGCAATTAAATGGCCTATCTAACCATATACTAACTCCTGGAAGCAGGGGAAGAGGGTTGGCTAAAACAAAGCTCTCCTCTCCTAAACTAAAGCTATTAGGATGAAATGGTAGCAAACAACCTTTCTGATTTTCTGTCATTCTGCAAGTGAAAGAATAGCAGAAAAACTTGAATTCTCTCTACAGAAAGTACAGTATTCTAGCCCCTTTTCCAGGCTTTGGACATCTGTTGCAGAAGTGCAGAAATATGAAACTGGTACTGAGGACAAACAATCCACTTGGTTTAAAAAAAAATAAGGGTTTGATTTATTACTGCTTCTAAAAAGTTGACCATTCCCTATGAAAATTGTATTATTGCAGCATTTTTAATCATTCCTCATGTACAGCTGTTTCAATAGCATTGAATTATATTAAAATATACTATTCCATACTGTAAATGATCATTGAAACAGTTTCATAATAAATTAACGACTTCTGAATTAAATTTTCAAGACAAGATACAATTCATTTAAAAAAAGGCACTAGAACATGAAGGGACAAAATAGAAAGGGAAAAATTCTCAGCATGATACATGGAGATCCCAACTTGCAACAGTGTTTCCTATAAACTGCACTTGGGGGACACCCAGGAGAGATCTAGGTGCCACCCAGCTGATTAACAGGGCGCCCACAGCTGCCCACAGCCGACAGCACATGTTCCTATTGGTGGGGCACATCAGCACCTGCTTTGGTGCACATACAATTTATTCTGCACACGGATGAAAAAAATTAGAGGGAACATTGCTTACAACTCCTATTAATATTAATAGAAGGATGAAATGTAGTACAGGACAGGGACTGAGAATCTGGCCTACTAGCTCCTTATGTTTTCTTCACACTGATTCATTGTCCCAATATCATTCTGCCCAAATTAGAAATCCTTTCTCCCATGCACTTCTTACACAATGCCATGGCCTAGAATCATTAAAACCAACTCTGTAATCATTAAAACCAACCCTGTTACTTATCTCAAAGAAAAAGAGGCTATCCCCTAAATAAATCAATTTACTTATGAATAGTGCAATTACTTATTGTCCAAATTGTCATTTAATTCAACACCCTGTAGGTCCACAGAAGAGTTGCATATTGAGCATTATCCATTATTCTAAGTGATATCTGATATAACATTCCCTGTGCAATTACATTAAATTTAGCAGCAAAAAAAAATCAGTAACTTGTTCATAGAAACTACATTCTTTTGTCTAGGTTAGTGAAAATGTTATTTGAGTTAAGGTTTCCCCTTTTTCAAAGAGCCTTTGTATTACAGTGGCATGAATAATTCTTATCCCATAACTTTAAGAAATTTGATTATATACATCAAAAGACATTATAAATTATCCCTGGCTTTAAATGTGGAAGGTTAAAAAATGGTATTGGATGATGTATAACAAAAAACCAGCAACAGAACCAGTTTTAGCTTATATACCATTCAAATTTTCAACCAAAGCAAATTCAGAATTCAAGCTAACATTCAGTTTTCCGCAAGTTTTTATCCCAGTTAAGCTTGTTTCCTTTGAATATTCACAGAATTTTTTTTTAAAAAAAAAGTCTAAATACAGATAAAGTTAATTCATTCCAAAATTGGAATGGATATTCACAGAAAATTTTTTGCTGGAGTTGCTCAACCATAAATCATTTATATTATCTCTAGCCAAAAATAAATGGAATGATGAGATTCTAAAACCTGTCTATGGGATTTGAACACCCAATTCTGATTTATCTCTAATGGAGACTGGGCATCCAAATCTGTTTGCTTTGAAAGGTAGGTCGCTTTGAAAATCTCAGCCATTTATTTTAAGTCCACATAAAATGGCTTCATTCATTCTCTATAGATGCATATACAGAAGGGGCTCTCTGCTCACAGATCATCCTAATTCTGTGGCATATACCCCACACTGCCCAGCTATGCAGAAGCACCTCACACAAGTTTCCTGGGTATGATATAGATAGGAAGCCAGCTGTGTTCCAACACTGTCTTCCCCAAATTACATGGGGATTTGGCATTTTCCCTTCACAGTTTAGACAACAACCTCCCTCAAGGTGATTTCCAAGAGCACAAAACCTGGGGTTGGTGAGCTGGATCAACAATGCAGTGGCAAGAGAGGGATGTGCATTGATGCCCTCCTTTCTGCTGTATCTCTAAAATCTGTGCAGAGGAATTGGAGAGAAACACTCACTGCTTCCAATTAGCCTTTAGTATGTAAGTACCAGAAATTATAAGAGCAAAGCAAGGGAGGACATTTCATGGAATCCAAGGGCTGGAAAAGACCTCAGGAGATCATTGAGTCTAGCCCCCTGCCCAAAGCAGGACCAACCCCAACTCAATCATCCCAGACAGGGCTTTCTGGTGAAACAATTTTTCTTAATATCCAACTAGACCCCCACCCCCACTGTAACTTGAAAATGTCAAGTCTTTAAAAATGGATTTCACTCAAAGCAAATTTGTCTTATATTGACAGTTTCTAACTAGATCCACAGATATTGGTCAGATGTCTATCTGTTTTAAATCTTTCCGAAGAACACATCAATACAGTTAGACTTCTGTCCTTTTAGTGGTTACGGAAATGAAGCATTTAGCCAATTAAACTGAAGCTTAAGGTTTTCAGAGGAAATACACTGTGTCATTTAGTTTCTTTAGCTACCCTACTTTAGCTTTCTCATGGGAATGCACTTATTTAGTCTCCAAATCAAACCGTAAATAAAAAAAACAAACTGTTTCACACACAGTCTAGGTAACTTGCCTTTTTTAAAATCTTCTTTGTCATATTTGTCTCTGTACACCCAATCGCTTCAGGAAAACACGATGCTGAGGACTGCATAACTGATTCCTTTTGCTCAGGGCACAGGACTATAAATCAGGTCTCAGAGTCAGGACTCCAAGAGTCTACTCCCAATTGACTGTGACCTTGGGATCATATCTTAAATTATCCATACCTGATGTGAAACTGCTGTCAAACCTGCTATCACAGAAGCACTGCAGGGCTTGCATTGTTTGCAAATTAATTTGAGATAATCAGATGTGTCATTATTCAAATATGACATAACCATATTAATTCTTGATCACATGATTCAGGTATCTAATTTGGCCCTTGGATTAGTTTTGAAATACACCCCACAAAGCAGATACTAAAATCTCTAGTAAAGCATATTTTAATTCTTTAGGGTCAGGAAAAAAATCAAACATATATTTCATTGTTCTGTCTTCTAGTTCAAGTTACTGCTTACAAGTTTTCATTTTCTTACAGATTTTAAAGAGGAGTCAAACCTACAGAATATGACTGAACAAAAGTCAATTTCTCAGTTCTAAATGGGTGTACTAAAATGCTTAGTTTATTGCATATAGCAACAGCCTTCATGCTATTAAGTGACAGGGTGTGTCTACACTACATCCCTCTGTCGGCAGAGGGATGTAAATGAAGCACTTCGAAAGTGCAAATGAAGCGGGGATTTAAATATTCTGTGCTTCATTTGCATAATCACGTAATAGTGCTCTTTTGAAAAAGTGCTATTTCAAAATTGAAACCTAAAAATGAGGTTTACAGGATCTTTTGAAAAAGCACCGCGCTTCATTTTCACTTTCAAAGAGCTTCATTTACATCCCTCTGCCGACAGAGGGATGTAGTCTAGACGTAGCCATAAATATTAATATTAAGAATAATAATTATGAGTTTCATATGTAGAAATTGGTGCCCTCTAGATTAAATTACTCAGGTTATAAAATGAAAAATTTGGAAAGCTTCTATTAATGCAAACCTCTCTTCAGTACACAAGTACTTGATTAAACCAACATCTCTGAGAATCAAGCCCCTAGCTTATAGACACCATTTTAAAAAAAATATTTTGTACTTCTTGCCTTTTTTAAAAGGTTCTTTCTTCACCTTATCCTACAGAGATTAAAAATCAATTGTCTGAAATCCATGTCTATGTTAGTGTCATCTCTGTAAATCTCAATGCTAGTTCCATTTAGGGCTTCTCTGTGCAAAGGTATTCCCTATGTGGATACAGTAACACAAGGGAACAATAACAGTACAGAATAAGTTTCTGGAACTGATGAATGAACTATGTCTTTGTTAAGACTGATCTGCAGGTATTGGATATCTGAGTCTTGAAAATCTTAGTAAATATTTTAAATAAATCACGTGGAACAAGCAATGTGTAAGAAAAGAATGTGACTAACATTTTTCACATATTATATCAAAGTTCTCATTAGTTATGAAATTATTTTGTCTAAATTCAATGGTTCAGTGTCCCTGGATTTACAGGCGACCCCCGACTTACAACCCCCCGCATTTACACCCGCCTTTCTCCAGCCACCGCCTCCATCCGGCACTGCCCCCAGCCGGCTCTGGGAGCAGCTCATGCTGTGCCCCTCCACCTGGCACAGTCCCCATCCAGCTCTGGGAGCAGCTTGCGCTGCACCGCCTTCCCCTGCCAAAGTGCTGGATTCCCCAGCTGGCTCTGGGAGCAGCTCGCACCGCGCCGCCTTCCCCTGGCACAGCTCCCAGCCGGCTCTGGGAGCAGCTCGCGCCATGGACAACAACTCCCAGGAGGCAAAGTGGGCCAGGAATGGAACCCCCATTTTTATCATTGCGCCTATGGGGAAAAAAGGGTTTGACTTACGACGGTTCTCCAGGAACCAATTAGGTCATAAGTGCGGGGGTCGCCTGTACACATAAAAAACAGGATTCCACCATCTACATGTACTGCAAAAAAAAAAACCACAAAAAAAAACAACAAAAAAACACCGAACCACCCAACCCATATAACACAAATGTGCACACCTTATATTAATGCAAAATAAAGATTACATTTTTATCAAAGTGCTGGATTCCCTATTCCATTGTTATCTCTTTATTCTTCTCTAGAAATCCAGTGGAAATGTCTGCAGGGGAATATTTTGACATTATGCCATTCCTGTGCCCTCAACAGCTCTAGTCAGAGGGTCTTATTGAGAGAGGAAGAAACAACTGAAGCTTGCTATTCGGATATTCTTAACTGTATAATATTAAGGGCTCTAAAAGGCAACTGCACCTTCTCTGGTTTGGAACCGGTCAGGTCCTGAGGGTGTCAGATTAGAGAGCTTCTACAGAACTGTATTAAATCTGATAACATAGAACAGAAAACTTGCAGTATGCAAACTATGATGGGCTTTTACACTATAGCAATATTTATTCTAAAATATATATGAATGAAGTATTTTGACAGATGGAGGCCTGATCCTCTACTCAATTACATATGTATGCTAATCTGATGATCCAATATCGGGCATTCTTTCTAATTAGTATCCCTGTAACATACATTTATGTATAAGATATAGAGGTATCTACTGTAACTCTCAGTTGCTGTAAATACTTTTTAGGTTTCTTTTTCCACTCTTAAAACATGCCTGTTTAAAAAAATTATGGAAAACAAGTGATAAAGGAAGCATCAGCTTTAGAGTTTAAAATGCAACAAAATTGCCATTGTAACTCATCATGTAAAGAGTAAAAAAATCCACTTCAAATATAATGGTTTCTCCAGTTAAGTACCATTCACCTTCAATAAGGTAAGCCCAGTACTCTACTTTGTTAAACTATGATTGTCAGTGTGATTTCAATAGCTTTTTGTGGGCAATGCCTATACAGTCATATTGATAGGGCTCTTTCAGATATGAAACTAACAATACCTATAGTTTCCCCGACTGACCTTATATGTATAATGTTTTCAGCATGAAAATATGTAATTTCAAAAAACAGTCAATACTTTGGCTAAAATGATCTCCCTAGTTATGCTCACATTGTGATATGCAGGAAAGAAAAAAAAAAAAAAAAGTAAAAAACATCCACAAGTGCTTTGGTGCAGATTCCTCAATGTGGGATATACAGAAAATCTCTGCAAAAATGTTCACAACATGAATAGTCTTCACCTCAAGTTGTATCTAGATAATAAGGGGCTTAATGCTGGCTCAGGTGCACTAGCCTAAGCAGCTCTCAGTATCTGACATTATTAAACAGTTGTGGTCTGCATTCAACACAAGTTCCACAGGGTTTTTAAACAAAGCATCAAGATGAAAGGGGACATGCTAGCTGTACAGTATTCAAGATAGGCCTTTCCCAGAAATCTTTTGTTGTTGTTGCAACATTAGATTTGCTGCTTTTACAAGGTCCATATCTTGAAGTACAGAGAAAGGCCATCACCAGAGGGACACTGAAGAGAACTATTTATTAGCTTACCACATCAGAATTAATGTTCAATGTACCTTGGACTTCTGAAGTAATCTTCTAACCTTATTAGCTGTTTCTTCTTTCATCTTTTTCTGCTTCTGATTTTATTTTATTGGATTATTTTATAAGGTTCTTTTAATTCCCTAAGGTTTTTCTCCCTTCCCCCTCCTTTGTTTTGCCCTTTTGATAAACAAACAGACTTGGTGCTCAGCTTTTCAAAATAATTAAAAAAGATATGGACTTGTCCAATATGGATGCATGCTTAGCTATGTCTTCTACTAAAAACTATATTAAAGCTAAGCCAACTTGATTTTCTACAAACAAAACTTTACACTTATTTACAATTGCCTGCCATTGCTGCTGAGGAAAAATGGAAACCAGTGAATCTGGTGAGACTTGTTCATCTTCTCAGCACTTCTGAGTTTTGCTGCTTAGCCATGAGGCCAAAAGCATAAGGAAAGAGAAAAGGAACCAATCTCATAGCCAGAGACAAAGCACATCTAACTGTTCCTTCTCCTTTCCTCAATGTTTTTTTTCTTTTGTAGAAATACACCAACTGCACATATTTTAAATTGTGTTTATTATCCTTGGATCAACATAATCATTTGTATAAACATCCACTTTGTGAAATAAAGAAGTGGATGACAGAAAGTAAAGTGCATTTCATTAATCCAGTCTGGAGATGATAAAAGCACAGTCCATATCAGAGAGGAGCAGGTACAATCACCACAACACAGATGAAATAAGGGCTTTCTGGCCCTTGATGCTACCAGTAAATTGTTGAGCAGTATCACCACACTGTGGTCCCATCTAAATGACAACAATTGGACTTGAAACCTTTCTTCTCCATAACAATAAGAGCAAATGCCCTCCCTTACATACTCTTCTTGGGTGAATTCCAAAGGCCATCATAAGGCTTCCACTCCACTTGAGCATTTTAAAGCAATTGCAGCAGAACAGAGGCCCCATTCACAGGGATGAAATTCACCAAGTATGTGCCCCACAATCAATCAGTACAACCTCGTTTTATATAGACTGAGCCTCAATCTATTCAGTCTCATTTGAGGGCAGCATTAGACCCTTCTCTAGTATGAACAAACAGGAGACTCCTTTGCAAATAAACAGGTTGGATACAAATCAGATTTTTTTATTTAAATCTGATTTTTTGATTAAATAGTTTTTTCCTCAAAAAGTATCTAAAGATAGTTTTAATTAAGATATATTATAGCTCAAAGATATCTCATCATGGAAAAGGGATTATAAATTCTAATTCTATAGAATGAGACAGTATATTTTAAGAAGTATTTTTAAGAAAAGCTTTGTAAATGATTTCCAGTAGTTCACGGATAAGAGACTCAATCTTATGGGGTTTCAGAGGCTTCTCTATAGATTATTTAGGTTAATATTTCTATGTACCCAATGGGACTCAGTGCTCAGTCTAGAAGATACCATCAGAGATGCTTAGTTTTGCAGTTCTGGAACTGGATTTGTCTCTCCAGAGATAACATGCTTATTAACAACAAAAATATTTTAAAATAAATTATAGAGGTGAGAAATAACAGACCTCAACCCTATTGTCACTCTGAAAATTTGGATACACAGAGTGGTTCCCTTACCTCTCTCTAAAAGTGCAAAGTTTCAAAAAGTTAAATGAATAACAGGGAGTTTGGAGAGGGAGTTCTCCAGGTAAAAGAGGAGTAAAAACGGGACCCTTGTGGTAAGAGGCTGTCTGGAGTGTGTGTTTGTGTGTGAGGGAGTTATTTGCTGTGTGCTGAGCTTGTGTTTGTCTGTTTGATTGGTTTGTTTCTTTGCTTGAAGGAGCTTCTAAAAGGTTTGAAATCTAGAAGCCTCTCTAATTGGCTGAGCCTCAGTCAGGGGGAGGGGCTACCAGAGCTATATAAGCCTGTGACTCAGCGACCAGGGAGCTTGAGAACAGGAACTGCTAACAGGGAGTTTGGAGAGGGAGTTTAGAGGGGAGGTAGAGGGCACTAGTGACTTCTGGCCTTCTTTAAAACATAACTCTTATAATAATCTATATTCCAGAGGTTTAAAAAGAATCCCAGTTTACACTTAAACTTATTCATTAGAAAAATGGAGACAGAAGCCCAGCAGCAGAGTGGGGCTATCCTGTTTATTGCGTCAGTGTAACATGTATGATTACCTGCCCTGTGGGTGGGTCGCGTATGTGTGCACCCGTTGCAAGGAGCTCCTGACCCTCAGAGACCGAGTTCGGGCTTTGGAGGCCAGGGTGGCTGAACTGGAGGAGCTAAGGGAGGTAGAGATATGTGGATGAGACTTTCCGGGACACTGTAGTACTGTCCCACCTCCAGTCTGAGAGCCCCAGTGCTCTTAAGGAGGATGAAAGTCTCAAGGGAACAGAGCATTCAATGGGAGCAGAGGGAAACCATCCCGTAGCTGGGACCCTCCTCCCAGAGGATGTTGCGGTACCCTCTCGCACTGAGGATACCTCTGATGGGGAGGGAATGCCAGTTCGGAAGAGGCAGGTGTTAGTAGTGGGTGATTCGATCGTTAGAAACATAGATAGTTGGGTTTGTGATGACCGGGAGAACCGTATGGTCACTTGCCTGCCTGGTGCGAAGGTTGCGGATCTCTCGAGGCATCTAGATAGACTTATGGGTAGTGCTGGGGAGGAGCCGGTGGTCGTGGTACATGTAGGCACCAATGACGTAGGGAAGGGTAGGAGAGATGTCCTGGAGGCCAAATTTAGGCTGCTAGGAAAGAGACTGAAATCCAGGACCTCTATGGTGGCGTTCTCGGAAATGCTTCCAGTTCCACGCGCAGGGCCAGGTAGGCAGGCAGAGATTCAGAATCTCAATGCGTGGATGAGGCGATGGTGTAGGGAAGAGGGGTTTGGATTTATTAGGAACTGGGGACACTTTTGGGAGAGGGGAGCCTATACAGGAAGGATGGTCTCCACCTAAACCAGGTGGAACCAGACTGCTGGCACTAAACATTAAAAGGCCGTAGAGCAGTTTTTAAACTGAGAGATGGGAAAGCCGATTGGTGTGGAGATGCACGTAAATCGGAGGAGACTTCTCTTAGAGGAGAATCCATTGATAGAGATTCTCTAAGCTGTAGTCAGAAAGAGAGGAGGGGAGAGGGCAAACCATGGGCCAGAGCAGACAAACAACCGCGTACAAAGGAATCCAATGCATCAGGGAAGGGCAGACAAATAAGCAGTGGCAAATTTTTAAAGTACTTCTACACAAATGCTAGGAGTCTGACTAATAAGATGGGTGAACTAGAGTACCTAGTATTAAATGAGGAGATTGACATAATAGGCATCACTGAAACCTGGTGGAATGAGGAAAATCTGTGGGACACAATCATGCGGGATATAAAATATATCGAAAGGATAGAGCAGGCCGCGTGGGTGGCGGAGTGGCACTGTATGTGAAAGATAATGTAGAATCAAATGAAATAAAAATACTAAATGAATCAACATGTTCAATAGAATTGCTACGGATAGTAATTCCATGCTCCAAAAATAAGAAGTTAGCAGTAGGGATATATTACCGACCACCTGGCCAGGACAGGGATACTGACATTGAAATGCTGAGGAGATTAGAGAGGCTACCAAAATAAAGAACTCTATAATAATGGGGATTTTAATTACCCCCATATTGACTGGATACATGTCACCTCAGGAAGAGAAGCGGAGATAAAATTTCTCAATGGCTTAAATGACTGCTTCTTGGAGCAGCTGGTGCAGGAACCCACAAGGGAGAGGCAATTCTTGATTTAGTCCTGAGTGGAGCGCAGGATCAGGTCAGGAAATAACCGTTACAGGACCGCTTGGGAATAGTGACCATAATATAATAACATTCAACATTCCTGTGGTGGGAAGAACACCTCAGCAGACCAGCACCCTGGCATTTAATTTCAAAAGGGAATTACACAAAAATGAGGAGGTTAGTTAAACAGAAATTAAAGGCACAGTGACTAGAGCCAAATCCTGCAAGCTGCATGGAAACTTTTTAAAGACACCATAATAGAGGCCCAACTTAAATGTATACCCCAAATTAAAAAACATAGCAAGAGACCTAAAAAGAGTCACCGTGGCTTAACCACCATGTAAAAGAAGCAGTGAGGACAAAAGGCATCTTTTAAGAAGTGGAAGTCAATCCTAGTGAGATAAATAGAAAGGAACATAAACACTGTCAAATCAAGTGTAAAAATGTAATAAGAAAAGCAAAAAGATTTTGAGGAACAGCTAGCCAAAAACTCAAAAGAAATAACAAAATGTTTTTAAGTACATTAGAAGCAGGAAGCCTGCTAAAAAACCTGTGGGTCCCCTAGGCGATCGAACTATAAAAGGCGCAATCAAGGGCGATAAAGCCATTGCGGAGAAACTAAATGATTTCTTTGCTTCAGTCTTCACGGCTGAGGGCGTTGGGAGATTCCCAAATCTGCACCGTCCTTTGTGGGTGATGAATCTGAGGAACTGTCCCGGATTGAAGTGTCATTAGAGGAGGTTTTGGAACAAATAGAAAAACTTAATGTTAACAAATCTCCGGGACCGGATGGCATTCATCAAGGGTTCTAAAAAGAACTCAAATGGGAAATTGCTGAACTATTATCTGTGGTTTGTAACCTATCCCTTAAATCGGCTTCCGTACCTAATGACTGGAAGGTAGCCAACGTGACACCAATATTTAAAAAGGGCTCTAGAGGCGATCCGGGCAATTACAGACCGGTAAGTCTAACTTCAGTACCTGGCAAATTAGTCGAAACAATAGTAAAGAATAAAATTGTGAAGCATGTAGAAGAACATAATTTGTTGGACAAAAGTCAACATGGTTTCTGTAAAGGAAATCCTGTCTTACTAATCTATTAGAGTTCTTTGAAGGGGTTAACAAACATGCGGACAAGGGGATCCAGTAGATATAGTATACTTAGATTTCCAGAAAGCCTTTGACAAGGTCCCTCACCAAAGGCTCTTGTGTAAATTACATGGCCATGGGATAAGAGGAAGGTCCTTTCTTGGATTGAGAACTGGTTAAAAGACAGGAAACAAAGGGTAGGAATAAATGGTAAATTTTCAGAATGGAGAGGGGTAACTAGTGGTGTCCCCCAAGGGTCAGTCCTAGGACCAATCCTGTTCAACTTATTCATAAATGATCTGGAGAAAGGGGTAAGCAGTGAGGTGGTAAAGTTTGCAGATGATACCAAACTGTTTAGGATAGTCAAGACAGAAGCAGGACTCCAAGAAGATCTCACCAAACTGAGTGATTGGGCAACAAAATGGCAAATGAAGTTTAATGTGGATAAGTGTAAAGTAATGCACATCGGGAAAAATAACCCCAACTATACGTACAGTATGATGGGGGCTAATTTGGCTACGACAAATCAGGAAAGAGATCTTGGAGTTATCGTGGACAGTTCTCTGAAAACTTCCACACAGTGTGCAGCGGTCAAAAGGCAAATAGGATGCTAGGAATTATTAAGAAAGGGATAGAAAATAAGACCCAGAATATCTTACTGCCCCTGTATAAAACTATGGTACGCCCACACCTTGAATACTGTGTACAGATGTGGTCTCCTCACCTCAAAAAGATATTTTGGCCTTGGAAAGGGTTCAGAAAGGGCAACTAAAATGATTAGGGGTTTGGAACGGGTCCCATATGAGGAGAGGTTAAGCGACTGGGACTTTTCAGTTTAGAAAAGAGGAGACTGAGGGGATATGATAGAGGTGTATAAAATCATGAGTGGTGTGGAGAGGGCCGATAAAGAAAAGTTATTTATTAGTTCCTAAATAGAAGAACTAGAGGACACCAAATGAAATTAATGGGTAGCAGGTTTAAAACTAATAAAAGAAAGTTCTTCTTCACACAGCGTGTAGTCAGCCTGTGGAACTGCTTGCCAGAGGAGGCTGTGAAGGCTGGGACTATAACAGAGTTTAAAGAGAAGCTAGATAATTTCATGGAGGTTAGGTCCATAAAAGGCTATTAGCCAGGGGATAAAATGGTGTCCTTGGCCTCTGTTTGTCAGAGGCTGGAGAGGGATGGCAGGAGACAAATCGCTTGATCATTGTCTTCGGTCCACCCCCTCTGGGGCACCTGGTGCTGGCCACTGTCGGCAGACAGGATACTGGGCTAGATGGACCTTCGGTCTGACCCGGTACGGCCGTTCTTATGTTCTTATGAATAGAAGACTGTTGGGGTCAGAATAGATCTAGACAAGAAGTCCTCTGTAGATAAATGTGAGAAAAGAGTGACAGGCAGTAGAAACAAAAGTGAAACTGTTAGAGCAGCATATTCCAGAAGTCTTGAGATCTTTAGGAGTGTAGCCTTCACTGATTTGAGATCTACCATACCAATCTCTCACTGGAAGGGAAAACCTATAATGGCAGCAAACCGTAAGAGAGACCCATTTGGGGAATATTTTAATTAAGTTCCTCTGCCTGTGGGTAAAACAGGCATGCATGCAACATACAAACAATGCAACAAGGAAATGCAAGGCCTGGCTGATCCAACGAAACAACGTCATGAATGTTCCTTCTCAGGAACAAGCTGTATTGAAGATAATGAGAGGAACATCTCTGAACACCAGGATCTTCAGGTTGGTAAACTTTTTTATTTCATACTTCTTTCTTAAGGACTGCCTGTCTTCCTTCTGGACTCTTCTTGAATTTTCATGTTTGAGAAAAATATATAATTGTTACTCTATGGTACTATCATTTTTAATGCTGCATGCAGCTGTGATAAAAATAAGTATCTGAAATAAGCAGATCTTCCTTTTACAATTTCACCTTTAAAATAGTACTGTCAGTGAATGCAATGAGTAATACTAAATTAAATAACTGCACTGACTTATTTTGTTTAGGAGAATCCATTCTGAACATACAGGATTTTGAAAACTATCCACCTTCAAGATCACCATCATTTTCTATAGTTTCAGAGTTATCTGCCAATGATAGGGTTTCAGTCACATCATCTATGTCACATATCCACAGTATATTACCTGTAGCAAAAAGAAAAAAAAAGAATTTCCATCATCCAGGAACAACCATAGATAAGTTTGTGATAAGAACCAGCAGATTACAAAAAGAGGTAATTGATGAAAAAAATGCCCAGTTTGTTTATGCAACAAACTTTCCTTTCTGTATGATTGAGAACCCACACTTCATTACCATGGTTCAGTCATTAAAACCAGGCTACACTCCACCCAGCAAAGCAGAAGTCACAGGCAAATTGCTGGATAAAGTACATGATAAAGAAATTGAGCAGTGTGCAAAAAGTCTAGATGGTAAGATGGTTAACCTGAGTCTTGATGGGTGGAGCAATGTCCGTGCTTGTATGACAACACAAGGGAATGTCTTTCTTATAGTAATAATTGATACATCAAGAAATGCACAGGCAGCAGAATACTTAAACAAAGTAGCAGTAAAAGCTATTACAAACTGTGAAAAAAATTCAAATGTCTAGTATGTAGCTTGGTCATAGACAATGCTGCAAACGTATCCAAGGTGAGAAAAAATTTAAGAGTCCCAAGCTAATAGCATACGGTGCAGTGCTAAGTTGATGCACCTCCTAGCCAAAGACTTCAGTGTTCCAGAAATTAAGGCCAATATTGTTGAAATTGCAAAATTCTTCTGTAATCACCACTTTACAACAGCTTCCCTGAAAAAAGTGGGAGGAACCAAGCTAACTCTCCCACAAGACATGCAATGGAACTCAGTATTGCAAGAAATGGCCTAATCTGATCACAGTTGGTGAACAAAACTGTGAAAAAAATAGATGACACTGTCACATCCAAAATTCTCAACACTGGGCTTAAAAGAAATGTTGAACACATGCT
The DNA here is from genome assembly GCA_019425775.1 of Rafetus swinhoei. Lineage (NCBI taxonomy): Eukaryota > Metazoa > Chordata > Testudines > Trionychidae > Rafetus > Rafetus swinhoei. The sequence continues at coordinate 30,496,733 of CM033439.1, read as the reverse complement.
GAGTACCCTGAAGCCTATTTCTGTGGCCTTGAACAAAATGCAGGGAAATAGCTGTTTTATTGCTGATGCTGTTGCAATTTGTAAGGAACTGAGTGAGATCATGAAAAGAGAAATATGCAATGACAAAGCTAAACTATAAGCATTAAAAAATGAATGGGACAATTACTATCTCCCACTCATTTTCTTGCAAATATTCTCAATATTCGGTACCAGGGTCAAGCCTTAACTGCTGAAGAAGACAAATTGACTATGACATGGGCATTCAGCAATCATCTCTCCATAATGCCAACTATAATAAATTTCAGAGCTAAGGGTAAACTATTCAAGAAATATATGTTTGCTGATGATGTTTTAAAGCAAGTCATACAGAGTGAACTGGTGGAGGTCACTTAAGCAGTTGGATTCAGAGACTCCTGAACTGATAATCTCGCTTTTAACAGGAGTAGCTTCTTCCGCTGGAGTAGAAAGAATATTTTCTTCCTTTCGACTAATTCATTCCAAATTGAGAAATCGTTTGGGACCTGAAAACCAGGAAACCTTGTTTTTCTTTTCTGAATTATGAACAAACAGGAAAATGAAGGTGAAAACAACTGAGTTAGTGGCAGAAGCCAATATTTTAAGTTTCTCATGTTGACCTAGCTCTGACAGTCAATTTAATGTTGTTGTTTTTTTAAATATGTCATTTAACTATTTTAGTTAAACTATTTTAACAACAAACCTGATTTTTAAAATATGTGAATGTTTAATTAAATTTAAAAATTCATATGCTTGTTTTGTCAAAATATATTTTTGCTGTTGAAGAAAAAAATCCAGAGTACATAACATTGTTGTTTTAGTTTAAAAAAAACACATTTTAAGTGCTTGTCTGATGATGTTCTCCTCCATGGCAAGATAATCCTCCAAATGAGAGATAGTTCACCTCCCAATAACTACATAAATATTTCCTTCAATTACCTTTGGTAAATGAAATAACCAAATAATCATTATTTTTGTGATATAGCTGTAAAACTAATCTGAAAATTTTTCAAAATAAACCGCTGTTTAAAAAACATATAGTGTATACCTTCTAAAAATGAAACCTGCATCTATCTCTGAAGAATAATAATATTAAGGTTATAACAACTTTTATGTAGGAAACCATGATTAAATTGAGTCTTCCTGACTAGTGATTTAAATCAATTTGATTTAAATCAAATCCATACTGCAAATAAACAGAAATTCACACTTGTGCAGATAGCCAAGGCATAAATATAATAGCAAAATATATGGACCATTCAAAAGCCACTTGAGCCCACCTTCTGCTAGTTTTTTGTTCAGGGTGACCTTCAGCAGATTACATGCACCACAATTTTATACCAGAAATGAATTTACAGGAAAAACCATGAATGAATTCCAGTCACAAAAATAGGGGCACCATTTACTATGAGTGAAAACGCTTTTCCTATTGATTGATTGATTGTTAGTATTAGGGGATGAATTCTAAGGGTGGTTATAAAAGGACACTGCTCTCAATTGGTCTCAGATTAGAATAGGGCTATGTCAGCAGCATGTCATCTACAAAGAATCCTAAACAGAGTACTGAATTGTAAGTATTAGGCTTCAGTAATTTAATGTAGCATACTGTGCAAGCTGTAATACAAAAAAAACCCCTAAACTTCTTTATCTAATGGCTGAAATTTGCAGGGAACAGAGCCCTATTGTTTGTCATGCTACTACATTTTAATTATTCACTTTTCTGCCAAATACTGGCACTACCTGCTATGAGACCTGTGATGAGAGAAAATGAATGCAGTTATATTCTTCTATAGTTAATACAAGTTTAAGGAGCAGAAGCAAAAACATGCATTGAAGAGACACTGATATAAAAAAAAACCCTGTGAAACTGAAAATGGTTAGGGTTGTACTAGAAAATATTTGCTAATCTTGATACTGTAAGCTTAAACTTCAGAATGTTTTTGTGGGCAATCACAAGCACATTAACAAATAGCATTACTTTTCAGCAAATAATCCCCATTACTAGGGCATTAGCTACAAGAAATTTTATCATATATCTTCAGTATTACAAGTTATCTAGAAAGCTTGATTTGCTTAAAAAAAACCCACCAGAACAATGTAGCATCAATGAACACACAAAACTATCAGCATTCTGATAACAGGTGAACACTGCAATTAGCATTCTCTCAGTAGACCATGGGACAGAAAGTCACACTTAACACACAGAATATTGCATTGAGCAAGCTACTGTGTGCAGCGTCAGAACAATAATCTTTCAGACAAAACTGGCATCTATTTTTTTAATGCATTACCTACACACTAGCTTAAGCAAAGCATTCCTTACTGCTGCTGTTACTCAAGTATGTGCAGGAAACTACAGACCCCAAAAAGATTTTGGCAAAGACCACAGGAGAATGAATTAAGTTTTCTGTCCCAACTGCCTGAACTGTAGATGTATTCAACCATGTAAGAATGTGGCTGGCTTAATTAGAGTAACAGGGCCTAAATGGAAGCCAACCCAGCCACATAAGAACTTGGAAATTAATTACATCAATAGGCAAGTAACCAGGTGCAGGAGACAGGAAAAACTGGAGATGTTGATAGTTAGTGGCCAAAGAGAAGATGCTATTTCTTAACTACTGGGAAGAAGGTTAATTAACTCATATGTTATTTAAGATGGATTTTCTTTTAGTTTTATTATGTTATTTATTTACCACTAAGGTTGCTTAAATGAAGTAACCAGTGCTGGAGTGCCTGCAGCACAGCCTATCCTTGGTAATGGACTTCCATTCTCCTTTTCTGTGACCTGTTAAGCACAAGAATTCATTTAAGCACAAGAGCTATATTGAGTATCGTAGATATACAGTACATTTTACAATAATAAAAACATTTTATTCATAATAGAACAAAGCCAGTGGCCTGAAGAGTTTAGAGTCTAAACACCAACCTCACATTTATGTCTCCAGTCTCATTCAAGATTTATTGGTTTGTTTTCCCCTTTGATATGAAGATGGCCAGTCAAACACTGACTCACTATAAAAGAACAATTACTGGCCAAATCAACTACACCTATAAGTACAGGTATCATGTATTAAAGGTGTGCCTGAGAGAGAAAGAGACTAACTCTTTTCTCTTTCAAAACAAGCACTTAAAACAGTTCTGCAAAAACAAGTCTTCATGTACATTTATCTCCCTCAGACCACTGTATCAGTCCATCCACCATGGCTTAGAAGATCAAGGATCAATCTTTAAAAATCTGGCTTCCATGTGTGCAGGCACAAATATTCATGTAGATATTTTTCTACCACTAATGCTTGAAAGCACAATAAATGGAGGCAAATTTAAGATTTATTTGAAAACATGGACCTGCACTTTTCATCCAAATAAATGTCTGCATATAACAAGCAATTCAACTTTTAAACAATTCGAATTACAATAACATAATAGTGTTGTTCTTCAAAATATTGCCAAACTGTATTTTAGTATGTTTAAAGATAATGCTGTTTGCTTTGTTAGCTTTATTTTTATATGTACTATAATGACAATATTTTCATATATTTTCATTATTTTTTTCTTATTAAAACAAATATTTTAAAAATTGAGGGGCAATAACTTAAGTCATGAAAAAATAAAACTCTAAATATATACCCTAGTGTAAGAAAATTAAATTTAATGTTAAGAGCTAAAAAACTAAAAGAAAAGATACTAAGAGAAGTTAAAACTACCAGGATAATTTTATCGATCAGTTAATGTATTAAACTACATCCTAATATAATCTGATCAATAGTCTAGCTTGTGTTTAAAAATGTAAACACTACCAAAGTCCATTGGGATTATTCTCTACATGAATAAAATAGATTATTTTAGAAAGCTGTTAAATAATGATTCATTTTATTAAACGTTATTACTTTTAAAAGAATATTACTTAAAAAAACAAAAATTCTTATGCTTTTAAATTTAATTACATGTCTGTAGATTTATAATCTCAATGGATACACAATACACTAAACCTTTAGGCCAGTCTTAAGTGAATAGAGAATTATTTCCCTATCTCCAACTCTGAGATTTAATTATAAAGGTCTACATGCTGTAGTACATAAGAAAGTGGGTACAATCTTTAATTATATGGGAAAGTTCAACCTTTTAGAAAAATACCAACATTGTATTTTTTCTGAACATTGTATTGAGAACAACAGATACAGGAGAAATAAGGCCAGAATAATATATCTGAACTTGTGTAACTGAGTTATCTATTTTTTAAACTTTTTGTCACCCCAGTGCCACCCCCACTGATATTAATTAGGCTATGTCTACACAGCAGCGTTATTTCAGAGTAACTGGCGTTATTCCAAAATAGCATCGTCCGTATCTATACTACAAGCAGTTTTTTCGACAATGTGAAATAATGTCGAGCTGGAGGACTTCTTACTCCGACTCCTGTAACCTCATTTTAGGAAGAGTAAAGAAAGCTGGAGGAAGAGTGCTCTCTCTCAAACTTCCTGGTGTATAGACAGCACCAAAAGCCGAAATAAGCTCTTTTGACTTAAGCTACGCAATCGACGTAGCTCAAGTTTCGTCGTTTATTTTGCCTTTAACCCTGCTGTATTGACGTGCTCTCTGACAGACTTTCCATTTACTAGTTTAAAGGAAGTTGGATCAAATCCACCACAGCACATCTCCTATTCGCTAAAGAAGGGCTCAAATTAAGGATGAGTGAACTAGTTCCAATTTCTGAGAATCAGCCTGAACTTCAACTCAAATTGTGAAAACAAGCTATTATTTTAGGTTACAAAAATTTAGATATGTACTCTAGCTCCTTTCCCATCCAGGGTATTTTCTCTAGAGTTCATTTCTTAGTGTAACAAAAGGCCAGATTGGCTGCTTTCTTCAAATTCTTAGGTTTTCTGGAGCATCTCTGTTTCAGAGGCTCTCCACAGGAGGTTTACAAATCATTATTCAGCTGGCCAGAGGCTGAATGAGATTAATAACTGAACCCCTTCACTGAATATTACCAAGCCACCTACTAGTGTTTGAAAATGAATGATTGGGGGCAAGGGAAGAAAAACACCAAGATTGAAGGACAGTAAGTGGAGATTAATGGAGCGAGGATAAGAAAAAGAGACAGACTTCTAACAGCATCCTCAAATGTACATGGAATACTTGCCAAGCATAACAGCCCAAATATGCACAAACAGCTGTGACCAGGCTCCACTCCACCCTGATGAGGTGTACTCAAATTCACTTATTTGATCCCAAGCGCAAAAGCACTAAATGCTAGCATGGAAAAATAACTTGGACTGCTGAAAAATAATTAAAATACATTCAATAAATTAAATCATAAAAATACTACAAGTTGAACCTCTCTAATCCAGCACTCTCTGGTCCGGCAACATTTGTGGTCCAACATGATTTTAATTAGCTGGATGTCCACTTATTGTGGGTGTGGTCAAGTTTCCCACAGTCCTGTAAAGTTTGTTAACAGCCACCAGTCCTCGCTCTCCGTGTTCTGTGCAGCTATTTAGCTCTCAATTCCTCCTAAATGTCTTCTAAGAGCCCAGCAAGCAGTGGAAGTGCTGGTAATGCTACTAAGCATAAGCATGTTTTTTATGTTCTATCCATTTATTTCCTTGAGCCAATACCGTAAAATTATATAACACTAACACTTTGTTATGAAGAGAGTGGATAAGCCTTGGCTAGGCCTAAGCATATATAGGATCTATCAGTACAGTCATACATTTTTAAGCATAATTTCAAGTGCTGTTCCATTTATTTGCTGCAGTAAAATAAAAAATAAAGAGACCCACTCAGTTGTAATATTGACCTCCTGTGGTTCAGCAAATTCTCTGGTTCGGCACCGGCTAAGTCCCAAGTGTGCTGGACTAGACAGGTTCATCCTATACAGACAAACTTCTTTAAACCCGTAAGTACAGCAGTATGCAAGCACACGTGTAAGTGTGTTTACCATTACAATCATTTATTTCAGAGGTGGATACAATTAAGTTCAGGGTAAATGCTCTAATCATACTGCATGTTCTTTAACCAGTGGTCCTATCTGTCTCTAATTAAAGGGCTATCAGATATATTATGATTTTTTCAGTTTTTGCTAAGGAAAAAGTTGGAAGTAAATCTGAGAACATTTGACCCAGTTGATATCAAAATCACTCAGACACGAGTACCTGTTTGTTTATAGGAATTCAGTTAAAAAAAAAAAAGTACAAACTGTGCCTGCCTTCCAAAGAACTGCTAGGTCATTAATCCATTTTCCATGCTCCTCCAGCCCAGTACTCTCTCATCAGGCTCTTCCCACAAACAATTGTTCTACCCTGAATAGTGTTTTCTATACTAGAGAACACCTGCTTTCAGGATAGTTGTCTAGCAGTAGACTCAACCCCTTCACGAAGGACTTTAAAGCTCTGAATTAGACAATAGTTCTGACATCTTTAATACACTGGATTAAAACAATCATGCATAGCGGTTTCTGACTCTGCTACTGCTGTCATGTTAAGAGAGTGCATTCTTTAGCCCAAACAGTCCAGGCTTATGCTTTTACATACTAAAATCCTCACTCCTCACAAAGTATCCAAACAAAGGGCAGAATTTGCTACATTGGGCCACACTATAATCACCAAGAAACCTCATTTAAACATCCCCCTAAGTCTTGCCAGCCTTAGTCAGCTGGCAGAGGCCAGTTGCAGGTGTCTAACTGCAGTGCAGAATACATATTTTGTTTCCAGAGTCAGGAACAGAAACTAAGAAGCCTTATATGGAACATTTCACAGCTGTCTCATAAATAACCCACCAGCAAATGTTGCATCTCCCTGTCAGGGCAAGTTCATATATGGGATTACACAATGCTAATGACCCATGTAGGGGTCAAAAATATACAAGTATTGAAGTTACTTGCCTGCAACATGGAGACCCAAATTCAAAGCCCATCTCCACATCAGGCAGGAGGAAGAACCAAACCCATGTCTCCTACATCCAATAAATCCCCTGAACACTGAGCTAAACAGTTATGAGAAATGCTCTTTCTTCCACAACACCATCTGAGTCCCAAAAACCTTTTTATGGGCAAAAACTATTCAGCAAATTCCTGAATGGCTTCAGGTTAATCAGAACTGCATTTTTTTTTGGGGGGGGGGGCGGGAGGATGCTAATATCCAAAAAATTTTGCCCAGCTTTACACCTAGTCTTTCACTTTTAGGTCATGAGTCTAAATTCTTCCTAGCTCACTGGGGATGAAAAATTAGTTCCATCTAACTTTTGTGTGGTGTCCCCTTATGACAGAAGTTTGGCCAGTTCTAGTTCCACCTGCCACGTCACATTCACCCTCATGCTTTGCTTTTGACTAGCTATAAGCTCTTTTAAGACTGGGATTTTTCCTACTGTTGACTTGTGGGAAGGATGCAAAAGGATGCATGAGCTAATGGGAAGGGAGAACATGACTTCCCCACATGACTCCTCCCTGCCCCACCCCAGTCTGGGGCCCCACACTCTCTCTGTCCCCTCCCACATCCCCCATTAAACTGGAGGGAGAAGGCTCTGTCTGTTTGGCTGCTCTTCTTAGCAGCTAGCTTCTGGAACCACTCCGCAATGCTGCCTGGTGCAACACAGCAGCTGCCTGCACTGGGGGGGAGCTCTGGGAGGAGAGGCTCTGGGTCCTCTTGCAGCAAGGTTCAAAATCACCTTACTCGCTATAAATTTGATACAGACATTAAATAGGGAGGGGGAATTCAAAAATCAGAAAAGAGACCAAAAATATAAGGGTTGATTTCATGAGTGGGAGGGTTACATTATTTTTGGAGCCAGTCTCATGATTTATTTGCTGTCCAACTCCTGATTTTTGAAATGCTGTAGTAGGCAATAGGGCATTACTCTTCTGTTGAAAGGGAAGTGGGAATTAAAGAAAGGAAATAAATGAAATGAGTATGGCTCTTTGATACCAGTAGAATCAGAGAGAGGAGTTCAGACCATAATGGGCAACCCAGAAGAAGGTGCAAAGGTGAGAACGGAAAAGGATAAAGGCATGCAGGGACAGAAAGAGGAGAAAATAAGAACAGAGACCTGCAGGAGCTTTAACTTGATGTAGAAGGAAAGAAGATACTAATGACAATGCAAAGAGGTCAGTGCAACAAAATCAGATTAACAGAAAAGAAAGGCTATTTTAAGTCGCAGCATTTTTTTTGCTTCTGGGAGGGAATGAGGTGAGAGGAGGCTAGACCTAGAAAAGAGGTAGCTGAAATTACAACTGAGTCAAAATGTCCCTATCCCTCACTTTCCCCCCTTCCTTACATTCTTCCAAAAGGGTGTTTGCAAACTGATTTGCTATTTCACCTGATAGAAACTGGTGATTGTTTAAAAAACAGAATACACGCTGAGCATTCTAAGGGCCTAGCAGCATTTGCATTCGTCTAATCAGCTTTTGTGTAGGGCAAAATTCCTGTATCTTCATATATATTTTTACTTCTCCAAATTATCACATTAAATATACCCTATATGTCCATTTTTAAGAAGCCTCAAAATCATCTAGAAAGTGTTCTCAGATTCCAAACTACATCCTTCTCTAAGTACAGTGCTATTTTAAAAAATCATAAATGTCAGTCATAAGAACGCTGTCACAGAATCATGCTATGCTAAACTGGAAGTAGCCATCTTGGAGCCACTCTCAGGATAATCTAAGGTTTTACTTTCTTTGGCCAATTCTATATTATTTTTAATACAATATGAAATTTTATCAATTAGCAAGAATGCTACCTCAGAAAGAAAGGCTCACTGGTAAGCAGCTGGGCAAACACAGATTCTTGGGATCCACAAAATTATTCTTCCATTTGACAGCCTCATACCTTTTTCAAAGGACGTGAATAATTTTTTTTTTTTACTGAGCTCTGTAATTCTTTCTTGTTTTTACATTAGATGCGCTACAACTTATTTTTAAAATCTAAATTTACAAAAAAGGATAGGATTTTGCATACATGTGACAAAAGATTTAAATAACTTCTAAAGCTCTACTAAAAGAAATTTAATATTAAACTTTACATGTGTGTAGTCATTTCAGTGTAATCAAGATTAACATTTGGAATACACATACGGTAAGACAGAATTTAGACTTTCTTTTTAATTCTTACTTGGAAAAATTGGTCCTCAGACTAATTTCTAAAGCACAGATTCATAGAACAAAAATATCACTATCACTACTGAATTAGATTGGAAACTCTGGACATGTGTGCGCCATCATTTTCTCTCTCTTCTTAACCCTTCCAGCACAATAATGCAATCAATTTGACTCTACTAATAGACTTTTCAGGACAATTTGCTCTTACTAATCAATCATTTTTTCCTCTATTTATCCTTTGTATTAAACCCTTTGTAGCAAAATATTAAGAGGTAAACAACAGAAACACTTGTTTCTGGACTAGAATATGATGTTTACAGATGTTTGGAAAGGCTAGATTATATACATTATCTTAGTGACTGTTATTCTAAAGATGAAATCATTTAAAATATCTTTCTACTGTAATAAGATTCACTTTGAAACAAACAAATCATAGTAATAACTGATCAGGTGCTGCAAGCCTTAGTCACTTTCTAATGTGGGTTTTTCTGTGGTGTTTGTCAGCTGAGTTAACAGCCTGGAATGGACATTTGCCGGCTTTACAGCTCCTTACAAGAACTCAGCCAGGGAGAAATAAGAGGGATTGACAAGCCAAGATTTACCCGCAATCAGAGTGATGAGGAAAAGAGAACTAAAGTGGTCAAAGGGTTAGTTGAGATACCCAAAGTATTGTGGGTTGGATTAAATAAAGTGAATTTTCCTTCTTTCGGTTTGTTCTGCAGTTGAATAACACAGAATGATCCTAACTGGCAGTATGGTAAGTAAAGTGAGTTTACTGTGCACTGAGTGGTCTCTTTAGAAACTGTTAGCTAGAAGAGAACATTGTTACCTAATATCTCCAGAAATTGGGGTCAAGCGTTCTGATCCTATTAGTGATTGCAGATAAGGGAATCCCAGCCACCAGCTGATGGGTTTGTGTTTCAAAACATCATTTGCTAGGAACTCACATGCTGTATATACAATACATTCCTTCTGAAATGCTTTAAACCCTTGTACTACTACTACAAATAGTAATATTAAGCTATTAACAATACCAGAAGGAAATCACGCACCTGGTAGGATTTTCATAGAGCTGTAGTTTATTTTTTGTTGCCTTCCTCTATTTTTGGTTAACTAGTCAGGAGCTTGCCACCACATAGCAAAAACCACCACCACTTCTGTTGGGATTCTTAGCCCAGGGGTCACAAAGCAAGCATGACAAAACTTAAAAAACAATGAATGGTCCTGCAGCACCTCAGAGACTAACAAAAAATGTAGATGGAATCATGAGCTTTCATGGGCACAACCCACTCATGATTCCATCTACATTTTTTGTTAGTCTTTAAGGTGCAGCAGCACAATTCATTGTTTTTTAAGTTTTTTCCGCTACAGACTAACAAAGCTACCCCTTTGAGACTTTTGAACAAGCATGGACAGTGACTCTTCCCTCACTGTTGTACCTCAACCTTCTCTGGAAGGAATGCCACCATGAAGAGGGTGAGGTGCCGAAGCATGAAGAGTAAAGTACAGCAACCATTTGGGGGGATAAGGAGAACTGTCAAATTATTCATTTTACTTTTAAAAATTAGAAAAATCTATTATACATATTTAGTCTGACTTAATGAGAACATGGTGATTGACTAGAGATATATCTAAAAAGTAAGGAATTTCTTACCAAGTAATTTCAAGTCTGATTATATGTATGTATTCTCTGTAGATAGACTGCCAGCCTCCCTATATTGTATTGTGGATGCAACCAAAGGAGGTTATAAGGGGGGGCGTGTTATCACTCCCAACAGTTCTAATCAATTGCAAAAGAGAACAAGAATAAGAAATAAAATATCCTTTTCTATCTCTGCTCTTGCCTGCTCCCCTTTCTATCTCCAGAGCAACCACCTGATCCTACTATAAGAATCTGAATCTAGAGAGAGAACTAAGAATATGTGAAAGCATGAATAAAGCACAGGGCGAATGTCTGAATATAAGTGTGATAGCATGGGGGGACCCACTGAGGTGCATATGTGAGCGAATACCAACAGCAGAGTAAGAAAAGATTTGGATCCAAGTTCCCACTAAGCAACTTCCCATTAAGCCCTATGCAGGGGCTCAGCCTCTCCCCAACCCTGAAGCTGCTGCAGCTGGTGGGTGGGTGGGGGCACATCTAACCACAGGCCTCAGCTCACAGCTGCTACAGCCAGGACCATGGCTGGGGCAACTCTGTGCTGTGGCCAGTGGGGAAGTCGTTAGCAGCAGGTCCAGCTCCTAAGGAGAGAGAGATCACAGGGCTCCATGCACGATGGAGCCTCATGCCCCACCCCCAGGATATCTGTTGGCTGCTTCCAGGATGCAGTGTGCCCTAGAAGAGGCAGGCACCAGGTAGCCTGCCTTAGAGCCACAGCTTGGGAACTGCTCTGAGCCCCGCCCCTCATCACTGGCCTCACTCAGAAGCTCATACTGACAGCCACCTTAACACCCAGCCCTGAGCCCCTCCCCAACCTGGAGCCTCCTTCTGCACCCCGAATACCTCAACCCCAGCCCCATCCTAGAGCCCACACCCTCAACTGGAACCTCACATTTCTGCATCCCTGCCCCTCTGATCCAGCTCTGAGCCCCTCAAGTCCAGCTCCATCCCACAGCCTGCACTCCCCAGTTGGGGCCCCTCACACTCCTACACCCCCAACACTCTGCCCTAAGCCTCAGCCCTCTCCAACATTCAGGCCCCACTCCCGCCACATGAATTTTGTTATGGGGACTAACATGAAGGTGTTGTGTCATACATCATCTCCATGTTGCACATCACCTCCACATTGCCCCTAACAAAATTCATTCTATTCAGGGGTAGAAAAAAATTAGATGGAACACTGACTAGGATAGTCTTCATATTTCTAAATTTAATTTTTAATAAACAATAATTGACTCCTACATCTATCTGTTGCTTTATTTTAGGAATGTGGAAGCCTCTACATAGAACTTTTTTTTTTTTTTTTTTTTTTAAAAAAAGTGGCTTTTCCCAAGCCATAGATTGCTGTCATCAATGGTATCATTATCTCAAGGTGGATGTTGAGGGCATCTATTGAGTCTCCTAATAATGAGGAAAATGATAATGTGAACAGATGTGCATATTTCTTTTTGACAAAGAGAACATTCCAAGACTAATCATGTTGATTCTTGATAGAGCCAACTCGCTGTTTTGAACTGAATATATTTTCTTGCTATAATAACATTTTCAAAGTGTTTCTTCACACAAAAAATCCCCTTAAGTTAGCAATATAAAGAGAGTGTGTCTGTGTGCTAGCAAGTCTATTCAAGAAATCCTCCTTCCTCTTCTCATAATGTAAAGCAAGGTCAGGTTTTGGTTGTGTCAGGACAACCAGGACCCCCAGAAAAAAGGACAGTTTTCCATAACATGCAAAGGAAGGGGCTGCTGTTTGGTGGGATCTGATAGGAGAGTGGCCAGAGGGGGCAGCAAGCCCATAGGGGAGAGCTATCCTGCAGTGTCTACTGGGGCAGCCATACCACCAAGGGAGTGGCCAGCAAGGCTGGGGCTCAGCCATCTTGCCTGCCAACAGACCGGGTAAGTGAGGCCCCCAGCCCAGGAGACAGCCCCTGTCAGAGCCCCTCCACCCCCGCTCTGTTTGGAGCCAGGAAGAAGGAAAGAGCTCCTCTCCCGCACACCCAGGGCCAAGGTTTGGGGGGGGAAGGGGGTGGAAGAGAGAGAGAGGCCTGGCCTCTGGTGACATGCCAGCAGGCAGGGTTCATAGTCCCTGATGTCCTGGGCCTCCCTCACCCTTGCCTTGAGCCCCTCCTCACCTCCTGCCCCAACTCCTGCACTCCCTACCTAATGCCCTGAGCCCCTCCTCACCCCTTAACCCTCACTCTCACCCCCTCCTATGCCCAGCCTCCTGCCTTGAGCTCTGTATAGCCCCAAGGCCCTGCCTTGACTCCTGCACCCCCCACACCACCAGCCCCCGACCCTGGCTATGTTGGGTAAGTCTTCTAGTATGAAATATTTTAAACAACATTGCTGGTTTCTTCAGGATTTTGTGTGTGTCTGTCTCTTGGTCTTTCAGAAGGGTAATGATAGAGCTCAAGAGTGTCACATCACAGCTTGAAAATGAGAGCTGGTATATTTGAAATTCACAACACACTTACATGAACCAACAAATAGAAAAAAGGGTGGGAAAAAAAGCTTGAATATACTTCAAGAAGGAACAGTAAGACAAATGCCAGTTAAAGAGGAAAACCAACAGTGTAATTAAAAAGCAACATTGTTCCTTTGCTTAAGAAAAGCAAGGCTATCCAAAGAATAACTAAAACGATGAGAATAATAGTCATAAAAATTAATCTGGAAATAGAAAAGGGACAGCAAGAGCACTATCAGCAGAAGCTAGTGAAACAAAAATAGAAAGAGATTGTAGAAAGATAGTAGTCATTGAGCTACTCATATGAATCTGAAAATTTAACAGAATAGCTAGGAAAACAGGGATCCATATCTCTAAACTCCACAAATCATCTATTTCCAGCAGCACATGAAAATTACAGACTGCAGTAAGAGAATATAAACATTTTTTCTTTTTATATGTTTATGAAGCTGACATCTTGCGTATGTTTCAACAAATATGTATGAATATAATAGATAAAAAAGTACAATGTTCACAAACATAAGATATTTAACCAATGTTGTGTTAACATCACCATTATGGCAATAAATAGCGTAGAGCTAAAGATTAACAAGCTGCTAAAAAATAAAGATGGGGTAGCACATAAAAGTGAAGTAAAAGGTAGAATAATGTCCATAAATGAAAGTAAAATGTCAGTTTCTAACTGAAATAGTATGCGTTGGTCCTGAACGTGCACAATGCACAAGATAAACACCTATTGATACTGATGCTATCACTAGCCGTTTTGCCAGAGCATGTACAAGTTCAAGCACTTGATGTTCTGAATTTTTTTTTCAGTGATGAAATTTCAAAGAGTAACACAGCCATGTTTTGAAAGATTTTGGGGTATTAACTAAGAAAGTTAAGGAGCACAAAATGAAAAACGAAAAAACAAAGGTTAAAAGGATAGATTGAAAAGAAAGTTAGAAAAATGCCTTTTTGAATTATAATATGTAGGCTAATGTGTCACACTTTTAGCAAGCCTTTCATCCAAAAGCACTTCACAAACATTAACCAGTTAAGCTTCATAGTGTCCCTGTGAGGCAAGGAAGTATTATTATTACCATTTAACAGATGGTGAAATGAGGTATAGAGAGATTAAGTGACTTGCCCACAGTTATGTAGGGATTCTATGGTGGAACAGCCAGAAATAACACCATGAACACAAACAGATGAACACAACATTTTAACAGATAATATGCCTGAAACTCCCATTTCCTTATTTGTAACAACTGAGCTATTTAGAACATATGGGGATATTGTTTAGTTACTCACATAGTTTCATGATTCTATCATTATTCAAAATCTTAGCTTTGAAGAATTAAAGTTTTTAACATTGTGAGAGGTTAAGACTGACTCTCCACAAACAGCATTTAGAAAATGAAGACAGATAGCAGTTAAACCAAAAGAGTTGATTTCCCATGGAATATGATTTCCAAAGCAGCTAATACCACTGTATTAATATTGAGTTAAAAACTGTTTCCTATTAAGAATAATTTTTATTTGATAAAAGCAGAAGTTGGAAACAATCAAATAACTGATTTTTTGACTTGGTGGGAAGTCAAAAAAATCAATTTCATTCATAATGACAATAAATGGTCATTGAGGCAGGCAAAGAGAGCAAGGCTTTCTCTAGGACAGTGGTTCTCAATCCAAGGGCTACTTATGGTCCAATCAACATACAGCTTAACCCATGTGACATCCTCAAGGCTATACAGATACATAAGAACACAAGAATGGCCATACTGGGCCAGATTGAAGGTCCATCTAGCCCAATATACTGTCTTCCGACAGTGACCAATGCCAGGTGCTTCAGAGGGAATGAATAGAATGTAATCATCAACTGATCCATTTCCTGTCACCCATTCCCAGCTTCTGGAAAAACAAAGGTTAAGGACACAATCTCTGCCCATCTTGATTAGAAAGGAGAACTGTGGAGAAGGATGTGGCACTCAAGCTAAATATGGGCAACAGTGTAACACTTGTTTCAAAAAAGCAAACATCATTCTGGGATGTATCATTAGGAATGTTGTAAGCAAAACACAAGTAGTAATTCTTCTGCTCTGCTCCACACTGATTAGGCCTCAACTGGAGTATTACTGCGTGCCCTTCTGGACACCACATTTCAAGAAAGACATGGAAAATTGGAGAAAGCCCAGAGAAGAGCAACAAAAATTATCAAAGCGGGCTTGTATTCTCTCACATACACAGTCCTTTCATGAAAACAGCTGAACCATTTTTGCTTTGATTTTCAGTCCATCAAGTGAAATTATCAAGGGGACAGTAGAAACAGAAAGCAAGAGATTATTATGGTAACATCTAAGCAACCTTAAATACATTTGTAAGTTGCACTTTCGTCATAATTTTTGTTACATAACTTCACTCAAAAACAAAATGTAAATCTTTAGACTCTACAAGTCCACTCAGTCCTACTTCTCCAACCAATCACTAAAACAAGCAAGTTTGTTTACATTTATGGGAGGTAAAGCTGCCTGTTTTTTTACAATGTCACTTGAAATTGAGAACAGGTGTTTGCAAGATACTGTTGTAGCCCAATTGAAAAGGTAATTATCTCTCACATAGGCTAAACATTCACATGCCTTTTCATGCTTTGACTTACAAACATTTGCACTGTAAAAATGATGCAATAAAAATAATATAAATTGAGCAATCTATGCTTGGTATTCTAAATTGTAATTGAAATCAATACATTTGAAAATGTAGAAAAACGTCCAAAACTATAATAAATTTAAATCTGCATTCCATTATTGTTTAAAAGTGTGATGAAAACTGATTAATCATGATTGATTTTTTTAAATTTTGCTATTAATTACATTTATTTTAATCTTTTGACATTTAGTAGTAGGGTTGCCAACTTTTTAATATTTAAAAATTGAACAATCCTGAAAGGAGTGCCAGAACCTGTCCTGTACCAACACTTCCCCCGAGGCCCTGCCTCTGCCCCTTCTCGCCAAAGTCCTTGTGCTGGTTGCTTGCTGCTTTTCCCACTACCTTGAGTAAGGATGATGACTCAGTTCCTTCCCACCCCCCCTACCTGAAGTAACTAATGTACAGTCAATAGATCTCATCTTATACTGTCAATGTAAGGGATGGAAGATAAACAGTTAATAATGTAACTCTATAACTGTTAAAATCTTAATTACATGCCACAGGCTCTGCGGTATAAAGTTTATGCTGCAGAGCAGCCAGCTCCCTGGGAGTGGGGCCGGCAGCTGGGAGCCGGTGTACACCAGGAGCCACCTTATGCTGGCCCCACTTCCGGGCAGCTGGTTGACATCCCACACTTCAGGCTCTGATAGAGAGCTAGCTGCACCGGATGGCAGCTGGCTCCCTGGGAGCAGGGCCAGCAGCCGGTGAGTATCAGGAACCAGCTTCCCCACACCCGGCTCCCAGCTGCCAGCCCCACTCCCAGGGAACTAGCTGCCAACCCCATACTATGGGCTCTAATACAGAGTCAACAGTACGGGGCAGCAGCTGACCACCCTAGTTAGTAGCTTGGGAACTTTCATATAAAACCTGGTGTTTGCCTAAAGTTATACCATATCTCCACAGAACAGCAAGTAACTCATTCTAGGAGGATTCACAACTCCTAATAGGTAATAGGGTTTAATTATATTTTCTTGTCTTTATAGGGGAAGCAGCCACTATATCGAAGTTGCCTCACACTTTCCATTATAACTACTTCTACTATTTACAGCAGGCTTTTGAAATTCCTGAGGGAGTAACCAGTAAGTCTATAGACCTACCTTTTGCTTGTCCCATAAAATTCTTTTCAAGCTTGGCTGAGATATGAACTGGTAGAAAAATTGCCCTTTCCCTTTTGCTTTTTCCTTTATGAGCATCCCAAAATACCCAGCGCACAGAACAGGGTACAGAGATAACTACAAATCAGATATTTTCTAACTTGTGAATTCAAAGAATGCTCTTTTAAGATAGTGTGCTGTACGTACAAAAAACTATTTCCATATTTGCAAAAAATTAACATATTTGAACTGTATTTAATTGAGTTCTCTTTAATATGTGTTTATAATATCTTTATTTAAGGAAAACTAAATTGAGGTTTTATATATTGACTGAAATTTGAATGATCAAGTACATTGACCCGTGATACTCCTTATTTTCCATTTTAAAAAATCATGGAAGAAGATATGCAAAACATTTGGAAAATTGCTATTATAAATTCATTAGCATATTTCATCACTAGATCAAATGTTACTCTTCAGGTAGTATAGATTTTTCAAAAGCGCAGACCAAAATCAAAACCCCTTCCACACATTAGTTGCCCAAGGATCTAGGTATTAAGCAGAAATATGCCATCAGGGGCTCACTGCTCCATCTTTTCATAAACAAGTAAGTATACCACGAGAATTAAGATAATTGCCTGCATACATTCCCATTTATCTTTAGTGGACTAAACACTAACTGCCTGTCCTGTACTAGGAAAGCTGCCCTTCTTCCTGGTTTACTGTTACATGAAGTTGGGTCAACAGAAATCTGACCCTCTGAGCTCATCTATACAGCAAGTTAGTGCACAGCAAACCAAGGTCTGAATCTTCAGAAGTGTGCTAGCTTGGCTTTCCCTGACTAACCATATGGACCCTGTTACCATGCACTACAAGCACTAGAGAACTTCTAGCACAAGAAAGGTAGCAGGGTCCACACAGCCAGTGAATGCATGGCAAACTAGTACACTGTAGATTCATAGACTGACTTGCTGTGCACTAACTCACCATGTGCACAAGACCACTAACCCTTAAACCTACTGAGATTACTCCTCTTCCTCCCTCTCAGAATATTATTAGAGGATAGTAGGGGCACTTAGTTTTAAGTGGGGAGGAAACTGGACATCTCATAATACTTGGCAACAGATACAGAGCTAATCTGACTTCCAAATCTCTAACAAACCTGTAAATTGAAATGTTTGCCCTGAAGAGCAAGATAAATGAGGACCCTGGAGACTGACAAAACAACAATCCTAAACATTTTTCTGAACTGTTGCTCCACTGTTAATATAGCATGTAGATATTTCTCTTGTTAACAGTGAAGAAACCGTCTAGATTATTTTTAAGATGACATTTGAAGTGTAGTGCTTTTCCTTTATTTCTCTTCAGCAATACATCCTCTAAAAATCAGGAGTTCCCTTTAAAACTAGCACTATTATTACTAGAATCTGCAGTGAGTTCATGTTCTAAATATTTATTACCTCACGTGCATATTTTCTAGAAGGCATCTTAAAATGATATGTTTTGAGCTGGGTGAAATCTTGTTATGGGTTAAGTGAAAACTACAATTGTCAATTAATCACAGGGAATTAACATGCTAATTTTTTTAAACACATATGTCTGGGTGGGAAGGGAGGCATCAGCTTGCAGAGGAATCCAACAGAATCTGTTCAGGTACAGTAACCCAGTCTACCTCCAGAGGGCAGAGACGTGGACAGGAGAGAAAGTGGCTCATATTCTGGCTTCAGCAGAGTTGGGATCTTCATGCCGCTCACAGGTGAAAGCAGGTTGGTACGGGCTGGTACTGCATACTGGCAAGAAGCGGTCACCAGTACTGGCCCATACGTGGCTAAAATTAAAGCACTGCTATGGCAGTCTGGTCCCCAGCAGGGATGTCAATGAGTAGTTGACTAAATGATTAACTGATAAGTCTAGGCTTATCTGTTATTCTAGTCAACTACTCATATTTTGTCCCCCCCTTGCTGCCTCTGTATCAGAGGCAGCAAGTGGGGGAAGCAGAAGCCGATGCTGGGGGGAGCTAGCTCGCTGAAAAGCTGGTTTCCCACAGCACCGACTCTGTGGTGCCACCAGCGCATGCCTGCCTCTAGCAGAGGCAGCAGTGCGGGGGGAGGGGAGGAGGAGGAGCTGCCATGAAGCAGCCTCTGCCCGTGGTGGGCCCAAATTCCAGAGGTGAAATCCGCCTTCCTTTGCAAACAAAGGCTCACTCAACTGAAGGAAGCTCACCTAGATCAGTAAAAGAAGGCAAGCCTGCAGAGCACAGTACCAGAAACCACCATGCTCCTGCATACGTTACTGCTTGTTTCCTCTCCTTCCAAACACTGAATACAGATTTCTGAGATGAAACCTTTTCAGACAAGAAGCAAGCTCAGAAACCCAACCCGAGAGCAATATCAAGAATTCAACTTTTTCCCGCACAAGTCATACTTTTCTTATCTCCAGGAATACTGACTTTCTGAAATTAAAAAAAAAAAATCTTATCCCTTCAATAAGCCAAGCCTCCTCTAAAGGAAACATATATAAAATGGTATATGTAATAAAGGCTAACCCAGCTGCAGCAGGAGAGAAAACAAGCCTCCTGAAGAATTCACTCTTCTACTGAATGCCAAAATCCTGAGGTAAAAATCTTTCCATATCCACAGCAAGGACTTTATGGATTTGAAGGCTCTAAAGTTTTACTGTGTTTTATTTTTGAGTGCAATTACGTACAAAGAAATAATTCTATATTTGTAAGTTCAACTTTCATGATAAAGAGATTGAATGACGGTACTTATGAGACAAACTGAAATACTATTTATTTTGTGTGTGACTATGGAAGAGCTAGAGAGAGAGCTGTTGGGTCGGTCTTTTGTGTGCTTTCACCCTATATCATACAGATTTCACGGAGGAGACCAGTGTTTCACCAGTTGAGGGTTCTGACCCAAAATGAAATTGTGGAGTGGTCACATGCTTGTTTTAAGGAGTTATGGCATTGCCACCCTTACTTCTGCACTGCTTTCAGTGCTGGGCAGCCAGAGAGTTATGGCTATTGGAGAGGCACTCACCTCTGAAGGCAGTGTCCTGCCAGCAGAGGAGCAGAAGTAAGAATAGCAATACCATACTATGCCACCTTGATTTTTTGTGCTGCTGCATTCTAAGGTAGAGTTAACTCACCAGCCATGCAATCCTTACTTCTGTGCAGCTGCTGGCAGTAGCTTTGGCTTCAGTAGCTGAGCCTCCGCTCAGCTCTGAAGGCAATGCCAGCACAAGAGGCAGCATAGAAGTAAGGGTAGCAGTGCCACAATCCCTCCTGCTTGAGGTCTCCTCATTGTGGAGCAAATTGTTCTTTTTTCCTCCTTTGGCTCCACTGTAGCCTGTTGAAGTTGACTAGCATCTTCCATGTGCATCCTGTCAATGAGATCCTCATGGTCCTAGATATTACACAGACAAGCCAACTCCTTCTTCCTGAGGTATTCCACTTATAGACACCTTTCATACTCGGTGATTCCCTCATCCTTTAAGAGCAAAAGGCAGGCCACATTCCCCAAAAGATCAGGCCATGTATAGAAGCTTTCATGGTCAAGATACCTGTCTGGCCAGGGTTTCCATACACGCAGAAAGAGGAAGAGCTAGTAGTGATGCTGGCATTTTTCCCCTCTCATATTAAATTCTTCCTTGTAGACTATCATAAGCTAAAGAAAAAGCAACCTCCCTGCTCTCCTCTGCTGCTAAAACCAGCTAGCTAACTTAAGCTAGCTAAAATTCCTATTCAGGTTCCCTTCCTTTAGTAAATGCTTTGCACTTTGCCATAAAGATAGTAAATTCAGACTCTGTTGAATCCACAGGGGAAACAAATTCTATATCACTGGTCTACAATTTTTTAGAAGTCGTCTGCTTCAGAGATAAAATGTGCTATTTATTATGTATTTTGATGTGCTGAATTCAAATATGACAATTAAAACAACCGATTGGCTACTGTTTCCAAGATATTTAAGTTTTTACATTTTACGTCTATGTATATTGTGTAGATAGTAGAGTTTTAATCATAAATTGTAAACCTAGGTCTTTTCATGTGTTTATGGTTGCTTTACATGATAATATTTCACCTGTCCTGTTTATGTAACACTTTAAAAATCAGCAAAGGGTTATATAAATAAAATTTATTATGAAACAAAAGGCAAAAAACTATTATGTACATAGTTTAGTCCTATTCAGTGTCTACTCGCGCTTCTTGGCTTGTCTCTTGTATTCATTAAATGGAGCATCTCTTGTCACTGTCCAGCAATAGTCTGCAAGCATTGATGGGCTCCATTTGCCCTGATAGCGTTTCTCCATTGTTGCAATGTCCTGGTGAAATCGCTTGCCGTGCTTGTCGCTCACCGCTCCGCAGTTTGGTGGAAAAAAAATCTAGATGAGAGTGCAAAAAATGTATCTTTAGTGACATGTTGCAACCAAGGCTTTTGTATGCCATGAGGAGGTTTTCCACCAACAACCTGTAGTTGTCTGCCTTCTTGTTTCCGAGAAAATTTATTGCCACTAACTGGAAGGCTTTCCATGCTGTCTTTTCCTTGACACGCAGTGCATGGTCAAATGCATCATCTCGAAGAAGTTCACGAATCTGAGGACCAACAAAGACACCTTCCTTTATCTTAGCTTCACTTAACCTTGGAAATTTTCCACGGAGGTACTTGAAAGCTGCTTGTGTTTTGTCCATGGCCTTGACAAAGTTCTTCATCAGACCCAGCTTGATGTGTAAGGGTGGTAACAAAATCTTCCTTGATTCAACAAGTGGTGGATGCTGAACACTTTTCCTCCCAGGCTCCAATGACTGTCGGAGTGGCCAATCTATCTTGATGTAGTGGGAATCTCTTGCACGACTATCCCATTCGAGAAAACAGCAGTACTTTGTGTATCAGTCTGCAGACCAAGCAAGAGAGCAACAACCTTCAAATCACCACAAAGCTGCCACTGATGTTGGTCATAGTTTATGCACCTCAAAAGTTGTTTCATGTTGTCATAGGTTTCCTTCATATGGACTGCATGACCAACTGGAATTGATGGCAAAACATTGCCATTATGCAGCAAAACAGCTTTAAGACTCGTCTTGATGAATCAATGAACAGTCTCCACTCATCTGGATCGTGAGCGATGTTGAGGGCTGCCATCACACCATCGATGTTGTTGCAGGCTACAAGATCACCTTCCATGAAGAAGAATGGGACAAGATCCTTTTGAGTCACGGAACATGGAAACCCTAACATCACCTGCCAGGAGATTCCACTGCTGTAGTCTGGAGCCCAACAGCTCTGCCTTACTCTTGGGTAGTTCCAAATCCCTGACAAGGTCATTCAGTTCACCTTGTGTTATGAGGTGTGGTTCAGAGGAGGAGGATGGGAGAAAATGTGGGTCCTGTGACATTGATGGTTCAGGACCAGAAGTTTCATCCTCTTCCTCTTCCTCGTCTGACTCAAGTGAGAATGATTCTGGTGCATCAGGAACCGGCAGTCCTTCTCCGTGGGGTACTGGGCGTATAGCTGATGGAATGTTTGGATAATGCACAGTCCACTTTTTCTTCTTTGACACACCTTTCCCAACTGGAGGCACCATGCAGAAGTAACAATTGCTGGTATGATCTGTTGGCTCTCTCCAAATCACTGGCACTGCAAAAGGCACAGATTTCCTTTTCCTGTTCAACCACTGGTGAAGATTTGTTGCACAAGTGTTGCAGCATATGTGTGGGGCCCACCTCTTGTCCTGATCTCCAATTTTGCAGCCAAAATAAAGGTGATAGGCTTTCTTACCCATAGGGGTTATACTGCGCTTTTGTGATGCAAAAGTCACTTCACCACAAACATAGCAGAAGTTATCTGCACTGTTCACACAAGTACGAGGCATCTCTGCTCACTTTGGCTAAACAGAAATGTGTCCCTTTGCAAAATC
Organism: Rafetus swinhoei; assembly: GCA_019425775.1. Classification (NCBI taxonomy): domain Eukaryota; kingdom Metazoa; phylum Chordata; order Testudines; family Trionychidae; genus Rafetus; species Rafetus swinhoei. The sequence goes on along the minus strand of CM033439.1, from coordinate 30,473,808 downwards.
AAACACTGACAAATAAGAGAGCACGACACTGTATGATTTCTAGAGCTGATATAGGGCAATTTGTTCAGCAGAGTGATGTAAGCTTCGTTATGATTGCATCATCCATGACTTCTAGGAATAACATGATGCAATTCATATCATGTATGACAATACCAGCTTCAGATTGCATCATTCATTGTTTTGCCTAAAAGCAAGTACTGTTCAAACCCAGTCATAGATTTATTCATAGATCCAGTCAAAGATGTATTTTAGTCATTTCTGGTTTAAATTGAGATCCCTTCCCTTTATAACTCACTTATCCTCCGCCATTCCCAAGTCGAGGGTCGTATATACTGACCCAATAGCATATCTTGAAAACTAGAGCCAATCAACAATTTTAAGCATCATTTTCGTTCTCAGTGACCCAGAATTAGTAAAGTTTGACTACATTTATTTCAGAAGCATTTTGGCTGTAGAGCAGTGTATTCAGGCGCTTTGGATGTGAATGTTTAGCTATGAGCTAAAATACAGTATTTCATATAGTCTGTGGATATGTCACAAGAACAAAAGTAGGGATGTAAATTCCCATTTAATCAGTTAACTGGTTAAATATTATGTATAAACCCGTTAATCGCATAAATGGGGATGGGCTGGGGGGCCAGGGCCTGGCTAGACTCGCTGCAGGCAGGGGCTACTCCTGCCGAGCTGGAGGGCCTGCCATGGGCAGGGGCTGCTCCAGCCAGGACAAAGTGCCCTAATCCTGAAATGCTTGACAAAGGCAATAAATATCTATATTTTACACTATGCTGATTTCTAAAAAAAACCATGCTGATTTCATAGGTTGGAACAAATGTTTGACATAGTGTCTAGCCAAGACTTTCCATAAGTATCAAATGCCTCAATTTTATTGGCAGTCAATTAACTCAAGGTAAAAACTCTAGTAAACGCCACGCCTCATGAATGTAATTGGAGAGGTGAAAATGTTTGTGACAGACACAAAACAATTTAGAGTCAAGATAAAGGAGAGTGTGAGGAGCTTCAGAGGGGTGTAACAAAGATTGGTTGATTAGACACCTTCTGCAGCAGATTATTCATAGAATCATAGGGCTGGAAGAGACCTCAGGAGGTCATCGAGTCCAAACCCCTGCCCAAAGCAGGATGAACCCCAACTTAGGGTTACCATATTTAAACTTTCAAAAAAGAGAACACTCCTGAGAGGGAGTATATCTGTATCAGTATCTACCAACTCACATTGTATTAATGTGTTTTATATATAGACACACACACACAACACTATATATAGTATATAGTGTGTAACACATTAATACAACGTGAGTTGGTAGATACTGATACAGTTACACTCCCTCTCAATAGCGTTCTCTTTTTTGCAGGGATTTGGAGCAATCACATTTTTTAATTGCTCCGCTCCAGCTCCGCTCCGGCACCAATAGTGACTGCTCCTACTCTGCTCCGCGCTCCAACTCAAATTAATTTTTAACTAAATAAAAAAGCGCATACTGTAATTTTGAAAAAACATTTTTATTCAGAGTTTTAAAACAATTTAAATGTCATCAACAATGATACAAACTAGAATCATTCATAATTCAATCTGTAAAAAATTATTGCAGCAATCAAGTCGTCTTTCATAGCCTGCTGCAGATCATTTAAAATTAACTTTAAAGCCGAAAACAGTCGCTCTACACTAGCTTGAGTTGTTGGCATGCTCGAAGCAATTCTACAGGCAGCCTGAATGCGGTGTGGGTAGCTGTAAATGGCCTCAAAAACAGACTTAACTTTTAGCCTACCAATAGACTCCATCGCCTCACAATCTTCCCTAAAGTTTCTCTCAAATAATGCTTTATTACAATTATGAATCGCAGACGCTCGCTGGCATCTTTCTTGTTTATCCAATTCCTTTTCGAAGTCGTCATCTTCTGAAAAATTGGTGCTTGAATTATCTCCATTTCCCTGTGATGGTTGAAGACGTCTCAGGGACGGACGCTCGAAAGAGTTCAGAGTGGAGACGGAAGTTTGAGAACAGCCTGCTATTTCTGAAGGATATGAACTTTCCGAAACCACAAATTCGATTGTTGATGACTCCTTTTGTTGTGTTTCATTTTCTTCAACCTCTTTCGCCGAGTTCAAATGTAGCAATAGATTTTGTTTTTCAAGTCGTTGAGCAATATCAAGGAGCCCTTCCTTTGCCTTTGGTATTTCCCTTGAGGTAAGAAGAATCCAATACCGTGGGTCAACAAACTCCAGCAAGGAAATGAATATTGTTTAAAGCTTCTCTTCGCGTTTCTGCATGGAGGATAGAATTCCTTCTGCAATTTGTCCTTTTTCTTGCAAGAATTTTGACAGTTTTCGCCATTCCTTCATTAAAACACCCGGAGTTTCATCAACAGCTTGAAGATTCACAGTTGTTTGGTTTGGCTTTGCCAATAGGTCTTGCAGGTTCTTCACTTCGTCCCATTCAGCTTTTGTTAACTTGAGTTCTCTTGTTCCAGAAGCAGCCACTCGTTCACAGTAAGACAGAAAAATGAGAAGCAAATCAATCATCGCAAATGTTGAACCCCAGCGAGTCACAGTATCCAATGATTGAGTTACCCCATGTAGATCAAACAGAACACTTTGAATACTTAGGGTTCATAGTTTGACAACGACTTGTTGAATTTTTGCCAGAAATTTCTTCACATGTTCTTTGTTCAGTCCATCTCAGATTGCCAACTGAAGAGTGTGAATATCACACCTCATCAGTTGGCCTTTTGAGTCATCCTCATGAAACCATGTTGGAAGTATGAGGCTAGGGTCATTAACCCATTGCGCAGCAACATCTATGTTGAGTTAGATTTCATCCATTCCTTTAGTTCCTTCATCAGGCAAAATAGCTTCAGTTCTGTCCACATCCCTGTTCTCAGAGGTAGAAATGGGTTTCCATTGTCCTCACTGAAATTTTTGACGGCACACGTCATGTTTGCTGCATTGTCAACGCAGATGCTCAGCACTTGCATTTCACTGATCCCAAATTTTTCTAAAATAGCTTTTACTTGACTTTTCACATAGGAAGAATTGTGATGCCCTTCAGTGTCGATTATGTCCAAGGTTTTTACCACAGCTTTATCTTTTCCTTCTTCATTGTACTGAGCATTGATTACAAGGAAATTTCTGTTTCCACGGGTTGCCGCATCCATTTTAAGGTAGCACAATTTTTGCTCCAAAGCTTTCTTGAGCTTTTCGCGACCAGACTCAGCTGTGCTGACAACTAAATGACGAACCGCATCATGCCCCATCGAAACGCCAAGCTGCCAACCCATTTCACCTGTAACTTTTTGGAATCCTTTGTTCTTTAGCCTGAAGGTAGTGAGCGGTGTTGAACTCAAGCAAACCATTTCCATCAGCCCTTCACAGAAAGTATTGGCATCCATGGTGACTGTAACCTTTGAGGACTTCAAGTATGAGTCAAGTTTTGTTTGCTCAATTTTGGGTTTCTTTTCAGATGAAGCTCCACAAAAAATCTTTTCTCCCGCAGTTTTCAAAGAGCCAGAGGAACGTCGTTTTGCCACGTCAGCTTTCTGTTTTGCCTCATCTTCCTAGTCCTTTTTTGTAACCAGAGCCACATAGTTTTCAGGATGGTTACGTTTTACATGCCACCAAAGGTTGAAACTTTTCACGGCACTTGTTTCACTTGTCTTGAAGCTACATGGTTTGAGCTCGCCATTCATTTCCTTTTCCACCTTGCACATTGCCGATTTCTTCTTTGCTTTTCCCAAAATCCCAAATTTGGGCTTTTCAAATTCAAAAGTAAAGACGTCATTGAGATCCTTTTCCGTAAATCGGCTATCAATCATGGGGGCAGATTTGATATTTTTGTTGAAGCCATGGCCAAATGTTCTTGTGCTGCTACCGCATCCAAATGTTTCTTGTTATGATCTTCGAAAAGCAATGAACAAAAGCATTACAATTTTTTTTATAATGTACCTGCTTGTGATAGCTTAACCACTTAAGGTACTTCAAATTTATTTTGGATTTTCTGGACAAAAATGATTGCATTTTCTTTTTACACAAAATTATTAAAGTATATTTTAACATGTTTCTTGCAGTTTTAATGAAGTAAGAAGTATTTTTAATATACATCATTAATATAAATTTTTATTTATAAATTGCAAGTAAGTTTTTCTTATGAAATTTTGCAGTAAAAATATTCAAAATATTTTCCAAGTTTTTAATTAGTATCTCAAAAACGCTTTAATATAGATATATCAATGAAATTTGGTATGTGCCATAGCGTTAGTATGTGCTATCGCTGTTCTACAACATTAATTGTTGGGAAGTAATGAGGCTACACATTACAAGGTTGAAAATAAACACATACTAATCTAACTAACTAATCTACGTGAGTACGTACTCGCCTAACCTTGGCACAAGGGTGGGAGCAGTCTGCAGTGTTGCCGGATATCTGATAATTATCTGATTCTTTAATAAAACGTATCTCCAAAAAACTTTTTAATTTTGTATCTGTACATTAAATCTTGATTTTGACCGAAGTGAGAATAACTGTGACATATTACGTAAAGTGGTAAAGTAGATGTTAATATCAATTGTTATACAATCTGAAACTTTTTTGGCACCTTTAGGACTTTCTTGCTAAAATATTCATTTTAGATTGAAAATGAAAAAAAAAAAAAAAAAAAAAAACCTGGAGCAGTGGAGCAGTCAAGATTTTCTGTGCTCCAGCTCTGGGCAAAAACCTGCAGCTCCACTGCTCCGCGCTCCAGCTCCGGGCTCCGCTCCAAAGCCCTGCTTTTTTGAAAGTTCAAATATGGTAACCCTACCCCAACTAAACCATCCCAGCCAGCACCTCCCTAGGTAACCCATTCCAGTACTTCACTACCCTCCTAGTGAAATTGTTTTTCCTAATATCCAACCTAGACCTCCCCCCCCACTGCAGCTTGAGACCATTGCTCCTTGTTCTACCATCCATCACTACTGAGAACAGCCTCTCTCCATCTTCTTTGGAACCTTCCTTCAGGAAGTTGAAGGCTGCTATGAAATTCCTCCTCATTCTTCTCTTCTGCAGACTACATAAGCCCAAATCTCCCAGCCTCTCCTTGTAGGTTCAGCCCCCTAATCATTTTGATTGCTTTCCACTGGACCCTCACTAATGCATCTACATCCTTTCTATAGTGGGGGGATCAGAACTGGATGCAATACTCCAGATTTGGCCTCACCAATGCCCAATAAAGGGGCATAATCACTTCTCTAGATCTGCTGGCAATGCTCCTCCTAATGCACTCTATGTCATTAGCCTTCTTGGCTACAAGGGCACACTGTTGACCCATATTCAGCTTCTCATCCACTGTAATCTCCAGGTCCTTTTCTGCTGAACTACTACTTAGGCAGTTGGTCCCCAGTCTGTAGCAGTATTTGGGATTCTTCCATCTCTAGAGCAGGACTCTGCACTTGTCCCTTGATGAACCTCATCAGATTTCTTTTGGCCCAATCCACCCATTTCTCTACGTCACTCTGGTCCCTATCCCTACCCTCCAATGTATCTACCTCTCTCTCTAAATTACTGTCATGGGCAGACTTGCTGAGGGTGAAATCCATCCCCTCATTCAAGTCATTAATAAAGATGTTGAACCAAACCAGCCCTAGAACCAATCCTTGAAACCAACCGCCAGCCAGACATCGAGCCATTGATCACTACCCATTGAGGCCCAATAATCTAGCCAGCTTTCCAGCCACCTTACATTTATCCAATCCATACTTCCTTAACTTGCTGGCAAGAATATTGTCGGAGACCATATCAAAAGCTTTGCTAAAGTCAAGGTTTATCACATCCACCAACTTCCCCATGTCCACAGAGCCAGTTACAGGCAACCCCCAACTTATGACCACCCAACTTATGACCCCCACGTTTATGATCATTTTTTTCATGCAAGAGAGCTCCTAAACCCCCCAAATTCACATCCGCAGCTCGCATTTATGACGGTGTATGACACAGACTCCACACGTCATCCCAAAACAGAAAACAAACAAAGTCAGTCAGACTCACCTGTCTGCAGCTGCTGCTTGAACTGTACGCATCTCCGCCACATCAGTCTTCACTTTTTAGTTATTTTTGTGCATTATTTGAACTATTTAGTTTAGTTTTCCTCCATTTCCGTAGTCAATTTTGGTATTTTTAGAGTATGAAATGGGTTTCCAGAAACGGAACCGCCATTTATAATTTTGCGTCTATGGGAAATAAGGGTTCAACTTACAACAGTTTGACTTACGACGGTTCTCCAGGAACCAATTAGGTCGTAAGTGCCCGAGTCCCTGTACCTCATCATAGAAGCTAATCAGGTTGGTCAGGAATAACTTGCCCTTGGTGAATCCATGTTGACTATTCCTAATCACTTTTCCCTCTTCCAAGTGCTTCAAAATGATTTCTTTGAGGATCCCCCCTCCATGATTTTTCCGGGGATTCAGGTGAGGCTTACCAGTCTATAATTCCCTAGATTGTCCTTCTTCCCCCTTTTAAGGATGGGCTCTCCATTTGCCTTTTTCCAATTACAGTAAACTTCCGATAATCCGGCACCGTTAGGACCCAGGAGGTGCCGGATTATCAAATATGCCAGACTATTGGAAGGGGGGGGCTATGAGGGGTCTGGGGTGGAGTGGGGGGGGGATGCGCCCCTCGGCGCTGCGGGACGAACCCGGCAGCAACCCAGCTGCTCTGCCCCAGACTTCCCCAAGTCAGCTGCTGCTGAAACTGACCAGCGGCTGACTCCGGGAAGCCCGGGGCAGAGCACCCCAGCTGCTCTGCCACAGGCTTCCCTGATTCAGCTGCTGCTGAAACTGACCAGCGGCTGACTGCGGGAAGCCCGGGGCAGAGCAGCGGCTGAATCGGGGGCAGAGCAGCTCCAATTGTCCAGCACTTCCGGGTTCCAGATGGTGCCGGACCATCAGGAGTGCCGGACCATTGGATGCCAGACCACTGGAGTTTTACTGTAACTGGGACCCCTCCTGATCTCCACGAGTTTTCAAAGATAATGGCCAAAGGCTCTGCAATGACATCTGCCAAATCCCCTCAGTACTCTCAGATGGATTAAAACCAGACCCATGGATTTGTGTATGTTTAGCTTTTCTAAATTGTTCTTAACCTGTTCTTTCGCCACCGAGGGCTGCTCACCTCGTTCTCTTACTGCGTTGCCTAGTGCAGTAGTCTGTGAAGACAGGCAAAAAAAGCATTGAATACTTCAGCTTTTCCCACATCATCTGTCACTAGATTACCTCCCTCATCGACTAAAGGTCCTACACCCTCCCTGATCACCTTCTTATTGCTAACATGCCTGTAGAAACCTTTTTTTGTTACCCTTCACATGCCTTGCTAGCTGTAATTCCAATTGAGCTTTCGCCTTCCTGATAACTCCCCAGCATTCTCAGGAAATATATTTATACTCCTCCCTGCTCATCTGTCCAAGTTTCCACTTCTTGTAAACTACCTTTTTGTGTTTAAGCTCACCAAAGATTTCACTTCTAAGCCAAGCGGGTCACCTACCACATTTGCTTTTCTTACTGCACACTGGGATGGTTTGTTCATGTTGCCATTTATTTAACCTCCCTTCTCCTGTGTAAAATTTATGACACTGTTTACTACTTGTTAAAGTAATCAAGGCCATTACACAAGGAGACACAAATTATGATAAAGTAGTTGGAGCAAGAGTGGGCAAATTATGACCCATAGGCCACATCTGGCCCATTGAACCTTTTCATCCAGCCCTCAAACTTCCTCCAAGGCTCATGGTTGGGGACTTGCACCGTTATGGTATGTGAAAAACAGTTCAATGCCTCACTGAATGCAGGTTTTATGCTTTCAATTACAGAATGAGTTTCAATTTGAACTGTATACACTGACTAGAACTTGAATACCCTCTTATGTTTTACATGCAAAATGCCCCAGTTAAAATAATTAGTAGAACAAAATATCTTCATTTAAGAAAGATGAATTCATACTGGAAGAGGTGCAAAAAGGGTTACTAAGATAATCCAAGGAATGGAGAACCTACACTACGAGAGAAAACTTCAGAAGCTTGGCTTGTTTACCTAAATAAAATAAAGGCTATAGACAGTTACAACTGCTCTCTATAAATATAATAGAGCAATGGTCACCAGCCTATCGATTGCAATCGACTGGTAAATCCTAGAACCTCTGCCAGTCAATCATAATCCCCAGATAGGATACCTCTGCCTGGGAGCTGGCCAATGGCACTGGTACTTATGGTCATCGGCAGCTGTGCAGCACATTGAGATCCCTCAGCATTTCCAGGAACAGTGTGGAGCCAGGCAGAGGCAACCCACCTGAGCCCTGCTGTGCTACCAACTGGGAGCTCCTGGGGTAAGTGCCTCCCGTCCTCACCCCGTCCTGCACCCAATACCACCCCAGCAGGAGGGAGTGAGAAGTGCAAGCTCTGGGAGAGAGTTTGGGTGCAGGAGGAGGCTCCAAGCTGGGGCAAACTCCCTCTTGCACTCCAATGCTCTGGGAGGGAGTTTGGATGCAGGAGGAGTGCAAGCTCTGGGAGGGAGTGAGGGGTGTGGGCTCTGGCCATCAATAAGCTTAGGTTTAGTTTTGGAAAAGCTTTCTAAGGAGAGTAGTGGGAGCTGGTTTCTCAAGACAGAGGGTGCAAATTTTATGAAGGGGGATGGTACAATGAGATTATCTGCTAACAGCAATTGTGGATGGGCTGTGGTTACTGCCAATGACTGGAAATGGGGCACTAGCTGGAGATGCTGAGTTACTACAAATAATTTTTTCCCCAGGTGTCCAGATGGTGGGTCTCACCCACATGCTCAGGATCTAATGGATTGTCATATTTAGGGTCAGGAAGGAATTTTAGCCCAGGTCACATTGTCAAAAACTCTGTGGGGATGGGGTTGCTTTCCTCTGCAGCTTTGGATATAAGTCACTAGCTGGTGTGAATTAGACTAAATGGAAAATTCTCTGAAGTACTTAAATCTACATGGAGCAAATGGGTTACAAAAGCCTAATTTTACTTTGTGTACTTTAAAGAGAATAGTTAGGAGGCAAAGTGTTGGATCCATTTTTGTTTCTGTACATATGCAGAGAATAGAGTAGGAAGCATAAATGCTCAGGGGAGTTCATTAGAGGGGATGTTGGTAGTTATTAAGTAGGTCTCTGTAGCTGCTTGATGCCAATATTGAACCATTAAATTAAGGGTAGACAATTATGGAGGAGAAGGAAGAAAAGTCAGGTGTAGATGGCATGCCTAGAACACAAGCTTTTTGGTGAGTTTTTCTAGCACTCTTACTTCACAATGATTGAAGGAGACAGACTGAAAAACAAAATGGTATAATTCTGAGGTATAAATTATAATCCTGAGTAACCAAAGTAGTCGCATATAATATATACATTTAAAACATTTAAATATTAGGTAAACTTGTCTACAAATGGCATAAGGAGAGAATGACATCTATTGCTGACAGCAGACGCTGCAAATACAAATATACATGTGATTCTAATTTCCTGACATGAGTGTCATTGACATTTTAAAATACTAGGCAAATAGAATATCCTTTCATGTCAAACTGCCATTTAACTTAATAAAATGTATGAGTAGGCATCTTGTGTCTAAAAGTAACCTTTAGACACTTCTGATTTAAAAATAATTAAGGGCATGAGTCATCACAAGAGAGTATATTGCAAAGTAGGGAAAATATTTAAGAACCAAGCTTAATTATTCTATGAGAAATGTAAAAGAAACAATTATTGTTTTTACTTTTGAAAGGCAAATTACTGTATCTGTCATACTTACAAGGGTGAGGAACACTTTGCCCCATGTAATGGATTACAATTACATCTGTTAATGTACTGTAGCGAAACTGCTTAGAGTACTACAAAAAGTACAAGCAAGAATTAATTCAATTCCTTTTGTCAATAATATAAAATCATTCAGAGAACAGGAATAAAATGAGCTTTCATCCAAAATAAAAAAGGCATGAAATACAGACAGACCCACCAACAGCAATTCAGGGCTCCAAGGCAGAAATCAATGAGCCTCCTGTCCCCCAACCTTCCCTGGGGCCACAAGCCCCCTCCCTCACCCAGAGAAGCACCAAGCATTCCGCCTGCCCTCCCAGAAGAGCCCTGGGCTGGCCCAGTCCCGTTCCCCACTTGCTGGGATGAGCTCCAGAGCAGCTGCACAGAGCTTCCTCTCCTTCCTCAGTAGGGTTGCCAGATGGTTTCAACAAAAATACCGGACACACTTGACATTACATCACAATCTACATTACATCTTATTTAGAAAATACCAGACATTTATATTTTCTCAATTTGTTTCCCGAACAGAAAGCTCAAATACTGGCCTGTCTGGTTCAAAACCAGACACCTGGCAACCCTATTCCTCAGACTAGGAATGTAAAATCCTGTTTAATTAATTAACTAGTTAAATATTATGTTTAACAGGTTAACCAATTAAATGGTGGTGAGCAGTAGGGCCGCTCCACCCCCGCCCACCAAACCCAGGCCAGAGTGGTGCTCCAGCTAGGCTGGAGTGCCCTGGCCTACATCACACCCTGTGGGGCTGGAGCAGCCCTCCCCCCACATGCTCTGGGCAGGGGGCTACTCCAGCCCTGGAGGGTTAACCGTAACTGGTAAGCATCATCTAGTAAGGGTAACCAGCTAACCAGTTAACCATTCACATACCTACCTCAGACTGAACCTGTCTGGTCTGGGGAAAGCTGCAGAAGTGTCTCATGATTCAGAGATGCTTTTAATATGTCCCATGCAATTTCTGGATCCCAGAATCCAGCCCAGAAACCTGCACGGGATATATCAAAACCATCTTTGAATCTAGAGATGCTTTTTGGCAGAGCTACTGTGGCAACAGCCAGGTCCCCAGGCTCTCTTCAATTGCTGAGCCCCTGGGCAATTGCACAACAGATCTGATTATTACAAATTGGCATTACACTTTCATACTTTTCCTCTACAACACTGGAATTAAAGCTTTACTAGCAAACTTGATCACATTTCTAGCTTGAATAGTTAAAAATAGATAATTGAGTTGACTCATTCTCTAAGATCAGTTCCTTTTTAGAGCAAGCTTCTGTCAGCACAGGTATAGTAGGTGCTTATCCACTCTTAATTATAAAGCAGACTACGTGTTCACACCTAAGACCAGTATTACATCTGTGTCAATGAGGAGAATGTAACTGAAGTCCTAGTTCAAGTAAGCAGAAAGAAATGGAGTACGGAAGTCATCCCTGTTTTGTATAAGAGTGGAAGAAGCTTATACTACATCTGCATCTGAGCTGGGTATGTGATTCCTAGCCTGTGTAGGATGTAGCCATGCTAGTTCTGCTTGAGCTAGTGCCTAAAGACAGCAGTGTAGCTCTGATAGCAGCTCAGCCACATGAGAAAGCTGCCCAATGCTTCCCAACCCTTTTGGTACTTACTCACCTGGGTAGTCTGAGTTGCCATGGAGACACTGCTATTTTTAGGCACTAGCGACCCTGTGAGAAGCCAGAATCATACCTCACAACTCCAATGTAGACATACCCTTACCAGTGCATGCATAGGGACTTCTCCAAAGGGCATAATCATGTTTTCTATTTTCTCTCACTTGCAAATCGATAGATTTCCAAAAACAAAACTAAATATACTTGGAAAGTAGATCGGCTGTGGAGCATGTAATTAACAAGAACTCAGGGGAGGAAAAGGCTGTTTCTGACACAGATAGATAACACCATACTTCCTGACAGTAGGTTTCTGCCAAGATTTAAGCAGAGGACCTTTCCATAATTATACCCATGAAGTCACCATCAACATATGGGTAAAGGAAACGGATTGTGTTACAATTAAAAATGTGTTTGACCATAGTAGGGTTATACCAGTTTTGCCAGCTGAAATTTTTTTAAAGAAGAGGTTGTGAGAAAATTCACTTAAAATTACATTGGTACATATATAAACATTTATTGTTATTAAGAGCTTATTGTTACCAATTTGCTCACTGGGCTCTGATCCTGCTCCAGTGTCACGTACAGTGGCATGAACCCTACTGCAAAAAGAGTAAACTATATTGTAGTATATTTCATTTTCAAATGACAATTTTTCCTAATTTAATAAAAAGTAAGCAAAGAGAATTTAAGATTAATACATATATTGTTTTAGAGTATTCATATTTTAAAAGGTATACAAGTCAGAAGGACCTAAGAAAACTACTTTTACACAAAACATTCTTAACCACAAATTACTTTTTATGTATTGGATAATTCATTGAGCTTTTAAAAGCTTTATTCCACAGGAATACAAATCAGAATTCAAAAGGATTTCCGTGAAGAAGTCTTTTACATTGAAAACTTTGAAATTAAAAGTGACATATACAATCTTACAAGACTGATATATGCAAGTTAATGTGAACTTTATTGATCTCATATAATATCATACAACATTTAGTTTTACTATTCTTTCTACCCTATTCTTTCCCCCTCAAAAAACAGAATGATTTTTTTTCCTATTACCAAATATTCAAAGTAAATTACGCTTTTCTGTAAAATGCCTCTACTAGCTGGCAGATTGCAAAGAGATCAAGATACCAACATGTATCCTTGTTACTATATGGTAATTGGACATTTAAAGGTTGATTGATTTTTTTAAAAAAAGAAGAACAGACTAGAATCCCAAGGACAAGAACGATGACATTAGAATACATTTCACTGAGATTCTTTTCGAGTTCCTTATTATGCAAATGAAAGCTCGTTAAGCTTGTCATATTTGGCAATCATGGAATGTCTAGAGCTTAAAATCTTCAATTATGGTGCACGTGTAATTATAATTTTAAATTCCATAGTGTACATAATTTTGAAGTAAAAGTCAAAATGTGTTTTTTCACTGGTAAGCTTCATTAACACTTATTTTAAGGTTTCCCAAGACTGCTGAATGACAGATGTTACTGCAGAAGAGAGAAAAGCAACAAACACTTCTTTGGCAGTGTGAAATTGGAAGATGACAATGCAACATATCACATGTAACAATGCTATACCATCATCTCACTAGCTTATGTTTTCTCTTACTGTTCCTAAGGTTTCCAAAGTGTGATTTTGTTTCTTAAATCCTGCCCAAGACCATTCTCAAGTGTTAACATTAGAAAATAAAACCTCAGTATAGTAGAGTAGTTAAGAATACCCGAAGCCACGTCTACACTACAAGGTAAAAGTCAAATCTAATAAGGTAGTTTTATCGCCACCCGATTTTGCAAAGTCAAATACCTATGTTCTCATTGTAGGGAAGAATCTAATATAGTCTGAAGATGCATGTCCCCATTAGGGGAGCCTACTGTCGACTCAGAGAGCAATGCACCATGCGTAGATTTACATTCTTGGCTATGCTCCCAATGCCCACTGGGACAAAACTCTGCAGTGGGTGGTTATGGACTAATGTTGTTAGCATCCCATAATGCACTCATCTAATCCCTCCCCCCTTGCAGGAGATCAATGGGAAGCAGTGTGCTCACAACTCTTTGTGCTCTGGTATCCCACAGAGATGCCAAAGCAGTGCAAGCATGGATCCCGGTTTGCAGCAAGCCATACTGATACTGATGTGTGCCATGGCGCACCTAATGGTGCGCTACTTCAAGAGCATATCTATGTTGCTCCACAAGGAGGAAGAGGAGTATGAATCATGGCTTGGCATGAAGTCACTGCTCATGCAAGCAATGATGCTGATGCAAGCACAGCCACCAGTCAATCCTGTGGCATATCTGATTGAGACACACTCTGACCATGGAGAAGCATGTGGTAATAGCCCTATGGAAGCTAGCAATGCCAGACAGCTACCAGCCAGTCGGGAATCAGTTCAGAGTGGGGAAATCTAAAGTGGGGGCTGTTGTCATACAAATAGCCAAGGCATTCAATACCATTCTGCTATGGAGGGTTGTGACTCTGGGAAACGTGGATACCGTAGTGGATGGCTTTGCTGTGATGGGCTTCCCTAACTGCAATGGGGTGATAGATGGAACACACACCCTCTTCTTGGCCCCTGACCATCTTGTCACAGAGTACATCAGCTGCAAGGGGTACTTCTCCATGGTGCTGCAGGTGCTGGTGAATTACAAGATCCGTTTCACCAACATCAACCTGGGATGGTCAGGAAAGTTGCATGATGTGTGCATCTTTAGGAACTTCTACCTCTTCAGAATGATACCTGCTGGAACTTTTTCCCCAGATAGTTAAACTAGAATCAAAGAGGTGGAAATGCCAATTGTAATCCTTGGTGATCCAGCCTAGCCCTTGCTCCCAGGGCTCATGAAGCTGTACACGGGTAGCCTCAACCCCAGCAAGGAGTTGTTTAACAACAGGCTGAGCAAATGCACAATGGTGGCTGAATATGCCTTTGGACATTGAAAGGATAAGTTTAGGAGGAAACAAACAGGGAGGAATTAGTAGGGGAAGTATATGTGGGTGGCAATATAGGAATTAATGATCATGAGATGGTCAATTTCAGGATCCTGACCAAAGGAAGAAAGGAGAGCAGCAAAATACAAATCCTGAACTTCAGAAAAGACGACCTTGACTCCCACAGGGAACTGATGGGCAGGATCCCCTGGGATGATAACATGAAGGGGAAAGGAATCCAGGAGACCTGGCAGTATTTTAAAGAAACCTTATTGAAGGCACAGGAACAAACTATCCCGGATATGCAGTAGGAAAAGCAAAATATGGTACGTGACCAGCTTGGCTTAGCAGTGAGGCAAGCTTAAACAGAAAAAGGAAGCTTACAAGAAGTGGAAACTTGGACAGATGACTAGGGAAGAGTATAAATATATTGTTTGAGCATGCAGGGGTGTAATCATGAAGACCAAAGCACAATTGGAATTGCAGCTAGCAAGGGATGTGAAGGGTAAAAAGAAAGGTTTCTACAGGTACGTCAGCAATAAGCGTGTGGTCAGAGAAGAAATGGGAACCTTACTGGATGATGGAGGTAACCTAGGGCATATCTACACAGAAGGGAAAAAGTCAAATTAAGCTACGCAACTTCAGCTATGTCGATTGCATAGCTGAAGTTGAAATAGCTTAATTCTGCTTTTAGCACTGTCTACACAGCAGGAAGTTGAAGGAAGAACACTCTTCCTTCAACTACCCTTACTGCTTGTACAATGAGGGTTACAGGAGTCAGAGTATGAAGTCCTCTAGCTTGCCATCATTTCAGAATAATGGCTTGCTTTGTAGATGTGCTTTGTTATTTCAGAACAACATCAGTTATTCCAAAATAACACCGCTGTGTAGACATACCCGTCGGCTGCGTCTAGACTGGCAAGTTTTTCCGCAAAAGTGCCTGATTTGTGGAAAAACTTGCCAGCTGTCTACACTGGCCGCTTGAATTTGCGCAAGAACACTGACGATCTGATGTAAGATTGTCAGTGTTCTTGCGAAAATACTATGCTGCTCCCATTCGGGGAAAAAGCCCTCTTGCGCAAATGTATTTGTGCAAGAGGGCCAGTGTAGACAGCTCAGGACTGTTTTGCACAAAAAAGCCCCGATGGCGAAAATGGCGATCGGGGCTTTCTTGCGCAAAACCGCGTCTAGACTGGCACGGACGCTTTTCCGCAAAAAATGCTTTTGCGCAAAAGTGTCCATGCCAATCTAGACGCTCTTTTCTGCAAATGCTTTTAATAGAAAAACTTTTCCGTTAAAAGCATTTGCAGAAAATCATGCCAGTCTAGATGTAGCCCTAGTGACAGACGTGGGAAAAGCTGAAGTACTCAATGCTTCTTTTGCCTCTGTCTTCACAGACAAGGTAGGCTGACAGACTACTGCATGAGGCAACACAGTATGAGAAAGAGGTGGGCAGCCCTTGGTGGAGAAAGAACAGGTTAAGAACTATTTAGAAAAGCTAGACAGACAAATCCATGGGGCCGGATCTAATGCATCCAATGGTGTTCAGGGAGTTGGCTGATGTAATTGCAGAGCCATTGACCATTATCTTTGAAAACACACAATCAGGGGGAGGTCCCAGACAATTGGAAAAAGGCAAATGTAGTGCTCATCTTTAAAAAAAGGAAAGAAGGACAATGCAGAGAACTACAGACTGGACAGCCTCACCTGAGTTCCCAGAAAAATCATGGAGGGGATTCTCAAGGAATCCATTTTGAAGCACTTGGAAGAGAGGAAACTGATCAGGAATAGCCAACATGGATTCACCAAGGGCAAATCATGCCTGTCCAACCTGATAGCCTTCTATGATAAGGTAACTGGCTTTGTGGATATGGGGAAGGTGGGGGATGTGATATATCTTGACTTCAGCAAAGCTTCTGATACAGTCTCCAACTGTATTATTGCCAGCAAGTTAAAGAAGCATGGACTGGATAAATGGACTGTAAGGTGGATAGAAATCTGGCTAGATTGTTGGATTCAGTGGGTAGTGATCAATGGCTCAATGTCTGGTTGGCGGTCAGTGTCAAGTGGAGTGTCTCAGGGGTCGGTTCTGGGGCCGGTTTTGTTCAGCATGTTTATTAAATGACCTGGATGAGGGGATGGATTGCACCCACAATAAGTTTGCAGATGACACCATGCTAGGGGAGAGGTAGACACTCTGGACCCTAACCCTACCATCCAATGTAACCTAGACAAATTGGAGGATTGGGCCAAGAGAAATCTGATGAGATTCAACAAGGAGAATTGCAGAGCCCTGCACTTGGGATGGAAGAATCCCAAGCATTATTACAGGCTGGGGACCGACTGGCAAAGCAACAGTTTAGATGAGAAGCTGGATATGAGTCAACAGTGTACCCTTGTAGACAAGAAAGCCCTGGCTAAGATGATTTAGTTGGGACTGGTCCTGCTTTGGGCAGGGGTTGTTCTCGATAAGGGCTCTTCCAACTCTATGATTCTATGAAAAGAAGCTCTTGGCTCTCGTTGATTGCCAGATGGCCAGTCTCTTCCTCCTCCTCTTCCACCACACTGATGCCAGGAGTGTCTTAGCCAGTCTCCATGTTCACGCTTGGGAAGCTGGGCATTTTAGGCTGCATTAGGAGCACTGCCAGCAGATCTAGAGAAATGATCATTCCCCTTTATTACACACTGATGAGGCCAAATCTGGAGTATTGCTTCCAATTCTGGGCCCACATCACAGAAAGGATGTGGACGCACTGGAGAAATTCCAGTGGAGGGCAATGAAAATGATTAGGAAGCTGGAGCACACGACTTACAAGGAGAGGCTGAGGGATTTGGGCTTATTTAGTCTACAGAAGAGAAGAGTGAGGGGGGATTTGATAGCAGACTTCTAGTATCTGAAGGGGGATTCCAAAGAGTATGGACAAAGGCTGTTCTCGGTGATAAGAGAACGAGGAGCAATGGTCTCAAGTTGCAGTGGGGGAGGTCTAGGTTGGATATTAGGAAAAACTATTTTACTAGGAGGATGAAGTAGTACTGGAATGGGTTACCTAGGGAGGTGATGGAGTCTCCATCCCTAGAGATTTTTAAGTCCTGGCTTGCCAAAGCCCTGGCTGGGATGATTTAGTTATGGTTGATCCAGCTTTAGGGAGGAGGTTGGACTCGTGACATCCTGAAGTCCTATTCTATGATGAGGAGCTCCTGGCTCTCATCAATTGCTGACTGGCCAGTCTCCTCCTCCACCACCACCATGCTGACACCAGGAGTGTCTAGACCAGACTCCATGATCACAATTGGGAAGCAGGTCATTTCCCCCCCTCCCCGGCCACGAATGGCATCCAGCTACTCACAGAAGTGGCATCTGTGAGGTGCTGCACCAGATCATGCATTAGCCTCCTTCATCTTGTGGTAGGACTGCCTAAGCTCCTTGATTTTGACTTGGTACTGCTGAGTATCCCTGGAATACTCTTTAGCCCTCAGGCAGCTTGAGAACTTCATGTAAATGTCTATGTTCTTCTTGTTGGTTCAGAGCTCAAAGACAATGGATTCATCTCCCCACACCTCAATGAGTTCCAAGATCTCCTGGACACTTCACGCTGGCGCTCTTCTGTGCCCCTGGGAACTGGAGCCCATGGGAGCAGAAGTATTCAAAATCTTTGCAGTCTTTGAATTGGTCAAAGTCACGTCAGTGTATGCTATGGTGTGCTGCTCGCTCTGATGTGTGCTCACAACACTGTCCACATGGGAAATGAAATTCGAATTTTGTCGGAGCTTTTTCTGTTCACCTGAAAAGCGGTAGACACACAAGTTCTGGCTAGAGCGGGGAACTGTACAATGCCTCCCGGAGGCCAATGGCCTCAACTTTTGCCAATGCTGTGTCTATACTACCGTAAACTCAATCATGCAAGGTCAGGAATAGGTTTACTCCTTGTGAAATCAGGAGTAACTGACTTTGACTTCAGTGGCTCTTAAGGTTGATAAGACAGGCTTGGTAGTGTGAATACATCATTTGGAAAGTCAACCATATGTGGCTAAATTCAATGTAAACTCCTAGTGTAGACCCAGCCTGAATGAAGTAAAAACAACCCATCATACAGGTTGTGTATTTTTTATAAACAGGAGTGGGAGAATCTGAAGGTAACTTGAGCTTCACAATCAAAAGTCCTAATCTTGCAATCACTGGACTATCATCTGAACGTATGTATAGAACCCCCCCGGCCCCGAAATCAATGGGTCTGGCTGCAATGCTCAATCACAGATTATAGTAAGGGTCACTGTTTTATACCACATTCATCATCACAATCTCTGCTGCTATAAGTCACTCATGTTTCTGTAAAAGTTTTCATTAAGTGCTTTTCTCCTAAGATATTGTTTTTCAAGGGCTAATACATTTCTAACCAAGTGAGGGGGAGGGAGGTGTTCTGCAGATAGCACAGGTTAGAATGTAATGCAACCTCTATTTCTCTGATTTATACGAGGAATTTAAAAACAGCAAAGAAAACCCAACAAAACATCCGGGAAGGCACTTTTTGCCAAAATAGACTCAAAAGTTTTGAGCATCTGTTCCAAAGATCTCTACATGATCCTGAGATGAACAATTTGCCAAGTCAATCTAGACATGAGAGAATGGCTTCTTTGCCCTGCCTCCCAACTGAAATGGGTTTAATATTTTTTCTTAAGAAACATAATATTGCAGCAAATTTAATACAGAGAATAATTCAAAAGCAAAACAAACTCTGATATCTACACTATGTAGAAAGTGCACAAATACATCTCCTCCACACACTGCAAATGTCTAACCACTTTATTCTTTTAAATTAGTGGTCTCTTGAATAGAAGATCACACAATGAAGAGAGACGGTTTTAAATAAAGCAGTCATATCACACTGTATTCTTGTGAAGACAACCAGCAGTAAGATCATTTAGTGTATTTCATTTTCTTAAGCTATAAATGATTTATAAATATTTTAGTTTATTCATACTTTAGATTCCAGATGATGACTTTTTGAGCTGAAAACTAACAACAACAAAAATATCAGCGTAACTGAAAAGTAAAACAATTACAGACCTAAAATATTATTTTGAAATCTTAGGGTTCGCAATATTGGGGAATCACAATTTATACCACTACCTGGAATTTTGGAGTGTTTTTGTTCTGTTTCTGTATGTGGTCCCATTTAAAGCACATCCTTAACACCACACACAAGTTGATGTCCCATTAAAGACAGTGGGGGGGTCCACATAGGAACAGGACTACACCTGTATATATGCCAATGTAGGGATTGGGGCTTAAGATAGAATAATGAAAATGAAATCAACATAAAAAATCTAGAATAGAAAAATAAGTACAAAAAACAAACCTTAAGACATTTCTTTACAAAAAAGTACAATTTGATAGACTATACCTTCTGAACTATAACTCAGAAGAACAAGGTAAATACTCTCTTCAGGAGGTTGCCATCTGTGCAGAATAAGATTATGTTCCCAGGAGAAAAGAGCATATGTTAAAAGATTGCAGGGATAATATTTGTTTTCAGCATGGTGCACTTTTGCACTCCAAATCAGTAATGAATGTTCTAAATTAAAATATCATTGAAGCCTACTGCCCTAAACTTCTGTAAAATTAAGTAACTAATTACCTGACAAGTGCTGCAATGTATTTTTATTTATATATTTTACAATGGACCGAGTGCACAAGGTTTAAAATAATTATTAACACATCAATCAATGCCAATGAAAGACTCACCCAATCATTCATTCCAGGAACTTATTAAATAGCAGCCTCCTACTTCTGGAAAAACCTTATAAAAGAGCGGAATTTTATGTTATATCCTTATGTAATTAAATCTGAGGATTAACAGACTAAGAATAAAGACAAGTGCTGTGAGCTTTAGGGTTTTAGTGGATCTTAACTATCAAATAATCAATCACACATGGGGAGAAGTGATCTCTAGAGAGGGAAATGCTCAAACTTTCAGTGTCTTCATAATAGGTTAAAATCTATCTCTTAAAATTCATCTAGATATCAAATGATCAAAAGTGCAGGTCGCAAACATAATATATTCCTCATCACAGAAGCTGTTTACTAGATGAACAGGTGCTAACTAGATGGCCTGGAAGTGTAGCCCCCATTAGAGTAATCCAGCTTTGAGATGACAAAGGCATCTAACATGGTCTATATCCAAAAGAAAACATCACTGTTCTCTTGCCAAGTGCCAAAGAGTAAAAGCATTTTTAGCTATTTCTGATACTTAAATAAGCTGAGAATAAGTGATACTGTATTTTGTTATTTTTTCAGTAATGTTGTTCCAGATTTACACCATCATCACTAAGACCAGAATTTAGAGAATTTAGCTCAATACACTGAAAAGTACACAATATAAACACTTCAGCAGAACATGTCCTGGGCATTTCTGACTATACAAAAAAAAGCTGAATTTATTAAATCCTTGTATTGCAAACAGATCAATATCTGAGCACATATAACTGAGTTTATTTACTGGGATGAGGATAGTATGTTTTCATCCTTGTAAACGGACCATAAAATTTTATTCAACAGTGTAACAGCTTTTCTATAAGCCTGTCACTTTGATGCTTACTGTTACACTTGCCTAAATGGATAAATGCTGAAAATTCATTTGCACTTGCAAATGTCAGTGAAATATGATAAAGATGATATTGTTAATTTCTACCAGCATGTATTTGTTAAGAGTTTGGTATCAGCTTGAAAGAATGCCATCAAGCAGAGATGATACCACTTTATTCTAGTCAGTCAAGCAGAGAGTAATTAACTATCCTTCAAAGTAAAAAAAATAAAAATAAAAAAAGGAAGAACTATCCCTAAGCATAAGTGATTTTGCTAATAATGATTTGATAAAACAGAGTAAAAGTCAGTACTCAACATCATGGTTATTCAAAAATGTTTGCAAAATTACTCTTTATGAGTATCTGTATTAAAGTGTATGTAGCACTCACTCCCCTGAAGGTGCAGGCCATTACCTCCTAGTCTTGATTCAGGACTGGGTGGTTCAAGAAATTGGCAATGGAATATGGAATCTTTCAGGTGATTAAGCTAAAAAACACCTGAATAATAAATCAGAGGTAGGCTAGTCATTTCTTTATATGAAGTGAGTTGGTGGTTTCCACCCAATACCAATGGATATGCAACATTACAAAACATTTCAAATTGGCAGTATTCACAACTTACTTCATACTCGTATCTCTGTTCTTGTTTCTTCCCATTTCTTCTTGCTCCTTTTTCTCCACTCAAGCTTTCTAACTGCCCCTTTTAACCTTTCCTTACTCTGACTCTGTTAATTTCTCCATGTATTCAATAATATTTGGAATAATCTCACACTTGTACACCACTCTATTACAGTAGTAATTCAAACCTTTCCACGAAGCATTTTTCCAAGAAAGACCTTCAATAACAGTAAAACATTAATTATAGAAAATAAGTAGGTATCTATAAAAAATGTTAAAGACGACATCTTATGCAACTGGAGCTCCATGGGAAAAATCACATTCTCCAAATAGCATTATTCCTCTACCTCTCTCTCACAATAGTAAATCATTTCATTGTGTTCTTAACATGTTCAGATTGTAAAATTCACGCATTAGAAACTGCCCTGCTTCTTTTCTTATATTGCATAGTTGTTGTACTACAAAAATATAACAAGAGCAGACAAAGAACTTAATGGGCACAGAGAATGAAGTGAGTCCCCTTTTGTCCCTTACAGTGACATCTCAGAAATGCAATGGTACTTGGGTGGACATAGACAAGAACGTCATGCAGCTGCCCCCTTTACCATTTTGGAAACAAGTAAATTCATCCTACAGAGTTAGTATAGTGCATTTCATTAGCAACATTTTTAAGTCTCTTACATTTAATTCATAAGATTTATGCACAACACAGGAATGCAGAGAGCCGATTCAAATGAAAAATTTATTGGAGAGCTCTTCAGAACCCAACAGAAAACTTACCATGTCTCAATCACTCAGGCTAACAAATTTATTACATTCAAATCACTGTGGAAGACAGAATGGAGAACTAAATGTAAATGGACAAATACAAATGTGATCTACTCCTCTGGTCGGTTTATTGTTAGACCAAAGATGCCTGGGAGAGAACAACAGGTGCACTGGTGAGCCTTAAAAAGAAAACAAAGACAGATTCAGTTTTCCTCTGTAGAAACTGGACCTTGACACAGAATGAAAAAAGAGAAGGAAAATTATCACAGAACTCTATCCTTAAGCAGCATAATTCCTCACCACAATTACCAAGGACAACTGAATGGATTAGAGAGAACCTGTGCAAGATAAGAACGAAGTACTTTCATTAAACAAACAGAATGAAGAGGAAATTTTCCAGGACTTTTTTGAAACATTCCACTGATAATGGGATGAAAGAGCTGCTGAAATCCCACAAAACAAGTGTCTTTCAAATTTTTCCATTTAGAAACAACAATCCTGGTCACCGCATCTACCTGCATGTCTGAGAGCACTACCTGAAGGCTGCATTCCACTGACTACTGGAAACAGATGCTGAGAAGTCATCTTTTCAGGTTCAGTTACCTCATCAACAAGCTTCCCCTGCCCTCCTGGATCTTATCTGGATCAAACTTTATTCAACCCCATCACAAAGACACGGCTACCTAGGGCAGATCTGTACAAGGCATTGTACACACAGAGATGACATCTGAACCTTCGGTAGGTCACATCCTCCTTTAATGGCCTCATTTGAATGGTGACTATAACAGAGAATAGGAATGATCCCTGAAAAACCCTACATATGAGAGCCTTTGGGAAACAAAAAATGTTCATTGCAATTCTCCAGAATCTATCCATAAAGAAAGTAGAACCAGGATAATAGGTTTATTATATGAGCTGAGAGTATATCTGAATGCTCATTAATTTTCCATTTGCTGTTCATTTCTATACTCTTAAATATGTTAAAACCCACTAATAGTGTAAAAATCCTTGGTATATGTTCAGAGTAGCATTATTAAAGTTAACAACATTCCCATGTGAAAGGCAGGGTTAAGTGCATGCTGTGCTTATGGATAGAGCCCTGCAAATCCATGGATAGCTGCACATGTGGATCGCCAAAGTTCGTTTTTGTAGATATGGATACAGATCTGAATACAAATTTTTCATCTGTGAAGGACTCTACTTATGGGGTCATATAAACTGCAATACTGTTCCCATTAAGTTTTCTACACAATAAATACTTCATAATCTCAGCTGACATCTAAAAAACCAAGTGCAAGTCAAAATTTTCAAAAGTAATAGTAAACTGAACTGATCCAATTTTCAGAATGCACAGAATACTCAACCCCTAAATTTGGCCTCTTAAATTACTTAAAATGGGTACCCAAAAATGTAGGCACCCAAAGCCACTAGTCTTTTTTAAATGACCTCACTCTCTAGTCCGGTGGTCTCCAACCTTTTTACACCCAAGATCACTTTTTAAATGACAGAACAAGCCAAGAACTACCGCCCCGCCCCTTCCTTGAAGCCCCACCCCTTCTTGGAAGCCCCACCCTCTCCATTCTCCTCCTCTCCATCACTTGCTATCCCCAACCCTTATACTGCTGCTTTTTTTTCCCCCCCAATTCTTCCGTAGGGACAGGTTTTTCCAACATTTGGCCTGTCTAGACTGGACCAAATGTCAGAAAAACCCCTTCTTTCGGAAGCCCTCTTATTCCTCGTGGAAAGAGGAATATAGGGGTTACCGAAAGATCATGTTTGCTCTTCCACTAAAAGACGCAGAAGAACAAACGCATCCCTGGATGCAGAAGAGTTTTTCTGGGATATCTCCGGAATCCTGAAAAACTCCTGCAGTCTAGCCGTACCCTCGCTGGGTTGAGACAGGATGTGTAGGCTCTGGGGTGGGAATGAGGGATTTGGGTGTGGGAAGGGGTGAGAGGTGCAAGCTCTGGGAGGAAATCTGGATGCAGAAGGAAGTGGATAAGGGGATGCTGGCTCAAGGAGAGGGCTCCAGGCCGGGCAGTGTTGGGGTCAGATGTAGGGTTAGGGTACTAAGCAAGCCACAGACTTCAGGATGTGAGGGTTCAGGAATTTGGGTTGGGGTATGTGAGGGGCTCAGGGCAGGGACTTCCAGTGTATGACAGGCTCAGATGTAGGGTCTGAGGGAAAGGGGAGTGCAGGAGTGTTCTGATGCTGTGGCCAGATGGGGGTTTGTTAGCCAGGCTTCATTTTTAAATAAAATACTATGTCAAACACAAAAAGTTTCTGCATTGTCTTTATTTCTGAGAAGGGCAGGGAACCTGTTCTGAGTCAGGGGTCACTGACCCACAGAAAAGTCAATTGGGGCCACGCAAGTGAGATGCAAAAAAAAAAAAAAAAAAAAAAACACCCTCCCCAAGCTTCACTAATGTGGCCCCAAGTATGTTGGTGGGAGCAGGGGACATAGTACTGGGGAAGGGTGCTAGTGGGTGCTTTGGCAGGGGACAGGGTGCCAGTGGGGACAGGGTTCTGTGGCTGGGGAGTGGGAGGTAGGGACAAGATGGGGAGAGAGAGGAACAGGGTGCCGGGGAAGAGTCCCTGCACCGCCTCCTCCCAGGATTCTCTCCCCCTCCTCCCGAGGAAGCCGGCACATGCCTCCTCCGGGCCTGACTCCCCCCTTCCGTGGAGCAGGGAACCCCCGTTGCGCACCTCCGCTGGGGCCAACCCCCCCTCCCGCAGCGCAGGGAAGCCCCCGCGCTCCTCCTCCGGGGCCGACGCCCCCTCGCACAGCGTGGCCGGCACACCACAGACCTGAGGGAGGGGAGCAACCAGCGCACTTCCAGAACCCCCGGAAGTGGCGCGAAGCTGCAGGACTTCTGTCCACCCCGCGGGAAGCCGGCACTACCTCCATTGTCGCTGGAGGTAGGTAGTGGGGCTTCTTGGGGGTGGGGGAGAAATAGGGGGGGCCCGAACGCCTCGCAATTGACTGGTCGAGGCCTCATGATAGACCATTCGATCGCGATTGACCGGTTGCTGACCACAGCTCTAGTCCTTGTGGTTGCAAATGTAATTGTGAATTACCTGTTTGCTTGAGCCTGCAGGTAGAGCAAACAGTAGTTTAAGAACAGTACAAACTCTCCCCACTCATCTAAATTAAGTGTTAGCTATGAAGTCTATTGATGACAGTTATGTATTCATATTTTTAAACCTATGTCAGTACTGATTATTTCTGAAGAAACATCAAATATATTTGGCTGTTTGCTGTATGTATTGGTGTATAGTGGTGTGTGGTGCAGTGAGGCAGGTAATTTTTTATGAAGGCTTGCTCGTGTGGACAGTGGGGTGTACAATCCCCTCTTCTTCTCCAAATTTAACTTCACCACTTCTTTTTCCCCCAAAGGGGAGTAGAAAAGATATACCTCCTCCCCCAGTCTCACAGAAATTGACTGATGAAGACTCCCATGCCTTCAGAGACACCAAATCCCCAGTTACCCTCTCATTGGCTGCCAAAACAGACGGGATCCCCCGAACAACTTTTACAGCGCAATAATTATACAAAACCTGCACCATGTCAAAAAAAAGACGGTTACTTACCTCATAACTGTTGTTCTTTGAGATGTGTTGCTTATGTCCATTCCACTTAGGTGTGTGTGTGCGCCCTGTGCAGAATTCCTGGAAGCTTTTTACCCTTAGCAGTACCCGCATCGGGCCAGCAGGAGAGCTAGCCCCCAACCCCCTCAGTTCCTTCTTGCCGGACTTTCTGATGAAGGGGAGGTGGATGGAATTGGAATGGACATAAGCAACACATCTCGAAGAACAACAGTTATGAGGTAAGTAACCATCTTTTCTTCTTCGAGTGCTTGCTTACATCCATTCCACTTAGGTGATTCCCAAGCATCCCCACGGAGGCAGGGTCGGGATCCTACACTGAAACGTAGTGTAGAACTGCTCTAGTCCTGTCTAGCCTGTTGCGTAATTGCATAACGGCTAGCGAAGGTATGGACCAAAGAGCAGGTGGCCGCCCTGCAAATGTCTATGATCGGCACCTGTGCCAAGTACGCCATGGAGGAGGCCAAGGCTCTGGTGGAGTGGGCCGTAAGAGGCGGCGCCGACTTCCCTTTCAGGTCATAGCATGTCCTGATAAATGCCGTAATCCACGAGGATAGGCATTGAGCTGACACTGGACAACCCTTTATCCTGTCTGATAGAGACGAAGAGCTGAGTAGATTTACGAAATTGTCTCGTCCTTTCTAAACAAAAGACAAGGGTCCTTCTAATGTCTAGTGTGTGTAATACTTGCTCCCTCCCATCCACATGCAGTTCTGGGTAAAAAACAGGCAGAAATAGATCCTGAGGCATATGAAACAGGGACACCATCTTAGGCAGGAAGGGGGGGTGTGGACATAGGGTCACCTTATCCTTGGAGAACACTGTATACGGCGGCTCCGGAGAGAGGGCTCGCAACTCCGATACCCTCCTAGCTGAGGTGATAGCCATCAAAAAGGCCACCTTCCAGGACAAGTGGGAGAGAGAGCAAGTAGCCAGTGGCTCAAATGGTGCCTGCATAAGGCCCCGGAGCACCAAGTTCAGGTCCCACTGTGGAACAGGCTGCCTAACCTGGGGATAAAGCCTATCCAGCCCTTTCAGAAACTGCTTAACAATAGTGTGGGAGAAGACAGTGTGTCACC
Source organism: Rafetus swinhoei (assembly GCA_019425775.1). NCBI lineage: Eukaryota > Metazoa > Chordata > Testudines > Trionychidae > Rafetus > Rafetus swinhoei. Next base: position 30,446,782 of record CM033439.1, on the reverse strand, counting down.
CCTCACTCTTGTGAAAAGACGCAATGGCCGCTAGGTGTACCCTGACGGATAAGGTAGACAACCCCTGTTCCCTGAGGCCAAGGAGAGTCTAAACTCAGTGGGATGGGGGCCGACACTGGGTCCCCTCCTTCCTTTGCAACCCAGATTGGGAACCTCCTTCACTTGGCCCGATAGGTCGCCCTAGTGGAGGGCTTCCTGCTTTCCAACAGAACTCGCCTGACCGAGTCTGAACATGCAGCCATGGATCTTCCGAGCCATGAGGTGGAGGAACTGCAGGTTCAGATGACACAGAAAGCCCTGACCGAGCTCCTGCGTCAGCAGGTCCAGGACCAGAGGGAGGGCAATAGGGTCTCCACTGATAGGTACCGCAGTGTGGTGTACTAATGTTGTCTGGGCCGTGCTGAGGCAATGAGAAGCAGCATTGCTTTGTACCTTTTGACACTAAGGAGCACCTTGTGAACCGAGGGGAGGGGAGGGAGGGAAAGCATATAGGAGACCCTCTGGCCACTGCATCGCTAAAATATCCCCTACTGACCCTGGGTCTTGTCCCCAGTACGAGCAAAACCTGGGGCACTTCCTGTTGAATCGCAAAGCGAAGAGGTCTAGGAGGGGAGTTCCCCACCTGCGGAAGAGAGAGCTAACCACCTCTTCCTTGAGAGACCACTCGTGCTGAGAAAGCTCTGCTGAGCTGATCTGCCAGGGTGTTGCAGGCCCCTGGGACATAGGTTGCCTGCAGGTGCATCTTCTGCGCAACGCAGAAGTCCCAGAGGGCTAGCGCCTCCTGGCAGAGAGGAGAGGAGCGAGCACCACCCTATCAGTTGATATAATCATCGCCGCCATGTTGTCCGTCAGAAGGAAACACAGTTGCCTCTCAAACAAGGGAGGAATGCCTGGCAGGCCAGCGAAACCACCCTCAACTCCCTGACATTGATATGTAACCCCCCTCTCTGCCTCGGACCACATACCTTGCGTCCGCAGCTCTGCCAGGTGGGCTCCCCAACCCCGACGTCTGAGGCATCCGTCCCCAGCTGCACGGGGGGGGGGAGGGGGGAGGGAGGTCTGGGTGAGCGGAACCCCATTGCACACTTCGCTCTCCCTCAGCCACCAATCCAACACTGATAAGGTCTCCAGAGGAATGGTGACCACAGCATCTCTGTGGTTGCAGGCCGGCCTGTAGACCCTTGCCAACCAGGCCTGGAGGGGGGTCGGAGGCAGAGTCTGGCGTACTGCACCACGTAAGTGCATGCTGCCATGTGACCCAACAATCTCAAGCACTGTCTCGCCATAGTCATAGGGGCGGCCTGAATGCGTCGGATAATTTCCTTCATGGTTTCGAATCTGGGGCTCGGAAGGTACGCCCATCCTCTTATGGCATCTAATATTGCTCCCACAAATTCTATCACCTGAGCGGGTATGAGGGTCGACTTTGCCTTGTTCAGCAAAAGACCTAGTTGTGAAAAGGTTCGTTTGGCTATTGCAATATAAGTCTGTACCTGGTCTCTGGAACGACCCCTGATGAGCCAGTCATCTAGATAGGGATAGATGTATAGCCCCTTCCTTCTCAGGAAGGCCGCTACCACTGCCATGCATTTGGTAAACACCCTGGATGCAGTGGACAGGCCAAATGGCAGCACTGCAAATTGGTAGTGTTGCATTCCCACCACAAATCGTAGGAACTTCCTGTGATGAGGAATGATGGAAATGTGAAAGTACGTGTCCTTCAAATCAAGGGCAGCATACCAGTCCCCTAGATCGAGTGATGGGATGAGGGAGGCTAACGTCACCATTCTGAACCTTGACTCTCTTATGTAGGTGTTGAGCCCTCTCGTCCAGGATGGGGCACAGGCCCCCTTTTTGACTTCGGGATGAGGAAGTAATGGGAATAAACCCCCTTTCCCTGAAATTGACCGGGACCTCTTCTACTGCCCCCCAGAGATAGGAGTGAGGAGACCTCTGGGCAAAGGAGGTACTCGTGAGAGGGATCCCTGAAGAGGGACGGGGAAGAGGGGTGGGAAGGGGAAGATGAGAGGAATGGGATAGAATATCCCCTTGCCACAATATCGAGGACTCATCGGTCCAAGGGGACAGTGCTCCAAGAGCAGTGGAAAGGGGACAATCTGTCCGAAAAGGGGCAATCTAGTGTTGCGGCTGGTACGTCGACCTTGGGTGTACCTTCAAAATGCCAACCTCTGGCCCTGGGACTTATTGGGGGGGGTCCTTGGTTCTGGTCAGAGGCCGAACAGGAGAGTCTCCTCAGGCCCCTCGCGTTATTCCTCCTACTCCTGCATCTGTTGTCAAACCTGGTTCCTTGATGGTATCCCCTCTGTGGCCTCAGGTTCAGCGAATGACGCTGAGGGGTGGGGATGTGAATCCCCAGGGACTTCAATGTTGCCCTAGAATCTTTGAGGCTGTGGAGCCTACTATCTGTCTGTTCCGAGAACAGCCCCAACCCTTCAAAGGGAAAGTCCTGGAGTGTCATCTGCACCTCTGGGGGAATGCCTGAGACTTGAAGCCACTAGCTCCTGTGCATAACTATGCCCGTGACCATGGAACGCGCCGCAAAATCCGCCACGTCAAGAGCAGCCTGAAGGGCCGACCTGGAGACCACCCTTCCTTCCTCTGTGAGCACCTCAAATTCCTGTTGTGAGTCCTGTGGGAGCTGGGCTTTGAACTTGTCGACGGCCACCCAAGAGTTATACGCGTACCTGCTGAGCATAACTTGCTGGTTCGCGATCCTCAGCTGGAGTCCAGCCGTTGCATAGGCCTTTCTCCCTAAGAGGTCAAGTTTCTTAGGCTCTTTACTCTTAGGGGTAGGACCCATTTGTCCTTGCCTCTCTTTGGCAGGCGGCCTGTACCACTGCTAAGCCAGGTGGTGGATTGGCAAACAGATGCTCGTGGCTTGCTTGTGGCACAAAGTATCGCCTCTCGACTCCTTTCTGAGTCGGTGGTATGGAGGCTGGGGTCTGCTATAGGCTCTTGGTGATTTTAGCCACGGTTCTATTGAGAGGGAGGGCTATCCTTGCTGGGGCATCCGCCGTAATTATGTCCACCATTGGATCCGCATCTTCTTTAACCTCTTCGGCCTGCATTCCCAAGTTTTGGGCCAGGCGCCTAAGGAGGTCTTGATGTGCCTGCATGTCGATGGCTGGCATAGCCAGAGACGGGTCCGCCAGAGCCTTGTCCGGCGATGAAGATGAAGAGTCCCTCAACGGGGGAGGCCCTTCTGCAGGCATGTCCACTCTGGGTTGGGAAGGCTGCATCAGGGCCTGACTCGACACAGGCTGCTGCTGCTGCTGCAGGCAAACCGAGGTCCCCGTCGACCCTGGAGGGCTGGCTCTACTCTCTGACCTGGGGTCCCTCATGAGTGGGGTAGCCGAGGGGGCACTGCGTGCCGAGTGTGATGAGGCCACCACCGACCCCAGCCTTGATGAGCCCTGGCCCTGGGGTCCAAAATAGACACTGAAGGGGGTGTTGCCATTGAGGCGGCCATGATTGCACCGCAGGTGGGCTGGAACCTCCTTGACCGGTGCCACGAGCCAGACCAGTGCCGAGACCTGGATCGGTACCCGGACGTCAATCTATGCAGGGACCTTGACCTCTGCGACCTGCCAGAGCGTCGTGATGAGGCTCTGGATGATAGGGATTCTGCCTCCGATTCAGAGGAGTAGTCCAATGCGGACCACAGTGGTGTCGCGGCTGACTCCTGGCCCCTCTGCTGGCTATGCTGAGCCACTGCCAATGGCTTCCCTCGGTATGGTGCCAGCAGTGTTGGCAGGGGCATGGCCGCGGACTCTGGTGCCGGAGGATACAGTGCTGGAGTCACCTGATGAGTGGCTGTCCTGACCCGCACCAAGGCCTGCGTCGCCAGGGTCAGTGCTGGTAGTGTAGCTGGTACCAGACCCAAATCTCCTCCCAGTGCCTGGGGGGGCAGTGACGAAGGCGGTGCCAGAGCCGCCGTGACTCCCTGTCACTCTTGGCCTATGTGGACCTCTGCACCACATGGCTCCAGTCCTGGCAACGCCGTCAGCTCAATCAGCTCCTGAGCTGTCAGGAACGTCTCCAGAGACAACGGCTGTGGGACCTCCTCCACCGACAGGTCCTGGGTTTTTGGGCTACTCGCCCACGTGGAGCTCAGTTCATGCCAATGTCGGTCCTGAGATGTGGTCCTGGGTCGCCCCTCTCGCGGACACACCCCCTGGTCCCTTCTGGAGGGTGATCTCCCTCTCTATGCCTTCTTGCGCACGTCCGATGCCAGGGACTGGGAGCAGTGCCTCAGTAACGGCCGGTGTTCTGACACCGTGGGGCGCTTTGATGAGTGCACAACTTCCGAGACCAACCCCGGTGCACTCCTCACTGTTGGTGCCGACTCCAGTGCCTTGGGCTGTAACGCCGACTCCGTTAAGAGAAGCTTGAGTCGCGTTCTCTTTTGGTTCTCGGCTTGAAGGACCTGCAAATTTTGCAGGAGTCTGTGAGGTGTGCTTCCCCCAAGCACTTCAGGCACTCCTTATGTGGGTCTCCGCAGGGCATAGGTTTCGAGCAGTGCTGATAAGGTTTGAAGACCTGGAGTCCCTGCATACTCCCCACACCGTGGGGGGGAGGAAACAAAGATGAGCTCTTTCCTAACTAATCTATAACAATTAACTTCAAACAATGAATAATTATTTACACTAGATAAGCTAAGGGCAGGCTTGCTATAGCAAGACAAGCGTTCCAGCGACCATCACGGGCGGTAAGAAGGAACTGAGGGGGTTGGGGGCCAGCTGGAGAATATATGCTGGGCCCCCATATATGCTGGTTAACTCTAGGGGACTCCCCTGCTGGCCCAACGGGTACTGCTAAGGGTAAAAAGCTTCCGGGAATCGTGCACACGGTGCGCACTCATGCCTAAGTGGAATGGACATAAGCAAGCACTCGAAGAAGAACTGAAAATATGGGGTATTTTAAAATAAAGTCTATATTTATGTGATATTAGCACCTAAAGATCCTGAGGCTGGCAGTGACACAAATTCCAATGTTTCTGCTGTAAAATTTAGCTCTATCATTGAAAAGCCAGGGATTTATGATCTTTTCATGAACTTCAGTAACAGCAGACTCAAACTCCCATGGTCTTCAGAGAGAACAGGATCAGACTTACATTTTAGCAGAGTACAGAAGCTTCAAAGTTCAGATATAGATTTCAATCTTTCCAAAACTAGGAGGTGTCAAATTCATTATGCTGCTATGTCATTTAAAAATTATGACCTAAAAGCAAGTTTGTATTTTGAATAACCATAAATTTGAATGTATTCAGATTGAGCGTTTTGTTCCAATTGTAGTTTGAAGACTCCCTTAACAGTTAAGGTTTACTGGTGGGGGCTAGAGCAGCCCCCAGCTGCTGTGGGCAGGGAGCTGCTCCAGCCCTCTGGGTCCCACCAGGGATACTCCAGCCCGGCAGGAGCAGCGCTATCTGCAGTGGGGGTGGAGGCTCCCCTGCTAACCCCCATTTAACTGGTTAACCAATTAAAACATTGCATTTCGCTGGTAAACCAATTAAATGGGATTTTACATCCTTACTTGGTAGTCATATTTTCAATTTCTTTAAAAATAAGTAACTTAGTAACAAATAATTGTAGCTAATCTTCACTTCTACAGTTACAAATAACAGCAAATGAGTCAATTTCCATGCACTACTTGGAAACACAAAGACATTCCTTCACAGGGACTCTTTAAAAATAAATGGAAGCACTGACTGGAATTTATATGCACAGAGAAAGGTATCTGTTAAGTAACAGGTTCCCCTCAGCCCTTTAGAAACTGTTTCATACGGTATATAGCAAAGACCTATAAAAAATTCATTTTCACAATATCCAAATCAATGTTTGAATTTTGTCAGCAAATTTGTGACAAGATTTCTGTTTAATGTAAATATTATTTCTTCCATATATTATGCCCATATGGTATGTTTTTAAAATATGTGTACTATTGTAAATGCAGACTGTCCAATGCATACAGTAGTTTCAGATAAACATGTTTCTATGGAAACAACTGAAATGAATGCCTCATTTTCTAAACTTGGCTATAACCCCAAACTTTTATTACAGCATCCAAATGTTTCATTAACTTGATTCACATGATCACAACACAGCCTGTTTCTCTTTAAAAATAGGAGTACTTTATCAGTTTGAATAAAGTAGAGTTACTGTCACATTGAGAAAATTTTCCTCCAAAATAATATTTTAATAATTTGTCTAGCAACTTCGTCTACTATTACCCTATATTTATAGTACTCAACATAATTAGCATTAGCATCAGCATAGTGTTTACTACCTTAGCCTACATCTTGGGGTAGGGGAGGGAAATATATAAAATGTGATGTACATTAAATACAAAAAAGTTACAACAGTAAAGAGTTTCTGGTACCATATGGATAAATATTACAAACAAAAACAATTTAAAAACATTTAGGTTGCAAAGTCAGGTACTCACAAATTAAGAAATAGGTTCCCGAGCAATCTTAATTTGATCTATTTGTGCAGATGCAGACTAGACTCAGGACTTTAAGGACAGAAGGGACCACTGTGATTATCTAGTGTGACCTTCTGCACATTGTAGGCCACAGGTCCTCACCCACCTACTCTTGAAATAGATCCCTCACCTCTGGCTGAGTTACAGAAGTCATCAAAGAAGAAATTACTCACCCTGTGCAGTAATGATGGTTCTTCAAGATGTGTGTCCCAGTGGGTGCTCCACTTAGGCGTTGGTGCGTCCTCCTTAAATTTTTCACCTAGCAGTGCCTTCCCACACCACGAATGCCATATTGTGCTGTTTTTGTCCGTTAGTTGCACGCATGATGCAAGTGTCCTTCTATTCCTTTTCTACAAGAAATCCTCTAACAGACTCCAAAGTAGAGGGGAGGAAGGAAGGTAGTGGAGCACCCACAGGGACACACATCTCAAAGGACCATTGTTACTGAACAGGGTGAGTAACTTCTTCTCCTTCAAGTGGCGTCCCTGTGGTGGCTCCACTCAGGTGACTGAAGAGCAGGATCCACAGTAGTGGTGGGGGTGTCTTTGGAGTTATCAGCCAGAGGAAGCAGGGACAGCATCGCCCACAGACGTGGTAGATTCTGGTCCTTGCTGTAGTGCATAATGTTGTGCGAAAGTATGTGAGGAAGACCATGTAGCTGATCTGCAGAGGTCAGCTACCAGCACATTGTGTAAGAAGGCAGTGGATGCAGCTATCACTTTGGTGGAATGTGCAGTGACCTACTGTGGTGGTTCTTTGTTTCAGAGTCTGTATCAAGTATTTATGAAAATTGCTATCCATCTGGATATGCATTATGTGGAGACAGCTTCGCCCTTGGTAGAGCCGGACGTAGATATAAAAAGTCTACTTAATTTTCTAAAGGGTTTAGTCCTATCTATGTAGAATGCGAGCACCCTTCTTGTATCAAGGGTGTGTGATATCTTCTCCCTCGGAGAGTTGTGTGATTTGGGATAGTAAAGGGGCTCGTAAATGGGCTCATTGCTATGGAAGTCAGAAATGACCTTTAGTCAAAACTTAGGATAGGGTCTGAGGATAATCTTATCCTTGGCGAAGAACGTGTAGAGTGGGCTCGACACAAGGGCTGTGATCTCCCTTACCCTTCATGCCGAAGCGACAACAACAAGGAAGGACACCTTCATGGCCATGTGTTGCATTGAGACCATCGCTAAAGGTTCAAAAGGTGATCTTGATGAATCCAACACAAGGTTTAGGACCCATGCTTTCAATAGGCCAACTAGGAACTGCTTGGTGATGGGATGAGTGAACACCGAGATATCGTTCACCAGCTCATGGAAAATGGTGATGGCCAAGAGATGAACTCTTATGGAGCTGATGGAGAGCCCCGCGTCACTGAGATCCATGAAGTATTCCACTATGGTAGATATTGAGGAGGTATGTGGTTGTAGATGGTGCTGGCTGTTTTAATCGGTATATCTCATGGAAGGGCGGCGACTGCTGGGGAGGATCTGTTTCACTTTCTGGGAGCAGGTAAGTTTGGCATTCTGGAGCCATGGAGAAGCCAGACAGTAAGCTTCAGATTCTGAGGGTTCGGGTGGTATATTCGCCTGTTGTGTTGAGTTAATGATTGGGAAGTGACAGGGAATTGAATAGGTTTGGCAACTGACAGGTAGTGGAGATAAGGAAACCAATGCGGTTTCGGCCAATATGGTAGTATTAGGATTACCTTCGCTTGATCTTCTCGGATCTTGTAGATCACTCTGGGGGATCAGGGGAATTGGAGGGAATGCATATGAAAGAGGACCCGTACATGATATGGTGAATGTGTCCTCTGCAGAATGTTTGCCCTGGCCCTCTTGGGAACAGAAATGGTGACATTTGCAATTGATTGTCATGGTGAAGAGGTCTTTGACTAGGATCCCCCATTGCTGAAAGACAGGAAGGATGATTGTCAGGCTGAATTCCCACTCATGCTATTGGGAAAATTGTTTGCTCAGGTATTCTGTTGATCTGGTATGTATATTGCAGTTGGTGTAATGTTGTTCTTCATGCACCAGTTCCAGAACTTGATTGCCTCAGCACATAATGATCAGGACCTCCCCCGCCATCTGTTGATGTAATACATACAGAGTGTTGTCCGTGAGGGCACGTATGGTATGATTCCCGGGTCAGTGGTAGGAAATGTAGGCAAGCGTTGCAGACTGCCCAGAGTTCCAAAATATTGATGTGCAGCCTCGTCTCTTGGTGTGACACAGGGCCCACAGTGAGCTCCCCAGCCTAGAAAGGAAGCGTCTGTAGCGATTATCCACGAGGGATCTGGGTGATGGAAGGAAACTCCAGAGAGAAGGTTGTGTGGGCAGGTCCATCATCAGAGCGATGTCAGCACTAGTGTTGTGGGTGCAATTCATTTTGTGAGACTGTGCCAGTTGAGAATATACATGGATGCTGGGAAGACTTGTAGGCATCTCATGTGGAGTCTTGTTAGGGACACCATGGAAGTCACGGCTGCCATGTGTCCCAGGGCCTGTAGGCATGTGTGGATGGTTGTCCCAGGGTCCTGAAGAATGGTTGTTGCACAGTGTTTGAAAATAGTTCAGGGGGAGAAATGCCCTGGCCACCATAGAATATAGTAGTGCTCCAGTTAACTCTAATAAATGTACAGAAATCTACCCAGAGAATAAAAACCCTAAACGGGTAAAAACATCTCAAGTAAAGTCTGTCATATCATTGTATGTTGTGGAGAGGACCCCTTGATTAAGCAATCATTGAGAAACGGGAACATGACGACTCCCTGCTTTCTGAGGGAGGCTGTGACTACAGCCAGGGTTTTGGAGAAGATGTGTGGTGCTGTTGATAGTTCAAAATGGAGGACACGATATTGGTAATCTTCTTTGGCCATCACAAATGGAAGGAATCTCCTGTGGGCTGAGTGTATTGTTATATGAAAGTGTGTGTCTTGAAGGCTGAGGGATGAGAACAAGTCCCCCTCGTCCAGTGCTGGGATAATGGTTCACAATATTACCTTCCTGAACTTGTTGTTGCATACGAACTTGCTGAGCTTCCTGAGATCTAAGATTGGCCTCCATCCCCCGGTCTTTTTTGACATGAGGAAATAGTTGGACTAGAACCCTCTTCCGTGAAACTCTGGTGGAACTCACTCTATAGCCCCTAACCTGCGTAGTTTTTTAGCTTCTGCTTGTTGAAGGGGCTCGGAGAGGGGTCCCTGAAGAGAAACAGGGAAGGAAGGGGATGGAAGGAACAGGGAGTATAGCCAGGAAGGGGATGGTGTAGCCAGTTCTTATAATCTCAACGACCCATTGATCCATAGTGATGAGATCCCATTGGTGGTAAAAGGGCCTCAAACAATGATGGAACATGTGGATGATGCACACCGGATATAGGGGGTGGTCACTCATGCCCTAGACCAATCCTTCAAATTTGCAGTTTGGGATGCGGACGCCTGGGCATGCTGCGCCCTTCTTCTATTTGACCGTTGCTTGGACCTGTTGTCAAATGGCCTCTGATGCTACTTTTGGTAGGAGGTGTCTCTTGTCCAAAGCTCATGATACCATCTACATGTTTTGTTAATCTATAAAGTGCTACCAGACCATTTGTTGTTGTTTTCTCCTTAATGGGCAATGCGTAAATTCTGAGTGTCTGGAGGTTGTGCATGTATTTTTCATTAAGTGGAGTACATCATTCATTTTGGCCTTGAAAAGTTGAGCCCTATCAAAGTGCAGATCGTCCACTTTAGTTTGAAGCTCACTGGGAACACCAGATGGCTGCAGCCAAGAAGCTCAGCACATAATGATTGCTGTTGCAGTTGATTGGGCCACTATCTTTTTCATCAATGCTTGGAGCGCATTATGGGCAATGGACTTGCAGTCTTTCATGATGGACTGCAGTTGTGACCTCTTTTGTTCTGGGACATCATTGAGCAGCTCCCAAAGCCTGATGTATTTAGAATAATCGTAATTAGCCAGGAGGGCTGTGTAATTAGAGATTCTAAAACTGGAGCATAACCAATTAATAGACTTTCCTCCCAAAAATATCAAGCCTTTTGTTCTCATTGTCCTGGAGTATTGATTTGTACTGTGTTTGTCTAGATTGGTGACAGAAAGACTCAACAACCAATGAGTTTGGCTGGACATGAGAGAAGAGAAAATCCATGTCCTTTGCTGGGACAAAGTATTTTTTTATCAGCCCTTTGGCTGGCGGGTGGAATGGAGGCCAGCATTTGCCATATGGCTTCTGATGGTTCCATAATGGTTTCATTTATATGCAGTGCAATCTTAGAAGATCTGAAAGGTTATAAAATTCTTAACAGCTTGTGCTGGTTTTCTTGCACTTCTTGTAAGGGTATGTCTTGCAACTGTGCTATGCTTTTGAATAATTCCTGAAATTGTTTCAGGTTGTCTGCTAGAGAAAAGAGGACAGGAACACCACTTTGTCAGTGGAGGACAAGGATTGCTGAAGTGGAGACTGGCTGTCTGAATCAGATTGCGGTAAATCATTTTCTTCCTCTCCTGGACCGGTTTGAGTCATAGCTGATGGCGATAGTGGAGGAGGAGATGGAGAGGATTGAGTAGCCTGTGAGGGAGACTTTGCTGGGGTACAAATTGGGATAGCCACAGTCAAGTGACGAGATTGGTGCCAATGAGATGGTTGAGGATGGTATTGGACCCCTGGATCTCAGGGTGGCCACTGAGGTTGGTATTGTTGAGGTGGATATGGCGATGGGTAATTGACCCAAGGGTGTTGAGGACAATGGTATGAAGGTTGGTGCCTGCTTGAGTGCCACAAGCTCACTGAAGCCATTGGTGACGAGTGCTGTGAGGAAAAACTGGCTGCCCTGTCCAGTGCCAGATCCAGTACCCAGAGATGACAGCGTAGGGGAGAATGAAATATTATCAGAGGGACGCTGGTGCAGGCTAGATTCCTCAATCCTAGGGGGAATGCGGAGGCGTCTTATCTATGGCACCACTGAGGACACCAGCGAAGGTGATGCTCGGTGCCGGGGCTCTAGTTCACTCAGATTAGGCTTTGACACTTGCGGTACCAAAGAATTATTGGGTGCCGCTGGGTGCCAAGACTTCACATTGGTTGCGGTGCCCTAGTGTCCTTCAGTACCGGCAGAGGCGGCATAATTGTGGGTGCCGACACTGTCAGTGCCAGAGCGGTGCCCTTTCTTTTTGGTTCCAGCTCAGCACCGTTCGTCAGTGCCGTCTTTCATTTATGCACTGTGCCAGATATTGACAGCACTGGCAAGCACACAGCATGCAAAGTGGACAACACAGCCGGCAAGGAGCATGCTGGAGTGGCTCAGGATTTATGGGAATCCCTTATGGGTGACAAGTTAGCCCTTTTTCTCGGTGTTACGGGTTCCAACGGGGCTGCTGTCTTGCCTTCTGGTGGCTGAAGAGATTTCTGCCAGAGCAAGTTTTTAAGCTTCATCTCCCAGTTGTTCCTGGCCCTGACAGTCGTACTTTGACAATGTGGGCACTTCTGCACCACATGGCCTTCACCCTAAGCACTTTACACAAGAGGCATGGCCATCTGAAGCAGGCATTGAGTCTCTGCAGGAGTTGTATTTTTTAAAACCAGGAGAACCTAGAATAATGCTGAACCAGGGTGAAGAATTTGGAGTGGGAAAACAAGGGGGAAAAAAAAACAGGGAGTAATTTTTTTTTAAACAGAAAGTAACTAAACAACTAACACTAAGTGGAGTAAAACTACAAACAAGTAACTAAATGTTCTTATCTTTTCTTAGCTGAGGAAAGCACTGCTGGAAACTCTGTCTCCTACAGAGGATGGTAAAAAAAGAACTGAGGGACACTTGTGCCGTGCCGCACGCACAGCTAACAGACAAAAACAATGTGAGACAGCTGCTGCACGTGCATGGCTTGGGAAGGCACTGCTAGGCGAAAAATCTCTGATTGCCAGCGCAAGGATGCACTGACACCTGAGAGGAGCTCCCTCAGAGACACAACTTGAAGGAGAATCATGGTTTAAAGCAAGGGTCGGCCACCTTTTCAACCCAAAGAGCCAAACTACATCAACAAAGAGCCAGTATAAGAATGCCCATTTGAATGACTGAAAATATACAACTTAATATTATTTATAACAATATCAATGACTGATTATTAATAGCAGCATAAATGAAACACTGTACACACAGACTTTATTTAATGGGACTTGTGTTGATGTTGAGGGTGCAGTTTGTGGATCTGGAGGTACAGGAGTCAGGGTTTGGGTGTATCAGAGGCTCAGGGCAAGGAGGTGAGGTGTGTGGGAGGTGCCAGAGGCAGGCCAGAGTGCTGGGGGTGGGAAGTAGTGTGTGTGGGGGGGGGCGGCGCCTGGGGCCGCATTACCTTGCCTGGCTGGAGCTGGGCTTCTGCACCTGGGAAGCAGTAGCTGGCCAACGTGCTGGGTCAGGATCAGCATAGCCCCCTTCCTAGCAGTGCTGCAGCAGAAGAGGGGCTGCAGTCACCAGCCCTTCCTGTGGCCAGATGGGGCCTGTCCCAGGAGCAGGACTGGGGACAGGACTCTGCGGCCAGATGGGGGCTGGGCACTTTTACTTTCTCATGTTAGTTTGCTAAACTTCATTTTAAATAAAGTAAAATATATCCAACACAAAAGGTTTCAATATTGTCTTTATTCATGGCAGGGGTGGGGAACCTTTTTTGGGTCAGGGGCCACTGACCCACAAAGAATCAGTTGGGAACCACAAAAATGAGAAGCAAAAAAACCCAACGCCTGCAAAACCCTCCAACCCTCACTGATGTGGCCCCCAACTGAGACACCTCACTCCCCTGGAGTTCCAACTCCATGGGTGGGAGGGGGGCAGGGAGGACTGAGGTTCAAGCCCTCAGGCCAAATTAACTCTGCTGGGGTCAGTGGATTTTGTGGGTCCCCCTCAGCTCTGGGGGGGGGGAGGGGAGGCAAAAATGAAGGGTCTAAAATGAGGGGTCTAATGTGGACAGAGCTGCCAGCAACTGGGATAGGGATGGGGATGCAGGATCTGAGTGGGAGGTAGAGTGCAAAAGCAGGCTGGGAGCAGAGTGTCTGGCCAGGGGGAGGATGCTGGAGCAGGGTGGGGGGAGGGTACAGGAGTGGGCTGGGGTTAGGGTCTCTGGCCAGTGGGGAGGGTGCAGGAACAGGGTGCAAGTGGGTGTCTGGCCAGGGGGGGAAGAGCAGGCTGGGGAGCAGGGTCCCGGCCCAGGGAGAGCATGAGGGACTAGTGATGCAGGGTCTAGGCAGCACTTCCTTTTGTGCTCCACACTGCTCTCAGGCTCCCTGTCCCAGGCATGGTTTCCTGATGTTCCTACTGGCCAGCTTCTGACCAATGGGAACAAAGGGGAAAGCCTCCTGGCAGCATGTCCCTGCACTGCGGTTTCCCCCAGGTGGTAGAAGGAAAATAGCAGAGTGTCAAGCTCCGCTTCTTCCCCGGTCGCACAGCGAGGCTCCGCTTCTTCCCCGGTCGCACAGCGAGGCTCGGGATTTTCTCCACGCACACAGGAAGCCGACACTGGCTCCAATCTTGTGGGGGGCATGAGGCTGGAGTGTTAGCATGGGCTCCCTGTTGCAGAGAGGAGGGAGGGGGTGACTGAGCTCAAGCTGCGAGCCATATTTGGCTCATGAGCCGTAGGTTGCCAACCCCTAGTTTAAAGACTTCCAATTACAGAGAATTCACCATTTACACTAGAATAAACTTGCAAGTGACTAAGTGATAGTGCTCCATGCTGTGGAGCAGTGGTTCTCAACTCGTTTTAGTCCACGGACCACCAGGCCAATCAAAACATTTTCGTGAACCACCTCCTTTTTGAGAGAGGATAAAAAAGGAGCAGACAACGAACATTTTTGTTTGAAATGTATTTCTTACTAACATATTTTTGGATTCTCTTCTCACTGACGAGCTTTTCAATGTTTGGAGTGGTACTTGATAATGCACAACAAATATTGCTTTCCACTGCAAGCCAATTCCTCTGTTTGGACTTAACGTGCAACAAACACGAAAATCCAGTCTCACACATGATGCAAATGGCAAAAGAAATCTGACTGCATGTGCTGACAGATTTGGGTAACTCCCGGTCACGCTGGCCCAAAATTTCTCTATGGTAGACTGCTGGTACACGTCTTGAGCCGCAAAATCATTTTTCAGATCCAAGAATTCCTCCTGCAGATCCTCTGGAACACTATGAACATCGGTTGTAAACGGATTCCTGATGAAAGATAGTCCATTCCTTGTCCTGTCCACCTCTGGAAAGTATCATTGGAATTCGTATCGTAGCTTCTGTAAATGATCGAGAATTTGCGTCCGAATGGCTTCCTTTCCCCCCCCCCCCCCCCCAAGCATAGCATCCACATATGGAAATTGAACCAAATTATTGCCTTCGGCTCTTAGAATCCAGAGTTCCAATTTGTTAAGAAAAGCCTTGATGATGCTTTGGTGAGAGAACAGATTTGCACCTTTCCCTTGCAGCTGAAGATTCAGTTTGTTCAAGATTCCAAAAATATCGACAAGATACACAAGTTCTAAATTTGACTGAGTCAGCACATTTCAGAATTCCTCTTTCCCTTGAGCCTGGAGAAATAAAATCAACTCCTCTCTCAATTGAAAAAACTCTGTTGAGTATGTTCCCCTGCTGACAACCACCGTACAGAAGTGTAGAACAACAACACGAAGTCAGAACCCATGTTCAGGCAAAATCTTTTGAACACATGATTTGATGTGATTCACCACTTTCACCAACCCTTTGAAAATGGCGATCAGGCAATGTTTTTGACGCCAAAGCTTCCCTATGAATGAAGCAATGAACTCTGGTTACCATTGGAGCGCGCTGTTTCACCAGGGTTTGGAAGCCCGATCTTGAGCCCAGCATGGCAGGTGCACCATCAGTGGTGACACCCATAAGATTTACCCAATCCAGACCATGTACTTCAAAGAAATTGTTAACAATTTCCATCACATCCTGAGCTTTTGTGGTGGTATCAAGAGTCTTACAAAAAGAAACTCGTCTTTGAAGTCTCCCTCAACCATGTATCGTGCGAACACCAATAGCTGAGAGCACAATGCAACGTTGGTCGATTCAGCCAATTGTATGGCAAACAATGGAGACTTCTTTATTTCATCCACAACTTGTTCACTGATGTTCTGATATCTCATTTATCCGTCTCGATACTGTGTCATTAGACAGAGATATATCATTCAGCTTCCTCGCCAAGAACAAGCCGCACCGACTCTTTTGCACAGGGGAGCACAAGTTGCTCTACAATGGTATGAGGCTTCTTGGCCTGTGCAACTTTATATGCAACAATGTAGGAAGCGCGCACTGCATTGCTTGTCTTATTGTAGAATGCACTTGAGTCGAGGCGCTATCATTTCAGACCTGATAACCGCCGCTCAAAATAATCTTCATCCTTTTGCAACAAGTTGGGGTGACACTTTTCGAGATGGAGTTTCAGCTTAGCCGGCTTTATTGAGTCATTCCCCAAGACTTTGAAACAAACAACATATTGTGGCAAATCCATGCCTTCTTTTTCTTGACAAGTGAAGCCAAATTTGATGTAGTCGTCCGAATACTTGCGCTTGACATTTCTTCCTGTCGTTGCCATTATAAACAAACTACACCACACCTGTAAAACAGCACATGTAGCACAGGACGAAAGACAGCATCCGCTCAGCTCGACGGTGGCAGCCACACTGACGCTCAGACGGAAGTTACTGGCAACACAACGCAGTTGCGTCCTAGGTGACGCTATGGATGACGCACCGCATGCTTGTGAACATGGCGTAAAACAGCCTAACGGCGGCGCCTGCTCATGCCATGTGACTTTGGACAATATTCCTGTGGACCACGAAAAAGTCACCATGGACCACCAGTGGTCCATGGACCACCAGTTGAGAACCACAGCCATAGAGAAAAGCAAAACACCCCAAGGTTGCCAGTGATCTGAGCCTGAGTAAAAATCCTCCCTGGCCCCAAATATGGCAAGCAGTTAAGACATGTGGGCAAGACCTATCAGGCATATAACAGGGAAAAAATTCTGTATAATGACTCAGACCCCTTCCTATGTAGTGTTTCCATTCTGATAACTAAATTACATGTCCACTTTTCAGAGACTGGAGGAGGCAGGACTTGTCTGTCTCAGTGCACAGAAATGGAAAATACTCTCCGGCTGATGAATTTAGTTTTCCAAGAGTACTGGAATGCAAGTATATTCATCAGTGAGCTTTCAGTCGTCTCTGTGATGCACTGAAAATCTAGCTAATTTCTGACCCAGACTTTCCTTCTTAGGGTAGAACCATGAGGAACAAGTGAGTTTTTACCCAGGACAATTCCCAGTTTCTCCCATCCTTGCTCTTCATTCAGTTTTTCTTCAAGACCATGACCCTGGCTACCAGTCCCCCCAACTGCACCACATCTCCATTGTCTCCCAGCTCTCATCTCTTTCCAAAAGCTCCTCATCCAAGCTTAACATTCTGTCCCATCCCCACTGCCTCCAGCTCTTTGCTCAGCTGGTTCTAATTCTCCCCCAAAATCCCATGACCCTTATTACTTTGGTTTCCCCTCACTTTCTTCCTCCCACCCTCCAGGTCCTCAAAGGAATTTTCCTTGTCCAGCCAGTCCTAATTTCCTCCCAGTTCCTCATTCAGACTCAATCTTCCCACCTACTACCTCCCCATCCTCTCTCTTCCCTTCTGGGCTTCCAGTCTCATTACCCATCTACTTCCACCCTCCCAATTCCCCTTTCCCCCCACCTGTCCACGTCTCCTACACTAAACCTTTCCAGGTTCTGTTTCCTAATCAGCTCTCCCCTTCATTTAGTTGGAGTAGGTACTGTTCTGAGCAGGGGCCTGGATTAGATGATCTCCTGAGGTCTCTTCCAACCCTAATTTTTTTATGATTCCTTCCACCTAAGTCTACCACATTTCCTCTGTATTTGAATCAGGCAGCTTCCTCCTCCACACTGCCTAGGCCTAGAATTCATTAAGAGCACAAGAAACAGTCTCTGCTCTTAGTTTAGGTTCTCAGACATAGTATAGTCTGCAGTTGCCCCAGGCTTCAGTTGCAAAGAAAATACTGCTCAAATGCAAGCTAGAGCATTTTCAGTCCATGAACATTAATTCTGCTATTAAAAACCCAAGAAGTCTCTACTGAACATGTGCAAAATGACTTTTCAAAATTTGGGTAGATTTTCACAGAAGGAGTGCCACAAAGGAGATCTCTGTCGCCAAGTGTCAAGACCTTGGTCTCCAGCAGGGGTGCAGTTGAACTTTTAGCATTTTTCTTTATACATAGCAAGCTCATGCATTTTTCCCTTAACCTTATTTTCAAAATAAGGTTGATCCACTTTGGCTGCAATTTTTCAAAAGTGAAAAAACTGAGTCAGACCCATGGCATGGAAAATTTCAGCCTATACAATACAAGTTTGGTAATTTTAGACAACTGAAAACAGTTTCTTATAATAGGGAGTGCCAGCAACTTAGCTCTGCCTATAATAAAATATATTAAGTGACAGTTCTGCTTATGTTATAATTTTTTGCTTCCTATCCTGTCCATTCCCCCTTTTTTTTTTTTTTTTTTTTTACACACACTAAGGATACTAACACTGATGCTTATAAATTCATCTAATCCTGCATTTTATTATTATTCATGTTTCAGTCTACTCCTATTACCACTTAATTCAACAGGAGCAGGAAAAAGCCTTTTCTGTTGTAATGCTTATTTGTGACCATATCTCAGCAGCACCTAATTACTTCAAAAGGAGATGTTTAGGGCCTCAGGCAAATATTAAGCAAATGAACTTGTAAGCAATGCAATTCAATTTAATGACATCATCCTATTAATTAAAAAGGGGGGGAGGGAAGGAATGCAGATTAGATTTTTTTTTTCAAAGGTTTCTTTAAGACACCAGTTAATGTTTACTCCTCAGTCTGTCTATCATTAAAGTTATGGGACTTTTGAGGAGGAACCACTAGTTTTTAATCTAGAACTGGACAAAAACTGGAAACCCTCTTCCTGTGAAAAATTCTCATTTTTTAATTTCAGTTTGAACTAGGATGAAATGTTAAAAAAATAGTTCTTTCCTCCCTCCCCCGGAAGGGGCATCAAGCAAAACTATGATCCAGGAGAAACAAAACAGAAATTTTTGGGTTCCATGCTCGAGTCCATCTACCTGGACTAAGAGGCACACTTCTTGCTGCTGTGTAGACATACCATGAGTTGCATGTGGTCCAGGCCTAGCCACTTTATATAAAGGAGTTTTCTCAAGTAAAAAAGTGCAGGGCCCAGACAGGAGATGAACAGTGTGCAGAGATCAAAGGGCAGAGAAAAGAGATGACACTGTTTCTCAGCTACAGTGTTTTACTTGGCAATATATTATCTGAGATTTCTTAAAGTGGAAACTACTCATGTACAGAAGAGTTGCTTTTTAAATTTCCTTTGGACATTCTGTTCCAAGTTAACAGCCCCTATGCACATTTATTCAGCTACAGGCAGAGTTGGTGGCTACACCTCTTGTTAAAGTTGCCTAACACTTTTCAGAATGCTTTTTCAGTTACGGATAACTACTAAAATTTTAAACTTTGGGGCTGAAATTTTCCTGGCTGCCTCACACTAGTTTCCCCATGTGCATACCCCAAAAAAGGTTTGGCATTTTCTACAAATTAGTTTAGGGAAAAGATTATTTTGCTATTTTTTCCCAGCTATTTCATTGAGAAGGGAAGCAGGGATTGAAATTGAAGGATGGGATATAGCAGAGGTACAGCTGGATTCCTTTTATTTTTCCAATGAAAATTCATCCAAAATGCCCAGGTTAAAATCTCCAAAAGTCTCAATTCACACATGCTCAGTAGAGACATGTTAGACCTATTCAGCCTCCAGTACGTAAGGAGATTTTTGAAAAATCTAGCTGCCACACTCTTTTACCCTGCATTTACTCCTCCAAGTTTATAGGAGGTACTCTGTTTCTCCTGTGCTCTAAATGCTGACAGCCACTGGCACTCAGGCAGTACGGAGAGGGAGAAGTACTACAAGAGACCTTTTCTATATTTCTAGGTAAATATATAAATTTGCTGGTTAAATATACACATTTTCTAACATTAAATCTTAATAAATATGTTTACAGTAACCACCAGAAAAATAGTAAATCTATGGAGACCCTTTTGCTGTGGAAGTGTCTAGATTTGTACTTTCATCTGCATATGACATTTTATTGTTTTAAATATGATAGTCATAAAATTTTACAGAAATATCACAATCTCCAAAAGAGCATAGAATAGCTGTAGCACACAAAAGCCAACACAGATAATTAAAGTATACCTGTACCCATTATTTTAAAAAGGTAGACTAAGAATACATGTACTAATTATTGTAATTTAAATGAGACCATAACCCAGTACCTTAAGGTCACTTAATCCATTACTCATCATTAATTAATAAAGGGAAGAACTTCTATTTCTGAACAAATATTTTTGTAGCCATGAGTAAAACAACAAGTAGCTATTCTATGCCCTCTAATCTATAATAAATATTAAATCCTCTAAATTAAGGTGTCAAGTGTTCTTGTGCAGACTGAGGCATTAGACTAAATGCTTGATTCAAAGAGTTGATAACATAACAGTTGTTGCTGAACTATGTGTAGTGGCAATATGGAACAGTACATGTCTAGTATTATCCACCAGAATATGGCTGTATATCTTTAGGTTTGCTGGCCAGTATAGTAGAGGCCAAGTGGTATTAAATAGTATGTATCTGCTTTATTAAGTGGGATCAACTGAAAGCCATCTTCATCTTGATGCAAATGTTATCGGAAATGTAATGCTTTCTTTACACCATATGTTTGTTCCAGTGTTCTGAACAAGCATCTTGGTGGAGAGACAATAGTTATAGTAAAAACTGGATCACATCAAGAATATTCCTTTAAGAAATGTTTAATTTGGAGCTCTCTAATTTTAAATACTATTTTCCCCCCATCTCATTGCCTTAAATATTAACCTCATCATCATCCTAAAGAAACTTATTGTTTCCTGTACGCTGAGTAGAAATATATTATTGTCCTGGTCCTATAAACTGATGGAGACAACCAGATCTCAGGGTTCTGTAGCAGTTTGCAGAACTACGGTCTTTAAAATAGTTCTAAAATGTCTATTGTAGACTATTTCATACAAAAAATGACAACATGTAATTTTCAAGATAATTAAATGTGTCATGCAGTAGCCCAAGGAAATAAAAGATTCTGGTACATCCACATTTTGAATTTTAAATACTAGAGTCAACACATCTGACTGGATATTCTATATAAAATTTGGGGGGGGGGGGATTCAATAGGCCTGCTCCCACTCCCACTAAAGCATATGGCAAAATGGATGTGGCTATTAGTCTAGAAGTAGGTATTTATGGGATACAATTCATGTATTGATTTCACTACTCTGAAAATACTGTTGAAATAAAAAAAACTCCACATGAGTGTCAGACATTTGGATTCTTTAAGCTACAGCTGCCAGTCAGGAGGAGAGAGAGAGAAAATGTCTGCAGCACTTACTTAGGTAACTATTCATTAAGCAAATTTACTATTTTTCACAGTCTTTAAAACTAAAAGCTTTTTATATAAATGCTATATTAAAGTATATTAAACTTGACATTTAGAAAAACCTAAACCAGGAAATTCCAGTTTAAAAGAGCTGCTCTGATATCACTCAGCATGCGGTTACCAAGTAGAGGGTCTTAAAGGGCATGGGTCTTTTATTCACAGAACCTGCAATTACTAGGCAGAAGCACGTAGCTAAGGATGAAATCAGATTTTCATAGTTTTGTTGCTTCAAGTCTGAAATTTAAAATTACATTAACAGTTAAAAATCCAGGCAATGCACAAGAAATTTTCTAATTATATTTATCGAGTTGCTAGGTCCTTAATACAACAGGAATATAATTGTTACAGTTCTGCAGTGAACACTGTTAACTTCAAGTATTTTTCTAGGAGCACAATACTATACACACATATTAACAATGACTCCATATTGTATTCGCCAAAATTCTGAATAGGAGGTTATTACATATTCAGTACAACTCTTCCTCCACAAAACCCAGACACCCAGTTGCAGTAATACTACAATATAAGTTTAATAGCTTCAGTTGCAATGGAGAGAAGAATTCTGCAGAGAAATCATGTCACACCTATAACTCATTAAATCCAATAAAATGAATATTAAAAATCATGAAAAGTAGACACCAGGGTTTACAAGAAGATTCCTAATGCAACATAGTTTTACAGATTGCTTATAAAAATAAAATCTA